>JAVMKO010000003.1:119833967-120433967 GCA_032164245.1 Sternotherus odoratus
ATCTGTAGCATATTGTCATATCCCAGACTGGGACAGGAGTGGTGGCTATGGCCCTCTTT
This sequence comes from Sternotherus odoratus, assembly GCA_032164245.1. Classification (NCBI taxonomy): domain Eukaryota; kingdom Metazoa; phylum Chordata; order Testudines; family Kinosternidae; genus Sternotherus; species Sternotherus odoratus. The sequence continues at coordinate 119,834,027 of JAVMKO010000003.1, forward strand.
CCCACCAGTGAAGCAGATCAGGCTCCTTCCTTCCCGTAGGATTGTACTAGTTCCCACATGTTCAACAATGGTTTTCGGCAGGGAAGCAGCTTCTGCAGTTCCTATCACCCCCTCTTCTCTTGTGGGCCCCTTCAATCCCTGCCCAACTTTGGGGATTGTTGCCCCCAGAGAGGGTATCATGTTAGCTGGGGGGAGGGAGCTGACCCAGCCCTTTTAAACCCCTGGCTTGTCCCTTCTTCCAAGAACCCAACACCTTGCTGAGGGGATGCCAAACCGACCTACTTGTCCTGTAAGGCTGAGAGGGGCACCCCACTAGGGCCACCCCTAGTTCAGCCTTCAGGAAGTTCTTGACCAAATGCTCTGCAATCCCCAGGTTGGCTGCCTGGTGCAACCCACTCCTGGGGTCCTGGTGGCAAGATCTGATAGAACTGTTCATGTACTACCAGCTCTGAGGTTCCTTCGGGGTTCAGGACTCTGACTTCAGTCACTGGAAGTGAAAATCCCAAAGGCACTGTGGCTGCAGGATCACTCTGAAGAGAACTTTCTCTGACTAAGAGTGAGTCCTGCTCACCTCGTCAGAGGGTAACTTGTTAATTGAGAGCATCTCTCCCAAAGTGCTGCTTTGACTGTCCCAATTGAATTATTGAGGGGAGCGGAGAGTATTTTCAGTTTGGTTCTACTTGAGAGGAGGATCTCAGACAATTGCTGCCCAGTTCTGGAACCATTTCAATTCAGGCTGACACATGGGATGCACCAAGGGTGGCCACTTTTAAATTTTGAAACACAACCAGGTGGGGGTTTTGGGGAGTGAGGGGTTTTTTTTTTGCTGCTGTTCTAGGTCTGTGACATGTGCACAGTGACTTTAGAAGGACCTGACTCTTGATAAATGGTATTTTTAAATTTACTTATTTTCTGCCTGTTGCAACACTGGTTGGGAAAACCTGCCCCACCAGTCTTGCAATTCCAAATTCCCATTCATTTCTGGCTTCCATTTGCACTTTAAAGTCAATAATGAAACAATAGTGGGAGAGGAGGACCGGAACTAGGGACACTGCCCATCTCTCACCAGTAGACATGTGACTTGAGAGCTGAGTGTTGGTTGATAATTATTAACAAGAGGAACTTGCAGGGTGGAAGGAAACGTGATCTTCCTTTTGTGTGGTGTGCAAGGATTACTCTTGAATACGCTTGTACAGGAAAATAAATCTCTCAAGGGTGGAGAAGGGATGGGTCCACCTTTCTGAAAATGCGGTTTTTGCTTTGTTTCAAGGGATTAAAATGTGCTGTGGAAAGTTTTGCCGTCTTCATGTGCATTTGTGAGGATCAGAAACATAAGCTGGGTCAAGAAAATTAAATCAACATCATTGCCATTAACTCATCCATTACCTCACAGTTTGTTCTAACGAGGATGGGACTTAATGACAAATTTCCTAGCTTTATTGCGGAGATGATCAGATGGGAGACTATATATCTATTCCCTTCAGTGTATCCTAAGAGATAGAGCTGGATGATAATTGAATTTAAATCCAGTGATATGTTGCCAATCCTGGATAGGCCTGAAAAGAGGCACAGTGATTTTTTGGGGGTCCTTTTCTTACCCACCTAGTATGTACTGATATATACAATATCTATCATAAAAGGCTTAATGCTGTCCATTGCTCTGATGGATCCCTTGATAGGTGCTGCATTGAGAAAACTGTTAGACGACGACACAACAGGTCTGACGTGAGATTATTTGCCTCTAGGCGTTTTTTGGTTGTTCTTTAATGCTCTGTGATTAGAGTCCTTGTTACAGGACCTAAGAAGCCACCTCCTTCTCCATGTTCCACTACAACAGTTGAGATCAGCTAACTCGCCGTGCAGTATCTCGACACTGGAATGGCTAGGGCAGGGAGCTGTCAGTGAAAGATCTGTCTGTTGAATTTGCTTCTCTCGCTGGTTCAGCCACACTTGACACTGTTAACCTTCACAGCGCATTGTAAAGTCCACCTTATCATTCAGAGTTCTGCCTTGATAGGGGTGAAGATGAGATGTACATCTCTGCCAACCTCGTCAGGGCAGGGATTATCTCTTCTGTGGTAGAACAGCACCCAGCATAGCGGGGCCTCTGGGTGCTCTAAAAGTTTATACGGCTGCTAATAGCTGATTGTAAAGCTGCATCTCTTTATATGTAGTTTGACAATCAACTAATTTTGCATTAGTTTAAATAATTCATGTCCATATAGCCAGAGAGATTGTACTAATATTCAATTAGTTAATTTATTTGGTGTGTCAACAGTACTAGGCCACGCCCCCAGCTCATGCATATTTGCATAGTTGCACTGACTCAGAGCTATGCTGATTTGCACCAGCTAAGAATCTGTCCCATTGACTTCAATAAAGCTACCTCGATGTACACCAACAGAATGTTCTGTGCTTCACAAACCTAGAAGAAGATATGGCCCCTGATACAAAGAGCTTACAGACGAAAGCTCTGGTCCTGCAAACACTTACACATATGAGTAACTTTCATTCTCTGAGAATACTTGATTTTCATTTGTCTAGTTTCCTCCAGAACATTACTCCCGGGTGTGTTTGAGAGATGTGGGTCTAAATTAGGCACAGTAAATACAGGCCAAAAAATATGATACATGGGTAGAAAGGTGACATTTTGAGGTGCAGATTTTAAGCAATGGCTCGATGTGTTCTATACTGTTTGGTAGGATGTCTGTTGGAGGACTTGCAGAAGGAGAGAGACACCTCTTTTGAAGAGAAACCTGAATGAAGAGCCAGAGGATGAGGGAGTTCTGAGCAGAGGGGTGGGTCTGGAAGGAAGCGCAACAGTAAAAGTGGGGAAAGGCAGCAAATGTGGGGGTTGTCTGGCTTGCGGTTACTTATTCAGATTCGTGGCAATGAGAACAAAAAGTTTTCTGCCCTCCCCCGTAACTTGCCGCCCCCATGTGCTATATTTGTCATCTGAGACTTGAGCAACAAGGGGAAAAAATGCATTGGTATAAAAATAAACCAACTTTTTTTGTTATCTACTATTTTTATCAAAGTTTAAAATGAAGCATTGGAAAAAAATGAAAATCATACCCATTCATTTGCCAAATTTCATACAAATAGAGATGGGCTATTTTAACAAAAATAAATACTCCTCTTTGCTGAGGTCTTTCCCTGTGTATCATACCAGGAGCCTTTGTTTTTACTGGTCAGAGTATTTGATCCAAAAATATACAGAGATCTGCCAAACCACTAAATGTAACCAAGACAAAGCTGAGTGAAAATGGAGCCAAAAAAAAAAAGTTTTATGTATTTTTTTTAAAGTTAAATTGCACTTATTTTGTAAAAAAATATTTAAATGTTTTTAAGCGTTATTTTCATTCTGCTTATCAAGGAAAGTGCACAGGTAGGGAATGGGACTGTTTACTTTACAGAGGAGACTAATAAGAAGGGACTGTGATAAAGGTTCATAAAATGAATGATGGTATAGAGAAAGGAGATTGGGCTCTTCTAATTTAGAACCAAGAGAAGGCAATATTTCTTCATGCTATGTGCATTTAACCTGTGGAACTCATTGCCACGAGATACCAGTATCTACTAGGTGCCTGTCTGCATCTTTAGGTACCTAAATGCCTTTAAATAACTGGCCTCAGCCAATTAATACTGTGGCAAGGCTGAAGGGTAACTGGGGAATAGCTTATAACATATCTAACTCCCCTCCTCTGGATCTTACCATGGTGAGAAGCTTGTTTTTGTGTCATATTACTTCTGAAAGATCCAACATTATGTGAGAGATTTAAAGAGCTCCCTCTGGCTAGCTTATCAAAGAGAAGATCAGGAGATGAGCAGGTATAAGGACCTTCACCATGGGGAAAACACTAGGTGCTAAAAGGCTCTTGCCCCTCAACCATTTGTCTTTTTTGTGCCTTTCTCCACTAGATTAAAGGCAAATTCAAATAAGAAATAAGACCAATTTTTAACAGTAAGGGAGATTAACCATTGGAACAAACTACTAAGGAAAGTGGTGGATTTTCCATCTCTTGATGTCTTCAAATGAAGCTGGGACGCCTTTCTGGCAGAGAGGCTTTAGTCAAACCCAAACGATGCTTTAGTCAAACGCAAGTTATTGGGCTCAATATGGAGCTAACTGGGTGAAATTCTATGGACTGTGCTATACAAAAGATCAGACTAGATGATCTAATGGCTCCTTCAGGCCTTAAACTCTAAGTCATTGTGTTATCAAAGGCCTGTGGTGATAGGGGCCATCACATACAAGTACTTGCAGAGATACAGACCAAGACACAGCCAGTCAGCACCTCGTCATTCAACTGAAATGTTCTAATCCTTTCCCCTACTCTTCCCCTGACTGTCTTACTTGGGTTTCCAGAGTGCAAGCTCGTCGGGGCAGGGATCGTGGCTTTTTATGCGTGGAAAGCACCCCAGATAATTGTGGGAGTTAAGGAACACACATGAATAACAACAACAACTAGTTAGGCTGGCAATCACCTTTGGCTGCCCAGGCCACCGCCTACCCAGTTATACACCTGCGTCTGTCTCCACTGTTACCTTGCCTTTCCCCCTCCCTCCTTTGTCTGTTTACTCACCTGCTGGATATTGGCGGAATCCTCGATTGTGAGCGCTTTAGGGCAGGGACTGTTTTGTGGTGTTTGTTTAGACAGTGCCAAGTACAATGGGGCCCTAATCCCTGGTTGGGGTACCAACGCACTAAAGCGATAGTACTAATAATCTCCTTCCATTACCAAGCACAATGGCTGGCACCATGACAACAGGGCAGTGGGTGTATCACGTTTTGTAGCAAAAGTAAATAACGGAGGTGGGGCCAGTGAGGATGTGGGAAGACGTCTCATGACATCTGTGTGAGAAGAGCAAGTGTGAAAGGGGGAGAGGCCACTTATGGAGGGAACTGGGCAGCCCTGCCTCTCCCCTGCCTTCCGGTGATTTACATTTCTCGAGTGAAAGAACTCGAAAGTGAAGAAAGGGTGGATTCCACTCAGGACAGCAAAAGTGAGTCCTTTGGCCCTGGATTCTCTTCCTTGCTTCTCCATCCAACCTGGAAAAGCCTCCTGCGGTGAGTCAAGAGCAAACTGGGTAGAGCTCTGTCATTGTTATACGACATGACACACCAGTAGCTCTGAAAATCCTCATTAAATCCCATGGTGACAGACATGAGGAGATGCATCTAGAATTGGGGATGCATGACTGTCATTGACAGCACACCTTTTGTTCCTCCTAATCCTTTCCCTGTTGGTGCCCTCCCTGAGTTGGAGCTCAGATGTTGGCCTGGGCTTCCTGATGCAGATGGCAGCCTGTGTTTAATGAGATGTGCCATGATCAAACAGAGCACAGGTGTGATGTTTACCTTCCTTTGCGTTCCTTATATCCAAGCGTGAGTAAAGGTGTCTGACTGTTGTGATTCCCCTCACGATAACCAGGTGTGTGCACGTATATTTGGGGAGAGGGGCCTGCATGAAGAAGAGAAAAGACCCCCTCCTTCACGACAGTCAAGAGAGTGAGAGGGGAGATTGCTGTGCCAATTAGAACATCAGCCCGAATTTTCACCATCAACGCCGGATTTTCTTGACAGCTTCAAATAACTCCCTTATGATGACTCCCCCTTGAGCACAGATCCCCAGGGCAGAGATGGTAAATTTCTTTTCTTTGCCAAGCGTCACATATGTAAAACAATAAATTATAACCACAAAACTTCTGTGGTGAATAATGGCAAGAGGATGTCTATAGAAAGTGGGGTAAAAAGCTCACTAGTAAACGATGCAGCCTTTGTATGGTGCCTTTCTGGCAGAAGGTTCCCAAATTGCTTTTTAGACAGCAAATTCTTTGGGGGCAGCCACTGTCTCCTTGTTCTGTGTTAGTACAGCACCTAACACAGTGGAATCGAGGTGCAGTGCAAATAAATAATCTAGAGCTTTCACTTCACCAAACACTGATTGGCAACCACCTCTGGAATGGAATGTGGTAAATGTTTAATGGCTTATAAAAAAAATTGGTGTGATTGTCTCCTTCTTGTGACTGGCCACCAAAAAGCCAAGACCCTGATATCTGGTAGCAATTACTCCTTTTGCTCTGGTGGAGTGGGGTTGGGGTCGGGGTTGGCTTTTGTTCCTGAAGGTCTGGGGTTCCAGCCCTGCTGATATGTTTGGCCCATTTTAGTGAGTCAGAATGTGATTTCCTAAAAGGGAATTTAACCTGCATTCTGGAGCCAACAACCACTTCTGCAAGAAGTGCAACAGACGCTTTAATGACCACAAGTGCTCATGGATTTCAGTTTTATGCGTCACCCGACAGGTGGCACTGCCTGCAGCTTTGATGGAAAGAGCCTGCTTGTTAACTATTGTGACAAAGTTCCTCCTCTGCCTGGGTGGGTCCTGCGTTTTCCAGCGGATTAGCTCACCTCAGAAGTTCACAGCAGCCCTCAGTTTGTCCACTTTTGCTACTGGCTCAAACCTGCCATTCACTCAGCTAATCTCATCACTGGCCAGCATGGGGGAAAAGGAAGGAGAATAATCCCCGCCGTCTCTGGTGCCCCACCTTGTGGGCTGGGGACAGGCCAGAGACCTTCCCCTCTGATATGACTCACAGTCCAGGTCAACTCCTCTTGTGTCAAACAGGGAGGTGGGAGGGAATGTGGGGAACCTGGGCCTGCCCTCTACTCCGGGTTCCAGGGCCCTGTGGATCTCAGTTGTTTACAATGTCTCCTGTAACAGCTGTGTGACAACTACAACTCTCAGGGCCACTTCTCCCCCCAGCACCTTCTTTGTCCTCACCGCAGGACCACCTTCCTGATGCCTGATCATGCTTGTACTGCTCAGTCCTCCAACAGCATGCCTTCTCACTCTCTGCTCCCTGCATACATCTCTCTAACTGAAGGGAGGTCTTTCTTTTAGCCAGGTGCCCTGATTAGCCTACCTTCCTTAATTGGTTCTAGCAGGTTCCTGATTGTTCTGTAATAGTCCCTGTTTTCTTACACAGAGAAAAGGGACCTGCTTAATCTGGGACTAATGTATCTACCTTCCACCACTCTCCTGTAGCCATCTGGCCTGACCCTGTCACACTACGTATGGGTCGTGGAACAGTTGCCACAGGTTTTCCCTGAAAGTGATTCTCCTTTCTGTCTTGGTTACCCTGATGCAAGTACTGTCTGTAGTGTATTGGCGATTTAGTTTCATATTCATGCCCATGTCTCAAGAGTTGAATGTAATCTTTGTCATAAGTCTTGGCTCAGAAGGGATTTTCAGAGGGAATTCTATGCACGCTGGATGGAAAACATGCCCCCAAAACAACATTATATGCAGTGGTGTTGTAGCAGTGTTAGTCCCAGGATATATGAGAGAGGTAAGGTGTGTGAGGTAATACCTTTTATTGGATCAACTTCTACTGGTGAGAGAGATCAGAGAGATATCTCCTCTCAAGATATTACCTCCCCGACCTTGTCGGCCAAAACAATGGCAGGCTGTCTTTGTTCATCATCTTCGACCATTCATTTGTCCCAGGGACATGGTTTATTGGGGATAATCCTGATTGAAGGCTTACTGAGTCTCATGATTGGAAAAGAGCCAACATTGATTACTAGGTTGGTAAATCCTTTGCAGTGTCAGACAGAAAGTACGACAAAGAGAAAGGTGTTTCTAAAGCACTAACAGATATCCTTCAGCAGCATCCTATGAAGCTTCAGTACACATCATAGGGGAGACAAAGAAAATGAATCTGGAATACTGATGAGTAGGACAGACATGGACTCCCTTTGGAAGTGTAAAAAGGAGCAAAAAGAGAGTCAAGCCAGTAGACGTTTTTGATTTGTAAGAGTGGAAAGGTGAAGGAATGTTTTTTACCAGATTCAAATAATTGGATGTGGATAATCCCAAACAAGGGGATGAAGAGGAAGAGTGGCTGTCTCCAGCCAGTTCAATTCAGGAAGCTCAATGGAATGAAAGATCTGCCTAACCAAATGAACTGAGAAAGGCAAAGTTGATTCTTGAGAGGGGGACATGTTTTGGGTTCAAGCAGAAAAATAATTTTGAATTAAGAATCTGAATGAGGTAAACGCATCCAGCCAAATCCAAGAAAAATTTGCAGGGAATCTTAATATTTTCCAAAGATATACACTGAAATAGCTGTAAGGAAACAGATCAGTGGACCATCTACTTTGTGTTCTGCCACCCATCGCAGTCAGCCATGCTGTTTGGAGGAAAACAGGTGTAAACCCCTGCATACTCTAAATTATTCATTAATGTCCATGGGGGAGATTTCTTCCTAACCCCAGGCTGTGTGTCCTGGGAATCTCCAGATTTTCAAACAGCTCATTTTCCTGTGGGAACAGAGCTCGGTGAATAATGATTTTTTTAGTTTGTTGGGAATTCTGGAAAGAAATTATTTTTTGAAGCTGTTGGTAAATCAAATAAAAATTCATTTCAGATCAAACTACATGTTTTGTTTTGACAAACTGAAATATTTTGTTTTGATTTCAATCATTTAAAAATGTTTTTGAATGTTTAATAAAATGTCATTTGGAACCCAAAATAATCAAAAGTTGCAGTTTTTCCAGGGTTTTTTTCCTCTTTCTTCAGTTCGACCAAACCAGTTTGGTGAAATCAACTCAAATTTGGGAAAGGTTTCAGTGTCACCATATCCATGTATCTCCCTTCCTATGATTCCGCACAACATTTTTTTTCTGCAAAATCTTTCATTCATCTCTAAATGGGAGCTGCTGCATGCTAAGCCATTTTGAAAACCTGGTCACTAAAAGGAGCTGGAAATTCCGAGTCTCCTTTCTGCCCGTCAGCTACTACACTGGAGAAGGGGAGGGTAGCAAATACTTGTAGCTATTTTTTAAAAAGACAAAGGGGGGCGTGCTGGGCATTATAGACCAGGTAAATTGATTGGAATAATAAATTATGCAACACTTAAATGATCATGATATGATAGGGACCCTTCTGCAAAGGGAGACTCACTAATAACTAGAAGTCTTTGAACCTGCTAATACAATAGTAGATAAAGTAGAACTGGTTGAAATGATGTATTTGGACTTTCAAAAAGCTTTAGACAAAGTCACTTGCAGGAAGTTTGTTTGAAAACTAAGTAGCCCTGGAGTGAGAGGCAAACTGCTATCTTAGACCAGAAATGGCTGAGACTCCCAAAATAATTAGTATAAAGAAAATAGATCAAGAACAAGGGGACATTAAAGGCAGCACATTTTAAAAGGAGAGGAACACACTGCACAATTAGCCTGCGGAACTCACTACCACAAAATATCATTGAGACATTGAGACAATATCATTGAGAAAATATCATAGCAGAATACCCCAAAAGGATTGGACATTTTTATGAATAACAAGAACATCCGAAGTTGCAATCGTGAAGATTAAAAAGCAAACAGAAAAGAAGGAAGATTTTGGAGAGGAGGTAACCTTCCCACCACAGAAGGAGTTAATATTTTTTCCCCTGGAGGCAGATTATCCCTCCTCTTCCCACCGCAGGGTCCTTACATCTTTCTCTGAAGTATCTGATACTCACCTCTGTCAGAGCCAAGATCTTGATCTGAACGCATCACTAGGCTGGGCTAGCACTTCCGCGGTTCCTAAGTGTGTTGATGCTTAGGGTTTGCTCCTGCACTAGTGAAGTCAGATGGAATTTCACCACTAACTTCACTGAATCGGCAGAATCAGGCCCTTTGTCTCATCCTGATTCCAGTAGCCAACTTTCCACTTCAAAGAGATCTCTCCATGCCAATTAGCTTTGCTTGGCATTTGTTGTTGGCAGAGACACAAAGGGATGAATGAATTGACACACTTTTGTGCCTAGAGCTGGCTTCTTCAGGGTATGGGGAGGGGAGTAAAGAAGAAAGGGGAAGGGATGGCTCTGCTAGACCTGATGGGGTGGGGAGGGGATGAATTTAGCTCTTGGTTATCAAGTGCTGCTGAGGTGTCTCCTTTCGCCAGCTTTAGCTGCACTTTAAAGAGAGAAGGGGGAAATGTGTCTTTAAAACAAACAAAAGAATTGTTTTACCAATAATTTGTGGAAGCAGAACTACCCACAACTGATGTCCATCTCAACCACCACTTTACCTTGTCTTGAAGGCAGGGGACTATGTTAAGAGGCATCCAGTGCCCACAGACATCTGCCATGCACAGCCAGGCCCCTGCATGTGGCGCCAGCCCTTGCTCCAAGCTGAGCCCTTTCCAGCTCCTGTGAGGCAACACCCGTCAGCTCCAACTTCTATTCCTAAATCTGCCAAGGATAGTGCTTGGGCCGTCTGTCACTCTCTGAGTGCAATTACTACACCTTGCAGGTGGCAACAGATTCTGTTGCTATGAGGGGCAGGCCGACTTACCAGGATTTAACGGCGGGTTTAAATATAAATAACCAATACATACCCAGGGAGGGTTTTAAGAGAGAGGTGAAGACAAGGCTTGTTTCCTTGCCAGAGACATACCGGCCCTGAATGAAAATAAACACTCAAACAACAAACCTGCTCAGTGAAGGCACCTGACGTGTGTCCCTATGAGACATTTGATCATCTCTTTTAGTAGCCTTGTCCCTACTCCGCCCCTGAGGAGGATCTCAAAGATGGACTCTGTCCCTTCCCCCACCTCCCAAACGTTAGCCTTTCCTTTGGAGCAGCACTGAATGTATACGGCCAAAAAAGTTCTTATAAACATGCAGAGAGATTACTGGACTGGCACTCTGGGTTCAGTATCTTGTTCTGTTACCAACTCACTGTGTGACCTTTCACAAATTACTTCCTCTTTCTGTTCTTCAACCCCAACCTCCCCTCTCCCCCCCATCTGGCACATGGGGCCAACAATACCACTGTTTATCCATCTTAGCTCTCTGGATTGTAAGTTCTTTGGGTGCAGGGCCTGTCTCTTACCTTGTGCTTTGTACAGTGCCTAGCGTAATGGACCCCTGATTTCAGCTAGGCTCTCCAGGAGCTATAAATAATAAACATTTGGAAACTTTGGGAGACTGCAAAACTTTACACTTGGTTCTGAAAGCTCTGACTCCAGGCCCGGGAGAAGGGCATTTGGAGAGCTGGAAGATTTTTGGTCATTCAATGCACACAAATTGTTACACCTGACTCTGTCCTGAAATGAAAAGAGAAGAAATAGTCTCCTTTGGCGGTTGCAGATACGACAGAGAGAAATGACGTAGTGTCTGCAGGCCCCTGCAAGCTGGGAATGAATTGCTCTCAGTTGTTTGGGGCAAAATAGAGACCAGAGCTGGTCTTCTGCCAGTTTCTAACTGACAAAAGTCATTGCTGCTGCTGCCTGAGTCAGGGTGCCACTCCGGCTGCCTCTACAGGAGACTGTTAGTGCTAAACTGTCTATTCTGATTTTTTGTGTCACATTACATCATCTTTCCTTCCTCCTTTCTCTGTCACGGCTGTCCTGAGGAATGGGATGGGCTGCTGCTGAATGAAGAGGAACCTACTGCATTCCAGACATGGTCTAGCTTCTGCTAAGCTGAGCATGGGCAGATAGAGAAAAGGAAAGTGTCCCTAGACAAGACCACAGCACGTTCTGGAATGCCACAAACTCAGCAAAGGTGCTGTTCTTGTTATTGAATCAGAAATCCTACAAGCCCTGTATAACGCAGTGGGCGGCAAATGACTAGGGTTATGGTCCTGCTGTGAGCTCCATCCTGGGGACTCTTTGTGCCCACTTGGAGATCATTGCAGTTTCAGGGCTGAAAATGATGGCCGTTGTCACTGGCTGCTGAGCTGATAATATAAGGGAGGCAAAGCACTTGAGCATTTAATTACAGACCCATATAAAGCATGGATGCAGATTTAAATGTCTGGGCAGCCGCAGTGGAATGGATTTAAAAGTGGTGTCCCCTTAAACTGTAAAGGGAGAGCAAGTGAGCTTTTTGTCCTATTCTGCAATTTTCAAATTTGGCTTATCGAAAGCTAGGCTCCTAGACTGGGATTTTCAAAGGAGCCTAGGAGGGTTAGGTACCTAAATCCTAGTGAATTGGGTTCCCAACTCTTTCAGGCTCCTTTTGAAAAACCCAACCTTAAATCGATGGCTTGATTTTTTTCAGAGGTTTGAGTTCCCACTGCTCCCACTGACTTGAACAGGAGTAATGAATGCTCTGGTTGTCCAAAAATGAGACAACTTACTTAGATGATTTACATCCACATATTTTTTCCCCCAGGTAGATACTTACAGACTGTGATCAAGTCACCCCTTAACTGTCTCTTCGATGAGCTAAATAGATTAAGTTCCCTGAGTCTATCTCTATAAGGCATGTTTTCTAATCCTTTAATCATTCTCATAGCTCTTCTCTGATCCCTCTCCAATTTCTCAACATCCTTCTTGAATTGAGGGCACCAGAACTGGACATGCTATTCCAGCAGCAGTTGCACCAGTGCCAAATACAGCAGTAAAATAACCTCACTACACCTATTCGAGATTCCTCTGTTTATGCATCCAAGGAGCGCATCAACAATTTTGGTCACCGTGTAGCACTGGGAGATCATAGTCAGCTGATTATCGACCATGACCCCCCAGTCTTTTTCAGTGTCATGGCTTTCCAGGACAGAGCCCACATGCACATTTGCAGTTAGCCATATTAAAACACGTAGTGGTTACCTGTGCCCAGCTTACCCAGCGAGCCAGATTGCTCTATATCAGCAGCCTGTCCTCTTCACTCTCTACAACGCTCCCACTTTTTGCCTTATCTGCAAAATTTTACCAGTGATGATTTTGTTTTCTTTCTTGTCACTGATAAAAAAAAAATGTTTAAATAGCATAGGGCCAAGAACTGACACCTGCAGGACCCCACGAGAAACACCCCAGTCCAGTGATGAGTCCCCATTTTATAACTACATTTTGGGACCACTCAGTTAGGTGTATAGACAGCCCCCTCACTACCATTCTAAGCAAGGGTGGAGCCTATAGTCCCAATCTGACTTTGCCCAGCACTGGGCCTGTGCACACAATTCTGAGGTAATCCGCATCTTGAGAACACACACAAACTTTTCATGATCTTGCTTCTCATGGCACAATGAGTCACTCAATGCCATTTTCAAGGAGCTGCCTGGTGTTGGGGATCAAAGGCCCAGCACCTTCGCTTTGTGTGAAGCCATGACAGGATTTTCATAACAAAATAATGGTGCACCTTGGTCAACAGGCATTGCTAATGGTAGGTTCCAAGAACACCCTCTAAATACCTGGTAGTTGAGAGGTAAGAAAGCCTGCTATACTTAGGATCAGGCTGGCATTTCCAGTTATAAACACAACTGTCCCAATTTAAAATTGTTCCTCGCAAACAAAGTTTCAACCTTTGGGATATATTTTTTTCTTACCATATTTAAAAAAACACACACATTGTTTTGGCTATTTTTGAGCTCCACATTTAAAATATAAACAGCGGTTTGCTGGCTTCAGGGCTATTTTTTGTGTTTGTACAAGTTAAAAATAGGTGTGATTTATAACATTAAACTTCACAGGGGGCACAAAGTTTGCCTCTCCGTCTGGCCGTTTCTCAGAATGCTCCTCCGAGGCAATTCCGTGCATAGGCTCTGTGGCCCAACGGTTCATTTACAAAACGGTCCAGAATGGCGCCTTTGAGCTAAAAGTATTGCTTGACGTAAACTATTCATTTAGGAGAAAATTCAACCCCCTTGCAGACGGCCGTCACAAGACCTGTGCATCACTTGCATCCTAAATAAGCCCTCTCTGGCCCCACCCTGGCTTGAGCTGCAGTGCTGGGGGCCGTCTACAAATGAGTCATCTGCTTGGCCAGTGGGGAGCCTGTCATGTCTCCTCTTGAAGTGGGACTTAAGTGGTGCATAGGCCTTTTACTGGCCCTCTGTATGGGATGAATTTCACTCTTAACCTAATGGGATGGGAATATGATCTATAAAACGCTGAACTGATCAAACACACACTTATTCAGAGGTAGGGGATTTTATAAACAAAGCTGCCTTTTAAATAAAATGCAAAGGTATTAAATGTTAGAAACCTAACCAGCAAAAGCTGGGCAAAGTCCTAGGCTCGCACTATTGTGTAAGCAATAGTGGAGAGGTTAAAGATAAATGTCCATTTCAGCTTTCAGTTTCTTGACTTGGGTCATGTCCTTCCCAGTGGTGGTGTCAATAAGGGGGAAGGATACTGTATTTGGGATGGATGTGAAAGTGAGAGACACTAAGTCGAATTCAGACAGCAGGATGCTAAGGCCAGAATCCTGCCCCTTCCCCCCAGACGTTCGCAAGATCTGAGCAGCTTTGGGAGCAGTGTGGCTCTCCTGTGTGAGAGCGATACAAGCAGGAGCCAATGGGCTGGGCCGCAGGAAGTGAAGTTGTTCTGTGTGTGGGCTCCAGCTGTAGTGGCGTGGATTTGTCCTACTACATGAAGGTGCATTTGTGTGTAGGGCTCAGCATATCCATGGCTATGCAGGCTGTTCAGCTGAACACATTGGTTTGTGGTTTGGTGGTGGAGGCAAGTTGAAGCAGCTTCAAAAACTGTGGCAGCAGATTATTATTATTATTTTGCAGTTCCCCAGTGTGTGCTGGGCGCCTCATCCTATGGATAAATCACCCAAGGCCCACACCACCAGCCGTCAGATTTCACACATCATGAAGTCAAGGGGGTGAGGATGGGAAGGACGGATGGACAGGGCCACACTAGCAAAATCATTCAGTTAACTCAGCAGACTTGTGTGCCTGGGATGAATAAACAAAACAAAAATTTAAAAATGTATGTCTGGGTTCAGTCGCTTCTTTGGATGTCATGGTAGAAGTGGGTCTTAAGGAGGGATTTGAATGAGGGGAGGATTCTGGCCTAGTCAACCTGCTCAGGAGAGAGCATCTCCTGCCTCAGGAGTCATGTGGAAAAGGTGCCAAGAGGGTTGTGGAACAGATGGGCCAATGGGACACTGAGGCTGGTATCATTATGGGGGTAGAGGGCAATGTGATAAGAGGCTAGGGTGGAAAGGTCAGTTATTCAGGGCCTTGAAGGAGTGCCCAACTGTGTGTCTTTGTACACCCCTCAAAGTCAAAGCAGATAGGTGGGGAGTAGAAAAGCAGCATGGGAGTACAGAGCAGGTGGCCTACCTGCTCAATCAGTCCTCGGGGTACACTCACACAGCCCGTATCAGCGGTGACTTGCTGAGAGACCAGACCTTCTATCACCTGCGATCCAGAAACCGAGCCAGACAATGGATGAGAGTGCTGGCTTCGTGCAACTGATTCCAGTGACCCAATAATCTCACCCAGGGAGCCAATAATCAGGTCTGTTCATACAGCTGTGGGGAAAGGGCAACCATGGAAGCCAAAGCTGTTTGGTTTGGGCTTTGGTGGCTATGTGACAGGGCAAAATGATTCACGTTGGGCTTTGCAGGTTTTTGTCTGGCTTTGGTAGCTGCAAAAAGAGCTTAATGTTTGCACCAGGTGATACAAATTACTCATGTCTCGTTTGGTGATCTGGGGGAAAAGGATGCACTGCAATATTTCTCATGACTTACATTTCATTTTTGTCACCAGAATGCCACCCAGCAAAGAGCAACTCAGGGCTCTGTCTCAGAGAGAGCAGGTTCAGAAGCATGTAACCTTCCCATCTATCTGTGCTGGCTAGAGTTCTGTTAAACACTGACAGAAGGAAGAGAGGCAGGAGGAATGCAGACAGATAGCTCTGTGATCCAGCCCTGCTCACTGGGGCTAAGGCCTTGCTGGATTTATGGTTGTCTGACCTATTATCTGTGAGCAGAACATGACATCACTGGAAAGCATATCCCCTAGAAAGGGATTCTGAGGAGACAAGCTATGTGCAGCGCTGGACTGAAAGCAGGACTCAGTTAGTGGTAGATGACATTGGTAAAATACTCGAAGTTCCAAGGCCGTGAAAGACAGTAGGACAACTGGATTCTTGTCCAGATTATGGATTATTCCAGTGGCATGAACCTTTGCAACTGAACCTTCGCAACTGATGTTGTCAGGCATGAACGTTTGCAACAGAACTTGTGTTTGTATGTAAAGGAAGGGAAGACAGTAGGTGTATCAGGAGGCAAAGACGCCTATGTACAAACAGAATAGCAGGTTTACTAGATTTCCTCTTTGAAAAGCCTAATATTTGCCCTCCTATTATCTAAAGAACAGCCTCTTTCTACCATTATAATAAGAAAGGGCTGTGCTTAGTGAGTATCAGTGAAAGATGGGCTACACCAAAACTTTTTTTGGGGTCCTGATTAATTTAGAAAGGGATGGGAAAGTGTCTGGAGCTTAGACTTATACATCCCAAGTGCTACACGACTCTCACTGATGTGGCTGAGGTTCTTACAGCTAATTCCCCAAGGAGTATCATTCTGAAAATGTAGGTGCTGGAATGAAAGGCTCTGACGTTTGTAGAGGAGAGATGTACACATCGATCTGTTCCACCCATCAGCTGCATTGTCTCTTCACTACAGTAGTAGTTTAAAGCTAGGTCACACCTCTACAGCAAAAGGCACCTCAGGCACTCAGATAAATTATTTCTTAAAATCCTGAATGGGAATTCCTCAAAGCAAAAGCATCTTCATTTTTTTTTTTTTTAGCATAGCTGGTTGAACAGTCTTTGATAAATACGGAGATGCTTATCTGAGCACTTATGAAACAAGCACACATCGTAATTTGGACAATAGGATAATAAATAATATCCAAAGCTAGCACCAGCAGTGTTAGAGCAGAAATGAGGGGTATGAACCGGAAGCACTTAGGGCCCTACCTAAATGTTACACAGGAAAAGGTTCAGAGGGCCAGATCTCCAACTAGTGTAAATCAGAGTAACTCCATACTGATTTACACCAGCTAAGAATCTGGCTTCAATGTGGAACTTCACCAGTTTACATCTGCTTAGGATCTAGCCTTAAGATCACACAGGGCCTTATCTAAAGCCCATTCAAGTCAATGGAAAGACACCCCCGTTTACTTCAGTGGGCTTTGCATAGGCTCATCAGGTTTCATTTGAGAAAAAACTGCTTAGACTTAGTTCGGTAGGCCTGAGCCAAACTTTATTTCTTAAACCTTAAAAACAGTTCAGGCGGATGACGAAAGGTCCTGGTGAAACTTCCTCTGGCCCCTGGAAGAATGGCTGGAGTGAAGCACCTCCAAAATCTGACACAGGACTAAAACCAATGGTCAGGGGGCTGAGGTGTTGACTGAGCATCTGTACAATGGCCACTAGCCGTCATCGTCAAAGAGCTGGATTTATTTTAACAGACACACAGAGCTTGTGGAGGACCTTGGCAAAACGTCTGCTGGAAAACAGCATGCTACTGAAATGCCAATAGTGATCCTGGGGGCCCAGCCTACCCCTTGCTCCCCTGGCTCATGAAATCCTACACTGACCACCTCAACAGCACCAAACTATTGGCTCAGCAAGCGCAGAATGAGAGTTGAATGTATTTTTGGTAGAGTGGATGAGTGCTCTTGTTGTTTACTCACAAGACTGGATCTCCGTGTGAAAAATATTCCAGTGATTGTAGCTGCCTCCTGTGTCCTGCGTCATATCTGTGAAGCAAAGAGGGAAAAGCTGCCCCTGGGGTGGAGGTGGAGTAACTGTCTGCAAAGTGCGAACAGCCAGACACAAGGGCTATCAGAAGAGCTCAGCATGGAGCCATCCAGCTCAGGGGGGCTTTGAAAGAGCACTTTAGCAGTGAGCCACAGTAATATGTTGTGGTGTGCTGTGGGCAACCTGGCTCTGCTTTGGGGCCTGTTAGGAATTGTGTGGTGTTTGGTGTACATTTATGATGGTTAGGCCATTTCCCCCCCCACTGATCCTATGAGCTGTGTCACGCTGTCCAATAACAAGTAAGGGGTCACTTTGCAACCGGTGTTGGGAATTAATAAAGAGGAATTATTTTCCCAACAATAGAACTTTACCGAGTAATGAAAACAATGCAAAAAATGTTGTGCAAGTTAAACGCAAATACGTGAAAAACATAATAAATGTATGGAGCAGAGCGAGAACACTCATGTCCATTTTAGCGATACATACAGCAACCGTGGCCCTCTCAGGTCAACGCATGTGAAGCTTTGGTTGTCCCTAATGTCTCCTGCTGAGGAAGGGGAGGGGCAGGGGTGTGGCCTCTGATGCCATGTGGAATGTTGGGGGAGGGGAGTGTAGGGAGTCGCTATAACTGGAGTTCTCCATGGACTGCAAAGGGAGGTGAGCCATGATTGTTAAACTTGTAGGTCCACAAGAGTTTGCAGTGTCTGTCTGTTGCTAGAGAAGCCCCAGGACATCTCCCTCTTCTTTTCCTGCTGGGACTCCTAGGCCTTCCTCCTGTCTGCTCTTTTCTTCTCCATGCAGTCTGCAATATTCACCCTCCGCTCAAGGTCGGATGCAGCAACTGGCTTGCAGGATCTCGAGTCATCTTCTTTCTCCCCCTTGTCCAGCTCGGACGTCCCACGAGTGTGGAATGGGAACCGTCAAGGCCACCATGGCAGCAGCTGCAGATAAAACACACAGACGTACCATTGTCAGTACAGTCACAACAGAAAGAGAAAGGTAAGATTCAGAACTCCTATCCCTTGCTCCCCTAATGTATTAAACAAGATGTACTTATTGACACTTCTGCTTTGGAGCATCACTCCCAGCACCAGCCATGGTGAGCACAGCCTAGTGGAGTGAGGGAAATAAGGAGGTAATTGCTCATTTGCATGAAGCTGTGAATATAGTGCCATGTGCCAGACGTCCATACTCTTCCCGTTAGGAGCTCTAGAGCTGGCCAGCACATTCCCAAACGCAGGCTAAGAAGGAGGCATGGCCACAGTAGCTGCAGAAGCATTAATTTACTGCCTTCTCTGGGTAGCCTCCAGTGGCGGAACTCTTACGGAACCTAACCTCAGCTTAAAGCTGCCATCTCACAGTGGAATTCTCAAGGAGGAGAAGGGATGCAAATGGTACCCAGGCTAGTGGGGTTGGCTTGAGACCTTTCCCCCTGAATCTAATCTCGTGTGGGGTGCAGCATGGCCCAGAAGATGGGGCACTGTACTGGGACAACATCTTGCTGTGTGACTTTGGGCAAGTCACTACACCACTCTGTATCTCTGTTTCCTCTTCCGTCCTCTGGATATTCAGGTTGCAAACTCTTTGGGCCAGGGACTGTCTTCTATGATGTTTGCACACCATCTGGCACAATGGGGGGCCTTGATCTCTGTGCTAGCCTTTAGGAACTACCATCACGCAAGCAATAAATAAGTGATCCCTTTTATCAGGTCAGTGTTCGATTGTGCATTAGGCTTTGGGTGGCTTAAAAGTTTATTAATTTCCCATGTTTATTCCTTTTTCAGGGACTTCCCAGTGTTTGTCTGGCTTTGCTCTGCTGCACAGGTATTTGTCTAAGTAGACTCTGTTTTGTTTGTGTCCATCCAGGTGGGATGTAGGTGCAAACACCTGACAGCTCTTCACACATCCCCCTGTTGCCTAGTTGATGGATTAATCGCTTTCCCCTTTATCAGCCTTTGTTTCTTATGACTGAGGGTCAGCTGGCACGGTCTAACACCTTCGGTATCGCTATTTCCTATACATCAGCTTCACTGACTTCCCATTATCTCAACCCTATCTGAACCTTTGTTAAATTCGAGAGGTAATTAAACACAAAGCCAAAGCAAATGTCAGGGTGATAATGAGAGAGATAAGATTTTTTTTTATTATTTTTTTAAAGAGACCTGACACATACCTGAAGTGCTTATTGGGCCTCTGCCAATGGAAAGTTACCTTTAAAGCACTGTTATAGTTGGAATGGGTGACCATATAAAAATGCCACCAATGTACACCGTGCTGCTCGCAAAGGTGTCAAACTGTCAAAGCACACAAGCGGTGGAGTGGTTGCCCTGAAGTCATTTACCCATGTGCTTAAAGTTAAGGATGTGCTACAGTGCTTTGCTCAACAAGGTCCGAAGTCCAATGTTAGCTTAAGTGGGTGCAACTCAAAGGATGCCATTCCACTGATTTCAGCTTTGCCAACAGTAAATTTGACCCAATGTGACTTTAAGCCATCGCTGCTGCCATTATTATTATTAATTATTATTATTTTTATTATTTATTAATGATGTGTTACTAGGACCCAAAGTCCCCAGTCAGTATCAGGGGGTCATTGTGCTGGGTGCTATGCAAACACACAATAAAAGCCATTCCCTGAACCAAACAATTGACAAATGGTCAGCTCGTGGTACCTCACACAAAGTCCTTCACCCCGAGAGTGGTCTCATCGGCTGTTCACTTCTTCCCTTTGAGGGTGAAATTCCCCAGGAGCAGATGTGGTGGATAAGCCCTGGGCTGCGCTCTGAATTTCAACTTGAGGAGCACCAGGTGCATCGCTAATGCTGAAGGAGGGCAGCATAGGCTCTCCCTGGATCATAGACTGTCCACCCTCCTTTTCTCTCCCTGGTTGAATAGTTTATAATCTGAACCGGGTCTATTTTGTAATTGTCGGGGGGGAAAGCTGCTAAGCATAAAAAGGCTGAAGCTTTCACAGTGAGCTTCAGAGCTCCAAGTCCTGAGTAGAGACACAGCCTGTGAAGGATACACATGTTCCTGGCGAGGCAGCCCTTACTGGTTAATGTTTTACTTAGGCCCATGTGTTTTTCCACTGGATACATCCTCAGAAATCTACTGTACTTGGCTGTGTATGGTAAACACGTCTCCATCACTCTCGCACATGTGTTTACTTTGCTGAGTGCTGTTTGGGAAGTAGAGCTGGCCATATTGGTGGTTGTTTCCATGGACTCACATAGAAAAACACAAGAGTGGTAGAATTCTACCCACGTTCAATTCACCACGCCCTGTCCTCGGCTGACCCCTGCCCCTCCATAGAGCCCTGGGCTACAAGGAGGGATTAATGTGATTAAAATTAAGAAAAGAAATATTTTGGTTAGGGGAAAAAAATCAAGAATAGTTTCTCCCAGCAACAGCTGGTGCTGCACAAACATGCAAACAAATAACTAACCAGAAGAACCTGAGTCTGAGAAGAAGTGGGAGCCCAACTGCTCAGGACATTTAAAACCAAGTGTATGCAAAGGTCTGTCCTTGCAGCTGTTGGATACATCCGTCCCATGTGCGGTGGCCATGAGACTTTGGCCTGCCATGAACACACATTCTGTGTGCCTGGCTCTCTCCCGGGCACACTTCCACATTTTTTGGAAGGAGAAAGCAGTCAGAAATGTTTCAGTTGCAGATGCTTCCCCTCCCAGGCCCAAATAATAACAAAGCCCCTCTAAGTTAACAATTGCTCTTTAAAAACAAAATTTGTAGAGGAAGCTGGTATTTTTGCACTAGTCGAGTTGGAATGCAGGCACCACCATAAAGAAGAAAGTGAAAGCCCACCTTAAGGCATGAGTTAGGATCAGCATAAGTATTAATCCCACAGTTTAATTTGTGAGCTCTTCCGGACATAGGTTATCTTTCCATTATAGTATGTTTAGCACTAGCACAATCTCCCTCTTGGCACTATTGTAATACAAATTAATACTTAATTTTTTTAGATGACCCAAAGTCAATCAAATCAACCCCAAACAAATGAAGCTGTTTCCAAATCATTTTCTCATTATGCAGAATAGTATTGGGAAAGCAAACCAAAACTTGACCTAACGTTAGCGGGCAGCGCTAACCCATCCCTACCTATTTTTTGTGGGGTGGAAAGAAAGCAAGCGTCATTATAAAGCTAAAGAGCTCTCTAAATTCCCAGCTGTGCTGGCTGCATTTAGATAGTTTGACCCAAAGATGTATTGTGTATTGCTGATATTGCTAATACACCGTATGTTGTAAATAGTCCCGCTGCCTCTCCACTCTCTGTTTACATAACAATAACATGCCAGTTGCCTCTTTCACCAGGCACATTCCACAGCGGGACACTGATTTACTACCCCTGAAAGAGCTGCCATGACACTCAGGAAAAGGTGATCAAACCTTTTGCCACTATCCTGTACCACTACCCACGTTTTGCTTTCATCCCTTCCAACAGTCCCTTTAGAAAGCAGAACCGATGGACTCTATCGAGCACAAGTCGCAACCCTCCCAGAGGATATGACTCTTCACAAGAAATTACCCAGAGGGAGGATCTCTGACTGGCAGATAGGGAAAACAAACACCATGCTGCATGGATAGGGGACCCATCTGGAAAAAGGAGGGAGCTGGTGATCAGTGACAGAATGAATGGTCTATCATCCAGTTGGAAGCAAGAGCAGTAAGATTAGCCTTCCTGTACTATGGCATTAGGCAGCTGGAGAGTTCAGTGGAATCTGGCAATCCCATTGGCCTACCTTAGTTGGCAAGGGAAACCCAGGAATAAAGATGTCCAGCTAGGTAAAAGAACTAAATGAAGAGGTTCAAAACACCTCAGAAGCCCATGAGGTAGGTGAGTGATGCCCTCATGGCCAGAGTGACCAATAGAGATTGCGAAGTGTCTACCTGAGCTTTAGTAGTCATCTTTTCCAGAGAACACAAGCTGGACAGGGGCCCATGACGCATACTTAACCCTACCTAACCCATTAGTGCTGCCTGGGGAGGTTCCAAACTTCTGGACTGGTGTGTAAGAACGAAGGGGAAAGAAAGTGTAATGCCCCTTCATTTTCCTCCTTCAAATCCTTCAGTCCTAGCCTTCACCCCTTCCTTTCTCCCTTTTCAGACTGACTTTGTGAATTTTGAGCGAGTGATGGTAATATAGCTGTATGAAGTGGCATACATTGGGTCATTCTGATCTCTCCAGTGAAGCTGACACATTATTTGTGTTCCACAGTTCCGAGTCCTGTGTTCACTGCTGTGATTGTGTCAGTTCAGAATTCTGAAAGGGCACAGCTATCTGGTATAGCAACACACCGTAACTCAGAAGGCCAAAGAATTTGCCTCCATCTGCAGGCTGGGAGGAATTAAGCCCAAATTTTGGACTGGTGTAGGAAAAAACTGGAGGCGGAAAATATTACCAGGTGCTACACAAGGGAGTGCAAGTTATAGAGGATTCTCTCTGGCCTTTAAGACTACAGCCTCTTGACTATAGGACTTGAGTGATAAGCATACATTTTATTGCCTGGGCCAAAGAGGAGTAGTCAGGACTGGAGGTCTGTCCTGTAAAATGAAAGGGACACTGGTGAGAAGGTAGCACATGCAGGAGCAAATTCTTTTCTGGTGTAATTGAAATGAATGGAGTTACACCATCGCTTCATCTGGCTCACTGAAAGGCAGAGTTAGAAACCACAGGAGACGCTGTCGACCTGAGTGAGTTTAGGGAATATAATGAGGGCTGATTAGGAAGAGCTGAGTAAAGAGAAGACTAGGAAAGAGGGTAAGGTATATTATCGCTCCACCTCCCTTCTTATGGTTTCCTTTGTTATAAAAGCCACGCAGGGTGCATTTAAAAACGATGTCATGGTACATACTTAGATCATGTTGCTTAATGTAAAATTTCAGTGGAGCAATAGGATCTGGATTATACTACTACGATACGTGGAACATAAGAATGGCCATAGTGGGTCAGACCAATGATCCGACCAGCCCTATATCTTGTCTTCAGACAGTTACCTATGGCAGATGCTTCAGAGGAAAGGAACAGAACAGGGTGATCCATCCCCTGTCATCCAGTCCCAGCTTCTGGCAGGTTTAGGAACACCCAGAGCATGGATTGCACCTTTAACCATCTTGGCTAACAGTGATGGGCCTATCTTCCAGGAACTTATCTAATTCTTTATTGAACCCAATTGTACTGTTGGCCTTCACAACATCCCCTGGGCAACAAGATCCATAGACTGACTGTGTTGCGTGAAGTATTCCTTTTGTTTGTTTTAAACCTGTTTCCTCTTAATTTCATTGGGTGACCCCTGGTTCTTCTATTATGTGAAGGAGTAAATAACACTTCCTTATTCGTTTTTCCCCACACCAGTCATGATTGCATAGACCTCTATTGTATCCCCCCATTGTTATCTCTTTTCTAAGCTGAACAGTAAATCTTTTTAATCTCTTCTCCTATGGAAGCTGTTCCATACCCCTATACATTTTCAGTGCCCATCTCTGCATCTTTTCCAATTCTAATATATCTTTTTCGAGGAAGGGTGACCAGAACTCCACACAGTGTTCAAGGTGTGGGCATGCCATGGATTTATATAGTGGCATTATAGTTGCTGTCTTTTTATCTATCCCTTTCCGAATGGTTCCTACCTTTTTTTGACTGCCACTGCACATTGAGTGGATGTTTTCAGGCAACTATCCACCATGACGCCAAGATCTTTTTCTTGAGTGTTAACAGCTAATTTAGAGCCCATCATTTTGTATGTACAGTTGGGATTATGTTTTCCAACGTCCATGACTCTGCACCTATCAGCACTGAATTTCGTGTCCCATTTTGTTGCCCAGTCACCCAGATTTGTGAGATCTCTTTGGCTATGTCAACACTGCAGACCGTCTAGCAGTGCAACTGTACCACTGCAGCTGCACCACTGTAAGGTTTCCCATGTAGTCACTCTATGCTGGTGGGAGAGAGCTCTCTTGCCAGCATAATTAAACCACCCTGATGAGCAGCAGTAGCTGTGTCAGCAGAAGAGCGTCTTCTCCTGACATAGCGCTGTCCACACTGGTGCTTTTGTGGGTGAAACTTATGTCAGTGGCGTGGAAAGGTTTCACACCCCGACTGACAAAAGTTTTAACAGAAAAGTGCTAGTGTAGACATAGCCTTTGTAGCTCTTTGCAGTCAGAATTGGATTTAACTTTCTTGGGTAATTTTGTACCATCTGCAAACTTTGTCATTTCATTGTGTTCCCCCTTTTCCAGATCATTTATGAACATGTTGAACAGCACTGGTCCTAGTACAGATCTTTGGGAGACACCCCTCCCCCCCCCATTTACCTCTCTCCATTCTGAAAACTGACCATTTATTCCTATCTTTTAACCAGTTATTGATTTATAAACAGATTGTCCTTCTAATCCCAGGACAGTTTACTTTGCTTAAGAGCCTTTGTTGTGGGACATTGTCACAGGCTTTCTGAAAGTCCAAGTACGCTGTATCCACAGGATCATCCTTGTCCACATGCTTGTTGACATCCTCAGTAGTAGATTGGTGAGGTGTGATTTTTCCTTTACAAAAGCCATCTTTCCCAACATATCATGTTAATCTATGTGTCTGATCATTCTGTTTTTACTATAGTTTCAACCAGTTTGCCTGAACCAGTTTATTGAAGTTATACTTACCAGCCAATAATTGCCAGTATCGCCTCTGGGTCTTTTGTAATAAAGTGCATTACATCCGCTATCCTCCAGTCATCTAGTACAGAAGGTGATTTAAGTGATAGGTTTCATACTTTGATCTCTATCGAATGTTTGGGTGAATGCCATCTGGTCCTCGTGACTTATTGTTTCATTTATCAATTTGTTCCAAGACCACCTCTATTGATACCTCCATCTGAGACAGGTCCTCAGATCTGACACCTAAAATGAATGGTTGTATTGTAGGATTCACCCTCACATTCTCTGCAGTGAAGACAGATGCAAAGAATTCATTTAGCTTCTCCACAACAGTCTGGTTTTACTTGAGTGCTCCTTTAGCACCTTGATCATCGAGTCGACTGTCTGGCAGGCTTCCTGCTTCTGATGTACTTAAAATTGTTGCTGTTACTTGTTGTTTCTTTTGCTCTTCAAGTTCTTTTTTGGCCTTCCTAATTATACTTTTACTCTTGCCAGAGTTTATGCTCCTTTCTATTTTCCTCAGTAGCATTTGACTTCCAGTTTTTAAAGGATGCCTTTTTGCCCTAACCGCCCCTTTTATTCATGGTGACCTTTTTGGTCCTTTCATTGTTTGTTTATTTATTTATGGTTACATAAATCTGAGGGGAAGAGGAACAGCAACTATACTAGTGAAAGGTCCCATCAGAATGTATCATTCCAGAAGACAGTGCTGGTTCTCTTAGCATTGTCAAAGAGCAAACACAAATGTGGAACATGTACACCAAGGGGTTTGTTTAGAGGCCAATAAGGGAACTGAAGAAGTACTAGATAATGATTTACTAGCTGAGAAATCAGGAAATGAGAAAAGACAATACGCATTTACACTGGATATTGTAAAAAGCTAAGGTGATGTAATCTTTGTTGAGTTTTACTGTATGTTTCACATTCATGCTCATCATGCCTTTAAAAGTAGGTCCTTTGAATTTTATGATATGGGGAGATTTATAGGTCCAGGTTGCAAAAGGTGGCCTCCCTTCCCCCCCCCCCTTTTTTAGGGAGTCTCAATTTTGTGTGTAGCCATCTGTAAGAAATCAAAAGCGTAAATCAGGTAGTCGCCCAATGGCTCATACATGCAGGCACAAATAATGCAGGCGCCAAATTGCTCCAACAAAACGAGAGAGATAGGGCAACGCCCCATGTAAAAAAAGTCTGTCTGGGCACCTCCCGAACTGGGCTGGGTCCCTTTGCCATGCGCGTTTATCACCACAGGGTTAACTGGGCACAGTCACAGCCTCTTACTCTTTGCAGTGGGCCCTGCCGTTGAGGGCTGACTGACTTTTTTTTTTTTTTTTTTTTACAGATGGGGGGGGGGAAGCAAATGTTCACACTCAGCAGAATAGGAGTCTCTGTGGGGGTCAACAAAGAGCAGAAAGCTCAGAGACACCCCCTTGATGTAGGAAGGCAGGGACAGCAGTTTTACTGGAGTCCTTACAGCTCAGGAGCTGAGTCAGTCTCTCCCTGTCAAGCCTGTCCCTGGGGTTCCCTGGATTCCTCGTGGAACTGGGGGTCCTGACATGGGTTCTTCCTGCTGTCCAAGAGCTACTCTAGCCACTTCCTTCTCAGGGCTTCCTCCTTTTAACTTAGAGGCCTTCTCCCTCCCAGGCATGATTGTCAGGGCCAGTGGGGTGGAGCGACCTTAGCACACAGAACCTACCTATTCCCTTTCCTAGCAGTGTGGGGCTTATACACCCTGTCACACCCTGCTGAAAATCTGGGCCACAGTGTGCACCTGTGAGCGCTGAGATGCAGAATGAATCACTGTGCACAGTCTGGCATCCAGATAGTGTGTGGATGGACATAGTATAAGGATCAGAAGAGGACAGAATAGTGAACTGGGGATCAGATTATCTAGGGCTCTAACAAAAATGAAACAAGCATTAGTTCAGGATTTTCCAGGGTTTGGTTAAGAAAAAGCATTTTTAATTTGGTGGCTTTAAGGTGTAGGTGGTATAATGCCAGTGGGACAGATACAAGGAATCTTGGAATGGATGCCAAAATCCAGGGCTGGAGTAACTCTCCTGTGGGCCTGGGGCTATTAGATTTTGTGGGGCCCCTGGGGGGTTTGGAGTGTGAGAGTGGGGCAGTCTTGGAGTGTAGGAGGGGGTGCAGGTCCATCTGGGGGGACTGACTCTGGGCTGGGGCCTGGGATAGGGGGTTGGAGTGCACGCTCCAGCCAGGAGGCACATACCTTGGGCGGCTCCTAGTCAGCGGTGCAGCGGGGCTAAGGCAGGATCCCCCAGAGTAGACAAATCCATGGAAATTAAGCAGAAATTGGGCTTGTTGCAGGCTGAGTTGGCTCATGCGTTGCCTGTTGGCTAGCTTTTTGGCTTTCAGGGCTTTTACAGTAGCACGTAGCTTCTTGTTTTTTGATTGGCTCCAATCCTGGCCTGCCCCTGGTGCTGGTAGGGTGACCAGATGTCCTGATTTTATAGGGACCAGTAGCACAGCTAGGGGTGGATTAGGGGGAGTGGCTGCTCCCCCTGAGCCCAGAATTCCAAAAGTGGTGCCTTTGTTTTTAAAATTTACTTTGTTTTATAAGTTAAAACATCAGACGTACTCAGACATCATCGACAGTCAATCCGAACTTGTGCATGAGTTTCTTTCATTTAAAGACATGTACACAGATAAGATGAGCACTAGCAGTAAAGCAAATTCATGTGCAGAGAAACTGACCATCAACAGTGTACTAAAATTCATGATCGCCAACGACATGTGTTCCATTTTTCCTAACCTTTCTACTTTGTACTGCGTTTTTATGACCTTGCCAATAAGCAGCCCAGTTGCGGAACAATCTTTTAACAGACTGAAAATCATTAAGTCCTACCTGCGTTCAACAATGGGAGAAGAAAGATTGTCTGAGTTAGCCTTACTCTCTATTGAGAAAGAGTTCACTACTGAAGTAGACTATAGCAAAGTAGTAGATAACTTTGCTAGAATGAAGCCTAGACAAAAGAGACTGTTGTAGTTGGACCATATATTATTTATATGTTTTGATTTACTTTTGAAGTGTAAAATATATTTTAAGTACAAAATAACACAAATACGTATTCTGAAACTATTATCTTCTGAGTGCTTTTATTTTAAACACAAAATAAATATCTGTAATAAATTAGTTTTTTCCATGTGTGAAGTGGTACCTTTTTTTTTTTTTTTTTTTTTGGTGCTCGCTCCCCCTCGTGTTAAAACTTGGCTACACCACTGATAGGGACAGTCCCGATGTTGGGGGGGAATTTTCTTATATAGGCACCTATTACCCCCCACGCCTTGTCCCAATTTTTTACACTGCTATCTGGTCACCCTAGGTCCCAGCCAATCAGAATGAAAGCTTGAATCTGGTGATTTTGGCTCCAGTCCAGCTACACGTGTGTGTGTGTGTGTGTGTGTGTGTGTGTGTGTGTGTGTGTGTGTGTGTGTGTGTCTCCCTGTGTGTCTGACTATGTGTGGCAGCGTGCTGAGCATGTGTGTGCATCCCTTGCCTAGAGGCCCGCAGGTGAGCCGGAGCGCACAGCTCCAGCCCTGCTGGAAGGGGGGAGGGTGCTGAGGCTCGGGGACCGGTGTCCGGCCTGCAACATGGAGGCTTGCCATAGGCTGGATGAAAAGAAGCAGCGGGCCCCATCTGGCCTGCGGGGCCCTCCTTAACCCGAGTCCCTGGGCTGCAGCCCTTAAAGCCCCTGCGTTAATCCAGTCCTGCCAAAATCCCATAAACCATTGCATTATGATATCTTACACCTGTTGCCCCGACTCTCCTGTCTCATTTCCCTCCTGGTATCGGATAATAGGAGGAGCCTAACTTCCAATGAATCTTTCAGGGCTTTTTCGAGAGATTCACTAAAAAACCTCATGCCATTGAAAGTGGCTTTAGTGAGAACAAGGAGCCTGAGTCCAGGACCCTATTCTAGAACTTCCTTAAGGCCCCGGTGCTGCCCATCAGTTAACCAGAAAAAAAACATGATGTATCACACAGGAAGGAGACCAGAGGGCTAACTTTAGGACCTTATGACACTCTTTGAATTTTCTTTCCAGCTCTTCCTTGGAGTTGTTTCTTTTTTCCCCTGTGGTCAGACTTGGCTTTTGTCCAGTTCAAGGGCGCTCAGAAGAGGAATCCCTACCTCACCGCTGCTCCTATCTCAACCAGGGGACCTTCAAAGCTTGTATTGAAGAACATTCTAATTTTTCAATTGACAGCTCTTTGGGTGACTTGGTTCCATTCATGAAGATCTTCTTGCATTTATGGCAGTCCTCTGTACAATCCGGAAAGTAGAAATCACTTAGAAACTGAGGGAACCTATTGCTGTCCTTACTGCTCTGAAGATGAGATAACCCGAAGTATGTCCTATTGACAAATCTCTTCTTTTCTAGGACTAGCCATTTGGAACCAATAACAACCATTATAAAGATTTTGGAAGAGTCCCATTGCCTTACGTTTCTGCTTGCACGCACTCAGAGATCCTATTTCCCTTACAGATGTAATACCTAAATATTCTTGATCTCTGGGCAAGAACTCCTCTCTCTTCTCTAGTTAAATCATTTCTTGATTCCTGTCAACAAGCCTAGTGGAGACATCTGAGTTGGACCCTTGGGAAATGGAGATCTTGTCGTCTTTAGGGATGGAAGAAAAGACTTACAGGAACAGACTGAAGGGACTCTGGTGAGGTGGTAGTTACTCAGGGTTCTTGTGAATCTTCCCATTCCTTCTCTCCTTCAGATAAATTATTTAAGTATCAGCTAATCTCCAGTTTGATGAAGAGACGTGTGAAGAGAAGAGCTGTTAGCTCTTTTTTCTGGTGGGTGGAGAGTTTCCCTGGAGGGCAGTTGGGAGCTTAATGTCGGAGGGAATGATAACAATGAATATTTCTCCTCCCACAAATGATGCATGGAGGGTCTGTTGTAGTGGTTCCATACTCTATCCACACCCTGAGCCTAGACTTAGGGATTGGTGTTGTCTGTCCCCCGGATGATTCTATGTACGTGGGAGAAGCACTGCTGCTTGGTATGCAGCTACGAGATGTAAACTATATTGCACAGTCACAACCATCTGGGATCTCCTTAGTCACCTCTCTGACCCACTAACTCTATTGTTCCTACACCTATTCATCTATCTATGCAGTAGAAAGGATTTTTGCATCTTTGGTTACTCTGGTTATTAGAAGCTTGAAATAAACCACTCTAGGGTGAAGTTGGCGGCCTTCCAGCATGGTGTTGGTAAGAAGTTGGCGGCCAATCAGTTCTTGGGCATTAGGGCTGGATCGGGTCTGTTAAAACAGCAGCAAAATCAGTGTGCATCAATGCTATCACCAGCAGCTATTTACTTGCATATTGATGAAGCCAGAGCAAAAGGAGAGAGACTTGGAAAAACTATTTTTTGCTTGCCCATTTTTGACTCAAGCCCTTCCTGTCCTATGACTGAGCGTTTTGGGGGAGGCATTACTTTATTTTCCAGTAATCTGGCACACAGGTGGGTGACTGGTCTAGCGTGGTTTAAATGGAAACCCTTAAATGAATTTGGTAAATCTTTGTTCATGTGAACTAAATTTAGTCAAGGAGCATGTTAATGGGGTTCACTCTGGACCAGGCTTGCTCATACCAACCTCTGAGAAAGGAACATTGGAATAGCCCTGCTGAATCAGACCATGGAGTTTAGTATTCTGTGCCAACAGAGGCCAGTGCCAGCTGGTACAGAGGAAGGTGCAAGAAACCCCACAAGAGGTGGCTAGGGAATAACCTGCCCAATGGGAAAGTTTCTTCTTAGCCCCCCACCTATTAGAGCTTGTCTTAAAACCTGAACCATGAGGTTTTATATCTTTTCCATACTTCTTTGATGCCTAGATTATTTTTGTCTATGCAATATAAAAGAGAATGCTTGGGAGAGGTAAAGCTAGGAGGTAAAAGATTCTGGCGCTTGTCGATTCTTTGTCACGTGGTATTTAACAGACACTACACAAAACTGTGTTAGCACAAGGCAACAGGGTTTGTGTGTGCCCAGGATAAGTCCATCTTGCCAATTGCCTATATGTAGTCCATGTCCTGGCCCAGTAGTGAGCCCCTGGTTTATACAGCTGCTTCAAAGACCACCCCAGGTAACGGAGAAAACATCAGCCTTTGAAGGATCTGCTGGGAATTGGAAGACGTCGTATTATTTACCCAGTTGGATTTATGTGTGCATGTGTGTGTTTAACAAGGAGCCGGGTGCCTGCTGGACTTCTGAGGCTGGAATTTATACAGGCTAGCATTTGGCTGCTGCAGTTTATCTTGAATGAAAGAATAATAAACCCAGTTGACAGGATGATGTATTCAAAGCATCTTCTCCTCCCCCAGCGTGTGGTAGGGGGTGTCTGGTTTTCATGAAGTTGTATTAGGATGTGATTATGCCGAAAATATTATCAATACCAAATTGTTTAGAGGCTTCAAGGGATCAGTTGTGTGGTGGGAAGAAATGTTCATTCCTAATGGGTGACAGCCTGACACAAGCGGTGTTCTGAGCACTTATCACCTGGGCAGGTGAAGCAAACCGGTGGGTTAGCCTTTGGAGTCTTAGATACTTCTGCAGAAGAGAAAAGGCTGAACCTGTAGTTAAAATTCATTTGTTTCATACATAATTCCTGCAGAATTGTTTATCAGCCTCCTCTGTCTCTTCTCTAGTTGTCCTGTTGCTGGATCTCTCTTACTGAATGGATAAACAAAAAGCCAAGGATTATTGAAGATTGCGCTGTGAGCCTTCCCCAGGCTTTTCTGTCTTCATGCTCACATGCAGTGGGCAAGTGGTGTTTCATGGGCTTTTGGATTAGCCAACAACTGGACATCATCAGCTGTCAGCCACAGTTCTACTACCCATGTGCCTTCAATCTCCTCTTTCTGTTTCTGCCAGCACAGGTGGTGACTACCTGGAAGCTAAGGACATCTCTGATGCTAGGAAGTTTTTCTCATAACCCAACAGATAGATCAAGGAATAACAACGTCCATAGCTCAGATGTATATTGCGCTTTTCATCCTGAAGGGTCACTAAGTGCTTTACAAACTGCATCTTCACCTACATCAAGAAACAGATAAAACTCACACACCTTCTGTGACACATTCAGGTGCTAATGGCCACATTATGGTCTGTGTATTTCTGTCTTGTACTACTTGTTTTGCCAGGTCCACTAGACTAAAATCCATTGGGACAGAGTCCTGTAAGCATATAGATTTAAATACTATACAGATGAATTATTATAATAAAAATTATGCATATAGGAACCACACACCATTGAAATGCAGCCACCTCTGAGATGCAAGGTAATACAAGGAGGGGGAAACCTTTCGCTAAGGAAGACCAGGAAAAACATGTTATTAGGAAAAGTGCCAAGTGATCCACTGCATGAATTTCCATTTATTAATTGTATTTCAGGATGATCTATGGCGGGGACTGAAGATATAGTTCCAATGAGTCTGTTCTGATCCTGCTGCCCCAACAATTAAATCATCACCCTGCAGTATCACTCAGTTGATCATATGGAATTTGGATCCACCAGACAAAAATATTTTCTTGTCTTCAGTTTGCCATTCTATGCCCCAGATGGAAGCTAAAGGCTAATCTTTGGGGCATGGTTCACCATGTGGAGTGAGTGAGGTTGAGGCTGAAAGAAGGGGAGATGACAGTCCTATGAATGTTTCCATGGTGGGGAGGCATCTCCATGAGGCCAGCTTCATCAGAGCTATGGTTTTGCACTCACTTTTCACTTGCTATTAGATGCTACTACTTCCAGCGGAGACTGGTGCACAGACGACCCCTCTGCATGGGAATATAGATTGCTCTAATGATAAAGTCAATGTACTGTGTTGGTTGTTACAGGACTTCACTAGCAGCAGATGCAAGTTAGACATTTAAAACTTTTCCACTTAGAAGGCACTACTGTCTTATGTAGATTGTATTGATTTGCTAATCACAAGGCATAATAATTTATCACAAATCTGTGTGACGGGTTGTGCAACCCCCACATTGAGCCGGAAAGGATTAACCCCTCGCTATGAGGAGAGGAAGTCCCTCCCGTCAGACTGTACTGGGCATACTCCAAGTGCTATGCTAATCTAAAAGGGCGCAACCTTGTTCTGTCTGGGTAGATTGCTGGAGAGAAAGGACCTTTGGTGGAGGCTCCAGCTGAGGAGCCATCACAGCCTTTGCCTAGGGGAGCCGGAGATCCTGAGACCCAGACTGGAGATCTGTAGCTAACAGAGTCCGAGGGAACTACTCGCTCTGAGGAACTCGGAGAGCCTGGTGCCCCATGAACTGCAGCTTCAGGAAGAGAGGTAGGAAGTGAACCAGGGAGGTATCTCCCACCGGTGTGAGATCAGCATGTTTTGGTGGGATTCTCTGCTGATCCAATGGTGGACCGCTCTGCCACTGCTAGGGTCAGGGCCCGGTGGAGTCGGGTGGGCCTGGACCCCCTTACCCAAGATGCCACAGACTCAGGGGATGCTGTATTGAGTCTGGCTGCTAGGCAATGCTGCCCTGAACTCAAAGGTCGCTGTATTGACCGCAGGCATTAGGTCACCCAGCCCCGAACCCAAGGGCCACTGCTTTGACTTTGATCCTTGCACCTCAGCATGGTGAGGCCCAAGGCAGTCGGGTAGACAATAATTGCGGTGTCCACACACCCACTGTCTAGCCTGACAGGAGATGGGTTGTTAATACACCTCCACACTCTCCCATTTCATTTTCCTGTTCCTACATTCTTTCTTTTCTACAACCAATCACATCCATCCTTCATGCCACTAACACAGAGAAAACAGAGGCCTGATGCAAAGTCCATTGAGGTCAATGGAAAAACTTCCATTGATTTCAACAGGCTCTGGATCAGTTCCAGGGACGGCAACTCACAAGCCTGTGACACTATCCAGATCCCTCATCAGAAGTTTATTTGTGCTTTGTCTTGTCTTTGATTTCCTTTTCTTTCTCCCCCCTTCAGAGCATGATGACACTGTTATACAGGCAACAGCTAGACCTTAATCGGCTCTCCTTGTGAAATCTTTTCTTTTTTAATTATTATTTCTTCACGCTTCAACTGTTTTGCATCGAAACCTCCTTTGCGTTTTTCTTTAGCAAGTTTTCCCTGATGACACCCAAGTTTTAAAACATCCAGTTCCATAGGTGAGCCACTGTTGTTGTTTCCATGATAAACTCAAAAAGAACACCACCTAGTAGAATGGGCGGGATTAGCACCATTTTCCTGTTTGTCTGGGTTTGGTGCCATCACGGATCATGATCTGCCAGTCTGAGGTGATGCAATGCAGACATGTGAGACTGCAAAATGGTGCAAAACCCCCTGCAACTAAGCTTCTCTGAACTTTCCAATCCTACCTGCAAAGTGGACAACTCTGAGCAGCTTGGTTTCTAACAAGACTGTTTGTAAATCCAAATTGACCTAACTACCATGGTCAGGATAAGAAATGAGCTGGGGCCAGGAGGACTGAAATGAGATACTTTAAATATCTACTAAGCCTGGTAGAGCTTATCTGAAACAGCCAAGACGGACATCGTCTTCACTCAAATCTTCCTCTTGACATTCCCCGGCTCAGATTGCCCATCGCTGTGACCTGGAGCCAGATTAGCAGACTCTGTAAATTGACCTAAATCCACTGACTTCAACTGAGCTGTGCCCGTTTGCACCAGCTGGGGATACAGCCCATTGATTTCAATGGAACTGGGCTGCTTTATGCCAACTGGAGAGATGACCCAGTCCTGCTTTTATTACTTGATTTGCTGTAGTAAGTGGGGACATTTCAGGGAGGAAATGTGAGGGACTGGGAAGGCTTGTTAGTCTTCACCAGGCTGAGAAGTGATGCACAGCAGCAAGTGAGGAAGCCACGCCTGCAGGCAAGCGCAGGGAACCTGTCAGGTGCTGTCAAGGTGTCCGTGGGGTGTTGATTGCAGGAACTCTCCCTGCTGCAGATTCAAGGCAACTGGAAAAGGATGCTTGCTTGCTTGGGTAATGCTTGTGGGCATACACCATATAGACTGCAAGAGGAGTTAAACACAAAACGTTTGGCTCCCAAAGCAGAGGGTGACACAAAGCAAACTAAGGAAAACTCCACCCTCTTCTCAGTCAATGGGAGGATCTTGTCCTACAAATTGCGCAAGCAGGTCAGATGTAGCCCATTAGGAAGCAGTGGCAGGAGATCTAGTCAACTGTGGTTTAAGGGTGTATGGTTATAGTTGGGGTTTTATACTTCCCTCCCAGCATGCTGTTGATAAGAGAAGGGGTGTGAGGAGGAATTCCTGTTACAACTGAAGGACTGTGGGGTTCCTCAATTTCTCCTTCTGCTTCACCACCATTCCAGCACCTGGCTGACCAAATCGTAATCAGGACAGGTGGGACAGCTGGAGGAAGTCTAAAAGCTTACTTCCCCATGGGCAGAATGTTGCAGGTGTCCCCTGATAGGACGTATACAATACAAATCTCAGGGGTAGGTGGAGACAACACTGGTCAGGCTGTACTGTAGTTTCAATGGACAACCCAGTTTCATTGTCCTGAATATGTAACTCTATAAACATTAAGTGTGGGGGCTTGGAGCCAAATTCTGACCTCACTCCAGGGTAAATTCTGCAACTCCACAGGTGTCTATGCAGTTGCACCAGGTAGATAAGTTACCCATTGTTATTTGAC
Organism: Sternotherus odoratus; assembly: GCA_032164245.1. NCBI lineage: Eukaryota > Metazoa > Chordata > Testudines > Kinosternidae > Sternotherus > Sternotherus odoratus. The sequence goes on from JAVMKO010000003.1 coordinate 119,869,875, forward strand.
TATAAAACACCATGGTTTGTCATGGCACTATACTTACAGGACTAGCTCTCTGGAAAAAGGACTCTCCTTTCATTATGTGTGTGGATAGTGCTAAGTACAATGGAGCCCTGATCCCTGGCTGACACCCCTAAATGTTACCATAATATGAATTGTTATTGCTATTACAATCATTGTACTGACAACACCTTTTGTTTTAGGTCATAGTTTGGGAGCTATTGTTCTGAGTTAGTGAGCTGAAAATGGCAATTAAGGAAAAATTTCTCCAGATCCTCATTTCTCTTACCCCAGAGGTTCTATGCATTAATTGAATCAGACCTTGTGGAAATATTTTCCCCTCTCTGATCAGATAAAATGTGCTGTTCTTGGAAATGCTACTGAAGTGCCGTGGACAAAGGTAAACTCAAAGGACTGGTAGGAAGTCTTCCTCTTTAAGATAGATAATATGTTTGTACAGCTCCTAGCACAATGGAGTCCTGGTCCATGACTGAGGCACCTAAATACTACAGTAATAGAAATAATAACAATAATGATTGTGAACTGGTCCTAGATCCATATCAGCTTTGGCCATCTCCAGGTTTTAGAGTTCGTGCCAGGAAATCCAAATATAAGAAGTTGAGGCTTGTTTTGCCCAACCTGGTTCAAATCCAAGTAACTCAGGGAATAATGAAATATTTCTGGTCAATCTCGTGTGTATTTCTAATTTTCTGGGACCATGGAAATATGTTTGCCATAAGGGCATGGGTGTAGTGGATGTTCTAGGCATGTGCAGCCCGAAAATATTGGCTGTGCTGCTGAATGTACTGGGCCCATCAATAGAATGCTAATGAACACCATCGCCACCCTTGTGCGTGGAACAGAGGAGGAGCAGCAAAAGAGTCACAACTGCTGCTGATCCCTCACTCCAGCTCTCTTAACACAAGAGAATGCTGCCTGCTCACAGATACTGCTCCTGCTGACTTCCTTCCCCCAGGAGACAGGCTTGTCCTTTCATTCATTATTGATGCTAATTCCACCCATGAGTCAATATAATGCAGAACTCCACTGAGATGCTATATAGAGTCCAATGAATGTGAACGTAGGATTGTGAGAGGCCGAGAGAAAAAATAAGAATGGGTGATGATAATTAGCAAGACACAGCACTAGCCAAAAAGAAAATACCAGACTCTAAGGCACTGAAGAGTCAAAATGATACAGGTGCTGAGAAACAAGATGGTTGAGAGATGTTTGGTGCGGGAAATAGAGAAAGCAGAGACATTCTTTTCAGAGTGAGACAGAGCCATAGTAGACGTCTGGCTTGTAGAAATACACAGCTATGGGTATTATAATCACAATGCTAAGGCCAGTGTTTAAATCCAAGTCTAAATTCAGATTTTCAGCACCTATGGGAATTAATCACCCAAATGTCTATTAAAATTCAGTGGGATCTGAGCACCCAACACCCATAAATTCCATAGAGAATCCCAGGCCCGGATGTCTCATGCTGACAACATTTATTTAATCTGTGTCATGGTTCTGTTGTTCTTCACCATGAGAAAGTGTCTGACACTGAATTGCTTGACAGCCACGGAATGTTTCAGGTATGTCCAGGTAGGATACACCTGCTGTGCCGCTGAATGAACCAAGCATGCTGGCACATTCCCCTGATTTCACTGGAATGCTAATGGATGAAGACTAGCCCAGCAGGTGTGCATGGGGACCAGCTAAGAATGGGGTAAAGTGAGAAAGCCAGGCTTGGAAAAACTGTGCCTTTACACATTATAATACGTTGGACCTTAATTCTGCCCTGGCTATACCTCATTCCATCCTATTGACTGCAGATGGACTGTATGAGGCAAGTCAGAGCAGAATTTAGCCCATTATGTTTAGGTTGCACATTTCTTGGGGTGGGGATGAAGTCTTCTTCTGTGTTTCATACAGGGCCAAGCACATTGTTGGTACTTGAGAAATAAAAATTCAAATCAATGTTTTACTGGGAGCCACATGGTTCACTGGAAAAGTCAGACAGATTATTTTTCTTTTCCCACATATGGTTTTTTGTTTTGGGGCCATAAGAAGGCAGTAGCCCTGACTACCCTAACAGGATCAGATATGGATGCAGAGAACTGGGTACATAGAGATGTTCCCTTCCCAAAGGCCATTTATATTTGCTTCTCTTCCATTAAAATGTATCACCTCTGCATTAGCTCAGATGACTTTCTATGGTACTCCAAGTAAGTCATTTTAAACTATGATGATTGACATGATCCCTGACTAAGAGTGCCCACAATGGGAAATGCTGGGAGTTTCATGCTGAAAAACATGTTGAGTGTTAGTAGAATCCATATATTGGATGGAAAGTACTAGACTAGTGAAGAAAGGAAATAAGGCCTCTGGAGCAAGAGGTTTGGTTGGGGTTTTTTGTGGGTTTTTTTTTTTTTGACATATAAAGGATGGGTTGGTAATATTTAGATGGAAGATTAAATATGAATGTTCTCTGCATCTACAATTGAAGTTTTGATCTGTCTCCTCATTGAGCTATTAAGGAAAAGACAAGAATGTTATTTATTTGTATCCCATATTTATAGTAAACTCCTCTTCTCTCCACTCAGATGCAGCTGCTCCTAAACTCCACAGCTTTGCTACACTATTAATCAGTTGTGATACCCAGATGATCTCAGATTTCAGTTCTCTTTGGTCCCTCATCTCCACTGGCTGAACTATTTCTAATTGGCTAATCGGCTTATCCGGTTTGGTCCTTGATGTAAACCAGGTCTAGACATGATCTATTCCTGCAAGGCCCCCAGGTTCAAGGGGCCAATCTCACACTCTGTCCATCACTATTGTCAGCACGGTACCATATCTCAAAGCCATGCCAATGAACATTAGCAGAAGATTAAAATGACAGCTTTGGTTTTCTTACATGCCTTTTAATCATCTTAACATGCAGTCTAATGTTTCACTCTGTCATCTCTCCCCTGCATGAGCATATGCTCAAGGAAGAAAGTGACACCCCGGAGGCAGGAGAGGGGGGTCCCGGAACACTGCAGGATGAATAACAAATGGAATATAATTAAAATAGGGGAAAGGTGAGACCAAAAAAAGGTCAAAATACAGCAGCCAGCCAAAGAGCAACAAGTCTAACCTTTCAACTCTTTAATGTGGCTAAAGAGTACAAATGTTCTACAGGTACCAGCTCCCTGCCACTCCAACTTCAAGGTCAAAATTATCAAACCTGGTGCCTAAAGCTAGGCTCCAACATCAATATTTACACACCTAAAAAGCAGTGGCCTGAGTTTCAGAAGTGCTGAGCCCTTCCCTCCGGCCCCCTGCCCATAAATCCCTTTGGAGTGAACAGGGGTTCCGCGATTTTCAAAATCAGGCCTCTTTCACTTGGGTGGTTAAATATGGAACCTAACTTTAGATAGTAGGGTTTGAAAGCTTTAACCTAGTCTTGTAGTCGAGATTTAATTCATAGCTAGAGACATTTAGGAAAATTAAAGTCAGGGGACACTGGCCAATGAGGTCAATTCTAAATTCCTATTAGTCTCTGTGGCACAGGGTAGTTGATATCCTTTCTTAAATACACCTCTGACCGTGTGAAAACCAGTCAGAGTTACAAATACTCCCTTATGGACTGGTTAAGAGTACTAAGAGGAACACCAAACCATTTTCTAGAAAGATCCTAAGTATGAACGATGGACGGTCCGTTCAAGAAACCTTCACCAACATGTTCAGCTGAAATGTCTGAAAGTTCTCAGGGTTAGAAGTTTGTCTCATAGAATCTGTGCTATGAAGCCCCATGTAAGGAAGGGAGATCACAGGGGAACAGCCACAGAGAACGTGCCTTGATACAAATTGGGCAAAAGAGAGCAAGGTGTGGGCCGAGGGTGGGAACAGACAGGGACAGATTTCTTTATGCCCTTTAATTCAGGTGCATGTTGCCTTTTAAATGGGTTACAGTCAGAGACCCTGCTCCGCTGCTTTATTGATTGAAGATATGCACCCAAGACAGCTGGCAGTGACCAGGATGGGGAAAGTAGAGCTGCCAGATGTGTGAGTATCTTTCCCTCTTGTACCCATATATCTCCAAATTTTGACCAATATTAAACCTGCCCTTTAGCTCAAACTCTATGATGCAAATGTATTTGGCTTGTAGGACTGGTGAATTCCTTTACCCAACTAGGTAAGCATGTAATTACCTACAGATGCACATACAAATTGCACCTCGTTAACTTGTAGCTAAACATGTGAATTTTCCTGATAGAAGGGAAATTAGTGAGAAAATCATAAGAGACTGAAATGCAGGTGATGCACAGCTGGTCCTTTTTAAAAAATTTTTTAATCCACTATGTTCCTAATTCTGCCTGTGTCTTTGGCTCCACGGCCCAGCTCCTCAACGGATTTTAATTGGAGTTGGACAGCAAAATCCTTTTGAGGCTGTAGGCCCACACTCGTGCGCTGTGCTTCTGACCAGAAGTGCACTCCTGAGAACTTAATGAAACCTGTTCCTGTGGACATACTTAATCCCACATTTTCCCACTGTTACATATTTGATATTTTTTAAGCTTCACAAAGCATTATGGTTGAAATTTACCCCGTGCCGAGGAGGCAGAGCAAGGGCTGTCCGCCATTTATGCCCCCCCACACACACCTCATGACCCCCACTACATTTCACATGTATGGAAACAGTGACCTGGAGACAAACATCTTGCTGAAAAGTGACATCACTCGTGACACTTCAAGATTCTGTTTTATGTAATACTAGCAGAAATACCCGGCGTTGCTCGGGTCCGTCGGAGGGGGGGGGGAAGGGGACCCAGCGTTGCTCGAAGAGAGCTGAGCGAGTGTGGGGTCCATTGGAGGGGGGGAGGGGGGAAGAGAGCTGAGCGAGTGGGTGGGGGGCATTGGAGTGGGGGGAGGAGGAGGAGATTTTAAAAATTTTGGATTCTTACCTGAGGGGCGAGAGAGCTGAGCGAGTGCATTGTCCGTTGGGGGGGGAGGGAGCTGAGCGAGTGCGGGGGCCGTTGGAGGGAGGGAGGGGGGTGAGATTTAAAAAAATTTCGATTCTTTCCTGAGGGGGGAGAGAGCTCAGTGAGTGTGGGGCCCCTTGGATGGGGGGAAGAGAGCTGAGTGAGTGTGGGGTCTGTTGGAGGAGGGGTGGAGGGGATAGCTGAGCAAGTGCTGGGGCCATCGGAGGGGGGGCGGGGGCAGAGAGCTGAGTGAGTGCGGGGTCCGTTGGAGGGTGGGGGGGGGAGAGAGCTGAGCGAGTGGGTGGGGGGGTGTTGGAGTGGGGGGAGGAGAGGGAGATTTTAAAAAATTTCTATTCTTACCTGAGGGGCGAGAGAGCTGAGTGAGTGCAAAGTCCGTTGGGGGGGGGGAGGGAGCTGAGCGAGTGGGGGGGCATTGGAGGGAGGGAGGGGGGTGAGATTTTAAAAAATTTCGATTCTTTCCTGAGGGGGGAGAGAGCTCAGTAAGTGGGGGGGAGCCTGGATGGGGGGAAGAGAGCTGAGTGAGTGTGGGGTCCGTTGGAGGGGGGAGGGGGAGAGAGCTGAGCAAGTGCGGGGTCCGTTGGAGGGGGGTATTACATCATAACTATGTCAGAGAGAACAGCAGATGTTAACCTGCTGCCCAGCTGATGTGAATGGGCTTTAAAGAATTTCACCCCCGGGGGGCGTCAGAGGTGAGATTTGAAATTTTTTTTGACTCTTACCCTGATTAGGACCCTAAGGCCTATAATTGTACCAAATTTCAAGTCTCTAGCTCAAACAGTGTGGAAGGAGTAAGGGAACGTACATACATGCACGCACGCATACACCATTTGACTTTTATATATATAGATGTTGATATGTATCTTAGGAAATGTGCTTAAAAGCAGCAGCCCAGAAATGATCAGGGTTCCGTATTTGGCAGTCTCTTCTCAGTTTTCCAGATCTATGATCTTTTTAGGAGTGTAGGAATGGGCTGAAGTGCTAGTCCTCTACACAGCATGGGTTTCACCCTTCTGGTACCTCCATTTGTGTTATTTACATGGCAAGTTAAAGTCTCAAAGTTCAGACAATTTTGAGTTTTCTGGATGGGGGCGGGGGAGATTAGAAATGGAATGTTTCACTTAAGCAGAACTTACCCAGATGCTCAGTTTGTAACACATACTGGCACATTATTTATATTAAGAAGTAATGGCTAAAATCCTTAAATACACAGACAACTCCTTTCCAATCCCACTAAAAACCAAGCCACTCTTTTAAGTCAATAACATACCCGGAGGAAAAAGAAAATAATATCTTCAAAGTGTTTCTCTTTTTATACAGTATCCGATTCGATCCAGTTTTAAGTGGTGAGTAAATCAGCAACAAAGTTGGGTCCTTTGCCTTTCATTGATAGCTCTAAATGAGACACTTCATACTGACTTGCAAGGATCTAAGGCCCCATCCCAAGCCAACAGCAGTCAATGTGGGTCTTTGCGTCAGACCTTTGTTACTTAGATATCTAACTTAATCCTGCAAAAGCATTTAACCATTTCTTTGGGGGTAAAAGCCTGAAGGAAAAATATTCCTTCCTCCTGAATTCCAACATTCTGAAGAGGGCCACACATAGTGAAGATTAGGAAGAGAATGCCAAAGGTTGAATCCTGAACATTTCTGGCTTGTTACAAATTTACTGAAATAAATCTTTAATCTATTAAATAAAACAGAATGTCACAGTATCACAAATGCAATTTTTCAAGAAGATGGCTGCCTCCATAGCACTATGCTTGTGAATGCCAAATGTAATGCCTCTGTGTTTATTGACAGAATTCTTTCTTACCCACTCAATTGTCATATGGCTGGGGAGCAAAATATTATGTTTCCCATTAGAATAGAAAAACCATTAGAGCATTCCAGCAGCCTTCTCACGTGAGTTAGAAACCTCTGGGACTGCAGCATGATTAGTTTATTTTGTTTTTCATTATTGCTGATTGGAGCACACAGGTGAAGAAACTCCAGTTTCTCCAAAATGTACTATAGCAAAAACATGTACACACTTCAGATTTATAGAGTGGCTGCTAACAAGAGGCTTTAGATGTATGGTAGCCATTTGGATGTTACCAGGAGCCTCTCTCTTTTCAAACAGGATGCCCTTTGTATTAAGAAATGCACCTGCACTGTTTCAGAGATGAATGGGTAACTTCTTGGCAGGAGTAAAGGCCATTTGACGTGTCCGGTAGGATGATATAAACCTGAGAAGAACTTTTTGATCCAGTTTAATTGAATTATAATCTCTGCTGTTTAAAGAAACATCAGTTTATTGGGAATCATATAAGCCTCCTTGAATGTTGGAACAAGGGGTAAGAGCGCGACTGACAGAGTGTCCTACAAAAGTATGAATCCTCCTCCTTTATTAGTCAGATCTCTCCTATGAATGAGTGAATGTTGAATTAAATGTATTACTAACTATTTTATCAAAGCAAACATTTAATCAAAGTGAAGGGAAGAGATACTGGTACTCCTCTGGAATGGAGTGGAGACTGCCAAGATGTCTTTTAATTGCTTAAGAAAACAAACTGTGTCAAGCGCTGGTTTTAAACAAGCAGATGCTCATTTATCATTTGTTGTGTCTGTGCATATGCTTGGGATCTTGCCCAATGCAGGTTTTGGGCAGTGGTAATCAACATATGACTGAGCGCTCAGAAATTAATTCAGTGTATAACTGCAAGCATGTTTCCCAAAACATGTGTGCTCTTAAGTTATTTACAGTGCTGAACAATTGGAACAGGATCAGCTAGTGTTATATGGAATTCACAGAGCAGAGTGAGTCTTTGAGCAATGCTTTTTATTTGAGGTCCTTCATTTTCAGTTTTTATTTTGTTTTAAAATTTCCTGGGAGTTGATCAGGGTTCATTATGAAATTTGTAAAACAGGTGAAAATTGATGCAAAAATGGAACTCTGACATTTTCTGGGTAAACCTTGGGGTTGTAACAGAGCCAGCCACCTGCCTTGCATCCCCTCGGGGCCTATGATTGGGCTACAGGCAGCCTGCCTCACTTTCCCATCTTGGACTGTTCAAATAAAACTTCCCTTCAGGCTTATCGTGGTCAAAAATACCCCTGCTTGGGATTTAGGGTTATTAATATAAAATAGAGCTGTCAAGTGATTAAAAAATGAATCACGATTAATCGTGCTGTTAAACAATAATGAAATACCATTTATTTAAATATTTTTGGGTGTTTTCTACATTTTCAAATATATTGATTTCAATTACAACACAGAATACAAAGTGCACAGTGCTCATTTTATATTATCTTTTATTACAAATATTTGCATTGTAAAAAACAAAAATAGAATTTTTCAGTTCACCTGATACAAGTACTGTAGTGCCATCTCTTTATCATGAAAGCTGAATTTACAAATGCAGAATAATGTACAAAAAAATAACTGCATTCAAAAATAAAATAATGCAAAATTTTAGAATCTACACATCAAGTCAGTCCTACTTCAGCCAATCACTCACAAACAAGTTTGGTTACAATTTGCAGGAGATACTGCTTCCCGCTTTCTGTTTACAATGTAACCTGGAAGTGAGAACAAGCGTTCCCATGGCACTGTGGTATCTGGTGTCGCAAGATATTTATATGCCAGATGTGCTAAAACTTCATATGTCCCTTCATGCTTCAACCACCTTCAAGAGGACATGCGTCCATGCTGATGACGGACTCTGCTCGATAACAATCCAAAGGAGAGTGGACCGACACATGTTCATTTTCATCATCTGCCAGCAGTAAAAGGTTGATTTTATTTGGTGGTGGTTCCGGTTCTGTAGTTTCTGCATCTGAGTGTTGTTCTTTTAAGACTTCTGAAAGCACGCTCCAAAGCTCTCCGATTTTGGACAGCACTTCAGATTCTTAAACCTTGAGTCGAGTGCTGTCACTATTTTTAGAAATCTCATATTGGTATCTTCTTTGTGTTTTGTCAAATCTGCTGTGAAAGTGTTCTTAAAATAAACACGTGCTGAGTCATCATCCGAGTCTGCTATGGCAGAATCTGTGTAAAGCAGAACAGGAGCCATACAATTCTCTCCCAAGGAGTTCAATCACAAATTGAATTAACACATTTTTTTTAACAAGTGTCATCAACATGGAAGCATGTCCTTTGGAATGGAGGCTGAAGCATGAAGGGGCATATCTTGCAGTGTTGTCTACAAATGTGCCATGTGAATGCCTGTTCTCACTTTCGGTGACATTGTAAATCTCCGGTAAATGTAAAAAAACTTGTTTGTCTTAGCGATTGGCTGAACAAGTAGTAGGACTGAATGGACTTGCAAACTCTAAAGTTTTACATTGTTTTGTTTTTGAGTTCAGTTATGTATTTTTCTACATAATTCTACATTTGTAAGTTAGACTTTCACAATAAAGAAATACTATGGTACTTATAGACTTTCACAATAAATGGTACTTATAGACTTTCACAATAAATACTATGGTACTTATATGAGGTGAATGGAAAAATACTGTTTCTATTGTTTATAAGTTTAAGGAAGCGCTGTACACTTTGTATTCTGCGTTGTAATAGAAATCAATATATTTGGAAATGTGGAAAAACATACCAAAATATTTAATACATATCAATTGATATTCTATTGTTTAACAGTGCAATTAATCACAATTATTTTTTTAATCACAATTACTTTTTTTGAGCTAATTGCTTGAGTTAACTGCAATTAATCAACAGCCCTGATATAAAACAAAATGCAAATAAAACTCAAAACAAAATCCATTCCTAAATCCACACAGCACAAAGTTTCTCTTCCTCCTCCTTGGCCTTCCTGCCTTAGACCATTACAGTCTCTCTCAGGTATCCCCTGCCTGCCTAGAGAGTTTTTCCTTCACACTCTACAGGCTCTGCAACAGCTTCCTGAACTCCTCGCCTTGCAACTTCCTGCTCCTTATATACTGGAATCACCTGATTCCTCTTAGGAGTGGCTCATCATGTAATCTGGTTTGGTTTAGCCCAAGGCTCTCCAGCCCATGGGGTAAACTACCGACTTGCAGGGGTAAATACCACTCTAGTCTCCTGTTTGTCATCTGTTTGTTTCTTTAACTTTCAAAAAAAAAAAAGAAAAAGAAAGAAAACCTCTTATGTTCTGAAATGTAGTTGGATACAGTGTTTAGGTTTTGATTAATTTTAGCACAAAAAGCAGTTCATTAACTTTTACTGTCTTTGGGTGCTGCTACCGATCCAGGCTGTCTGTCAAGCTGGTAATATGGTGGGTATGGGAGTGACAGAAGTACATGCACTGGCGCTTGAGTCGTCCAGCTACTTCTGACCTGGCTTCCACTCTGCAAGGGGAAATGGCAGCCCGGGAACCAGCCCAGGTTACCCAGCCACCCTCTCTTCTTCTGGAGCAGAGAGCCCAGTGTAGTGAGTTCCAGCACTTCCGAAATTTGGATACAATCAGTACAAATCGAATAATGGCTTTTGTAAAGCCCAGGAAATTTGGCACATGAGATTTTTTTAAATGAAACTTGCAGTCATCCCACAAACCTCATTCGGGGCCACCCTTAGCAGACACTCATCTTGGTATCATCCAGCATCATTCGTTTGGAGTGCTGGAGCCAAGTCAGGCAGGAATAAGTGACCGTCCATGAAATAAAAATGACCTCCCGTAAAGTGACTTCCCAGTTCCACCATTTTATTGAAATGTAAAGCAAACCTCGCCCACACATTTAAAAAAAAAAAACTTTCACTTTTAAATAAGTGAAAGTACTTTCCTGCAATAAAGTACAGCCCTTGGGTAAACACGGAGCTGTGGAAAAGTGCCTTCCCGTCCCACTGGAGACAGGCAGCGAGACGCTGGTGTTTTGCCCAAGGGATGTTCAAGCCGGTGGGTGACTCAGCAGAAGCAAACCTCAGGCAGGAAGGACTGTTGAGCAGACGCAGAATCTTTACAAGGATAAAACGAAACAAGATAATACCGTATAAGCAACACCTAGGGAAACGTAGTTGTCTCCAGCCTGAGGCATCAACCCAGTCCTCAGGAACTGAGCAGGAAGCCCGGCCTTCTCCATAGGCGTTGTCCCTTAACAAACATCACAATAGTAATGTTCCTCTTCATTGACCTCTTATGTAAGGTAACTGCCCACACTGTATAATGGACAGAGAGCTTCTTCATCTGCTGGTAGCTTCCCTATCACACTCCTTGGCTGGCCTGTTCCTTCCTTTGGGCACACACAGCAAGGAATGGCTCCCAGGCTCCAGGAGGCTGCATGTATAACTAGCAGATAGAGCAGCCCCCAAAGCTGCACATGCAAGTAACAGCTGCCGTGCACCCTGACACTAAACAGTGGCTTCATAGTGCCCTGTAAATCACGGTGACCGGCAGCCTTAGCACCTAGTAAAGCTGAATATGAAACTGAAGCATCTCGTAACTGTAGCAGCCCATCAGGCTGTATCCCTGTACTGTGTCATAGAATCGTGGGACTGGAATATTCCGGTGCTTAATCACCCAGACAGTTGGGAAGTTTTTCCTAATGTCCAACCTAAACCACTCTTGCTGCAATTTAAGCCCATTGCTTCTTGTCCTATCCTCAGAGGTTGAGAACAATTTTTCTCCCTCCTCCTTGTAACAGCCTTTTACATACTTGAAAACTGTTATCATGTCCCCCCTCCATCTTATCTTCTCCAGACTAAACAACCCCATTTTTTTCAACCTTCCCTCATAGGTCATGTTTTCTAAATGTTTAATCATTTTTGTTGCTCTTCTCTGGACTGTCTCCAAATTGTCCACATCTTTCCTGCAATGTGACATCCAAAATTGGACATAATACTCCACCTGAGGCCTAATTGGCATGGAGTAGAGCAGAAGAATGACTTTTTGTGTCTTGCTTACAACACTCCTGCTAATACATTGCAGAATTATGTTTGCTTTTTTTGCAACAGCATTACTCTGACTCATATTTATCTTGGGATTAGGATGAGCAGATGTCCCGATATTATAGGGACAGTCCCGATTTTTTCTTATATAGGCACCCCCCACACCCTGTCCCGATTTTGCACACTTGCTGTCCAGTCACCCTACTTGTGATATGCTATGGCTCTCAGATCCCTTTCCATAGTGCTCCTTCCCAGGCAGTCTTTTCCCATTTTGTACTCTCTGTGCCTTTAGCTAAATCATTGATGAAGATATCAAACAGAACTGGACTATCTACTCCAATTATCAACCATGGTGTCACGGTACTGAAATAGTTTGGTACCGTGTAAATCAAATATTATGTGAAGGGGGTCATAACAGGTGTCTTATGTGTGTATCTATTCCATGTGTGTGTATCTATTCCATATGTGTGTATCTATTCTGTAACTAAAGTTAAAGGTGCCTGTACTTCAAGCTTAGGCTTGGCTCCTGTGAAGGCTCAGACATGCTGGGGCTGCCTGATGGCCCATTAAGGGACATCAACCACACAATGGACTTTGTATATGCCTGTCCACACCCGAGCTGCTCTAGGAATGTCACTGCCTGGTCAGAAACTGAATCCTGGAAAATCTGGTGATTGGACCTTGTGACTGTGAGCCTCCATTTTGCAGCCGGACTCTGCAAAAGAAGGAGGAGGGTCTTGGCCCAGAAGAAAAAGTCTATAAAAGCTGGAAGAACATTCCCCATTTTGTCTTTACCTCCAGACTTCAGCCTGCCTTGCTTCCAGCTTTGGATGGAACTTTGCTACTCTGGGAACTCTGGACTAAGGTGCTGACCCACCCCTAAATGGGGTGCATCCAAAGACTTTGATTTGAACCTGCAGTTATTCTACCTTTGCTGCAAGCCTGAGCTAAGAGATGTGCCATTACTGTGTGTAATTGATTTCTTTTAACCATTCTTAACCCTCACCTATACCTTTTTCCTTTTATAATAAACCTTTAGATTTTAGATTCTAAAGGATTGGCTACAGCGTGATTTGTGGTAAGATCTAATTTGTATATTGACCTGTGTCTGGGGCCTGATTCTTTGGAATTGGGGAGAACCGTTTTCTTTATTTGGGGGATTGGTTTTCATAACCATTGATCCCCAGGACAGGTGGCTGCTTGTGGTGATACTGGGAATCTGGAGTGTCTAAGGGAATTGCTTGTGTGACTTGTGATTAGCCAGTGGGGTGAGCCCAAAGTCTTTTCTGTTTAGCTGGTTTGGTGCCTTAGTGTGAAGAAACCCCAGCTTTGGGCTGTAGATGCCCTTTTGGAAGCAATCTGTCCTGATCTGACACTCACAGTTAGATCCCACCAGGAACAGCACCGTCACACATGGTATCCCATAAGGCTGCGTATGCAGCTGTGTGTGTAGGGCCTTATCTCATTAGGTGCAAAACAACAGTCGTAGCTGTGCCACCCTGATGGACTATGTGCACCATGAGTGGCTGTAGCGCCCTGCAAAGCTGATTGACCTATACATATACCAAGCACCAGCATGTGACACAACAACTCATCTCATATGGTTGGCAGAGGCAGATGGCACAAATTATGGCAGCTATGCAAAGGAACTAAGGTAACTCCTGTAACAATCCACCTTCCTCCCAGCTAATTCTCTGAGGGGAAAACCTCAATTTTTGCAAATCTAACTGTCTGAAATATGAACCTGAGTTGTCAAAACATCCTCGGAGAATCCGTAAACCAACCCATCACTTCCCCTCTTAGAGTCTCAAATTTGTAATGAGAGAGGTGCCCAGGGCTCAAGCCATTTTTTTACTTTCAGAAGACGTGGCAAACCCAGATGTGCTGCCAAGCCGAGAGGTGCCGGGACTCAGCTCTGGAAGCCCTGGCACATATTAAGCACTGTCGTCTTTACTTTGCAAGGGCAATGCTGCCCCCTAAACTGTATCAATACCTTGTCTGCCACGAGACAGCTGTTCTGTATTTCTCGAACTGAATTTATCAGACTTATTGGTTGATGTCTTCTGCATAAAAATTTATAATGTGACTGAGGGATTTTTTAATCTGAGTTTTAAATTTGATTACTGCTGTAATTTTGGAATATAATTCACTTAGGTATTGCAACATGTCACATCTTGGGAAATAGCTTTTGAACGTCTATCTCCTTTAAAGAAACATGTCCGTGCTTTGTTGAATTAGCTGCAAATCACTTTCAGATGCCTGCTCTTTTATTTCTGGTGATTTCATGTTGCTATCAGAGCCTGGGAAAGGTTCGATGACTAGCAGGAATGGAAAGTGAAATGTTTTGTCAAAACCACAGGCTGAGTTTAGTAGAGACAATTAGAATGAAAACTTTCCTAATGACTTCAGCGGTGTCTGGGGACCATCCACTTCCAGATCCATAATAGTCCTTTATCCATTAGATCACTCGGCTTCTTGGTCAGAAACTCCCGCTTTATTTTGCCTGGCCCAGCCCCTCACAGGAGGGGAAAACCCAGCATCATTATGGCGGCATCAGTAGCAACTCCACCAGTAAGATAAAGTATATAAGGATTTGAATTAGAGATGGGTGTTCTCAGAATTGTTTTAACCTTATACATGGTTCTAGTTGGTAGGAGGTGGCTTAACTTTGCCTGACTAAGATACTAATAGTCCTTGGCTAAAACAGAGTGGCTTGTGGAGTAGTAATAATACATCGCACTTGCATGGAAATTCATCCCTGTGCAGAGCATCAGCACAAAGCCCATTCATCTCTTAAGTCCTATGTCAGCCCTGTATTGAGAACTCAGGGGTAAATTTCACCCTTATGTAGCAGTTTCCATCCATAGATCTCAAAGCACTCTGCAGAAGAGGGCAAGTATCATTATTGTCTTTTCAGCCACACAGAACTGGCATACAGAGAAGTGCCTTGCCCGAGGTGTCTGGGGATCAACAGCTGAGCTCGGAATAGGAGCCAGGTCTCCCGATTTCCATTTGTACGCCCTACATGCTGACAGCACTGCCTGGTCTTCCCTAGTCCATTTTGGAATCTTGGCGGGCTTCACTTTCGTAATGAAGATGATCAGTATTGTTATTTGTATGACTGTAGCACCTAGGAGCCCTCATCATGGGCCAGGAACCCATTGCACTGGGTGTGGTACAAACACAACAAAAAGCCGGTCCCTGCCCCAAGGAACTTACAAACTAGATATCAGACAAGAGCCAGCAGATGGATCTGGACAGGCTGATGCGGGGGAATACAAGGAAACGACGAGACAATGCTGGTCCATATGAGAGGCAGTGGTCTTGTCACACCATTAGTCTTACCATTGTTATGTTTTTTGTAGGTCTTGTGGCAAAGGAGGGTTTGGAAGGAGGATAATGAGGTGTCTTGGCAGACGTTTAAGGGGAGCTGCTCCCAAGAGTGAGGGGCAGCATGGGAGAAAGCCTGACGCTGCTTGTGTGAAAACATAACAAGGGGGTGATGGAGGCTGGCGGCATGGGCTGATTGGAGCTGAGAAGTGACCTCTTGAATTAGAAATGCCAGGTAGGGTGGGGATTGGCTGTGAAGATGGAGGCGATTACAATTTGCTCCATTTCATGCAAAATGAGACTCTTGAGCACTGAGATGCCTTGGTGATAGTCAGGGTACAGTGATTCAAAAGGAACAGAACAGTAATATAACTGGGATCCTCGTGCTGTCCATGGCTTGGCCATCCCCTGACTGAACACAATGGAAATTTCCCCGGAGACATGTTCCCCCCCTCTTCTTAAGATTTGTGTGCCTGTTTGGTGGGTTGAGTTTTACACTCCACTTCCTTTCAGTACAGTTGAGTCTTGTGACTTGTGGCTAAATGAAAGCTGCTTTGCAGACAATCATGTAGGAGGACCACAAATTGGAACAATGTGTTTCACTCCCAGCGAATGCTCCCTCCGCTCCACCCCCACCTCCGGCAGCATTGGCCATAGAGTCTGGTGCTGCACACCAATTGGCCAAAGCCCCGCTCGCATCAGCCAGCTGGGCCTTTGTGATGTCACAGCCATACGCCAACTCCCAGCATTGTACAGCTGCAGCCTCATCATTGAAAAGGAGCCAATCCTCTTTGCCCCTTAAGTGGGAAAGAAGCAAATGAAATACAGGGCAGGGTGTGTTGCTCCACTTTCACCATCCCATCTGTGAGCAGGCGGCAAGCCCACCCTGCTCCAAATAAAGTCTCCACCCGCTATATAAGGTCACACACATTCCCGTCCTGTGATCTGGCCTTCCTGGTTACTCAGCTAATAACAGAACACACACACCAGCCTCAGCTTTCTCCCCAATGCTGCTCATTCCTAGGCTTTCCCACGTCAACCTCCCACCTCTGCCCCTAGTTCCTATTAACGCGAGGGCCTCTCTTATAGCGTGGGGGACGTAGCAAGCTGCCATCATGACTCGCTCTGCAGCCCTGAGCAGGGATCTAATGGCTGCTAACTGGCTGGGGTGGCACAAGAGCCCTGCATCCTGTCACCCTTTTATGCCATTTCATTTAACAGAAGAACGTCCATCCTGGGTCAGACCAAAGGTCCATCCAGCCTAGTATCCTGTCTTCCAACAGTGGCCAGTGCCAGGTGCCCCAGAGGGAAAGAACAGAACAAGCGATCATCAAGTGATCCATCTCCTGTCACCCATTCCCAGCTTCTGACAAACAGAGGCTATGGACACCATCCCTGCCCATCCTGGCTAATAACCATTCATTAACCTGTCCACCATGAACTTATCTAGTTCTTTTTGGAACCCTGTTATAGTCTTGGCCTTCACAACATCCTCTGGCAAAGAGTTCCACAGGTTGACTGTGCATTGTGTGAAAAAATACTCCCTTTTGTTTGTTTTAAACCTGCTGCCTATTAATTTCATTTGGTGACCACATGTTCTTGTGTTATGAGAAGGAATAAATAACACTTCCTTGTTTACTTTCTCCACACTAATCATGATTTTATAGACCTCTATCATATCCCCTCTTAGGTTGTCTCTTTTCCAAGAAGAAAAGTCCCAGTCTTCTTAATCTCTCCTCATAGGGCAGCTGTTCCATACCCCTAATCATTTTTTTGCCCTTTTCTGAACTTTTTCCAAGTCCAATATATCTTTCTTGAGATGGGATGACCTCATCTGCATGCAGTATTCAAGATGTGGGTGTACCATGGATTTATATAGAAGCAATATGATCTTTTCTGTCTTATTAGCTATCATCCTTTTCCTAATGATTCCGAACATTCTGTTCACTTTTGTGACTCAGCTGCACACTGAGTGGATGTTTTCACAGAACTATCCACAGTGACTCCAAGAGCTTTCTTGAGTGGTAGCAGCTAATTTAGACCCCCCTCATTTTATATGTGTATTGGGATTATGTTTTCTAATGGGCATTACTCTGCATTTGTCAACATTGAATTAACCCTTTCTTTCCATGGCTACTTTACTGAATGGGGCTGAGGGTTTTCTCTTCCAAAGTATTGCAAGTCAAAGTCTGGAGTCTCTCCCCTTCTCCTCTTGTGGCAGCCTCATTCCATACTGCTTTAATTCCTTATCTGTCTCGTCCCCTCCAAAATCCTTACACAACGGAATAGGGTAAATTAAACCAGTTCTCCACTTGGGTGTCTAAAATCAGATCAGAAGCGGCTCTGAAATCTATGGAAAACCGTGTCTGAGCCAGGAAGGGAAGCAGTTTCTCCAGTTGAAATCCCACAGCCAGTATTGTTCTTGCGGTGGGTCTTCAGAGAGAAACTGCTGCTTCCCCAACTCTACCAGCGGGGCCGGCGCAGTGCCTAAGCTGAATTTCAGAGACCCGAACTGGGCCTGGTTAAAGGCTCCCAATTCCATTTCATAGAGCTCAAGGAGAGTGGTTGAGAATTGGTAAAAGTGGCATGGCGGGGGCAATGACTGTTTCAAACTGCCCCCTCTTCCTTCCCCCATGAGCTCAGCTGGCCTTTCAGAAGTTTCTGCCCCAATATCCACTTTGGACTCATTTCCATTTCTAAAAATATGAAGTGCCCAGTTCTTGCAGATAGTAAGTGTGAATGTATGTGTGCCTCACAATGTATCCCTGTGGCATCCACCAATTGCCTGGTGTGGCTTTTTCCTATTGCATATAGAAGCCTGTATGCATCCATGGACTAACTCCTAATTTTATAGTAGTAGACTGGGTTAGTGGTTGACTTTTTGTTGATTGTTGGAATGAGGTTCCACCCCCACAGGATATTAATATCCTGAAAAATCAACTGTGGTGAAAAATGCGTCTTGTACACTTTGGCTGAGGTTTCACAAGACCGCAGTCAGTTTGCTCTGCTTGGAGACAGATGATGAGCTCCCTGTTAACAAAGAGCAGCTGTCACTCATTGAAGCCCAGAAATCAGAAGTGAGGAAAAAAACATATTAGGGTATCTACTGTCTTCACCAGCTGATGTAGGATTGTCCCGAACACAAGGTGGAAGCCTGAGCATTAGAGCAGAGGACTTATAGCCAAGACATGTGGCTTTTACTCCTGACTCTGCCACTGACTCACTGTGTGATTTAAAGCAAGTCATTTAATCTCTCCGTGCCTTAGTTTCTCTGTGTGTTAAATGGGACTAATAATACAATACACTGTCTCAGGATATCTTGCTTAATTTAGTGATCTTTGTACACGACGTTGAGAGCCTGAGTTGAAAGCACTAGACATGAACAAATTATTATTTATTTTTTATTATTACATTTGCCAGTGCTTTTTTTAGCCTCCTTTTAGAAATCCAAAGGGATTAGAAATATTAATCACACCTCTTTTTTTGCTGTGCATTCCCTAGTATAGGAGAGTCCAACCTGGTCGGGGGGCGGGAGATACAATATGCTTTTAATGGGCAGGCAATGTTTTCCTCTGTCTACCCCCCACTTTGTTAGCAAGGGTTGATCTTGCTGAGAAAAGGTGAATTGTGTTTGGCTGACTCACTAAAGCTACCCAGCCTGGACACAAGAGAGCTGGGAGTGTGGCTGTCTGGGGAGAGGAGTTCATAGATTTGAAGGCCTGAAAGGATCACAATATCCTCCTGCTGCTTGACACGGGCCAGAGAATTTCACCAGTAATCCCTGCATCAAGCCTTATGATTTTTATGATTGAACTGACTGAAGGCATTTAAATGATTGAAATTGACCAATCCCTTGGTAATCTAGTCCAACGATCAATTTACCCTCATGGTTACAACCTTGTATCTTATTCTTACTTTGAATTTTGTTGAACTTCATCTTCCAGCCCTTGGATCGTGTTGGGCTTTTGTCTTCTAGATTAAAGAGCCCTCTGGTATGAGATACTTCTCATGTAGACACCTATAAGCCATGAACAGGTTGTATCTGAACCTTCTCTTTGATAGGCCAAATACATGGGATTCCTTAAAGCTCTCCTGGTGAGATGTGATTTTTTTCAGACCCAGAGTCATTCTGATAGGATATGAGCCAAACAGGCCAGAGGGAGGATATCCAGGAGTAGCTTGGTCTTGGGGAAAGTCTTTGTTATATTAGTGTTGATTTCATTGTTAATAAAGAGTTGGCTACGTAGCTGCAAATTCTGTAGTTTTATCATGTTGCAATCATAAAACCCCAAAGATGCATGGCAGTCCTTGTTTCTGAGCATATCTTCCTGTGAAAAGATTACAGCAAACACGATTGTTTAATATTACGCCAATGCCGGTAGCTCACCCTTGTTCCCATTTCCTGATGTTTCACACCCTCACAGTCTGAACTATTTTTGAGAAACACTGTGCTAAGTTTTCAGAATGGTAACTTCCCTTTTGTGGTCATAATTTGCACTTGTATTTTTATTTATTTATTTATTTTTGGTCCCTGCCATTGGATTGCAGTTTTTGACACATCAGAGTTATCTGGTCTGCAGCATGAATCAAATCCATAGAGATGCGAGTTCTCCGATTTGCATCTATGCTTCGTTTTGCAGGGGCAAAGCTGGAGTTCAAATCCTCCCTGCATAAAAGGGAGGCAGGGCTTTTGCCCTTGTGAAAATTGCTGCTGTTCACTGAGAATACGTCTACACTGAAATTAGACAACCGGGGCTGGCCTGTGCCTGCTGACTTGGGTTTGCAGGGCTTGGGATACGGGCCAGTTTAATTGCAATGCAGATGTGTGGGCTTGAGCTCTGGCATACTTCCATCTGACGAGGTCCTAGATCCTGGTCTCCAGCCTGAGCCTGAATGCCTACACCACTAGGAAATAGCCCCTGAGCCCCAGTCCTGCAAGCCTGAGTCAGCTGGCATGAGCCAATTTTTAATTGCAGTGTAGACATACCCTGAAAGGCCAGTGAACTGTAACATACTACTGCACCTACCCTGGGAGAGATAATGATCTCATAATGTAAAGTTCATTGGGATACATTATTGCTGGAGTATGCCATGTAAGGACAAGGCAGCAGCCAGTAATGAATATAGTCCCACAACAATGGCACATGGGCATATGTTGCTATCCATAAGTCTCTTCACTACTCATACCACCGAAAGGTCAATGACAGAGAGGTAAGAGCATGAAGGCAGATTTATATCCCCATCACCATGATAACAAATTCTCTTATGTAGATTGGGCCCAGGCTGTAAACAGCTCCAGTTTTTCTAGCCTGGTGGTGTTAAGGTCATAAAATGTCTTGAGATTCATGTGAACTTCAGGCCAGTTTGGCTCCAACCCAAGTGCATCCGGTTAAGAATCTCCCGAGAACAGCTGGGCAAAACGATGGCAGCAGGTGGCCTTCAAAGCTAGAGATTGAAAAGATTTTATTGGAAATCCACTGAGCCTGTCCCAGCTTTCGGTCCCCCCCTCTCTCTCTCTGGGAACAAAAACACTAAAAAGGGAAAAAATGGTATTTTGGCATCTCGGGTCATCTTGATTCTGCGTCAGTTACTGACAAATTTTAACCCCTAGAGTATTTTCAGCATGTGTGGTCTTAGAGCTGAAGGACTGAAAACCCATCGCCACTGTAAATCTTTCTCTCTGGATGGTGTTACAGTGGGTAGAATTTGGCCTAAACCATCTACTTTCCTGAATCCACGGTTCGCTTAATAATCCATATGAAATGGTTCACAGTAGGTGGTCTTAGCGCTCCTTGAGGCAAAACAGCACCTCTTGCTCAAGGAAATGGTAGTTTCTCATTTTCTCTCGTTTCATCTCATAGAATAAGCAGAATGGAAGGTAATCAACCAACCTGCTGTCTTGACTGATTAGGCATGGTGACACCCTTGCATTTCTATGGCACTTTACATCCAAAGAGCTCTCAAGCCTGTCACTGATTGTCAGATCCCGTCCCTTGCTGTTTGCCAGATCAGAGGAAAGCTCTGCCCTTTGGCATACAAGGGGTGAGAAGAGAGAATAAAGGGCCTCTCCCTCTCACTGCCCACCTCACACGCAAATAGCTCTCTTCAGAGCAGGCCCCAAGCAACATTTCACTGGACCCATGTGGCCCACAGACCAGGCCTCTCCCTTGGACTAGGCCCTCCTAAAGCATACTCTCCATTCGCCCCCCCCAAGTCCCTTTACTAGGGGCTTGCATCACGAAAGACAGACAGCTAATTCTGCTCCCCCCACAGTACATGGGCTGCAGGTTCGGAGGCATGCCACATCTAGCACTTCCTCCCCCAGGAGTCTACCATGCATGCTTTGTCTAGAGCAGTGGTTTTCAACCTTTTTTCATTTGTAGACCCTGTAAAAATTTCAAATGGAGGCACGGACCTCTTTGGAAATCTTAGACATAGTCTGTGGACCCACAGGTTGAAAACCACTGGTCTATGGCAAATGCTAATGAGGGCAGATGTTACTCATGCACACATGTCCTCTTGGGCCACAATGAGGACCCCTGTCCTGGCCAATGGGATTCCTGTAACTGAGGTGACACCAAGCAGCATCTTTGCACCCCTGCAGTGCACTGACCAGGATATTATGTGAAAAACTGGGTAGGGAGTGAGGGGATATGCTCCTCCCCAAACACTTTCTTCCACATCTGAGTGTGTATCTACAGTATCCTAAAATGCAAGGACCTCTTTAGTTCTAAGATCAACCAACAAACATTTGTTTGATTTTTTTGTTCTGACCTTTGCATTAACCTGAGCTGGCCTGGGGCTGGTACAGAGTTCACACAAGTTAGAGCAGCTTCAGGGTTACTCCGGCTGCCCAAAACCCCAAGGGGCCTTTCTGGCAGCCCAGAATGGCCAGAGTACAGCAATGTTCTAGCTGGGTCCCATTTGTTTGGCCACACCCTCTACAAAGGAGGCTATAAGGGTGGTAGTGCAGAGCTATTACACTGGTTCCCTGACACCATAGGAATTCATCACTGGTCAATGTCGCAGGCTGGTTCATCCTTACCTGTGGCCTAGCAATTATCCCTAAGCTGATCCCGATATGGATTTAATTAGAATTAATGTTCCAGCCCTAGAAGGGTCAGAGAGAACTATACAGAGAGGGAGGAGAATTCAGTTGGGGAGGATAAGACCCAGGAGAGAGGAGCAAGGGGAAGGGGGTCCCCTCTGTCTGGGAACGACCTGGTGAAATCCTGCTGGAGAGAACCACGAGGACCAGGTTAGGCTTCTGTGAGTGGCTGTAAGAGGCAGGTACGTCCCCAGGAGAAGCTGCCAGCGTCCCTGGGAAGGGGATACCTGCTAGGAAGAAGCAATGTAGAAGTACAATGAGGGCCTGGGAGCAAAGGGGCAATGAGTCGAGGACTTTCTTCCCCTCTTGGGCTACATTAAAGTTTTTTGCTTTGGATATTTATTTGGATCTTCGGTTGGTCTTTTGTTACCTCGCATGGGAACTGAACTGGGAAAGTGACCAGGCCCGAGGGGTAGGCCCCAGAAGATATCTCTGGAGATAGGCCATGGAAGTGGTCCGAGGGTGTGCTGGAGATGAAGATCCCTGCAATGCCATGCTCTGATGCCAGAGAGCACTCGGACGCTGAGTGCAGCTGCTTGCAGCCAGTGATGTAAAGATCTGTAACACAATGAAGAATTGAGCCCCAGCGGTTTGACTGGCTCTGCTATCACATCTTTAGAGACAAATCCTTTAAATTACATGGCACAAACTCAGGAGAATCCTACTAAACAAAAAAATCCTTGTTGCTATGAAATGATCTTTGAATAGTTTCACTCCCCTAACAGGTTTGTCTCTGTTTCAGCGAGCCCAGCTGCTTTCAGAAGAACATTTAGATTTTAAACACAAATCGTGTCTTTGTTAAGCTGATCTGTTCTTTAATCAGGTCAAGTAGGCACTTAGGCTTGGGCTGCACTGGGGGATGGGGGGGTTCGAGCTAAGATACACAACTTCAGCTACGCTTTTCGCATAACTGAAATCAAAGTATCTTAGTTCGACTTACCTGGTCATCCTCACAGCAGCAAGTTGACCGGGGTGGCTCCCCCGTCGACTCCACTTACTCCTCTTGCGGAGCTGGAGTTCCGGAGTCGACAGGGAGTGCATTTGGGGATCGATTTATCGCATCTAGAAAAGATGCGATAAATCGATCCCCAAAACATCGAACACTACCCGCTGATCCGGTGGGTAGTATAGACGTACTCTTAGACTTTATAGTGACTGGGGCCATATAAGTACCTACACAGGTAACATTTTCTCTCCTGATGTCCTAAGAAATGTAGTACTTTATGGAGAATTGTCCTTCCTCAAGAATTGATTGAAAAGTGCTTCATTGCATTTCAATATTCTCCAAACCTCCAAAGAAAAAATATTTTAAGAGGTGTAGTCCTTTTTCAAAAAGAAAAGCTCAATATCAGTGTTATCATTTAACATTTTAGTAACCTTTAATTACATGCTAACTACATAGTCATATGGTGACTATAGCGAAATGGCCAAATCTTGCTGACGGACTCCTTCAGTGCAGCCTCAGAAGGTAAAATTCATCGCTGTGCAATGAGCCAGGAGTGCACAAGGCCAGTGCATCTCTGAAGACTCACTCAGGCTGCAGGTTCTACCCACAGAAGTTGCCTGGCCTGAAGGTGATGCTATATGGACATTTCAGGCACTGTGAGTGTGTATGTTTTCTGGGCTGAATTGTCATGGAAGATATCCCAGTATCTTTCTACAGAAATAAAACAGAACTTTCACACACTTGTATGTTCAGTTGCCAGGATGGACAAATATATATATATATATAGAGAGAGAGAGAGATACCTAGCTGGAAGGACCTTGAAATTGAAAGGTCATTGAGCCTAGTCCCCTGTCTACACTAGCAGGACCAAGTATTGTCCCTTGACAGATTTTTTTTTGCCCCAGATCCCAAAATGGCCTCCTCAAGGATTGAGCTCACAGCCCTTGGTTTAGCAGGCCAATGCTCAAACCACTGAGCTATCCCTGCCCACCTCCTAAACTTAATGCATAGAATTAATGCAGAAGCAGATGAGGCTAATTGCTGCCTAGGCTGCATTGAGAGTGGTAGCCAGCCAGGGTGTCAAAAACTAACAATGCCCTTGGTGTTTTAGATGAATATGTCGCCCCAATTGCTTATTTTTTAGGTTGCACCATATTAAGATCTGCATAAAGAATGCAGCTTTGATACAAAGGTGGTAGGCACCTTAGACAGAGTTCCACTGTCAGTACTGATTCCACATCACTTTATGAATGGAAGAATAAGGGATATTGTACCTGGAAAAGAGGGAGGACACCAGCTAAGGGGAATGTGACAGAGCATACAACATATTCCTGGACAATAATGTGCCTTCTTAGTCACCTCAGCAACAACAGAAAAGCAGAGACAAAATACTCAGGGTAATCAGTAAAATCTGCTGCTGAGAATGTGCAGAGGAGTTTTTGTGGAGTCTTTTATTCACAAGTGCAGGCTTTATCAAAGGATCAGAGAAGGGAAAAGGACATTATTTTTTGCCCTGTACCTCCCTGGGGGTAATGACTTGCTCTAGGTTCATTTTACTGATATGCTGCCAAAAGTTCTGATGTACTGGCAACCAAGTTAATTTATTCCCTTGGATGTTCTCCAGGAATAGAAATGGTTAAGGTGTCTTGAAGTTCTTGCATCAAAGCCGAGGAGGGCACATCCGGAGGGTAACAAAGTGCCTTGAGTGTTGCTTTAATTAATTAATTATCCTCATATCTTTGTCCAGCCTTAGACTAAAGAAAAGGTTGGTTTTGTTTCAGCTGCTGATTGCTGCTAATGGATACAAAGCCCCATCCGTTTATATTAATGGGTCAGTGCCCAAAACGTACCCAGTACTAGCCAGTTTCACATAGTTTAGACAGGTGCTCTCTCTAACATATGAGAAATATGATCTGACTTTTTAGAGTCAAGTTGTCCTGCCTGGAGTTTTGGAGCAGGTCTCACCTTTCACAAATACTCTCAATGGCTGTGAATTTGAGTTATGCACGATGCTAGAGCTAGGATTTGGGAGACTGACATTCCCCAGGGTACAATCTCAACTGATGGACAGCTGTGTCCCCTCAATTCTCCAACCCTGGGGTGCCGCTTGCACTGTTCCATGGTGAGAGAAACCGCTCCTAGGCAGTTCCTGCACAGCCTCCAGCATATAAATCACTCTCTGCTATATTGTCTGAATGCTGTGGCCAGCACACCCATGAATTACAATGCAGAGTAACATCAGTAAACTCCCAGTCCCAGAGTTTCATCCAGAAATGTGCGTCGTGTATGGCCCGGCACCCTCCTGGACACTATAAACGTATATAGAGTCCGTCAATTGATTAATAGAAACTGATACGTGCAAATCCTGTTATGCCAAAATAAGTTTCCCAAACACTTCAATCCAGACAGACACTGGTTTAGATAAAGCAAATGTATTAACTCCAGAAAGGTAGTTTTTAAGTGATTACAAGTGTAACGTTGCACTCCATATTCTTTATGGAAATATGCTTATGATGTAGACAAGGCATAACTGAGATATATTTTATGCAAGATGGGTCTTCTAAGGTGTCATTGGAAAGGTTATAATTTACTGAATGTGATTATCCTGTTTGTATGCATGAATCATTTCTGTATCGAATGTTAGGAATATTAATTGTGTAACAATTACAACTGGGTATGTACTTGGGAAACACCCACCAGACAACAGGCCATCAACCTTAAACTTAGTAAGCGTGTTTTGTTTTATTTGCTTGGTAATCTGCTTTGTTCTGTTTGCTATTCCTTATAATCACTTACAATCTGCTTTTTATAGTTAATAAACTTATTTATTGTTAACACCGTTTATGCAATTTCTAACAAGGGGAGGGCAAGAAGCTGTGCATATCTTCCTCCACATTGAGGGAGGGGGTGAATTCATGAGCTTACGATGTATAGATTTCTCTATAATGCAAGACAATATTATTTTGGTTGTACTTTCCAGTACACTTGAGTGCTGGTCAATTTCCTAGCTGAGTCTTCTCATAGAGAGCTGTTTTCAGACTCTATGTGATTCTACAACTGGTGCATCCCTGCCTGTGTGTGTGTGTGCAGAAGCCAGAGCACCTAATTCAGCAACACAGGGAGACAGAGCCCATGCTAGTGGGGTAGGCAAGCTTAGAAAAATCCCAGTACTTCAGATGGTGTCCAAGAAGGGGGATTTATTTGTGTCCAGTTTTGGGCCCTACACTATGGAAAGCATGTGGACAAATTGGAGAGAGTCCAGCATAGGGCAAGGAAAATGATCAGGGGGCTGGGGCATGCGACTTATGAGGAGAAGCTGAAGGAACTGGGATTGTTTAGTCTGCAGAAGAGAAGAGTGAGGGATAGCAGCCTTCAACTACCTGAAGAGTGGGTTCCAAAGAGGATGGAGCTCAGCTTTTCTCAGTGGTAGCAGATGACATGAGTTTGGTGATCTTGGGAACCCAGCATTTGGTGGATATGTGACAATAATGCAAAATTGCCCCATGGAGAAGAAGGATGGTCTTGTTTTTAAGGTGCTGGACTGGATCTCAGGAGGTGTAAATTCAAGTCTGGTTCTACAATTGACTCACCGTGAGCAGGCCATTTAACCTCTGTGGCTCCGTTCTCTGTCTGTAAAAGGAGGACAATAATCTTTCACTTTGTCTGCTTTAGACCATAAGCCCTTCAATGGGGAGACTCTCTTTTACTCTAGGTTTCTGCAGTACATAGCACAATGGGGTCTTGATCTCGGTTGGGGTCCCCAAGTGCCATTGTAATACAAAAAATAAATAATATTAATAGGGAAGATCCCCAGCTGTCCTGAGGACTTCCCGGGTGACCTCTGTGTTAGGAGATATCAATATTAATGCGTTCCCTGTCAGTGGTGTGCAGATGAAAAATTGAACTTTTCTTTAAATATATCTGCTAGACATTCATTCATTTATCATGAGGATTCTGATGGACAACATTCACCGCTAATTAGTACTGACTGGTATGGTGGCATACACCAAGGCTTTGAACCTGTGCTTGCCTGTCAAAAGTCAACCACTAGGCAGAGGAGGTAGCATAACCATCCACAGACAGCCTTTGGCCTAGGAACCCTCGGGCATCAAGGCAGCTCCGAAAAGAGGGTGGTGCTGGCCAGGAAGGCAACATAGCTAGGGGAGGTGGGGGAATGTGCAAATTCATCACTTTCCCAAAGCAGCCTCTCTACCAGTGGGCTCCTATAGAGTCCTGGCTGTAGCTTAAGGCTACTGAGCCCATGCAGTAGTCCCCAAGAGAGGGAAGGGGGAGGGGGAGCTCATCTCTTGCTGTGATGCAAAGGATCAGGCGGGCCCAGGGAGGTATGTGAATGTGGCCCAATTAGCAGAACTCATTCACTTTAAGAATGTATTTGCAATTAATGGGGGATGGGCAGCTCCACTGCTATAGTGGGATTGCTGATCTCTACTCAGAAGAGGCCTAGAGGTGGAATAGGCGGCAGTTTCATGGGTCAGGACAGACCGGCAATGGAAATGCCGGATGGGGCTCAGGACTGGAGTCAGAGTGGGGAAGCCGGCAGGTCAGAGCAGAGGTGCATCAGCAGCACCCAAGACTAGCATGGCTAAGGGGCATACCGGTGAGGGGAGGGCAGGCTGCAGTTTGGGATTGAGGTGAATCATCAGAGCTGTGCATTGGGAAGTTTCCAAAATCTGCATGCTGCATACCTGGCCTAATCCATTGTTTGCCCTTCACTTCCCTAAACACTGAAGCAGATAGTAAGATTTAAAAACCCATTCTTTTTCCAGCTCATTACCCCTTCCCACCTCATCGCCAAGGCAATGTAACATGCCACAGAGCTGTGTATATGCTGACATATACTGGAAGATGAAAAATAAAAAGGATGGGTATCCTTTTCCACTGGTTACAACAAAGGACTAGTTCCCAAGTGAATCCTGGGTGGTAATCATGGTTTACTGACTGTGGGACCTTTGGGTAAATTACCTAATTACTCTGTCCGGTATTCAACTGAGCTAATAAAGAACAGGTGTTTCAGTGAAAACCAGTGTATCAGAGCCAAACTTTCCTTGGGAAATAGCTACAGAATAAAACATGTTCAGCCTTTTTAAAGGTAGTACTAATACTGCTAAGGAAAAGTACACCAATAGGTGCATTTGTCCTCATTAAAGAGCTTACAGTGCCTTTTGGCATGTGCAGGGAAGTTAATCATAATGTTCTGGTCAAATTACAGTTCACTTAATTCCATTCCGCTGACCTAAATGTATCCCCAGCTAGATAAAAGTGTCTTCTTCATTTCTTGATAACGCGATAATAGAGCATTATTGGTGTATGCTGTTTAAACTGCCGCCTTGTTTCCCATCAGAAGTGGCTGCATTTCAATAGGGGCTGATGTTCCTCTGTATAATTGGCATATCACTTTGTTAAATTTGGAAGGCACTTTGAGAGCCTTCAGGAGAAGGTGCAGGCTCAAAATATAGGATGATAGTACGACCCCCTCCCCCTGAAAATTCCAATTGCTGTCCCCTTTCAAGATTTTCCCCTTCATCTTCATGTTTCTCCTGCTTCACATCTGACTGACTCTGTCTTAGAAGACAGCATATGTACTCCTTACCCCTTTCCTTAAGATAAGGCGGCTTGTAAATATATACCACTCTTCTCCTTTTAGAGCACCTCTTCACTGGATATGTTGTTCTTTTTACTGATGTGAAATGATGAGAGAAATTTCCTCCCCCACTTATCAACCACTCTCTTGTTACAAGATCGTTCCCTGAGCTGTGGGAAATACATGTTACAGCCCAGGCAAAACTATTCATTGAGTTAAACTAAGTTCTCAGGCAAATAAAACCATGTCGTGGATTTAAAACAGCCTCTTCCTTGTGCCGTTGTCACTTATTTGACTGATTCTGTCTTTCCCTTGTTAGAAGAGAAGAGTTATCAGGGAGATGCTTTGCAAAGGTCTAATTCACAATCAAATTTCTTCTCCTCTATGCAGGTTTAGTGACTGGATGCCATATGGTGCTTAGATCTATTCGGGAATGTATTTGTATAGTAAGGGCCACCTCACAAAAAGCTGTTGAATAGGGAAATGCATTTACAGAGAGAGAAGCTGAAATAGAGTCTTGGTTCCGATCAATATCTCCTGAAACAAGATTACTAGAACCAGAATCCGATACCCTCGCGTTGAGTAGCACCGTTCTCTGTGAATGGCCCAATTGAAACCAATGGGACTAACGCACACTAAGGTGCTATCCAGGGTGAGTTCAGAGCATCATCATCTGGTCCTTAGTGGTTAGAGTTCTGAGATTTAAATTGAAAAAAATACTGGAGCAGGTCCCCGGTGGGTGTAAATTAGTGCCGTTCGATTGACGCCAAAGGGCCAGATCCTTAGCTGGGGTAAACCGGTATTGCTACTTTGAGGTGTAGTTCCACTGACGTCAATGGAGCAACATTAGCTGGGGATCTGGTCCATTGTGCGCACGTTTTTGCAGGATTTCTGGGTCAGGACTCAGGCCTGGTGAAGTCCATGGAAGATGGGATTTCCTCCCGTCAGAAAGTGGACAATGAGATCAGCAAACAGAAGAGAGATGCTCTGACAAGGTCCACTTAGCACACACCTTCCACCTCTGAAACAGACACTCTGTGAGCTAGAAACTTGCTCACAGAATCAATGAGCCACTCCGGCCCCCCACTAGATGAATCCTTTTCTGGGGCACACAACCAAACCTTTTTGGGGGCATCTCACCACAATGGGATAGCGGCATCCAATCCAAAACAATCTCAAAGCACACCCCAGATTAGATTGTTGCACTACATGGGGCTGCATCTTCATTCTATCCAGAAGGACGCAGAATTCAGCAGCACATTTGTTAGGGGATCTACCTGGCTGGGAGCCCATGACACTAGCGCTATTCGCTCTGGCTGCCCGTTAGGTTCCAGCTAGAATTAATAAGGTGTTGATTTTGACCTATGAATCTCTAAATGCCCTGGGAACTATTTATCTGATCTGGGCGACTGCCTTGCTCTCCATTTCATCCTGCCACAGTCGTGGCGCAGAGACGACTAAGCTGAGCCCCACTGGTAGAAGAGCGAGGGGGCGGCTGGCAAAGCATTCTCTGGGAGGCCCCTCAGCGTTGGAAGTTACTCCTCCCCTCCCATTGGTCTGTTATAATCGGAGTTCATTGACCTTCATTTGTTCCCTTAGCTGTGAGGGAACAGCAAGCCTCTCGCGGGAGATTTTGATGCCAGACCATTGTTAGTTGCTGGGAATTGTTGTCTTAATGGACGAAGGGATTAAGTGGAGTTGTCTAGTATGTAATTAGTTATTTCAGACATCATCAGGAGAGCCTAGAACAAGAGACAGAAACTCCTTTTAGGGCAGAAATCAAAATAAATAAATGCCACAGGCCAGATCCTCACCCAGTGTAGCAGCCTACTGGAACGGTGCCCGTTTTCCTCACCCGGGGAGCCAGCCCTTCATTCCAGACATTGCCGGTGGGGATGACCCTTTGTCCAGGATCCGCCAAGTAAACCTTAGCCAGCAAAAGCCTGCCTGACCTCCTAAAACCAGAAACCACAGATGGAGCAGGTTAGATTTAGGAAGTTTCTTTATGTAACCCAACAAAACCAGTGGGGGTGGGGGGAGAATCACACGCTCTCACCAAACAATGCCCCTTTCTTTGGTTTCAAGGGGAAGCAAGTCCCAGTATTGTAACATCAAAGACGAAGTAACGAGAAAATGCCAGGGGCATCCTGCCATGCATGCATTAGACCTGTGTACATAATGTGGGGTGCACACCTGCAGGGATAACCGCAGTGGGGCGTGCCGGAGTCTGAGCTGTGGCCCAAGAGACGTCTGCTCAGCTTTATCTGTCGAACTGTATTTTTAGCTCATTCTTCTATGTCATTTTGGCCCATCTTTAATTAGACGCCCTTATGCAAACTGGCATTTGCCTTGTGGAGCACTTCTTCACCAGTCAAATGACAAGGAAAGGCAGAGCTGAAGCAGCAGTGAAGAGCTTGAGAAGCACAAGGCTTAGACTCCAATGGCTGGAGCCAGGTATGATGCAGCTGATTTGGAGAAGGTCAGAGCACATGGACATTGGCATGGTATGAGATCAGAGGCCTACTCGCCCATGTGCAGACAGCTAGCACGAGGCCTGTATGGCGGGCCAAGGATTTAAAGGCATTTCAAGGTATATACACCAACAGCGTGATCAGCTGTTCCCTAGGTTTGTTCAAAAGATGTTGACCAGTTTAATGTGGTCAATTACCTGAAACTTGAGTGGTGCATAGACCTGGTGTTGGCTCCCAGAATTGGGGTGAATTTCACCCAATGAGAGAGCTTCCACGAAATTTCAGTTGTATCTGCTTTTGCCTGGCCTCCTGAAGATGAGACCCTCAAACATGAATCCACATTCAGGATTTCATTCATTCTTCCTTGAAGCACAGGACCCTTGCGAGCATAGACACAGAGGTCTGTTTAGAACTCACCCGTCAGGACTTTGCTCATCCCCACTTGCCCACCCCATGGTGCTGGGGAACCCCGAGCACCTGAAAGTCCCTTGGTTTGTGCTGGCCAGCAGTAGCCCTGTGCTAGTGCCATAGATGAGAGAAAGAAGGGCACCTTTGATTGGACCAGGTTCTGTTGGTGAAAGAAACAAGCTTTTGAGCCCCACAGAGCTCTTCAGATCTGTGGAGCTCAAAAGAGTGCCTCTTTCACCAGCAGAAGTTGGTCCAAGAAAGTACTTCACCTACATGGTCCCTCTCATATCATGACCAACATGACTACAGGCACACTGCAAGCAACTCGTGATACATATGGGATCTCTGAACATGGAGGTATCTGCTTACAGGCACAGAGAGGAGAAGGAGTGCCCTCTGACTATCTCCGGCCTGCTACTCACATTGATTTAGTGCCCAGAGACCACTGTGACCAGAGACTTCATAAATACCTCACTGCACAGATCTAGTTTATACAGTGGGAAGCAGTGACAGTGCCTTCCAAGCCAATGTTTTTCTGCAGAGTAGAGCCGGCCAAATTACTCTCTGCAAATAATTTGCCTGATTAATTTAGCCCTTTGTTCTGCTTACAAACAGCCGTTGATTTTAGCAAGAAGTATTCATTATTCACGATTCGGTGGCCCGGGATTACAAATTTTAGTGGTATTTAAGCTCTTATCTCCCTTAGGCTCTGTTGAAAATCCCTGCCTGTATGAACACATTTCAGGCTGTGGGTTGGATTATGACCTGTTCACTTTGACTGTGCATTCTTGATCATCCATGGTGTGTGACAGCGACCCTAGTGGCATGATATTGTGAGATCTTTGGGGCAGGGACTGTGTTTGTGGACAGCATCTGGTGCATTGTGGGATCTACCATGACATAAATAGTCCAGTTATTCTTCCCGTCTCCTCTTTATTGCTCCTGTATAATGGAGCCAGTACAGAATGACTGCTGCCTCCTAGCCCAAGGCAGAGGTTGTTGAGTTCAGCGTCACCCTCTGAACAACCTAAACGGCTTGTAAAAATGCTGTGAGATCCCTCTGGGTGGAAGGTGCGTTATGAAGATACGGTATTCAGCCTTTTACAAAACCACCACTTGCTTCTTTGCTTTGGCTTCTTGTGGCTTTGCACTCCATATACTTTATGGCAATATGTTTATGAATATAACATAACTGGAATATGCTTTATGCTAAATCTTGTATGTTGTCATCAGAAAGCTTGTAATCTTTTAAGTGGGTTCGTCCTATTTGTCTGCATGTATAATTTCTATATCCAA
Source organism: Sternotherus odoratus (assembly GCA_032164245.1). NCBI lineage: Eukaryota > Metazoa > Chordata > Testudines > Kinosternidae > Sternotherus > Sternotherus odoratus. Next base: position 119,902,862 of record JAVMKO010000003.1, read on the forward strand.
AACCAAGATGTAAATTTGTATCACCGATGTAAACATATTAAGTGAAGGCCATTAAGAGTGCTCGAAACAATCAGTTGTATATGGCCTTAGTTACTTGAAAGCCTTCCTGTGTAGGGTGGGCCAGCCAATGGGGAATGGAGACTAGGGGTTTTACAGTGTCATGTGATTATGTCACCTGATAATGAAATCCATCTTAAATCTGGTACTTTTAGAAGGAGAGGTGAGGACTAGGGTGACCAGACAGCAAGTATGAAAAAATCAGGATGGGGATGGAAGGTAATAGGAGCCTATATAAGAAAAGACCAAAATCGGGGTAGTCCCTATCAAATAGGGATACCTGGTCATCCTAGTGGGGACCCAGAGAGACAAAACATTCCTGCCTTGTGCCAAAGCTATAAAAGAGAGTGGAGCAGGACAAAAGGCATGGCCAGTCATGAGAAAACCCCTGCTTACCACCTGAAATGTCTGCTGGATCAAACAAAGACTGTACCAGGGGAAAGGATTGGGCCCAGACTAGGATGGAGTCTAGTCTGTGAGAGAGGCTTATTAGAACACCTATGAGGGTGAGATATTACCTGTAATCAGTTGCTTAATGTATTAGGCTTAGACTTGCATGTTTTGTTTTATTTTGCTTGGTAAATTATTTTATTCTGTCTATTACTTGAAACCACTTAAATCCTACTTTTTATACTGAATAAAATCACTGTTGTTTATTAATAAACCCAGAGTAAGTGACTAATACCTAGGAGAGCAAACAGCTGTGCATTTCTCTCTCTCAGTGTTATAGAGGGCGAACAATTTATGACTTTATCCTGTATAAGCTTTATACAGAGTAAAGCAGATTTATTTGGGGTTTGGATCCCATTGGGAGCTGGGTGTCTGGGTGCTGGAGACAGGTAACCTGCTGAGCTGTTTTTAGTTAAATTCTGCAGCTTTGGGGGCGTGGTTCAGACCCTGGGGCTGTGTTGCAGCAGGCTAGAATGTCTGACTCAACAAGGCAGGGTTCTAGAGTCCCAAGCTGGCAGGGAAAATGGGCTCAGAGGTAATATTAGATCATCAGGTGACAGTCCCAAGAGGATCTCTGTGACCGAACTCACCACAGGTGGGTTCTAAACACCCAACCCAAATGACTGAAGCAGGTAATCTCTCAAAGCCTGTTGCCACATGTACCATAAAGGGGGACTTTTTGCTGCTTTTGCTGAGCCTGGACCAATGTTTTATTGCATTGTAGATATACCCTGAGGAATTCTGCCTGAGTAAAGGATACCAGATCTGTCCCCTCTGTCAAGGTCATTGTTCTTCAAGGAGATTGTGGGCTGGGGTTCTGAACACACTGCCACCAACACATGTACATGTCAGGGGTTGGGACATACCCCAACAATGGAGAAACATAATCAACCTACATCCAGCAAAGCACTTATAGCTGTCAAGGTACTGGAAGCCGGGTTATTTCCTCTAGACGGGGGAAGGGAGGTATTCTTGCTTGACTGAAGCAAAACAGAGCATGAGAAGTCAGTGCTTGGCTTAGACCCAGATGTCTCACTACTTCCATTCACCCGACACCCAGCTCCCAATGGCATTCATGCAACAACTGTATTCTCAAGAAACTCCTCAAATGGACCATGATGAAACCCATGGTGGGGCGGGGGTTTGGGAACTCTGCATTTCATTCCTGCATGTTTCCATGGGGACTGGACTGAGTTTCCCTGATTAAAATAGACACACGTCATCTTATAGGAGATGGAGAGGGGGATTTTATCATTGCAGTTTGGATCCCAGCAAGCCAACACCAAATGTGCCCTGTAGCGGTGTTGGAGGCCTGGTACCCAGGCTATGTGACTGAGGAGCTCCTCGAATACTCTGGTGACATTGTCATGCTAAGTCAAATAGAAGTCAGAATCTGCCATCTGCCTGCAGTGGTGCTGGAACATTTTTTACAGTGATGGTGTTGAAAGTCCCCACCCCCAACTTTCTGTCTCACTCCCCGCTTACTCCTGTCCATGTCTCTCTCACCTCCACCCTCCCTGTGCCCCCAGATCCGGGGCCAGGAGTGAGGTCATGGCTGGGGAGGAGACGCAGACAGGGGTAAGGAGCCAAGGCTGGGAACCCGCATGCAGGGCCAGGCCAGAGCACTGGGTGCGGGGCCGGCAGCAGCTGGCACCTCGCTTGCGGACTTCATGTTTGGAGGGTATGGGGCTGCCGGCAGCCAGGAACAGAGCCTCCGGGCATGGGGCTGGGAACAGAGCAGTGGCAGCTGGGACCCCACATGGGGGGCCAGAAAAAGATCCCCGGGTGTGGATCCAGCAGCAACCAGGACCCTACGTGCAGGGAGGAAACAGAGCCCCAGGCAAGGGTCCTGCAGCCAGGACACCAGGTGCTGGGCCAAGAGCAGAGCTCTGGGTGCCGGGCCAGCAGTGCCAGGACCCTGGGTGTGGCATGGCAGGCAGGACCCGGCACAAAAACCTGGGGGTGCTGCACCCCACACCCATAGTTCCCGCACCTATGTCTGCCTGAAAAATATTTCAAGGCCAAGAATTTGGGATTCAGACTTTGGTTCTATTTCTGGCTCTACCCCTGATCATCTGTGTGACCTTCGGCTAGTCACTGCACTTTTACATGCCTCGGTTTCTCCATTCACCCTTCCTCTCTCATTTATTTTTTATTATAAACTCTTCAGGGCACAGACTATTGTTATGAGGCCAGAAGGTGCCCCTCTTCCTTCTGCTCTCCCCTTTTCACTACTAGTTAGTAAAATGAGTTGAGTGGAAAGCCTCTGTCTGCTGGTGATCAATACTCGTGAGGGGAGACTATACCCCGCAGAGGGAGACGCAGCCATTTCCCAAGGTGGCAGCCATCTTACCTGAACAAGAAGCAGCATTGCTGCCAGGGACTTCTTTCCGATGGGCACAAAAATTCGTATCTGGTATTTGTTCTCCCTGTGACTGTCCCAGGGCAGTTGCAGTTAGAAAGCTGGCTGGGAGTGCAATCTGATCTCTTATGCCACCTTTCCTGATGCTCTCGGAGCTGGAAGGGGTGGGGGGAAGAGTGGAGCCAGAGATCTATCTCCAGCTATGCTCAGCTGATGAACAAGTCTTTGAGGGCCATTGCCAGCTGGCACACTAGTGTAGTCTGCACTGGGGCTGGGCAGAGTAGCCATATTTGCTTCTGTAATGACTCCCCCTCTGCCTCTCTACATGTAAACTCAGCCAAGCTGAGATCTAGCCCTGCATCGTCTTACTCTGCATGGAACAGCCCAATCTGCAGGAATCAGTGCAGCCTATTGCAAGAGGGGACAGGGTCAAGCCAATTGACTAGTGACTAAAGAGGAACTCGGGGAGGGAATGTTTCCATTAGAACAGTTCATCTTTCTTTTCACAGTTCATCAAAAGCAGGCCTACATCATACACAGATAGGCCTTACTGGTGATGGATACTGTACGTGTGTGATGATTAGAACAACTCTCCGCTCGTAGCAATGATCAAAGGCAAGTAAAACAATCAGCCAGACCTTCGCTGAAATGTAATATTAACTCCCCAAACACCTCATTTAATTATGTAATTTGGATCAAAATCCCAAGGCCAGGTTGTTGTGTTTCAAATTACGTACTCTGAAGCCTTCCCTAAGATAGCAGAAAAAGATGTCTGGAGGGAAAACTAGTATCAAAAGCACATTTGCCAAAAATAGCCAGTTAATCTTGGCAAGTGATTGTGCAATTCCTCCTGTTGCTCTTGAAAAGTCGATGCCTGACTCACACCACTCAACTCTGACTACCCTGCTGTTGCCTCAGGTGGAGGACACTGCAGAAAAAGTGCTGGTTTTGTGATGTCAGCTTCTTGTTGTGGCAATAGCTTTGATGTCACCAATTCTACCCTATGATTTCACTGCAAGGCTCAAGGGCCTGCTCCAAAGCCCATTAAAGCCAATGAGTCTCTCCATTTAATTCAGTGGGTTTGGGACAGATGCCAAGGAGAAGATGGGATGTAAGGGACAAAGGCAAGGACATGAGGGGCAAGGGACAAGACTTTGAAAAGAGAGTGCTGATTTTTGGATACCTCAATGTTTGGGCATCTAATATGAGATAACTTGAAGGGACTTGATTTTCAGAAGGGATATGCTGAGCACCTCTTGAAAATCAGACCCTTTAAAATCTCTCTATTTGGGGAATCAAAAGATCAAGACACCCAAAACCACTACTCACTAATCCTGGCCTAAAATTTGATTTGCAAGAGCTTCACGTATTAGCAAAGAGGACAACAGGAGGGGAACTGAAAACGACATAAAAGGCAAATGAACATACATTTGATATGACATTTTTTCAAAGTTTTGTCCAAATATGAATGGTCCTTCTCGTTAAAACAAATAAACACCAGCCATTCTCGTTAGCACTGGTATTTTACCGTAGATAGACATCATTTCTTACATAGTGATGGGATGACATTCAGTACAAACTCAATCTTCAAGAACATAAGTAATTCCACTTCAGAGGGATTGTCCGAGATCCTACGGAACAGAAGACTGCTGGTGTTTTGACCATGTTTGGTCCATACTCTGCAAAACCATTGTTTAAAGAGCTGATGCAGAGGCAATGAAAAGCATAAGTTTGCTGGCCCTGGACTCATCTGTTCATATAATAGGTACAAGGCTAGTGCCGCACCAATTTCTGTCAGTCTTGGCCACCCGTAGGACTCAGAATGCCCATTCAATCTTCAACTTCTCTAATGAGTCTGCTAAGAAGGCTGTCAGTACCATATTGCATGGTAGTTTTTGTGATATGCCTACTCCCTAGAAACTGGACTGAGCCCATCAACTTATTTCACATGGGTCACCAAACATTCCACTTCCATAGTTGTCCCACAATAACCACCTTCACCCTCTGGTAAGAGTAACTAGATAAGGCAGGGGAAACGATAAAATGAGAAAACCCCGGGAGTCACTCTTCTCCCCAGGCCTGATATCGACATGTTCTGGAGATGGGGCCAGCAAAGTGAAGATCAGTGCTGCTTAGACTCTTCATTGACTTTATGATCATTTCTGTAAGGATTTCAGAAGCCAGCCTGACAAGCATGGCATAAATTCCTAGACGAAAGGGGAGAGATTTGCTTACTATCCGTCTAGGTCGTGTGTGATCTAGTGACCTAGTAGTGAAACACTCCATATCTCACCACCAATTCCCTGAGTCATTCAACCAAGTCATTTCCCTTTTTTCCTCTTCTTTTTGCTTTTAGAAAGAACCCACAACATGAATAGTGTATTATCCACCTATTCTGTGTGTGCAAAGCCTGAACTGAAATCATCAGAAACCTACATAAAACCTGCCCCATGCTGCCTGGTGTGAACAGCTCACTTCGGCCTTCAGACACAGTAAAAAGGGCAGAGGAGTTCAGGGAAAGGAGCACTAGGAATTACTGGGTTAGAGGTTCAGCTAGTGTAATTGGGTAGCTCCACTGATATCAATGGAGCCGTGTCCTTTTATGCTAGCTAAGGATTTGGTCTATTTTTTAATAGTGCATTTGGCAAGCCAGTTGGATCCAGGACTATGCATGCTACTGACATAGGATGTTAGGAAACCGCATGTGGAGACTCTCTTTCATTCTTTCTTTATCCAAGAGGTAGATTGACTTCAAAAAGATGAACCCCAGAGGGCCTCCTTGCAAAATCTAGATGCATTTTTCATGCACCCGTGTGCAAAATAAGGAGGGGGAAGGGAGTGAGACAACAAACCAAACCTGTATTTATGTTTTACTGAGTAAAATAATTATAGTTTAGTTTTCCCGGTGCTGAGTTCCAAATCGCTTGCAGCATGTTGATAAAAATAGCACTGTGAGCTAAATAATCAGTGGTTAAAAATAAACCACCTGTGTTGTTTGCCCAGGTGACTTACCTGCTTTGAGAGGTTTATGTAATTGGGTCATTTCTAAGAATATATATATATATATATATATATATATATATATATATATATATATATATTTATATATATATATATATATATATATATATATATATATATTTAAGCCACCGGGCAGCAATATTTGGTTGTTTTCTAGCTCTTCAGTTACTATACTGAAAACAGATCAGCTGCCTCTAGTACTTAAAGATCAGGATCTGTAGCAAGGCACAGCTGGGTCCCTCTTGCTTCTGCCCCCTCACAAAACCAATCCGGGATGCCTCCGGTCAATGCAATTACCCATGTATTTTATTTATAGTTCTTTCCCACCACCTGCTTACTATCTATGCACAGGGTATTACAGCCAGACTTCACCAGCAACAGACCAGAGCCACGAGTCTCTCTCAGCCTCTGGCCTGTCTCTTCCCCCTTCTGACTGCCTTCCTCCCAGCCTTTCTAGTCCCTGGCTCATTAGGCTGGCAGCTGTTTCTAGTTGCCAAGCAGGCAGGGCTATTCAGCCAGCCCCCATCCATTCCCCTGGATGGGGGGTGGTGTGGCAGGGGACTGGTTAAGCACTTCATGCCCCACTCCCTGTCTGCCTATCAGATCTGTGTATTTTGGTTTTTTTCTAAAGTAGGGATTGCCATGGCATCTCAGCATTTTGCATGCCAACTAATGAGAGAGATGGTGAGTATTCAAACCCTGCTCACTCCGTGCCCTGGGGGTGAAAGTCACCCTCATGCAGAGGACTAGAATGAGGCTCAAGTACTATTTAAATCCAACTACACAGGGAAGAATTTCACCTATGGGTAGTCCCCACTGAGGTGCAATGAAAACCTAACTTACATAAATAAAATAAGTAGGCGTTAGTCCTTAATCTGTTAGTTTGTAATTCTAGGTGGGAATAGGGTAAATTTCTGAGTCTAGGAACTCCCATGCTAGCGTTCTATTTCCATCTATAGTTTCCTTCCACTGATCAAGCAAAACTGGATAATGATGATGAATGATGGTGACAATTGTGGAAAGATATTGCCTCCTCCCTACTACTAAAAAAAGAACGAGGAGTGCTTGTGTCACCTTAGAGACTAACAAATTATTTAAGCATAAACTTTCATAGGCTACAGCCCACAACCTACGGAAGCTTATGCTTAAATAAATGTGTTAGTCTCTAAGGTGCCACAAGTACTCCTGTTCTTTTTACGGATACAGACTAACACGGCTGCTACACTGAAACCTCTCTACTACTGACGTCCATGGAAGCCCACTCCGTGGATTTGTGGATTCTTGTAGGTATTGTGAGACTGGATAAATAGGCATGGATTTGCAATGCAACATATATAACTAAATAAATGCAATGCAATTTGGGGGCTGTATTTGCCAAGATAACACGGTGCAAGTATATCAACAAATATAAAAGCTGGAGAATCTGACCAGTCCTGCATTGACGGTGATGAACAAATGGATATAAAGTCTCCATCAACAAGTTTAGGCTTGCAATTAGACACAAGCTCCTAGCTACCAGAGGAGTGAAGTCCTGGAACAGCCTTCCAAAGGGAATAGTGGGAGCAAAAGACCTAACTTGTTTCAAGACTGAGCTTGATAAATTTGTGGAAGGGATGGTATGATGAGGTCGCCTCCAATGGCATATGGTCCATCCACATCTACTAATATTTAATAGTAGTTCCAAATATTTCCAGTGGCTGGAAATGGGCCACTCGCTGGGGAGGTCTCTAAGTTACTAGAGGGAATTCTTTCCCAGGTGTCTGGCTGGTGGGTCTCGCCCGTGTGTTCAGGGTCTAACTGATCACCATACTCGGGGTCAAGAAGGAATTTCCCACCAGGTCAGATTGCCAGAGACCATGAAGGGTTTTCGCCTTCCTCTGCCGTGTGGTGCACGGGTCAGTTGCTGGTTTGATCTAGAATAAATGGTGGATTCTCAGTAATGTGAAGTTTTTAAATCAAGATTTGAGGATGTCAGCAACTCAGTCAGCAGTTAGGGATCTGTCACAGGAGTGGGCGGGTGAAGTTCTCTGACCGGCGACGTGTAGGAGGTCAGACTGGATGATCATGATGGTCCTTTCCGGCTTTAAAGTCTCTGAGTCTATGGCTGACTATTATAGGTCTTTTCTCTCTCTCATTTAATTCAGGGAGGAGTTGGCCAGGACCAAACCCTTGTTGCCTGGTAGAGGTGAAGTCCTACATTTTCAAAGCGACTAGTGAATTGAGTGCCTCAGTTTGTCACTGCCCAGCTAGAGACACTTTAAAAGGCCCTGATTTGCAGACAGCAGGCACTCAACACTTCCTGGAAATCAGGCCCATTTACTGTGTCTCAAAAGCTAGGCCCCCAAAATCATTGAACCTCTTTTGAAAATGTAGGCCAGAGAATGGGTGACGCTGTGTAGTCTATCTAGGTTCTTATCATGGAAATAATGACACCCGTTGAGCCCGGCACTCCCTAGGGAAATGGCTAAAGGAGAGCTATGCCAGGAAGGGACAGGTTCATCTTCCCCTCTGGCCTAGCCTCTGGCAGGATCATGCATTTCTATTTATTTGTTGTCATATTGTCCATCTTGTCCCATCTGTGTGATGAATGAGGATGAAAAGACCTGAACTCAATTCCAAGCCCTCAATAAAAATATGATTAACATTGTTCACCTTTCGCAGCACAGCTCCAGCTGCTCCTCTGTATGAGACACTCACATGAATAATAATATTCACAGTTACACTAGTTAGATTTAATATTTATAAGGGATATTAACCCTACTGCTTCAGGGCACAAGCCACTGCCAACTGCTTAGGGTTAGAAAGAAGGTTCCCCTATGAGCAGGTTACACCATAATTACCCAGTACGGGGGTTTCTTGCAACATCCTCTGAAGCATCCAGTTTACCCCCTGCCCCTCTGTTGCCTTTGCCTTTCTCCTCCCTCTTCTATTCTTTTCCAATCAACTTTCGCCCCTCTGTGTTGCAGACCCTTAGACCATTCATCCCTTTCTCAACCTAACTTCCCTTCCCAATGTCCTGCCTGTGCTCTCCCTCCTCCTAGTTATCCTGTTCCTTCTCCCGTCACTTTTTGTCCTCCTCTGCCCCCCCCGTTTCCAATGTGCGGTGTTGTGGTAGCTGTGTCAATCCCCCCAGGATATTAGAGAGACAAGGTGGGTGAGGTGATATCTTTTATTATACCAAGTTGGTAAGAGAGACAAGCTTGTGAGCGAACACAGAGCTCTCCTTCAGGTCTTGTCCTTTTGCCTCTGTGGGACATGCCCCACCCAGTCCCTTCTCTCTCTCCCTGCCTATCTTTATTCCCTATCCCCTGGGTTCCATTTCGCCCCTAACCAAAGTGAAATCTGCCTTTTGAATGCCAGGCGCTGGGGAAATGATGGGAATCATGCCCTGGTTCCATGACATGTAGTCAGAGCTAAACTTCATTGAGTTGTGCCCATTGGCCAATTACATTTTGGGTACCTGCTTTCTGTGGTCAAACCATATGATCCTTCACTCCACATACAGGACTGTGGCAGGTACCCTGAGGAGCAGATTATGCCCTAACCATCCCTATATCCATGTAATTTGGCAGGCACACTAAAACTCCTCCCTCATCACATGTTAACTCAATGAGTAGCTTGAACTCCCCACTAGCAACTGCCCCATCCTCAACTTGTCCTACGCCCTCTTAAAATCCCAGATTTCCTGGTCTTCTTCCATGTGTTTAGGTCTTTCCCCACAGTAGCAGCTGTTTTAAAGAATTTAGTCACTGCCTTGATCCCCCAAACTAAAAAGATTAATCACCTGATAGTTCGGCCACACTACTTTTCCTTCTCTTTCTGCCCACCATCTCCAAAACTCTTCTAGTGCCTCTTTTCTATAGAAGTCAGTTCTGGCCACTGTCAGAGACAGCCAGGCTACTAAACCAGATGTTCCCCAGGGCTGATCCAGTCTGGATCACTTAGTTAGTTTGAATGTGTCAATCCTAGTTTAGAAGAGACAAATATTTCACTATTTGGATCTGGGTCCAGAGCTGGATTTTGAGTTCAAGGTATTTCAATCCGGTTCAATCCATTATAAAGCCTGGAGCCAGCGGCAAATTCAGATCCAGGTTCAGATTCTGCAACATACCCCAGCCTCCCAAAACATTCAGGCTTGTTGGGATTAGGAGTTTTCACTGATGCCGATGGCTACTTTTCAAGTGTGTGAAGGGTGAAGAGGGTCTTCCCCCTCAGCTGCACAGTTAGTGCTCCGGTTCAATGGGTTGATGGGCAGGAAAGGGGCAGGAGAGACAATGACTGGAACAGGAGCAAAGGATCTGTTGGCCAATGCTCCAAATTAACCCAGTTCTGTGATGCTAGAGTGTTCTAATGCTAGAGACAGAGGACACAACACTCCTCATTCCCTGGTGCACTGTAGGCGGCCCAGAGAGCTCTGGATGATCTGCTGAGAAATATTGCAGCCAGAAGTTACACAACAGCATTTCATTTGGGCATGCACAGTCCAGAGGCCCTGAGACTAGGCCGCCTCTCAGGACGCGACGTTCCCATTTCAAGGCAGGGGACATGATAATGAATATTAAACAAAGAAAATGTGTCCACGTCCAGTGCATCTGAACGTACACAATATTTCTAAAACCATAGAGTCTGTGGCTTCTGTCAAGATTGGCCTCTATCTGCTCCTATCTTGCCCATATTCCTTCTCCTTAATCTTTCCCTTGCCACAAGCAGGAGAATGTAACAAAGCAGACAGGGCACATATGTCTGCTGTTGGGCCATATATTTTAACTATCTCGCTTTTGCTACTTTCCCCCCCACACACACCCTCCAATAACAATGATAGCCCCCAAATGAAATAGCTTTTGGTCCAAGTGGCAGCCTTCTGTATATTTGCGATGTGCAATGAGGTCTTGTAGTAAGCCCGGTAGATTATATGATCATATTCCACTGTGATGGGTCCTCTGTAATGACCTAATCCAAAGCCCTTTAATGGCAATTGAAATCTTTGGATCAATTACGAAACCTAGCACGGTATATAGGTTGAAACAATCAATATCTATAGTATCTATGATAGGTAGATAAAATGGAGACCCACCATCTAAACCTGGCGACTATCTCATCTGGCTGAACCAGGATTAACGGTTAGTGGCAGAAGTAGGGGCAGGAATGACAATGAAACATTTTATATCTCTGCCCATTAGGGTGGCCAGACAGAAAATGTGAAAAATCAGGACAGGGGGTGGAAGGTAATAGGAGCCTATAGAAGAAAAAGACCCCAAAATCGGGACTATCCCTATAAAATCGGGACATCTGGTCACCCTACCATCTGCTTCCGCTGAGCAAAAGTTCCAGAGATCCTTCACTATGCACTTCCACTGCACTGCAAATAACTTATCATTTAGTTCTATGGGAAGATTGAGAGCACATATGTAAAGTCAAGAATCAGGGTGGTAGCCGTGTTAGTCTGGAATAGCAGAGTTAACAAAGTCCTGTGGCACCTTAAAGACTAACTATAAAGTTTTGAAGCATGAGCTTTCGTGGGCTAATACCCACTTCGTCGGATGCAGGCAGTAGAAGACTTCTACTGCCTGCATCCGACGAAGTGGGTATTAGCCCACGAAAGCTCATGCTTCAAAACTTTATAGTTAGTCTTTAAGGTGCCACAGGACTTTGTTAACATATGTAAAGTGACACACATAAGCTAATGATGCTTTTCTGCACCAAGCCCTCCTGATTCATTTAAACATAATCCCTGAAATCTCTGTTTCTGTTGCTGTAATCAACAAACCCAGTAACAAGTACCGCCAGGGCTCAGGTTTATTTGTGTGACTCACCGTAGATGAACTCTGTACCCAAGATTACGTGTGTGAGCCAAGCGCAGTTCATATCATTGGTACCCAAGGTTACCAGTTCTGACATCAGACTAAGGTTACCTGTGTGGCACAACCTGTTCATAGTCACATCTGTGAGTGAGAACCTGACTTTCATTCATAAAAACATGTCTCCATCTGAAGAGAACACTGTCTGCAGACGCAAGCCAGAGAATGAATTTCTCAGACAAAGGTGTTTTAACTTCTGATGTAGGACATGTGCATAATTGCACATTAAACAAGGATTGTCAGCAACCATCACCAATGCCTTACAAATATTCATGTGTGGGCAGGCTGGAGCAGAGAGCACAGACTGGCCTGTGCAGTTGGCAACAGCGTTAAATGTTTTAGCGTGAATAACTAGGAAGAAATACCGGCATTAGAGCTGGGAGGGAGCGGTGAAAATATTAGCAATACAGTAGAATCTCCGTTTTATGAACACCAGTCTGACCAGTTATACAAACGATTTTTTCTAACAGGTAAAAAAAAATCACATCATGAAATGGATGGCAATGAAGAACAAAATGATGTCCCCTCACATCCTTGTGCATTGGAAATCGCTTTGCAGTGGAGGACAGGAAGAAAGCTTTGCGGTGCTCAGTATTACCGTGTATACACTGGGACCTGCTGGAGTGATGAGATCTTGAGCTAGATGAACTTTTTGATTTTATGAACTCTTCAGTCCCCAATTTGTTTGTGAATCAGAGGCTGTACTGTATTGAAAAACTCTCCCTTTCTACCTTGCGAATCTTTCGAAATGGTTGACAAAAAAACAGAAGAGAGCCCCACCCTACAATAGTGAATAGTCCAGTGATTAGGGCCCTCCCCTGGGATGTAAAAGATTCAGGTTCATGTCTATACTCTGAATTGAAAAAGTTCTGGCCAGCTCTACTCAGCACTGCTTTCATGCAGGCGTAGAGACACTTAATGTATTAAGGACAAATGCTTTTCAACACACAAACTACCGTGAGTGGCATGAACCTACAGTTCTGTTTGCATATAGCAGCAGAAGTGTGGCTAGCGCTGTGAATAAGCCACAATATTGACAAAAAATTACCTTGGCACATTTTCAGCCCCGGCCATCAGATCACGTGTCGAAGGCTATTTTCACAATGCCCAAAGCAAGAAAAACAGACTTTTAGAAAAATGAAAAGTTTGAAATGTACCATCCTTCTCGGAACTCAGAGGAGCCATGAACACCAAAGCCCAGCCTTTGTGGAAAGATAACTGTGATTTCCCACCATTATGTATAAACAACAAGCTACATCTGTGGAAGGTACAGGAGGATCTTCTATCTTTGCAACAGTGGCCGAAATCTATAAGGTCGAGCATTTGCAGAATAAACCAAGCTAATGTTCACCCAGCTTCTGCCATTCTCCAGGCAGACAGTATTTTCTCTGATCACCAAGAAAAAGCAACAGCCAAAATGAGGACCCAGAGATCGATGCTCTCACTCCAAGGTCCGAAGCAGACGTGTCTCGCCTTTACTATAATTGTGGCCCCCAATTCAGCAAAGCTCATGCTTAAATTCCAGTCCCTTCATTGGGACCTAAGCACATACTTAAGTGCTTTGCTGAATTCCCTGAACAAGACAATGAATAAATTCCCTGGGGACTGTAGCAGGGGAGGAGAGTCTGTGCTGACGTTACCTGTTGCAATGCCTCACTGAACCTGTTGGTTGTATGCCAAATATGGGCGTTTGATGACTTGAATGGTCTCTGATAGTTTCTTTTTGGGGTGGGGTAAGAGTGGGGATTTTGTTTGTTTGTTTTATCCTTGATCCTTTGAAGTTTTCCGGTCATTCCTTTGCTTGTGGTTTCCTGTTGATGTAGTGATAACCTTTAATAAGACATTCTTTGTGCTACAATTCTGGGATCCTCTCCAAATGATGCCAGACTGGTTGCAAACAAACTGAGTCATGACTCGGTAGTAGGCAGGCTACTACTATATGTCTTTAAGAGCTTTTAGATGTTGGGAACCAGAACCGGTCACAAAATGATTTTTGTTTCAGCAAAAAAGTTGACACCCTTTTCTTTTGCATTGAAATTTGACTTCAAACGTTTTCAGGTTTTTGTTCAAAAAATTAAAACCCACAAAATGAAAAATGTTGTCTGACAATCAATGGCCCCGGGAGTGGGAGGGTGGTTGGAATTTTTCAGTTCCTAAAAACTTCATTTTGTTTCATTTTCTGCAACTGGAAACTAAAAGATTTTTGTTTTTCAACTCCTTCACACACACCCCAAAAAATTGTGAAAAACTGATAGTTCCTGGGGACATTTTAGTTTGGTCCAAAAAGCCATTTTTTGGTCCAAAAAAAGTGGATTAAATGAAAATGTTTAGCTATCTCTATACTCACGACTTCTGTGGGGGAGGCTGTTTGTTCCTTTTGCTGTCTTCCATGGCAGCTCCCTTTCACCTCGGAGACCTGTGATTTGGACTATTTAAAACATGAACTGAGATATGGGAGCTCTCATCCTCGCTCGTGGTGGTTCGGAGTTACCCACCTTTACAAAACATTTCTTAGTGAATGACTTATTGTGCATGTTAATGCTCTGTAGACTTTTAGAACTCGTAATGCTGCCATGCCGTGTGTCCTTTACTAAATGAATGGCACTGATTCATTGAGTGGGGAAAGGGTAATTGATAACTAGCGTGTTGCACAACACGTGTATCTGGCTTATGTATGGATGACAATGTCAGACTGGAAAATGAATGTATGCGGTGAGCTGTACCTCCTGCGGTACATAGCATTGGTGATAGCTTTTTTGTACTTGTTTGTATTATTTTTATTTATCTATTTTCTGTTGCCCAGTTGGAAGGCGTACAGAGAGCTGAGTTTGTATGCAGTTTTGAGCCAGCGTGGAGCTTATTGGCAAAGGAGGTTGTGAGAATTTCAACTTGTGATGACTTGCTGCTACGGGGTCCATTAAAGCATGACTGGATGCTTCCAAATAAAGGTTGCATAAAGTCTGAGCTTTTTGAATCCCGTGGAACAGTCTTTAACCTGAGTGGTGTGCATTGTTCAGACTGTCGATCACTTTTATGCTCTCATTCACCTTCCAGAAAAAGTCCCATCAAGAAAAGCTATGGAGCAAATAGTGAAAACTTACAGTGCATTGACCTAAAATGGCAGCCGTGTATATCTCATTCCACAGAACATTTGACTATACAGTGTTTGTAAAGCACTCTGAAATCCCAGGATAAAGGTGAAATTCACCTTTGTGTAGCTAGGCAGCATAATGCCTAGCTACCACGTAAGTTCCACTCAAAAGCCAGGGATGCGTTTCAGACTATGTTCTTTTCTTTTTTTGGCAATGCAGTTAGAAAGCTGATCCAAAGCGCTGTCTTGTGACACTCTTCTGGTACTGAAACTAAGTCAACATCAGCTTCATTACCTTCATAACACTCCACCTATTATGCTCCCCAAACTGCTCTGCTAGGAGATTTACCTTCTAGACAAAGAACAATAGATTCACCAAATATAAAAGTTTGAAAAGGAGACATTTGAAGGCTCCGCCTCCTTATCAGGGCATGGGAAAACAAAACAGTACAGGATTAGGAGATACAGGGCCATAATGTACCGGTTAAGACTGTTTAATTAAATTCAGTGCTACAGGTGTCAGTGAGGGAAGCTGTAACAACAAAGTCAGGTCCAGGTGTGGATGAGCTCAGTCAGTCAAACAATAAGAATAACAGCAATAATCTTAATTACAAAAGAAGGGGGAAATAAAACAGAGAATTACTGTACACAAGTGAGGAAGCCAGCAGGATAGTTTCTGGACAGAAACCAGTATCTTGTACTGTATTGTGTTAGGAAATCAATAGCTCTATCAAGCCTGGTTGTTTCACAATAATAATAAAGTGGATCCTTTTGAGTTCAAATGTCCATCATTTCAGGGTAGGTTTAAAATTCCCTTTCCAAAACTGAAATGATCCAAATGGAAATAGGCTGTTTATTCTAATAAAAGGCATCAGTCCAAATTAATCTCCGGCATGAAACTAGTTACACTAAAATACTCGCAACAGTTCCGGGCCAGTTCCTATAATCTGTGTTGGTTTTAGTTTTCCATTCTTCAGCTTCTACCCTAATATGATAACCACAATTCTATGACCTTCTGAACTCAAATTTGCTTAAGGTTACTATAATCTCATTAAACACCACATCAAGCAATACTTAGCACCAAAGGAAGTCATTCCACTGGATTGTTTTTTTCCTCTCGGTACTAAATATCCCCGGGGAAAATAGTGTGGCTATGTCATAAACCATGGGGCATGCAATAAATCTCATCATTGCTGAAAGCTGGGCTGAAAATGACTCTAATTATTACCATTACTATTATTAATATTAATATTATGATAGTTTTCTATTTATTATTTTCACTCTCCCATCTTTAACACTCTCACAATCTCAGAAACACCAGGCTGAATCCTGAAGTCTTTAGTCCAAAGGCTCATTGAAGGTAATGGGAGTTGCCTGGATAGTAGTTGAGTAAAGAAAAAGGAGGACGTTGGGACACAGCCCATCATTTCTGCCCATTTCCATTTGACAATCATTCTTTTTCTCCCTGCATTTCCAGTGGAGTTTAAGTCAATAGGGGCATTTCAGGTTACTACCTTGTCTGTGGCCCATTGCTGCTGCACTGATGACATGCAGCTCTGGGAACAGGGCTTGCTGTTAGCATGTCTCTGTGCATTACAGTAACATAGGGACAAACCTTGACCCTTG
This sequence comes from Sternotherus odoratus, assembly GCA_032164245.1. Taxonomy (NCBI): domain Eukaryota; kingdom Metazoa; phylum Chordata; order Testudines; family Kinosternidae; genus Sternotherus; species Sternotherus odoratus. The sequence continues at coordinate 119,919,327 of JAVMKO010000003.1, forward strand.
GTGTCTTCACAATCCATGACAGTGAGAGATAAAATGTGATCCTGAGGCACTCATCATTGGCAGATCGCATGCAGCTGATACTCTCTGCTCTCCAAAGTCCCATGCCAGCATCAGGAACAGCGTCTGTGGCTCCACTGTCTGGTTCCCCTTTGTGATTTGAGGAGATGTTCCCTGGTGTTCATACTGGTCTGTGGTGCTGGAGAGCCTGGATGAGCTGAGTGGCTGGAAGAGAGTTCTCTTGACTAATGGAGCAGATGGCAAGGAAGTCCACAGGGTCAAAGACCCTTCCCCAACTCTCAGTGAAGTGGGGCTCGGGAAAGAGAAATCTCTCAGCTTTATGCGCTGTCCATCACAAACTTTAGTGTGCTCAACACCTAAGGTCTTACAGCACAATTGAGGAGAAGTCCTACTTTCATATGCCACCCTATTCCTAAACAAATATGTACAAGTGTTGTTCTGGGTCTTGAGAGATGTCCTTCTCCGAGCTCTGCTGCACTAGGAAGTGGGCCTGCCCGTCTAATATTTGAGGGCCCTCTTATGTTATACCTGAGCCAGGAAAAGCTGTTTTCCAGGCTGACAAGCTACCTTGTCACGCCAAGACAGAAGAACACCCTTTGTTCATTCTGCCTCTTCCACTGCTGTCATTTGCAGCAGGTTTTGTTTGCAAGATGAAACCAAGATTAACCCATACAAGTTCCTGTTACTGTTTTGGGCTTTTTGGTTCTTTTCTTTATGTTGTTTGTTTGTTTTTGTTTGTTTGTTTGTTGGGCAAATGGTTTTCCCATATTGAGTTTGGCTGTCAGCTAATTGTTCTTCGGAAAAAACAATGTTTTTTATATGTGTGTTCTAAGAAATCCTTCCCCCCCCAAATTATAATATTCTAAGAAAGTCAACTGTCCCAAAGAAAACCCTTCTCGTGGAAATATCCTCAGAAACCCACTCACAGAGTTTGTCACAAGAAAATCCTCTAGGGAACATCCCTCCATTCAGCTGATTTGCGAATCCAGAGAAAAAAAGAATTGACATAAAAGAAAAGAACAATTGTCCATCTGAGCAGATATCCTATCTGTGTCCTACAGTGGATGTATGAGATGAAGGTGCAAAGCCCTTCCTAATTCACCTAAATATGCAATACTACAGCACAAGGGGAAATTTCTTCCTCTCCTTCAGTGTTTGAGCAGCTCATGACCTGAAGCATGGAGTAGCTAGCCCTTGTGATTTCATCCTGTGCTTTGAAGACATAAGTGCGCCATATTATTAGTGTTAGTGTAACACTAATGGTTAGTGTAACACTAAGCAGATGGTATTCTTATTCATACAGTAATAAAGGCAGAATCCATTGCTGAAGTTACACTAAGAAATAATTTGATCCCTCGCATCTAAGCATTCTTTCAATCTAAACTATTTGCCTCAATAACATCTGCAACATTTGGCACTCTACCAGTGTATTAAGGAGCGCTGTGAGCTGGGAATACTAGTGCCGCGCATAAAGACCCTGGACCACACCATCGTCACCCCGACTGCCAGAACGATGCTGGAAAGGACACTGAAAGACACCATCCGCTTCTACTACGCTGAGAACCTGAAGCGGAAACCAGACCAGGGTAAGGTGTTTGAGGTGTCCAGCAAGTGGGACGCCAGCAACCACTTCCTCCATGGGGGAAGCTTCACCAGGTTCGCCGCCTGGCGGTTCATCCACCGGGCCCGACTCAATTGCGTTCCCCTCAATGGAGCCATCCGCCATGGCAATCGGGACAAGCGCTGCAGGAAGTGTGGCTACACCAATGAGACCTTGCCCCACGTCCTGTGTGGATGCAAGCTACACTCCGGAGCCTGGCAGCACCGCCACAATGCCATCCAGAACCGGCTGGCAAAAGCCATCCCACCGTCCCTGGGGAAGATCTCCGTCAACTCCGCCATCCCGGGGACAGACAGCCGACTGCGACCCGACATCGTCGTGACCAACGCAGAGACGAAGAAGGTCCTCATAGTGGACGTCACGGTGCCATTCGAAAACCGGTCACCGGCCTTCCACGAGGCCCGAGCTTGGAAGGCGTTGAAGTACACCCCGCTGGCTGACACCCTGAGAGCGCAGGGCTATGAGGTGCAGCTCCACGCCCTGATTGTAGGAGCCCTGGGCGCATGGGACCCCCGCAACGAGCCGGTACTGACAGCGTGCGGCATCGGTCGGCGCTACGCCCGGCTCATGAGACAGCTCATGGTGTCCGATACCATCAGGTGGTCCAGAGACATATACACAGAACACGTCATGGGACATCGCCAGTACCAGGTCGAGTAGCCAAGACCACCGACCAGGGAAACAACGCACCCCCCCCTTCCCTGACAAACAGAGGGACGCACCCCACCCATGTACTTATTGCCTACACCACCACTGACTCGGACTTTCACTATACCCCATGGGTGGCATACCCAAACACACCTATAGACTGACGCTTTAAAAAACTCCCACACCCCAATCTGGATCTATGCTGGATATGTGATATGCATGTGCCTTGTAAACCCTGTACCTGTTACCTACAATCACCCATAACCCCAGCCTGACTCCAGATGTCCAGTACCTTACCTATCAATCTGTGTATGTTTTCATGTTTAACATTAGCTTTAATAAAACAATTAACCCTGTGCTGCCAGGAAAAGTATTTCCTTCTAGCCTTCTAAAATCTGTTCTGTTAACAGTGAATCTCCCCTTGTCCTTGTTTTATGGGAAAGGGAAAATAGACAGCCCTATTGGTGCAGTCCTGTCTACTTCTGTCTCCTCTTCTCTCTTCCAAACTTTAATTTGGAAGTCCTAGTCATTTTAATTGTTTCTTATATTGACCCCCTTCTCCCACTCACACCTCCAAGCATTTTCATTGCTCTTCGGTAGACATTTCCTGGGTCTGCTCACGCTGTTCCCTTTTAGATATGCACTGACCAGTGCTGAGTGCAGTGCATCCCATATGTGGGCATATGATCACTTTACATATGTGACCCCATGAGGCCTCTCCTTAATGTACACTAACTTGCTGGCTACCCTGGTGCCTCATTCCCATCACCACTGCCTGTTTATCTCACCCACTTGTAGCTTGTCACGGTTGTCTTTCTACTGTGTATCTGTACAGCTCTTATTATAATGGCACCCTGGTCCTTGGTTGGTGCCCTTAGACACTACTGCCAAACACTATAATATTGCTATTAATCATCTTACAAATTGAAATAGCAGTAATATTGGCATCAATATAAACATGTTTATTATGCTTTAGCCACTTCTTAATACATCTTCTTCTCTTTCTGGGCTGATGCTGTACACTGAGTGGGCAACTCCTTCACCTGGTCAACTCTTGTGGCAACTTGTATAGTTCCCACTCAGTCTATTTGGAAAGAAAGGTTGAGAAAGAAAAGCTGTTTGCCAGGCTGACCCTCCCCCCGAGATACAAGGAACAAATTCTGCAGTGCGCGTTGGTGCCCCCTTTCCAAATCACATCCCAAGACGAGCCAATGGGATCCTTAGAGAGATCTACTGGTGCCTGGCTAGAAAGCTCTCAGAGCTGCACTGCCTGGTTCAGTGGGGGAGAGAGAGCCATGCTGAGGTTAGTACAATGGGGACAGACCTGGAATTCTGCTATGTCATGACATCTAAGGCTTCTCCCATAGATATGATGGGGCAGACAGAATCACAGGGACTGGAGCTCCAAATGGAACGATTCAAGTCAATACAAGTGGCTCAATTGTGCCAGGAGGCACAAATCAGGGAATAACAGCAGTCTCTCTGCTCCCGTCCTTCCAATCCCTGAGGCACAAGGCACCTGAAAGGCTGCACAGGTGAACCTGAATCAAACTTAATAAACACTTCTTTTGATGATGCCTGGGAAGGAATAAAATCCATCTCACTCTGCAGGGCTAACTGGAGGGGGAAAAGGGGCAAAACTTTTTTGTTTTTTGGTTGGCAGATGTAACTCACACAGCCAGGAGGAAACAGATCTGTGGAGTAAAAAGGGGCCATTTTGACTTTTCAGAGTAAAATCACCCTTCAAACAAGAGGAGGAAAGGTGATCAACTGAATAGGATGTGAATCATTTTTAAATTAAAATGCAGCTGATATTACTAGCTAATATTGTTTCCCACTGCTTTGACCAATGCCCCCGATGGGGAACATCAGAACAGGGCAAATAGACTGCAAAATTCAAGATGTTCCTGTGATAGGAACAGCGTGGCCATTCGAACAACAAATGTCCTGATTATATTCACAAACTGGCTAATAATGGAACCAGCCCATAGAGGAAGCCTGGCCCTAAATGCTTGGAACCACTTTGGGGAAGGCTGGCCTGGCTCATTCTGATGGGTGTCAATAGAATTCTGGTTTTGATTTCACACTGACGTTCTCTTACAAAATTTCAGAAGAAGACGGTAACGTCCTTGATAGTAGTGCACAGGCTTCTTCCATAGGATCTTCTGCCAGCCTTGTCTAAAGCTGGCACAGATGGTGACCGCACAGGGAGGTGCAAATGGATCCCCTGTCAGGTGACTGTTGGTGGGTCCCTGATCCTATCCATCATGCTGAAGGGCTGGAAGGAAGCTTGTTGCACTTACAAGGCACAGAGGGATTATCACCTCCTTGACCTCCCAATGCTGTAGTTAAGTCTATCAGGTATTTTTATCCCCACCTAACATTGCCCAGAGATTCTTGTCAGATGTGTTGCTATTGACCAAGAGTCTGTGGGATGGACTCTCCATGCTCAGTCTGCTTCTAAAGGACTTGAACAATGAGGCTTCCAAATCAGATAATGGAGCTTCTGGTATTAAAGGCAGAGTAAGAGTGTGTCAATGAATCCACCACCCTGGCTGCATTTGATGTTCAACATAAACAAAGGTCATCTGTGCAAAGAACAGCCAGTTCTTCAAACTTTCATATAAACAACAGCCTATTCTAGCTAATAATAAGGCTACAGGCATGAGCAAATGGAACAGTCCAGGACTGAAATGGATGTTCACAAACACTACTTTTCCTGTATTCCACCCAGATCTGGGATCTACCATCACTGCCTCCATTGCAGTGGGCAGCCAGCCCAGCTATACACAGAGGTTTAACCATGCTCAAGCAACTGGTTTGACTTTGAGAAGCTGTCCCTGAAACTCCCATTAATAAAGCATTGAAATTGCATTAATCTATGTGATTGCCGATATCAAGCTATGTCCACTCCAGAAAACCAGTGAATTTTTAACACGAGTTAGAATCCTAGTGTAGACAAGGCAAGTTCTAGTTTTAATGTGTTAAGTGGTCAACATAAACCCTAAGGGTAACTTTCCTGTTATTTAGTAAGTACTGTTTTATTCTTTATATATTTAATACTTATTATTATTGATGTGTACCTGAGGGACAATCTTCTGCCCTAGGTCCCATCACAGCAACAGAGATGCATGTCTGCCCATTCCCATGTCCCATTTCTGGAATACCCTCCTGCAGGACAGATGTCAGAGTACACCTGTGCCATCGTTAGGACAACCCATAGACTATTCTGTTTTCTCTGTTCTTTGTGAGTGCCACATCATGTTAGTTATTGTGTGACGGTGGTTCCTTTTGCTCCCTCTCTTGGACTATTTGGGCATTCTGCCTTTTCTAACTGTAAATTACTGTATATTTTAGTTATGTTTTCTTATGGTACCCAGAGGACTTTGGTCATGGGATCCCTTAAAAATAACCATGATGATTCATAATACTTCCTGGTAAATTCCACTGAAGTCCTTTCTTAATCTGTAACACAAGAACAAAGATTCCTCATTTGTTTAAGGTGAATTTCATGTGAGGTAGACAGCCCTGGAGATCTAAGTCCTGTTATCTGCACAACTGTGACAGCATGAGGAGCAGCACAACAAGCTTCCACTACATTGATCTGGCAAGTTGCCTCAGCCTGAGCTCAACAGGGTCACTTCTAGGAACAGGGAGATAACTCAGCCTCTGTGACCCTGTTCACTTCTCCACCTCTCCCCCGAGTTGTCCCTTCATCAACACTCACCAGCTAAATCCCTGGAATGGGAGACCTCCAAGGCAAACTGAGTTGTGGCAGGAGGCAGCTTTTGTGATTCAGCTTGAGACAGTCTTCCCCAAGTTGGTACTGAACTAACGCTGACTTGGTGGTGTTTTGGGTGAACTATAAAAGTGAGGCCCAGACCACTTATGGTCATGAAAGGTCCCATAGATTATTTTGCTGGAAGACAGTGTTGGCCAAATTCCAACCTGGGTAACTAGATTCTTCTTCCCTAAATCTCCTCTGCGGTATCAGCTGGAGATGGTATTGTCCCATCTTGTCCACTCTTCGGATATGATGTTGTTCACTGAGTACAATATTCCACTTTTCTTAAACCCCTGTGTCCTTTTCACCTATCCAGAATTTTAAGGCACAAGCTGCACCTTATTTTCTATATCATTTGGCCAACAGATTCTCGGAGGCAGTGTGAGTATTTTTCATTCAATATTTAATTTGCCAGCAGGCCGCATGATGAGCTCCGGAGTGTTTGATTAATTAATGTTCTAAGTAAGGTTCTCTATCAATACAGCACATCTTATCAGAGGAGCCTTGGGAGTTATTTATTCCACAAAGTGGAAACTTTCCCTTCCCCATCCTGCCAAGGTTACAGCATTTATGTCAACTTCTACTGATTTTACATTGAGAATACGCACCCTTTTAGAGCCCTGGGCTTTCTCCAGGTACAGCTATGTGTGAACTATATTCTTGAGATTTGTAATAAATAGTTATTGTGTCTTACTGCACTGTATATAGACACAACTCGTACTCAGTGTGTGTATTAGTGTGCAAAGCTGCCCATTTTCTCTTTCTCTATCCTAGCAATTAGGTATCAGAGCAGCCTTACATTTATCACTCGTTTGTGTGGCAAGTTGGGGCTAAAGGGGATATTTTTAGTTCAGTTCTTTGGTCCAGTCGATCTTTGGTCCCACCGTGCACTGAAAGAAAGAAGAAAAGAGGAAGGACTCATTTAGTGCACAGCTTGTTGCTAGAATGGATGGGACGCACTTCGGGCCTCTCTGATCCGGGAGCTGAATGGCCTGGTTTGGCTCCAAGTACTGGTTTGCATAGCTCTGAGAGCTGCCCTAGTTTTCACCCCAGCTTCCATGGCCCACAGACCTCATGGCAGCCAGAGACTCCAGGAGGGTGGGAGAGGAGGTCCATGCTGGCAGTTTACCCTGGTGGGGCAAGGTTGTTCAGGTAGAGGCCTTATTGCTTATTAGCTGTTGCCAAGTGGGCAAAGTTCAGGGATGAATTTATCCTGGTATGTTTAGATGGTGGAAGAAACAGTACATAGCAGGGCTGGTAATTCTGTGACATTTTGCTTCTTCTCTTCAATTGGATCCGCTTAATATCTCACAAAGACTCCCCCCGATCCTAGGGTAATTACTTGGATTAGTCCTGGATCAGCTTTTTCAGTCGTAACATCTGGGAGACACACCAGGGTTAGTTAGGGGTTCATTTCCTCTTTTATTTATTCAGTCCATGAGGTCCATTTAGTCAGATCATCACTCCTCACAGGGTCTCCTGTTGCTGTTACGCTAATGATCTCCAAATGTCATCTGAATTTCAGAGCTGCCAACAGCTGTTGAAAAATTCTCAAAGCATTTTTTGAATGGCAAAAATCAACTGTGTCCGAGCCTATTGTTTTCCTTGTAAGTCAAAAGGAAACCATGTATGACAACTTTTTTTCCCACCCTTGTTTTGTGGCTGCGGGGTGGAGGGGAGGTGCCCTCATTGCTGATGAAATGGGTGGTTGGAACAATCTTATTTGTGGTGGGGTTTTGATAAGGCAGAGCATTTTTTTGCCCTCGCCTCATATATCACATGACAAGGAAAGTCAGTTTTCACCGATGGAAAACTAATTTCTCAGTAGCAAATTGTTTGCACTGTGCAATAACGGTGACATTTCTATGTGGGAAACGGCCAAATTCTGCCTGCAGCAACTCCAAGACCATGTATGATTTTGCCCAAGAGGTGAAATTCTCCCATTTTACTTTCCCGTGAAACTGGTAGCAGCATTTGAAGAAACTTGTAAGAAGCCACAAATATTGTAGTTTTCAAAGGCAAATAGTGTCAAGGCAAGAAGTAATACCGCAGTGTCAAACCCTCCTCTGGAACTTGTTCCTGTGTGCTTAGATACAACTGAAATTTACATCCAGCCATTCATCCATAACCATGGCTTTCCTATCAGTCTGGCTCTACTATCTCTGCTTCTCAGGTTTCACATTATTTTTGTTATTTGTACTGCAGAAGAACCTAGAGGCCCCGCTCCGATCGAGGCCCTATTGTGCTCGCTACTGTACAAATATGGTTAAAGTAACTTTTTATCAACTCCTGCACATTGCTCCTATTCTCTTGTCCTTGGACTATCACTCCCTGTATGTTGTAGTCCATGGTTAGTTTTTATTCTGACTTTGTTCCAATTCACCAGTTGTGAGCGGCAAAAAAACTTGTATGCCAAAACTGCAGTAGTGCCAACCTCATGTGTTCAAAGATCACGAGTCAGCCTGCCCAAAAAATCATGAGATTTGGTTTAAGAATCATGAGGGGTTTAAAGAAAAATTGGATTTTCTTTTTTCTTTGTCTTCTCCTGTGTGAGCCATTTGAGTTCAAGTTCTCTGGCTTACCTCTGCAACCATTTAGGGCTAAAACCGTATGTTTGTAAGTAATTGTGATTGAAATTGTAGGTAACTCTGAACTGGTCACACAAAGATCTGCATTGAGCTTGTTAGTTCACACTAGAAAGTTTCAGCATATTGACTTTCTATGCGGTCTTTAATCTTCCATGTGCCTTCACTGTAACATCACAAGTGAACAGCTTCAAATTTCACATTCGGACAGCTTTAAAGCAAGATCTGGGCCCAGCAATAGCAATCATGTTACCGTGAGCTGTTCCGCTTCTTTGGAAGAGTTAACAAAATGACGGATCAAAGAACCAATAAACAGACTCTCAAAGGGCCTGTGACAAAGTCCCTCACAAAAGGATATTAAAGAAATTTTGCAACCACAGGGTGAGAAGGCATAGGCCTGTCATGTATTAAAATCAGTGTAAGAGCCAAGAAAGAGGGAAAAACCAATGCCAGCACAGCAGAAATAACCCCAAGTGGTAAATCACAGAACTGGTTCAAAAAGAAAAGGCAAATGGGCTTGTGGCAGCCAAAATTTTAAAAAACCAAGGGCCTCATCTACAACTTTTGCCTTTCTCTTAGTCTCATTCTCAAGTCTCGTCAAATTCAGGTCCAGGATGTGTGTCAACAACTTTGCCTTTTTATAGTTCCCAGGGTCCTTCCCTAATGGAGCAATTAACTTCAGCTGAGTTCATCCACATTCTCCTCTATTTCATGCTTTCTGGCAATCCTTGCAGTGTAGACTCTGCTCCGGGAGAGCTCAGTCTCAGATATACCTCCCTATTCCAGACAGTAGAATGGAATGGCTGACTCAGCAAATCCAGTAAGTTAGGACTGGGGCCGGCCCAGGGGGGAAGAGAGAAGGAGCTACACGTTCTTCTCCCTTACTAGATGCCCAGAGAAAGCAGGTTGTTGCAGGAGGAGTGGGGGAAGGGACCACATTGGCTCCCCACCCCTCCTAAGAAAGTGCCCCAGGAACTTGTGGGAAAGGCAGCTAGGGGGAGGACATAGCATTCCCTCACTCTCCCTCACTAGCAAGGAGGAGACAGGGTAGAGCTGCACATTCTGACCATTTGGGGGCACCGTTCTGTACAAGGCCCCAGTATCTACTGCTGCCCAGCACTGCATTCTGCAGTGAACGTTTATTATTAGATTCGTTAGTACAGTATGGACCGTGTTCTCCTCTATAACTCAAGGCATCCCAGGGCACCACTCTGTCCGGAAAGCCAGCTTGAACTCATCTGTGACCATCCCTGAGCTTGGTCTCGAATTTCTCTTACCTGAGGCATAGGAAGGCATACTGGGCAGGTGCATTATAACCTAGAAGCGCTTGTAGGCTCAGAGACAAGGCTTCGAGTCTGTGCCATGCTGCATCCCCACTGCCCACCCACCAGTAGCTTCATGCCCACCTTCTTAGTATTCCCACGGGCTACTCCTGATGTACCTACTCACTCACAGTGTCTGCATCACTCAGCAGGATTCACGAAGGACACTGCTTCGGTCTCCCTAATATCTTTCAGACCTACATCACTTCGGTACCGGAGACACCTGTAATGATAATAATAACAACAAACAATCTTCTGTTCTCTCCTCTCCTCTCTCGGTTCTGGGATATTTCATATTTTACCCCTATCAAGTCGACTACAAATGCTTCCAAATCCCAGCTATCGCCCAGTAACCGGACGCTCCGAGCACATATATTGTTCAGATCCTGATACTCTATTAGCCTATTGGCTAATTTACCCATATTGGCTGTGCTCAGTTCGGCTTCCCTGACTTTCACCTCTATATCTCAGGGTGCATGCAGATCTCCCCCACCCCCCACGACAGACAGTGTGGCTGGAGCAGGGCTTGCACAAGCACAAAGCTGCCCACAACTCGCACTGCGCTGTGGCAGTCCAAAGCTGGCTAGCACCACCCCCAAAATGGACCAAAGAGCAACTGGCATTGTCAGGATACATAGAGGATGAATCAATTCAATACTCTCCCAGGCGGCCTCTTGAGCTGCAGGCACACTTTAAAGCTAATTGCACCCCTTCAGGTAGGGGGGGCGGTATTGGATAGCAAGGCTGTCGGTCCCCCTTCCTATGGTGCAGCTGGTGGGTACATTTTCCCATCGGGGTGAACTTTGTCTGTAGCCAAAGACCTTTGTCTGTAGCCAGTTCTGAACAAAACACAGTAAACAGCAACACCTTTAATATGGGTAAAAGAAAATGTGTCTGTCTGCATTGCTGGAGGGTTCCCTCCTGCAGTACTGGGGCTATTAGCTTATTAATCCTTTTGCTTCAGGCTAAACCTGCTCATCTGGTGGGGTCAGGAAGAAATCCCTCCCCCCATCCCTAACATAGGGTTGCATAGTTGACCAACTGCAAAGTGTGTGTGTTGTGCGGGAAGGGGATTTGTATGTTTTCTGAAGTATCTGGGCCTAGCCATTGTCAGACACAAGATGCCAGCCTATAAGTAGATGGATCACTGATTTCGTCCAATCCGCCATCTCCTATCTTCCAAACAGGGCCAGAGGTCAGAGTGTCCAATAATTCCGTCATGAAAGACAGAAATCTGTGACCTCCCCACTCAAACAGGCTAGAGGCACGTCCGTCCTCCTGCGATATGTACATTTCAGATTGTCTGACCTTCTCCAGCCTGGTTGTTTTGGCTGCGGAGCCTTGGTTTATGTTTGGTCTGGACTGGCTTTTGTTTTACAAATCAGGTGGGAGGGTTTAACATTTTGTTTCTGGGGATCTGAGGATTTCGTCTCTCCTGTTCTTTCGTTTCTCGTTTCTCGGTGATTTCATTGGCTGGGTCAGGCTGATCCGTGTGGGATCCTGGCACTGCACCAGGAGGTAGCATAAGCAGTTTTTGTAAAACTGATTGTCTTGTACTATCTGTCTTCAGACTGCTTGGCAATCAAAGCTCCAGAGCAGGAAGGCATTGCTTGGGGAAATCATTTACAAACGAGCATATCCTACTCTGCCAAGAACTGCAGCCTTTTTACAGCAGGTGGAATGACTCCAAAGTGGGTACCCTTACCATTTCACAGGAGAGGCTACAGGTCCATCCCATTGAGAAAATACATTTCCCATATACGGTATATATCTAAATATATTACAGCCCTGACTCACCTGAGAAGGATACACACTGTCCTTACACACTTGGGACTCTCTATGGGTATTAGACTATACTGCAGCTATCTGTAAAATATTCCATATTATGTGACCTACACAACATTAACCCATTTCCAGTCAAACAAAAATATACTAAATGCTAAACCATAGTTGAGCTTTGCAAGGTTGGATTCACTCCTGCTGATACGGGGAGGTGCAAATGAAACTGACAGAGGGTGTCTAGCTCTGATTTTCCCAAGCACCTTCAGCAATTCTGCTTTGCCAGGCTATGGCCATTGTAGGGTGACCAGATGTCCCGATTTTATAGGGACAGTCCCAATTTTGGGGTCTTTTTCTTATATAGACTCCTATTACCCCCCACCCCATCCCGATTTTTCACATTTGCTGTCTGGTCACCCTAGGCCATTGTCTAGCTCTGCACTTCCCACCAGCACTGCCCCCACGGCTGTTTCTATACTACAGAATTGAGCAGTTCACATAACTAAGCTGGTGGGACAGCATTGGTGCAAGGATTAGTGGTGTGATAGTCCCTATTAGCTGCTAACTGTTTCTTTGCTCTGTGTCTATGCTTGTATTACCACTCGTTGCTGTTGCGTTGTCTCTGATTTCCTATCACACGATTCCCAGCATAGCTCCCTGAAACAGGGACATCCAAAAGACTTCCATGAGAAAAGGCGCATTGTGGGAGAAGAGGTTAATCTCCCATGATGCTTTGGGGAACTGTGACAATTTGGGGTTCAACCAAAACCAGTAAGGGGTTGTGTTGCCACCTGCTCTGCAGCTCTGGGTTCCTTAAAAGCTACACTGCTGTGGCTCACAGCTCTGACACCAACAACCAGCAGACAAGCATGCAGGTCACACCGTGGCTTCTACCGCCCAATTATGTTTTTGCAGTGACCCCAACACCCTCCTTGTCATGAATTTCCCCAACATTGTCTGCCAATGTGACAATCTGTTGGGGTTCCCAGAATTAGGAGTTACATTGTTGCCCCTCTGAACCTCAGCAAATAAAAGTTTTGCTGCTGCTAAGCTGTATGACAACTCCGTGACACACCAGCTTGACTGCCTGGCCAGCAAACTCTATGGGACTCTGCCAGGCTAACCCTTGCCTTGCACATATCAAACAATGAGCCCCAACTCCTGAGCTCCCCCTGCATCATCCAACCCTCTCCTGGAACACTCACAGAAGTTAAGTTCATTTCTCCTTTATAGAGCCAATACACCGCAGCTCATTAATTGAACTGGATTTTGACAAACACTCTTATTTCAATCGAAGCACTGAATTGGTTTGGAGTAAAAGTAAGCCCAGACAAAACTTCTCTCTCCTGCTGGGGTGTAGGTACCAGGCTGTTATTGACCATCCTTCAAGAGGCCGGAAGGCTTCCTGCTGTTCTTCCCTTTCTGTTGACTTCCCATCTCCCTGCTGATTCATATGTAAATAGGGGTACCATTGTTTTGATTCCATAATGCTTAATTTACACTGGGGACAGGTAGATAGCTACCTTCTTGTCTGTCTAAGAGTGAACCTGCTTCTCTCTGTGCTTGGTCACAGACTTTAAAGCGTAATATCTGTAAGTATCCACAATTCCTCACATAGTGTTAACACATACATTCCATGAGGATATTAATCATCAGTGTGTCAGAGGTTTGCATAAAAGATTTTACTCGATACACTTGTAAACTACAGTAACATTGTATACAATCAACTGATTCAATTGCTTATCATTTGAGATTCAGATCCCCTGTCTTTATAGTTCAGGGGGCCGACTTGGTATGTTGATGGATTTTGTTTACCTTTTATGTAAATGTGCCTTCATTGTCTCTGCCTGACAACTAGGCCAGTCAGACAAACAAATACTCATTCCTTTGTCTAGGGCAGACTGGGCTTATGCATTGCTTGCCAAGCACATTTTAAGAAAATAATTCTAGCACATATTAATAACTCTTTGCACACACCCCATACATATAGCACACAAGTATATTAATGATCAGTGAGTTATTAGTTTGACTATTACTATTTATTAGTTTAGTTATGCTATTTTACATGCCACCATTTAGGTACTGATTATGATAAGTGTGTTAGGTGTAGTGACTGTGTCAGGCCTGACAAATGTTGTGGACACAGACTAGCAACCCACCAATGGGCCTTTGTGTCACAGGAAGTCACTTAATTCCTGGGGGAAACACCCATAAGCCCTTGGACACCAGTGTAATTTCCTTCTCTTTTTCTCAAAATGGAACCCAGAACAAATGCTCAGCTCTTGCTCTGTGCTCAGCAAGACAGATTGTTGCTGAAGTTGTCGCAGAGTAGTTGTGAGGTGTCAGTGGCAGCAGTGATGAGGTAGTGGAGCATATTAGAGCTGTCCCTGCAGAGAACCAGAGACCACAATTAACTCTTGATCTCAATGATATCTTATGGCGATAACTTCCACGGCTTAGTTATCCTTTGTGTCAGGGTATGGGTAGACATTGACATGTCTTGAGAGGTTCAAATTGCCCAATTTCCTCCGGGTTAAGCTGACGCAGGACAGAGCCTAGCATCCAGATGGCCAGGTTCTAATTCCATGCGTTTTATAAAGCACAGAGCACTCTGGGTAATGCAGCCCCAAAGCATGGAAGGCATGAACCGAATATAGACCCTTCCTACACTCCCTCGCACAAGCAGTTGGGACAGATCTCCACCTACAGTAGTGCTCAAAAGCAAGCTAGAAAGGGGACAGAGCTGTAATGTTGGCTGGCACCCGATGGCCCCTGTAGGGAGCACTCTGCCAGCTAAGAAGCAGTGTATCGAGCGCCCCGGTAGCACGGAGTATGCTGCAGCCAGTAGCATGTACTAGCCAAGGATATGCATGGATCCATTTCAGACAGGAAATAAACTGTCTGGCAGCCGCCCACCCTGAGCCAGGCTCTCTGGGCCATTTCACCCATGCTTACTAATAGATGGCTCTTTTGGGGAAGGGCAAAGGTTATCCCTAAATCTCCTATATTGAATATCTGCTTTCAGGAAGTGGTTGTGTAGAGGGCCAGCAACACGGGGCGGGGAGAGGGAGGGCTACCATGGATATATCTGACCAGCTGGATCTTCAATTTTAAGGCAATAGCCACCTGTACCTCTGATGCTGTGACAGGCTTAGAGTGCATGAAGTTTAAAACCAAACTATCCGGACGGTGCTGTTTTCCCCTGTTGTTCCAATACCCAAACTATCTAGGCTCCAGGGCAGCCTCATGAAATGTTTCCAGGGGCATGAGGCTAATAATTTAATCAGGTGAATTTCACGCAGATTCCTCTTGCAGCTCAGGTTGCCTTCGCACACCTGGCTTGCAGGAGTCTCTGTGGGAGGATGTGGCTCCGAAGTCAAGCGGGACTTCCCAGGGTGGCCATTAAAGAAAAAAGTTTGCCTCCGTTTTGTGCTTAGTCCAGTGCTCTGAAGTTTCACCCGGGGAGAAGCACTGACTTTTCCCCATGTATACACTGTGACGTGGATTTGAAAATAAAGTGGATTGCTCTTATTGCATAAAGCCCTTTTGCACAGCGGCTGCCTTGCTAAAAAAAGCAAAGCAACATCCAAGCATCACATTGCTCCAGCCTTAGGGACGACAGACAGGTTTCCCTCTGGCTTTCACGCTGATTTAACAGTCAGGAAGAGCATATTTGGTTTAGCAGCCTGACTGGCTGAACCTAGCAAAGTGCTTTATAATGTCTAACAGAACAGACAACAAAGAAGTAGAAGAAAATTGCATGTGTGGGTTTGGGTGACAAATGGCTGAGTTCCATAATCAGGTGGATTACAAGGTCTCCAGAGCCCATCGTTGGATTATATCACACAGTCACTTACGTATTACGTCGTATTCTTTCCGTATTTGCCTTCTGTCTACGTGAGACTCGCTGTATTAACAGCCTGCCACTACATGATACTCACCCTGTAACTGAACTGATCATTTAAGCATGTGATTAGAGAGGAAACAATGCACGTGACCTTTAGTGTACGGAAAGATTACAACACTTCAAGAACATATGTGCTCCAGGGCTGGAGTGAGCCTGGCTCCTTAAACAAATTAGCATCAGACAATGAATCAAATATACAGAGGCACAGGCATGGGGCTTAGTGTTCTGGAGAGCACCTTCTGTCCCCCTCCCCCTCCTTCTTAATTACCCCAGTGATTCCATGCAGGTCATGTTGAATTATAGAAACCAGCAGCTATTATTAATGAGTCAATCACTAGGTGGCAACCCAGGAATCACATTTAGGTTCTTGTTATTTTAGGTTTGTGGCATTTGCGTCTCATTCTGGTACCCTCCCGAAAATGTCACCACCAAAATAGCACAGAAGCACAAGGTTACCTGCTTAACACAGAAGGAAACAAGGGAGATGTCCCCGCTTACTTCCTCTCTTTCTTGCCTTTTTCTTGTCCTAAAAGGCAGTACTTGTGTGGCTTTGTTAAATGCTCAGGCTGAGCTTGTCGTCACTGTCTAGGATATTTGGATGCCCAGTTCTCTTCAAGTTTAATGGTGTTCAGAGCCCTTACCCAGCTTTGAACATCTCAGCCTAAAATACGTAGCAAGAGATGCATAACTCAGATGTTATGGGTCGACCATGCAGTAGCTTTGGAGATTGGTTCCTGATGAGCCAACCTAGGAAACAGTCCTCTCCTTTAGCTGACAGCCCCACAGTGCAGGAGGGTGGGGATCTATGAGGACGCGAGTCTGTGGGGCGGTCAGTAGCCCCAGATCTTTCCCCCACCCCCAGAAGTATAGATTTAGCCAGGGGTATTTTTGGTAAAAGTCATGGACAGATCACAAACCATGAATTTTTATTTTTTGCCCGTGACGTGTCCATGACTTTTACCAAAAATTCCCCTGACTAAATCTTAGCCTTATTTTTGAGAAGTCGGGTGTGGGGACATTTGTCTGGCAACTGGAAAGGGAACAAACATGACCTTCATATCACTAAGAGGGCAGGACAAACAATGAGAGCTACTTCCCTGTAGGTGTGTGAAAGGAAGAATGACTTAGTTATTAGGATGCTGGCTTGGGACTCAGGAGACTCCTGTTCAAGTCCTTTCTCTCCTCCTTGTATGGTCTTGAGCAAGTCCCTTAGTCTCCCTGTACCATAGTTCCCCTGTGTGTAGGGATAATGGTGCTACCCTACCTCACAGAGGTGCTCAGTTATTGTGGCGACGGGGGCCACAGCGGTACCTTAGATAGCAGGATATTCAAGTTGTTAAGGCACTAGATTGGGACTCAGGAGATGTGGGTTCAACAGCCACCTCTGCTACAGACTCATTGCGAGACGTTGGGCAAATCATTTTCTCTCTCTCAGTTCCCCTCCCCCTTTAAAGCTCTGTCCAGTGCCTAGCACAACACGGCTCATGTAACACAATGAGTAATTAAGAGGTGTCCCTGCAAAATGGAACCTCCCTCAAAACCAAGAGCCACGTGTGGCAGCGAAGGCAGCTTCTCCCGCTTCTTTAAGAAATCCAGTTTAAAAATATAAGTGAATAGAAAAAGAAATCACCCAGGGACAGTAAGAGTAAAAACTGCAGCTCCAGTTATTGTACTAGTCTCCTGGGCTCTTGGCTTTTGGTATCAAGCACGTGTTGGATATATAAGACAAACCCCTGGTTGTGGTTCTTTATCCCCATCTGGTACACTGACTAAATGAGAGGGGGAAAAACCAACCTAGTAGCAGTTCTGCTGACCATCCCATTCTTACACTTCTGGGTTACAAGAGGAAATATTATGACAAAACTCTGCCCTTGTGGTCTGTGCGGGAAAGAGCTGTTCAAAGATGAGGGACTGACAGTGCATGAGCCTCTGTTTGTTTATCCATGGGGAGGGACAGTGCACGGCCCTGGTGAAAGGTGAGAGGCTGAGAGATGGGGCTGTCTGTTTGTTCAGAGGGCAGGGACAGTGCATGGGGCCTGGAGAAAGCTGAGGTGGAAAATAAAATCAGGGATTGTAACTCTAGACTGTTTCTCTTCCTGTACTGCAGTAAAGAGACTGTAGGGAAGTAATGAGACCAAACCTTCCTATCTGTCTGTACAGTGCCTAGTCTAATGGATCTGTGATCTGGATCGGAGCCTATATAATACTGGTTGCACTAGCAGGTCTGTCCTTATTTCTTATGGAGGAGACCTATAGAATTTAATAGCTATCAGGGTTCTGCAGAAATTACTCTATAAACCTGAAGAATGGATTGAGAGCCTTTCTATAATTTCTTTAAACAACCTAATAGAGTTCTATTGCAGGGATATAAATTTCTATCAAATTACACAGGCACATCATTAATTTTTGTACAGTGGTAGTGCCTAGAGACCCCTGTCAGGGATCAGGTCCCCATTGTGCTTGGTGCTGTACACACATACTGAAAGCATGTCTGCTCCAAAATGCTTACACTTTAAGTAGCGGACTAGAGGCAACAGGTGGATACAATAAACAGATGGGTAAACCACAAGGTAACAATGAGATTATTAGGATTCGCTCCGTAAGCAGCCGGTACAGCCCATGTCCTGAGTGGTTAAAAAAAAAAACCTACAGAAAGGATTGTCCCTTTCTAGGAAATTTTCTAGGAACTTTCTATAAAGGGGTGAATCTGTGTGGATCTCAAAAGCACAGAGCCACCGAGTCACAAACCCATATTTGTGCCTGTCATTTTGCAGGAGAAACACAGATTGCAGATGAGCCACTACAAAACACAATAGAACATGCCTTATCCCAAAGTGCTGCCTGGAGACTCACTCTTAAGCAAAGGTCTGGGATGAGGTTGGAAAGTGAGATGGACCGTGACTCATTGGTTGGAAGGGAGGAGGTGAGAATTTCAGATAGAGGGAGAGTAGGAGGATGTGAACTCAAAAATGTAAGTCTCCCTTTCTGCAGCTGCAATTTATTAAAGTTATTTGATAGAGCTCTCTATGGCACTCACCCCACCAGCATCCTAATACTTCATTACTGAAATGGATACTTCATGACACCTCTGTGAGATGGGGGCATTTCATTATAGCCCTGTTTCACAGCCAGGGAAACTGAGCTACAGAAAAGGACAGGCTGCATCTTAGCCAAGAGAGAGCTGAGAATTAAATCCAGATCTCCTGAAATCCAGCCCGGTGTCTTAACTATAAAGGCCAACTTCCCTCTCATTGTGCCTGGAGTTAGCGGCACAAGTACCAGGATGTGTGCCCACAACTCAACAGAGGACACAAAATAAGTAGGTGAAAACTGGGCCTGTAAGAAGGATGCTGCCCTTGTGAAAATTTGGCCCACAGTTTGGAGATTGAACGAGGTGAATCAAGCAGGTATGAGGGAAGAGGAGTCCAAGATAATGTTTAAAAACCACAGAGGTGATCTTGAATTGGTTCTGAGAGGAACAGAAAGCCCGTGAACCTGACTGGGGGCAGGGCCTGGACATGAAGCCAATAAAAGGGATAGAGGATGAGACTATGGCTAGAAAACCAGTGAAGGAGGCAGATGATGGTGAGAATGGACTTAGAGTTGCAATTTTTATGGTGGTTTTACAGAACTTAAAAGTCACTTTGTAACATTACCAAATCGCAACATTGGGATTAAGGCCAAAATAAGGGACCCTATGATAGTTCTATCTACCTAATCTCTCTCTCTCTCTCTGTCTCTTCTACCATTGCCTTAGTAACCTAGCTTGCAAGACATTGGATTGTTTCTTCAACACCAGGATTGCCCTGCAAACATCAGGAGCCTGGTTTTGTCCTGCTGCTGGAAGAGAGAACAGTCCTGCCATAGTATTTTTGTCTCCTCTGACATCTGGAGGTTAGGGATGTTAGGAAGACATAGAAAAGAGAATTATTGTACTAGTGGAGATGCCAAAAGTTGTGTTTCACCAGAGAGTTGTTCTTGGTCCTCAGCTAAAAATGGTCTAAAACCTGCTTCAAATTGTGCTCAGTAATGAAAAAAATTGTACCTGACTTATATGATGCTCTGTTCCTCTCAAAGAGGACGAGACCTACTGGGACCATTTTAACACAGGCCATTATCTGAGTGTTTTCCTAGTTTGGACACACCTTCAGTGGCTACAGACATTGGCCTCTAGCATCTATTTCCAGGCCTTTTCTCTCCAGACATTACTTCTTCCTCTCCCAGGGGAATTTCAGGGCTGAGACTCACACCCAGCTGTTGAATATGCCTGCACCAAGCTGGTGGAGTTTCAGCCAGGAAAAAATATTGTGAGGCTTTGACCACAGTATACAAAAGTGAGGGATGTGTTTATGAAGGTCAGAAAGAGCTGTCTCAAAGCCCAAGATATTCTTCAGGGGGATATAAGCCATCTGCTGTGTCTTAAGGAAGCAACCTCCATCCTAGATTCCAGTTTATGCCAAATTCAATAGCAACCACTAAAAAGCACTATGTAACATTGGCCAGTTGTACAACATTCATATTCTTGAAGCACAGTACATATGCCAATTAGTTAATCCTCATAATAAAAGCTGGTTGGGAAATTGTTTTTTTCCCCTGTGAAAAATTTTGAGGAATATGACTTTTTTTTTTGGTTGTGTTGATTTTTTTTTTAATTTTCCATTTTTGTCAGACACACTCCATCCAAATGCCTGACAATCAAGCTATTTTTATTTTCAGTTGCCAAAAAATGTGTTTCTGTTTTTTACTAGAAACTCAAAATATTTTGACAAAAATGGACATTTTTCACAAAAACTTCAGTGTGGTAAAAAAAAAAAACTATTTTGTGTCCATAAACCCCCTCACCCACATATGAACTTTTTTCCAACCAGTTCTACTCACAATTTTTCTCTTAATCATCCCAATTTGAAAGATGGGGGAACTGAGGCATGGAGCAATTAAGGGCTACATGTTCAAAAATTCCAGGACCTGCTTTCCTGTAAATCTCCCTGGAGAGGCAGTAAGTTAGAGCCAGGACACTGCATGTTTAACATCCCAGGTTCTACTCCTGCCCCTGTCAGCGGCTCACTGTTATGAGAGGAGGCAAATGTTACCTAGTGATGCTAAAATTAGCCCTCTAAATCCACATTTGGACATCTCAGTACAAGTAAGCTGACTTTTACCGGTGCTGAACACCTGAAACTCCAGTTGGCGCCCATGTTTATTTAGGTGTTTAAACAGGCCTAACTTGAGGCATTCACCTTTGAAAAGCGTTGCCTTTAGGTTCCTAGATGTTAAAGCCAGAAGGGACCATTCTGACCAGGCAGTGTGACCTCCTGCATAGCACAGGCCACAAGATTTCACCTTTCATGTTCTCTGTCCCTCAGTTGCTCCATTCACAAGATAGAAACAACATTATTTACTTACCTTACAGGGCTGTAGCTTATTCCTATTTGTAAAGTACTTTGCCCTTTTGTGGTACTTTTTCAGTGGTGGTGGGGTTCATAATAAAAAGAAAGGGCAAAGAAGCACCCAACATCTGTAAGAAGGGTTAGTTCTGAGCAGGATATTATAAAGCATTCCTTCTCCAGCATCTGCTTCTGTTCCACATTTTAACTCAGTGGTCAACAAATTATATCATGTAGGAAGCAGATATTGTACGTACAATATATTGTGTACATCTCCCGCGTGGGATGAAAACCACAGCATGGAAAAAGCAGCCTCAGCTCCCTAAACAGGGTAAACAGAAAGGCATATAGAGGGAAATCCTCTCCGGCTTTGTTATAGCAATGTGATCCAGTTTGACATTTTAATTGTGACTCTCCCCCTTATTATCTGGCACATGTTCATGGTGCCCAAGATGTTGTTTAATGAATCCAGCTGCCTCCTCTGCTCCGTTTGAAGTCGAGTGACGCCGCGTGAGAGGGGAGTGTGAGAGTCAATGTGATTTGTGTATGAGGAAACATAAATATGTCACAGGAGTTTAGTCTTATAGGTTTGCAGAGTTTATACTCATAAAATCTGTTGTGCCCTTGTTTACACACCCAGATCCAAAGCCCGGACACACCCTTTCTGTGGATTGAGACCTTCATCTTTGCAGAGTTGCTTCTAATGAGGACATTGCAAAGCATGTGGATGATGTTTGACCACAGCTTAATGTGCACAGGCAACTGTGCCTTCAAATGTTAGAGGAGCTTTAGTCAGATCTACCCTTCCCTGACACACTCCGGGGTGTGGTGCCACATGTACAAACACTCATAACCAGATACACACATGCAAGAAAACAGGGAAGCAAACTATACACACCTTCACCCCAACATATATGAGTACAGACACATGACTATAGAAGCAATTATGCATCCATGCTCACCAGTACATGTACCGCCCTTTCCCAGCTACCCATTTCTAGCAACCCGCAATGAAAAACTGATATAAAATGGTTGCATTTAGGTCAGATAACATTTATCCCAGGGTTTGTTAGAAATACCTGTCAGTTAATGAAAAATGGGAGGCAGTGAGGTCTAACGTGTGAGAACAAGAGCCTGGGAGTCTGGCCTCCCCAGTTCTATGACCAGCGGTAGGAGGGGAGCATGTGCTAGTGGTTAGAAGCAGGGGACTGGAAGTAAAGACACAGGTTTTATTTCCAGCTCTGAAATGGACCTTGGGCAAGTCGCTTGAACAAGGGCACCAAGTGCCCATCTGTAAAATGAGCATAATACTACTTACCCACCTCCGAAGAGTCCTGTGAGATCCGTGGAGGAAAGGTACGGCATCCGTACAAAGATTTATCCTAAACCATAACTGGAGCTTTAGCAATATCTGACAGTGCTGGCCATACTCAACACGCTGCACACATCTGTACGCCTTTAGGCACTACCAATACCACTCCTTATATTTATTTGTGTGAAACAGAGACCTCACGTGAAGGGCTCAGAATCTGCAGGGTGACTGGGCAGGGAAAGGAATTGGCAGGACATGCTCTGAAAGTTTGGATGGATCTTCACGTAACTAGTCCCTACTCACTTGTGAGGTCCCACTGAAGTCAACGGGGAGTAAAGATTATGTAGGTAAGGATCCGCAGAGTGAGTCTCTTAACCAAGCACTCAGATGTAACCCTTTGGATGCTATAAGACAATTGTATATGAATTGTCAGCTGGTTACCAGGCATATTTCTGGAGTTTTGCCTTCTGTCACACCATGAGACGTGCTATCACATAGTACTGAATCAGCTCGATTATTTTAACCATCTGTGCTTATTAAGGGGAGGTGTCAACAGCACAAATTGGGGCTTGGCATTTGAGTTCCACTGACTTCCAATGGGAACTGGGCCTCTAGCTGCTCTTTAGGCATTTACAGTTATCCCCCTACAATAACTGCATCCTGAGCATGGTAATTAAATGCCCATTTGAACCATCATCGGAAAGGGCATGTTGAATCTCTGGGATTGTGAGTGTGTGTTTGAGTGCACACACAACACTGCTCTTTCCATTAATTCTTAACATGAATTAACTGCCAAATAACAGGTCTCGTAGTACACATACAAGTAGGCACACTAGTAGATAAGTGTAACAGAGCTCAGAGTTCCTGGCTCCCACTGACTGCCTGTGTCCCCACCTACAGGTCACAATGAGCTGAGCATGGCCTCATAGTTGTCTCCATGGTAATCAACAGTGATGTCAAAAAAAGAAAGCTGTGGCAATAGATGGGGAATAAGCAGCAGGCTCTGATGAACCGACTCTTTAGAAACGCCTTGGGTGGCCACATGGGGTTTTATTCCTTCAGTGTGCACCTTGGTACCCCAGATGATCAGACATAAGAACCACATTTCCCCGCTCGTCTACAATGTTCCAAGCTCATGGTCAGACACCGGCACAGGAGAATGGTCACAGCTGTGATGTCAATGCCAAGGTGAAGTCAGTGAATTTAGTGACAACAGAACGTAGAGCCAACCTATTTTTGTCTTCAGTGCATGACACTAATACTACAGCCAGGCTGTTCCAGGGGGTTAGTCTCTCTTGCACTGAATGACCAAATCATGTGAGAGCAAACAGACTGTGAGGCAGGCCATTGGGGCATTCATTATAAAGTGACAGCTGCCTGGGGGGGACTTGTCAATTTCATTTTCAACAAGGTGCATTCTGATAGGCCCAGAGAATGAACTCACTTTACGCTTCAGCCAGTTAGAAGCCAGATAGTTTACAAACGCATCATTTGTGGCAAATGACATCACTGACTTTTTTTTTTGTCCCATGCCCAAGCTCACCGAGTCGTTAAATCAGAGGGATGGAATTCATGCCTGATATAGGTGGGAACAACTCCAAGAACTTCAATGAATTCACACCTGTTTATATGAGAAGATGTAGCTCCAAATATCCGATTGTACCTAGATACAAGTTTTACCTGAAATGGAGCCTGTTCCTATTCGTTAAAGTTCATTAGCTGTATTGATTCTCATGTGTGCTCCATTTGCCAAATCTTAGAGTTGATTTAAGTGGCTGAATTATTTAGTCAGTTTCGATGTCTAGGTTATTTAGTTAATGTCAATGGCGAGATTATTTACTTTGATTTCTTTGGCAGCAATATTTATCTGATTTCAGAGGCCTGATTACTCTGTATTTTGAACTGACCTGTGACAGTGTCTTGGGAATCTTCCAACAGAAATGTGATTGTCCAGCAAACCACCTCCCTAGAATATAAATTCAGTTTTTGGATCCCACATTTAACAAGCGCTTTACCTGCTAATCCCTTCCTGCCATTGTTACTTTCTTTGACTTGTTCCGTTTCCCTCTTGATGGACCACCTACCCCTCTTTTAAAGCCATCAGTACTATATTTAGCCCTCCCAGACCCACGTGGTGACTCCCATGGGCTCCCACGCCCATGGAGAGGCCTATGATTTTCCACTGCTGTCGCAGAGCAGGGCACTTTCTAAATCAGTGACACCAGATCTCAGCGAAGTGACCTAAACCAGGAGGCAGGAGCCTGTGAAATGTTCTTAATATAGTCTCAGCAAATAGTTCTCATCTTGTGTTACCGAAGTCCCTCAGTCATATGACCCAGCAGTCTAGTACCTCTGTCAAGCAGCAGGTCTATCGGGTGAGGTCAGCGCTGCAGCCTCCCTTCCTCGATGTTGCCGGGTGACTACCTGATTTAGGCACGGGAAGTCGCGTGGCAGGGGAAAGGCAAACTCTGGCTTTAGACATTTTCTTTTGCTTTTAAATGAGCCAAGCCTATTCTCAGAGGTGATAAGGGGTCGTTTTCTTCTCCCAGCCCCTTGGAGGCCAAGATAGGCGTTGGATTGACAGCTGCGTGTATTCTGACCTGGATCACCCAGGTCCCTTACATTAATAGAGTCTGAAGAGCCCTCTACAGGTGATAGGAGCAAAGGCTCCACACTAGTTCAGTCTTCTGCTCCTGGGGGAAGAAAGGGGCCATCGCTGCCCATAGTGCATGAATTTCTCCTCTACTTTACGCCTCATACACTGAGTCATATTCTGCAGCTCGCCAGAGCTCCCTGCTCCCTGAGGATGTGTCTGTACCAGGCCATTCATGTTTCTCCAGTGACTCCAATGGGGGCAAGGCCAGAGAAACGAAGCCAGGGGGCTCCCTCACTCCCCCAAGAGTCCTTTCCCAGCTCAGTTCTAGCTAAGCCTGGGGCATACTGTTCAAATGTGAGGTGGCTGATAGATGGGTCTAGCTACAACGGCCTGTGTAAACGTCTTGCTAAGGCCCAGAAAGAGTCAGCAATCAATTGGCTGCGGGAGTAACAGCCATTCATATTGATGGGGCAGGAAGCACTGCTCTCATGCATAGGTGAGTCAGGAGGGGTAGCCTGCCTCAGAGGAGGCCCTTCTGGCATTGAGAAGCCCAGGTTTGGATGCTGGGCTGAGGGGACACTTTGAAGGCCAAAAGCTAAGGGGTAATTACCGAATTTTTACTGACAATGGGCACTGTCCTAGAGTGAACAACTGGCCTTGTGGATAAGGCATGGTTGTAAGAGTCCAGAAACCTGGTTCAATTCCAGCTTTCTCTGCTACATGCTCTCTGTGGGATTTTGGGCAAGTTACTGAACTGCTTCCTCCCTCAGTTTCCCCATCTATACAATGAAGATTATCATACTTCCCATGCCTGTTTTGTCTACGTCAATTGTAAGCGCTTGGGGGCAGAGATTGTATCTTGTGGTATGTGTGTGTACAGTGCCTAGAACTGTAGAGACACCTGGGCATTCATGTAATACAGACAATAAAAATAACACTGATGATGTGGTTTGGTTTGCTGTCAACTTCCTCCTTCCCTCTCTTCTGTGGTTTCCAGCATGCCCTCTTCCCCTTTGCTCTCCTTTCCCCCCTTCTTCCCCCAGTCACTTCTATGAAAGCACTAACTTGTCAGTGGGGGAAGCCCGCCCCCGCCCCCGAGCCTGCCTGACACATGACATGCTTTCAAGGAGCACTGGGCTTAGCCCAGCCAAGGGGAAAGTTCAGCTCTCAACATGTGTGAGCTGTGCAGCATAATTGAAAGTGCAGTTTTTAATTAAAACTAGGTTTTCTGGGCCTCTGGCTGCTGGCTGCTTTGCAGAGAGGTGACATCACTGGAGATACCAGCAGCCCCCCAGAATACAGCGCGAGCCCATTCTTATGTGGCTACAATCCTGGCTAACATTGGCTCACTTTGTGTAAAGAGAAACAGCCTATATCGCTCTTAAACAGTCGAGTCCTTCGAATGTTGCTGCCAAGGTAGGAGAGAGATGAGTTTATGGGCCTGAGGACTGGGCTCCCAGGGCATGGCACGGCTCACAAGTTGTGACACTTTTGCAAGGGAACTCTGAAAAGGGCTATTTTAAATTAAACCAAATTCTGGCTCTATTTGAGTTTATCTGAATGGTCAGCCACGTAACTGAGACGGGACCAACCGAGACTGGCTAGGTAGCTGGGAGCCCGGCCATCCGATGTTTATCTTCTTTTATTTGGTGTATGGAAACACGTTCTTATTAATGTTAACTTCACCATGCCTCCCTTGTTCCTTTCAGCTGCTGGCTTCACTCACTTATTGCATCTTCTCTTAATTACACCGTATACTCTTCAGGGTAGGGACTGTCTTTTGCTTTGTGTTTACCCAGCGACTAACTCACTGGGGCCCCAGTCCTGACTGAGACTTCTAGGTGTTCCTGTGACACAATGAATTCATATGAGAGAGGAAGGTGGGACCAATGGTTAGAACACCAGCCTGAGACTCAGGAGACCCAGGCATAGGTGTGTGTGTGTAGATGAGGCGGGGAGTAGCTTGTCTACATATAAAACAAGGGCCCCTGTGGTGCCCCTTCCTCTTCCAATCCGTCACGCAGTAAAGGATCTTGGGAGTTAGACTCATAGACTTTAAGGCCAAAAGGGACCAGCATGATCATCTAGCCTGATCTCCTGCACATCACAGGCCACAGAACCTCACCCACCCGCTCCTGTGCAAGTGTATTGCCCTCCTGAAGTCAGTGGGGACCAGGCAGGGAAGAATTGCTCTTCTCTTCCTCCTGGGAATCCTGCTTTTCTGAGCTCTGTGTTTAAGTCTCTTTCCAAATTAAAACAAAAAACAAACAAAAAAATAAACCCAACCTCCGCTAGGGAAATTTCCAAACCAAAAACGTTGTTAAAGTGCAGTTCTAGCTGGGAGTAGATAGCAGCTAAAAAGCTTTACAAAAATGGCATGATTACTGGGTCTCACAATCACTCAAAACATCCAGACATGGAGAGGTAAAGTTAAGAGGACAAGAATCCAAACAGCTGAAAGTGTGGGAATTCAGTTATGGTAACCCAACTACCTTAACTGTGCCCTCAAAGTGGTGCCCTATGCAAACTGGCCTCTCAGACTGCCTTATCCAACCGCAACAAACAATTTAATCTTATCAGCGACTAAAAAAACTAGAATTCCTCACCGTTAATTGTACAGTGTTTGTGCCAACTCTGCCCTTCTTTATGGCCATGCAAAGTCAACAGGAAAAAGAAGCTATTTCAAACATTCCTGATGAGCCTAAAGGCTGAATTCCTTGCTCCACACAAAGGGACTGATCCTGTGAAGTTGCCCATCTCCTCGGAGGACTGGGTACTATGAGTCCATGGGCCAGCCAATAACCCAGGTGTCATTAAACCCAGACCTGACCTGCACACAGGTTTTGTACCAGTATAACTATGTCATTTAGGGGGGAATACAGTTACACTGGTAGAATCCTTAGTGTAGATGCAGTTATACTACCATAAAGGTGCCTTATGGCAAGATAACCTATTCTCCTTCCTGTTCCGGAATGGCCAGTATACAGCACCTTTGTATGGGTATATCCATGCCTGCACTAAGGGGATTGTACCACCTTAACTAGGACGGCATAGTTGTGTGTGTAGATGAGGCAGGGAGGAGTTTGTCTACATATAAAACAAATCATGACTTTTTTAGCACTGACCTAAGAAATGGTTCATAAGCCAACAAGGCTTAAGGATCTGGCCTATTGAACTCATTGGCGTTACGTCCGTTTACACCGGCTGAGCATCCCCCTCCTGCAAAGAAAGGAAAACAGGAAGCTGGCATCTCTACAGGGGTAGAGGTAAGGGATGGGGTTATCTTAACTATGGACCGCCATACTTTTAAATCGTTGACTTTAACCTTAACATGGAAATGTGCTGGCTTTACAATGAGCATTTTCCCTCCCAACAGCAACATTCATCTCGGGCTGTTACCCGTAAGATTCTGATCTGCTCTCTTCCCTACCTTCACCTTCACCAAGTTTTTCAACTGCTCCATCATTGTATTTCTGTGTGCCAGTCATTACCTATGCTGTGCAGATCCAGCGAGATGCTCAGCCGGTGTATACGGACGTAACGCCAATGAGTTCAATAGGCCAGATCCTCAGGTGTTGTGAATGGGTGTCACTCCATTGAAGTGAATTCAGTTCTGAAAAAAACACTTTTAAAAATACCTCTATGCAAAGCAGTCTAATTCCATGTGGGTTCTGTTACCCACACCAGAGAGTGTGCTGGTCCAGTGGAAGGTAAGCACTAAACAGTAAGTAGGTACAGTACTGAAATATAAACCCCATGGGAGTTTGCATCCTTAGGCTTGGGTGGACTATTTAATGCTGTTATTATTGGTCTATGGGACCCATTCTGGCCATTCTTCTCTGCCTCCTAACACCCTTCATCCCACACTCTTCCTTCTTCCCTCACATGGAGATTTCTTGTCTGCTCTGTATGTCCCATCCCTCCATCTTCTCCAGAGAACCCATCTCTCATAGCTAATAGCCTCCCTTGTCCCCATTCTCATCCCCTCGCTCTCTTTCCTCCTTAACCTTTCAGTCTTTTCTGGACTGTTACCTTCAAAATACACTCATGTCCTGGTCTTCCCATCCTCAGCCTGTCTCTTTCTGGACGTCTCACTGGCAATTTAAGCTTAACAAGACCAAAACCAAACTCCTGATCTTGCCTCTGAATCCCTCCACACATGATCTGCCACTGTTGAACGTACCAGCTTTCCTGTCATTCTGGACTGTAATCTGAGGTTCATCTTTGACTCCAACCCCACGCATCTTCCTGGCCTTGTCCAAATCTTGCCACTAATCCTCCGCCACAGTGGGACCCGGTCTTTTCCCTCTCAGTACAGCTAACACTCTTGTCTAGGTCTTCATTGCCTCTTTGATTCATGTAACCCCCTCCCCTCCGACCTCCCTGACACCTACATCACCAAACCCCCGCCCTCCCTCAATACACATACTCTGGCTGTACAACCACTGCTAAAATCATCTTGCTCATCCATCACTCAACAATATCATCCCCTTTTGGAATCCTTCCACTGCCTCCCCCACTTCCACCATCTCAAGTTTAAGCTTTTTACCCTCCCCTTTGAGGCCCTCCATGGCTCTCCCCTGCCCTGCTTGTCTAGGGTGACCAGACAGCAAGTGTGAAAAATTGGGGTGGGATGGGGAGTAATAGGAACCTATATAAGAAAAAGACCAAAAAATCGGGACTGTCCGTATAAAATTGGGACATCTGGTCACCGTATGCTTGTCCAATCTTGTCTCTTATTGCATTGCATAAGAACATAAGCACATAAGAAAGGCCGTACTGGGTCAGACCAACGGTCCATCTAGCCCCGTATCCTGTCTGCCGACAGTGGCCAATGCCAGGTGCCCTGGACTGAGTGAACCTAACAGATAATGATCAAGTGATCTCTCTCCTGCCGTCCATCACCACTCTGACAAACAGAGGCTAGGGACACCATTCCTTACCCATCCTGGCTAATAGCCATTAATGGACTTAACCTCCATGAATTTATCCAGTTCTCTTTTAAACCCTGTTATAGTCCTAGCCTTCACAACCTCCTCAGGCAAGGATTTGCTTCTTCCTCCTCCACACCATCTACTCTACCAGCTTTGTCTACCCGTTTGTAAACTACTCACACAACCATTTCTGTGCTTTCTTTTCCCACACTCTTTAAAGCCTTCGAAGCTCTCTCTGAACTGAGCTGGGAGGCAATACCCACTGCTCCCTCCAATCTCTCCTATGATCCTAATAGGAAATCAGCCAATTTAGTGAAGGACAGATGGTAATGCCTGGCACATACTTTTCCTATTGATAATCATTAATATATAGCTGCACATGCAAGCTGCATCTTTTTCTCTATTTTAGGATTTTTTTGTAGTGCCCATCACCAGGGTAGTTGAACCTTTGTGTGTATAGGACCCACTCTCTGTATAGCATTCATTGTCATGGAGGGGGCGGGGTGTCTAGGCTAGCCTATGCAACCAGCTTGAATCCAGCAAGTGTGGGTAACAACAGTAGTGGAGACAGTCTGGGATAGACTTCAGAATAGGCTTGCAAGCCAAATATCTGCTCATGGGCCACGCTGGGCTTCTGCTACCCACATTGAAACCTACACTGCGCTGTCTTCACTGCTCTTGTTACTGGATTTGTGTGGGTAAGCTAGCCCGTGCACATCTTTTGCTGTGTAGACGTAACCTTCCATTGGGAGCTGTTTGGTGCAGGTGTGTTTTATACAGGACCCAGCACAATGGAGCCCAGATCCTGAGTGAGACCTTTGGGGACGATTGGAATCGAACCATTCATCGTAACAATGCAGGCACTTACATCATCACCATTCAGAACTATGGCATAGCTTGCTGCAGAAGGTATAAGTGTGTGACTATTCCAGCAGGCAATAGAGACCCGCAGCTTCACAATAGGATGTGTTAGACCGCCACCCTCAGCATGGGCTAAAGAGGCGATGGGTCTGCAGAGAACAAGTTTTATTTCTTAGCCAGATTAGGGGGCATTAATTGGTCGCTCTCCTGGTTTCTGCTCAGAAAGGTACAGTAATCCCAGGCACATTTTTGGCATTGCTGACATAGCTTTCCAGCCCTCCTGCTGAGAAACAGGGACTCTTGCATACTTCAAAAAGGCTTAAAGGCTCCAGTCCTGCCACCACAGTAGTAGTGCTGGGCTAAGACTGGGGTGGGGGGAATTTGTATTAGAAGGATTAAATAGCAGGGCTGGGTGGAATTTTAAACTGAGGTTTTTCCGGCTGACCACAGGCCCGGAGCCCGTGTGTGGTATGTTTGAGCCTCCAAAGTGCTCTTGATCCTCTGATCTTTCAGCGCGTCACATTTTTCCCCTTTGGATGTCTTTTCTTTTTCGGTTTGGCCGCTGTGCAGACACACAAGGGAAACACGAATTAGCTGGAGTACTGCTGGGCTGATGACACTCAGAACTGACTGGAGCTTGGGAAGGGCCTTTTCCAGCTGCTTTGTCGGACACAACAAATTGCTGCAGTGCGCTTGCCTCACTGCGCGGCAGAGTGATGGGTAAGGGGACAGGAACTTTGCCTGCCTGGCCTGCCCACTGTGGCATATTGCCACAGTACACTGCAAACAGCTGGGGGTGCTCCTGCAGGATGTGGAGAGATCAGGCTGTTTCCCATAGATGTGTCCAAAATGAATCTCCTGCACACAAAACGGTCCCCATTTTTCACATCATACCAAATATATCCTGGGAAGCTAAATGGCACCATTGCAGCTGTGTCCCCATAGCAAATGTCTCAGCCAAACCACGTGTTTTCCAACATGTTATTAACAACTTTATGCTGGGCTCCTGTGAGGCTCTTGGCTAAAAATTGGCTTAGCCAGTTTCCTGTGATACTGCCTGGCCATCCCAGTAAAAGAACCCATTTCTTGGTAGTAAAGACAGTGTGGGAGGTTTTTTTGCACAGAGATAACTCTACATTTCAACAGCTCTGCCTTCAAGTTTCAGCCTTGGCATGCATGCTCTCTAGAAGGAGGTTCTTGGCTTGGAGAATGTTACAAGATTATGGAACTTTCAACAGGTTCGTCTAGGACCCCAGCAGGCCACTGGATTGTTCAGTATCTCTGAAGGGGCAGTGAGGGATGGGGTGGGGTGGGAAAGGAGCCACTTCGGGACCACTGCTGATGCCTCCATGCCACAATCAGTGAGCTTCCCCTTCACCCGGTGCCAGTGGTTCTGCATAGTCACTGATGTGCCGCCCGCTCCCACCTCATCCCTGCTTCCTTACCAGAGCAGAGCTCTCTGATTTTCAAGGAATGTGTACCCCTCGTGAGCAGAATCACAGCAGAGCCACTCAAATACTACTCTCTGAGCCCTCCATGGCTGCGGAGACAGGGGCAGGACTTGGTGCTGAATGGTTTAAGCAGGTGCCGGTGTGCAGTGTTCCCTGGTGCAGCAGTCCCTGGGTGACATCATTCTGGTTAGTGATTCTGATTGGCCTTTGCAGCTGGGAGAGGACCTTTCAGCGCTGGAGCTCTTCCTTGGTCTGATACAGGACGGTTGGATGCCGTGACCACTAAAGATCGTGGGTCAGTTTACTCATGGCAAGGACCGCTGTTCAACATCCTAACCCTGCTACCAGGACTCTCCGTGTTTCAGCTCCTCCCGTCTGCGCTTTGCCGAAAGCTAATGGTATAAAATACCCAACCAATGCTCTAGCAGATCTGTCAGGGTAGCCCAGGAGGGTTCTGCCATTGGGAGCTGTCAGGGAAGCGACAGTAGCTAGAGGCTGCAAAAAGCAGGTGTGTGCTTGTCCTACCACAGGTGATGATACAGCCCAGCACAATCTGCACAATGGGAGACACTGAAACAGTGTCATCTCCTCCCTTCACTCGTGCCCCACAACTAGTTGCCCCCTCCATATTCTCCTCTGCTTCTTCTCCCGGGCAGCGCTCTATGCCTGGAACTCCCTCCCTGACCCAGTCCACAAGGTCTCTAGCCTCTCCTTTCAATCCTTCCCTAGGCCTATCAAGGTCGTCGTCCCCACCAAGAAGTGTTAGCGAAATAGACGATATTATTTACTAAAAACAAAACAAAACCAAAAGCCTGGGCTTCGCAAGCCACCTCACCCCACAGGCATGCTGCTCTTTATTACATGTCTTCCATTTGGAGCCATGGTGTGACTGATTCTGCAACCCTGCTCCTCCCTCTGCCCTCGCACAAGAAGTAGAACTCACTCTTGAGTCCTATGGGAGTCAAGGGGGCTCTAGCTGCTCCGTATGGGTTCCAGAGCTGGGCTCCTCGACTGTAAAAGTTACAGGCCTGCTCATCCCAGCAGGCGTCCCCTGAGTCCAGGGAAATCAGCCATCTCTGTGTCCTTCTATACAGACCTGCCGCTCTCCCATATTCCTCATTGTTAGGGATCCGCTGTGTCTAACACGTTTATCTCCTTTGAAAATCCCCACGCCTGGCAATGCCAGGAGACACCCTGAAACAGTGCCTCTCGCCTGAGCCCCTGGCAATGTGACCCCCTGTGTGGTTCCCCATCACTGCACAGCCCTTCCGGTAGTTCAAGATGAGTCCAGGGGGATATCTGAGCTCCCAGCCCACCTCACACCGCCCCATCTCCCCTGGCAAGTGCCATGCTGGAGAGCTCAGTGAGCGGGCACACCACCCAGCTAAGCACGTCTCATCTCATTTCCGTGGGGTTGGGTTTTTAACCTCTAAGGCAGCTGCATCCCCTGGAGACCCCGGCTCAGCAGACACACCCCACTGCGTGTTTCTGGGGGGCTGGACGAGGACATAAGCAGCCCCAAGACTCTTGAAAGTCGGAAAACAAGGTGAAGGCAACAGAGCACAGTATTGGCCACGTCTTAGAGCCACCCAGAGAGGAGGGGGTAAAGGTTAGGCACGAGTCAAGTTAAGGGCAGAATGAGCCAGCCTGTGGCCTCCTTTTCGTTCCTTACCACCCCTGGCAGTGCCAGGCCTGAGGGAGGCGGAGGAGCACGCTGGCTTTCCAAAGGTCACTCTATTCTTAACTGTGAAGCAAAAGGAGTCTAACGCACTGGCTTGGCAGGGGGGGGGGGGGCTCTGTCCTGCTCAGCCGTTGGAGGGCGCCCAGCTCGATTAAGGATAAACGTCTCCGGTGTCAATTTGGGGTGGCTTGCAAGTTGGTTTGCTGTTTATAGAAGCCCTCATGGCCCTGAGAGACATTAGCGGAAGAGGTGAGTCGGAGGAGGGAGGGGGAGTCCGGTGAAGTCAATAGTCATTTTATACACCGCTGACATTTTTAGTCTGGCAGTGAAATGGACATTTAAATCATAACACCCCCCCCCCCCCAAGAAATAATAAAAAGCAGCCCGTTTTGGCCTGCCAAGAACTCCAGGCATGTTATGTGCTTCCCAGGCTCTGTCCACTGAGAGTCTTTCCCTGACATGGCAGATGCTCTGTCACTGGCTTTTCATTTCTGGAGGGGTGCTGAGGACCAGGTGTCAGAGGGGAGGAGCTCGTGGGTTGGTCAGGAGGAGGTCATGTGCTCCCAGGTTGCCATGTAGCTGGCGACAGATGGCCCAGAGCTGCAGTGGGTACGTGAGGTTCTCCCCAGGCTGCGGCAGCCGCCTCATTCCAGTGTTACTGAGCCCTGGGGCTGTGTGTGTGCTCAGAGGTAGGGCTGCACTCGCTGTCCTTTGGCACGGAGAGCGAGACAGACAGAGACAAGAGGGTCCTTCCCATCTCAAATGATGGCACTAAAACACTATTGAGCTCTGATTGAGGGCTGGAAGGGGCCTCAGTCTCCCATCTTTCTTCAGTCAGATCTGGTTCCAAAGGAAATCAACGCCTGGAAACTGGGCCTGATACCTAAAAACTGCCTAAACCCCATCTACTGTGGCCTGCCTGCTCTCCTCAAGGTTAGGTCACACTCCCTAGTTTTGATCTCCCTCCCCTGCGGGGACGGTTTCTGTCTGTTGACTCACTTGATGCCTTTGAGACGTGTGCAAACCTCAAACCTCCCTGCAGAATCATCTTCTCCCCCGGGGAATCAGCCAACCCCGCTGCCCAACCGACACTCATCTTTCCTGCAAATTTAGATTCTTCAGACCTAGGATGAGCTTTGGTGCCCTCCTCTGCCCCCTTCTCCGGCACAGAAACCTCCCTCTTTGTGGAAGAGCCCAGCCCTGGACACAGCAAGCCAGGAAGAGGCTCACTTTGGAGCCTCATCCAGCCTCTGTTTTCACCTCTTTGGTTTCTGATCTCACTCTGAGCCCAGAGACCTGGATCTAAAACCCATTGAAGTCAATACAAAAGACTCCCAGGAACCTAGGAAGCTTTGGATCATGCCCATAAGTATGAGTATCTCCTTTGCCTTTATTCTTACAACTGAATCTTGGGACGGTGGATTCCCCGCAATAACCCTAAATGCTTTGCCTCCGTGCATGTAACTAAGCCCCTTGTGTTCAACATCCTTATCCAACTAATTTCTCTGCAGCTGCTGCCAGGCCAAACCCCCCGATACTGATGTAGCTGTCCAACGGCAGCATGAAGAGCGACATTTTGGGGTGTGTATTTTAGCTTGGAAGAGCATGTTCGAAATACTGTAGCAAAGAGCTTCAAAATGGGGATTGATCCCCTTTGCTGCTGCCGCATGGTGACCTCCAAGTCGGTAGCAGACGGGTGGTACTAATGAATGTCACCCCCATGCAGCGTGCCAGCGATAGGGCCTGTGCACCCACTGACGGGTGAAAGTGGGACTGGAGCCAGTGCACAGTGAATTTCACCCTTCACCAATAGGGCTCCTGTCCAAAAGGTACAAATGAGAGGAGCGGAGACCTAGGTTTACCCAACATTCAAATAAAAGGATTAGCCAAAAAAAATAATCCCTCCACATCACCGCCATTGGTAGCAGCAGCACAGTAGCTTGGGTGCTGGCAAACTTATGGCAGCTCAAGCAAGCATTTTAGGTGAGATTCTGCTCCGAGCGGTGTCTGGAAAGCGACCCCCTGCCTGTTGTGTAGGTGTAGAGCCACTTCTGAGCGTATTCACTGCAAAAATAAGGGTTTGCTGCTGCTCTCCAGTCCTGTGGAACCTGCCCAGCTAAGGGAGAACGAGCTGGATTCTGTTCCTCCTTGTACGTCACTGTGAGCGAGTAGAAATGCTCTTTACTGTTTCCTCTGACTCTTGTGTGAAGGTGGCCATACCTGAAGCTGTAACTTGACCCCGGGGGGGGGGGGGGAGGGAGGTCACCTGACCTGCCTGGGGAAGGAAAGACAAAAGGGAAGCAGGGGTGTGGCTGGAGAGAGGAGTTTGCAGTCTGAAGCTAGCTGGAGTCAGGCAGGGAAGGGCAGAGGAGCTATCTGGCTCTCTGTCCCCCAAAATGGATCCAGCTGAGGGCTCACATTTGCTATCTGGTCTGGGTTAGACCAGGTACCGGTCATCAAATAAACCTCTATTTTACTGGCTGGCTGAGAGTCACGTCTGACTGTGGATTTGGGGTGTAGGATACACGGGCTCCCCCAGGACACCGCCCGGGCGGGCTCACTAGGGGAAGCGCACGGAGGGGCAGAAGGTGCTGAACGCTCCAAGGTCAGACCCAAGAAGGTGTAAACGGGGACCTCTAAGCTCCTAGCCTTGGAAACAGGCTGTGTACGGAGAGAGGACATTTTCCCTCGGAGTCCTAACTGGCTCCAGACCATCGCCCGGGCACTCCGTGACAGTCACCAAGAGCGCTGCTTAGTAAGGGCAAGCTTTCCAAACCTCAGAGCCTAAAAGAGAAGTGCTGAGCATCCCTCGGCTCCCATTGGAATGAATGGGGCTGCGTGTGCTCAGTACCTTTGAAAATCAGGCCAAACTTCAGGTACTTAATTATGGAGCCGCTAGGTTTGAGAAGTTTAGGCTAAGCTGTAATCAGGTCCTCCAGCTCATGCCCACTGAAGGCAATGGAGTTGCACAGATGTGGCTCAGGGCACAATCAGAAGTGAGCGAGGGTTGCACACAGGAGTCACTGAGTGCACACTCTGAAAACAGTAGCGAGCTACGCTACCTGGCCTGGCCTCTGCTCTCGCTGGTCTGCAAGCAGATCTCCACACCCTGCCTTTGTAAACGTGCACACTCTGCACTGTAACTCTCGAACGCCTCTGGTTTCTTTTCCAGCACAAGTTCCCACTATTATTTCTGAGTCATCTTTTGCTGTAACTCCGAGGAGATTTCTTTTTCAAAGGTCCTATCGCCTCACTTCCATCCCAATGAGCTCATTGAAGTATTTAAGCATGTGCTTAAGTACCTTGCAACATCAGGGCCTAGCAAAACAGTAGGATGCTGGGACGTCACTTCCACAGAGAGTTCAGTCTTTCCAGACACAGTGGATATAACAGTTTAATGGTGCGCTCTTCAACATCATCTCAAAGCAAGGGCTTTTTTCCAGCCGCCACCTAGGAATCAAGAAGTTTTTTCGCTCTCATTGATCTATTGTCCTTTACTCCGCGTTGGCCTTCAGATACAATCGTCCTCTATATTGTGCTCCGTTGACCCATACATAGGCCTCTACATTCAGATAATGGCAGCTGAACAGAGGGCAATATAGACGGCTAGCTAGAGAACCAAAGAAAGAACGTCAGAAAACAGAGCGGGGTTTGTGGTAATCCACACTAGTAGCAGGGAGAACTGAACATAGATTGTTATTTATTTGTATTATGGTAATGCCTAGTATCCCCAGATGGGATCAGGGCTGAGCACTGCACGGACATGCAGACAGACGGAGTCCCTGCCCCAAAGAACTCACAATCTAATTGAATATAATTATAATACGCCATAAGGTGATGGGCAGCAGGGGAATAATGATAAATTCACCTGAGCCCAGATCCTCAGCATTATTTACTCACCTCACCCCCAGGAGCTTAGATACCTTTGAAGCTCTGGGCCCTGGTTACTTTGTCTGACCATGTGCACATCTTGAGGGGATTGAATTGTTTAACAGCCGTATAATGTTTTAGAGCGTGCCGCATGGCTGGAGGGGAAACAGCAACCAGACATGTCCTAGAACACTCTTTTGAAAGCATGAAGACATGACCCCCATCTTCTACAGCCACCTAGCTATTTATATAACCTCCCGTAGCTAGAGCAGCTGAGTGCCTCCGATACGTTCATTCATTTAGCTTCACAATTGCCCTGTGAAGCAGGGAGATAAATCAGCTACTGGTGACAGAGCCAGAACCTGAACTGAGCTCTTACCAGGCCCAGCCCAGTGCTTTAACCACAAGACCTTCTGTCCACATCGTGAAAACTCAGCTGCAGATTTTACTGTCTTCTCCACAATCTGTGGGCCCATTTCTATCCGCCCGTATGCACCTGTGACTCTCGTTGCCTTCAATGGTGCTCTGCCAAGGTGAGAATTTGCCCCTAAACTTTCATATTTAAGCAGATTTTTAAATTTCTTTTTGCCCAGGGTCTTAACCCTGTCGTGGACACTCTGCTGCATGGGCCAGGCCCTTTGAAGAGCAGCAGAATGAATCACCGGCACCAAGACAAGGAGCAGTTGGTTTCAACAGAGCGTTGACTTTCAAACCGACTGCGCCGTGACGGTGTGTCCGGCAAGCACGAAATTCACCCCTGCGCAGAGGCCCAGGATATGGTCCATGCATCACTTAAGCCCTAGGGCTTACGTGGGATGGTGTATACAGGACTTGTACAGGACCTCAGTAGTTGGGGGAATTTCACCCCAGCTCCAGATAGATTCCTGGCGATTCTAGCTGGCAGAGTAGGATGTGAATGTCACCGCTGTGGGAACGGAGCTTCCCCATTTGGTTTCTGCAAGAACAAACCAGAAAATCCCCAACTCTCTGCTGTTCTTTCCCCCCACTTCCCAAGTACTGATCCCTGCCAGACACCTCCTTACCCTCGCAGCATCCTAGATAGGGCGGGGTTCTGTGATCAGCAATAAAGCAAATTGGCAACGGCTGGCTCCGTCCACAATTTCTTCTTTGATTCACCTTGAAATTAAGACGCTGGAAAGACCAAGAGGCGGAACAGCTGTGAGCCATGCATTTGGCCCCAGTTTTGTTGCTGGCAGGATTCCATCCTCTCTGATTGGCCATTAGACCCAGTGGGTGGGTCACAGAGGTGGCCAGCAGCTCCCGCTCACAGGCCTTCCAACTTCACTTCCTTTGAATGAGTTAGACTCAGAGAACCCTGGTAGTTGTGCAATGAGTTACTAATGTACTGCAGCTTCTCTGGCTAGGACTAAAAGATCTATCAGTTCTAGGAGACGCCTTGTACTTCTCTCACTAATAGTTCACTTTGCTAGCCAATGCCAGCGCAACTCATTGTGCACAGACAGCTGTAGCCAGTGCTGGCAGGGAGCAGGAACTGAGTCCCAGCAGAGAAAGCCCAGTGCTTGGAGGGAGAAGGAACTCCCAGGAGCCCAGCACAGTGTGCAAGGGAAGCAGGAACTCCCGGGATCCAGCCCCACTGACAAGGCACTGAGAGGAACCAGGCATGCCTAGGATTCGCTAGCCACACACACTGTGTTTTCCTGAAAACACAGGTATAAATCGGATGTAACATGAAAGACTAAACTCAGTCGCAGATCTAGGCCAGCAGATCTCAATGAGGCACATTGGTGGGCTAATGTCCACCAGACAGACATGTTGTGGCACAAAGTGACTGCCCACTCCCCTTGGCCAGCAGGACTGCAGGGAGCAAGCATAGCCCTAAACGTGGGTGATAGTGGCTGGGGAGAAGGGAAGCCTGGGCAGTTGGAGAGATGTTAATACAGCCTATCTGCTCAGTATCCTCTGCCAGAGAGGCTGCGAGGGAACCCCTGGTGGATTTTAAAGCAGCAGAAGCTCAGGGGAAAAGAGGGGCCATCCCATCAGCCCCTGTGCAGGGTGAAACCTTGCTCCAAATCCCTTATCCCTCCCTGCACCAGAGAATCTAGCCCTAGGATTCTGACAGAATTTACACTGGGATTCACTATAGCAGGGTTCCCGTGGTTGGTTCTTTGCAGTGAAATGTAGCATCTGGCCTACACAAGATGACAGAAGTCTCCAG
Organism: Sternotherus odoratus; assembly: GCA_032164245.1. Taxonomy (NCBI): domain Eukaryota; kingdom Metazoa; phylum Chordata; order Testudines; family Kinosternidae; genus Sternotherus; species Sternotherus odoratus. The sequence goes on from JAVMKO010000003.1 coordinate 119,959,277, forward strand.
CATCTCTGCTCCTTGTCCTAATTCCTCTGGATGTCATCTATGTAATTGCCTGACAGATACAGATATTTGTATCTCTCCTTCACAAGGCCTCTTGCAGAGATTAGACTTCTCCAGAGTGCAGGACCCTCGTTGGCTTTCACGGCTGTATTGAAGTGGATGTTGCTATTATCTGGGTTCCTCACATGCCAGGAGGCTCCCTGTGGGGCAGCGAGACAAGCTCAGTTGTGCGGATCAATACTGTAATGGATGCATTTCCTGGCAACCAGTTGGACGGGAGGTCAGCCATGCCTGGGGGTTGTACAAAGTCTGGAGATAGTGGGGGGATCCAAATGGTCTGTATCTCAGCAGCTTTGAAAGCAGAGATCGGCAGAATTGTCTCTATACGCTCATCACTGGCGCAAAACAAATACCGTATTTTTCGCCATATAAGACACACTTTTTCTTCCCCAAAACGGGGGGGGGGGGGGGAAGTTGGTGCGTCTTATATGGCGAATATACTGCCCGGCAGCCTGCCCGCAGTCACAAAAAAAAAAAAACCGCGCGTGCACCCCGGTTCCCCCCTCCCCGCCGCGGGCGGGCTGCCGGGGGCGTCCCGGTTCCCCCCTCCCCGCCGCGGGCCGCCCGCGGTCACAAAAAAAAAAAAAAAAACAACAACCCCGCGCGTGCGCCCCGGTTCCTCCCTCCCCGCCGCGGGCGGGCTGCCGGGAGCATCCCGGTTCCCCCCTCCATCCAAAGGTCCATCCAGCGCCTCTTGACAAGCTGGAGTTCCGGAGTCAATGGGGGCGCCGCTGGCGATCGATTTATCGCGTCTTGATGAGACACGATAAATCAACCGCCAAACATCAATCCCTCCCTGCCATAGTGAAGACAAGCCCTAACATGCCACAAGTATTCCTGTTCTTTTTAGGATACTTGTTATCTTTCACAGTCCTGCTGCATGGTGATAGTCAGTGAGGGCTCTACCAAGGCAGCCATATAGCCTTGGGAGAATTCAGTCCTACATCCATTTCCTCAGGCAGTTACACCCAGTTTCAGGAAAGATTTGAGGCTGATAAGGCGATTTTTTGTCACGATGCACTGCTAATGTCTCACAGATTGGCATCACCCCCAGATCTGAAAGAAGGAGGTAGTGACCTTGCCATGTGTATTGCAGTGGGGATCCTCCTTCCCGCCTCCCAAAATATCAGTGTTTGCCTGCTGAAATCTGAGAGGATGCTGCCTCGCCAGTTTTGGACCCTGCGAGAGCATTGGCCTTGGCCCAAGACTGGGGGAAGAGGTGAGGGACCCAATGGGATTACACACTCTGATGTCTGAGTCAAGCGGCAGCTCTGTCCAACTCCTACAGTCGGCGATAGCCAGACTGAGAGAGAGGCCAGCTCCATTTTCATTCCCTGGCCTTCTGTTCCCCCAGTCAATAATCTCTTTCATTATACAACAGCAGGATTAGGCAGTGCCTGCTGGTTGGCACACGCTGCTGGGCATTAATACACGCTGGCATGCAAGCAAGCAAGCACGTGCCAGGCTTCTCCGTGTGAATGAAAAGGCACCATTTTCACCACCATGTCAGCACGTGCTGCCGTTCGCTGAGGGCCAGCATTGAGCTTTGTATTCAGGAGAACATGCGGCTCGGCCAGGCCACCTTCAGCACTGCCTTATGCCTTGATGAAACCTTCTCCTGAGGGTCATCGGAGTTTAACGCTCAGCATTTCACATGAGCCACTGCACAGAGAGTCACTGCAGCATTCAGGGCCAGGCGTGACCTCTGCCGAGTCGAGACAGGTCACGCTAGACATGGGCTGAGCACGTGGGATGTTGCTAAGGCACTGGTGAGCAGTGGGAATGAAACAGAAGGAAAGGGGACACCTTCAGTCAACTCTAGTGCAGCTACTGCTGCTGAATACTGCTCCTCCCAGACACACCTAGCCTGGGGAATTCATGTCCCTGACAAAGCCCAACATGTACTCTGATAATGAATGGGGTTTTACCTTTCTCTCCCTCCCAGTCCTACAACACAAGAACAAGGCGCTGTTCGGTGACGTTGAAAGGTGACAAATTCAAAAAGGAAAAAAACCCACCTTTCCCTTGCCGTGGAGCCTGTAGAACGCGCTGCCACAAGACTTTCCTGGAGCCGAGAGCGAAGCAGGATTCCAAAAGGAGGGGAGGCATTTACATGCAGATCAAGAATGTCCTCTTGTAACAGTAAATATTTAAAATCTAAAAGCTGGAATATAAACCTTCTTGCTTCCAGGCATAAACCAGCTTCTGACTGCCGGGGATTAGGAGGAAACATTCCCTGGGGATTGATTATCCAGAACATTCCACTCCAGGGTTTCTTGCACAGGTTGCAGGGTTCTTCCGAAGCAGCTGACTGGCAAGTATCAGAGACAGGCTATCAGGCTGGGCAGAGCTGGACCTCTGGGCTGAGCAAATCTGGCCCTTGCTATGACCTTAAATAGATAAAAGGAGCTGACCACTCTCTTTGCTAAAAGTGTGCACTCAGATACGTGGTGATGGGGAGCAGTAGGAAACCCTAAAATAGGGCTGAGTGTGCCCATGCAGTTCATGACTGGAGTGAATGTAGGGTGACCAGATGTCCCAGTTGTATAGGGACAGTCCTGATATTTGAGGCTTTTTCTTATATAGAGGCCTATCACCCTCCACCCCCTGTCCCAATTTTTCACACTAGCTATCTGGTCACGCTAAGTGAAGGGCTAGTAAATGCAAGGCACACACTAAAGTCTCTGGGGATGAGATTAATGTCATGCCCTTGGCAGACACGTGCAAAGTACTGTGTGTGGTATAATACATGGGTGACTATCAAGCAACTCTATAAACCTCCCCGCCAGAGTCCTAGCACTCACGTAGTTTAATGAGCCAGACAGTGGTCCCCTTGCAACCTTCACAGCTAGGGTCATGTGCACACACTGTATTGTTTCCATTCTCTGGAGTCTGAGTGCACAAGCTCTTTCAATGTGAATCCTCATGCAAGGGAATTTAAATTCAGGTTCTGCATACATGCACATATGCAACTTTGACTTCACTTCCTGCAAACAATTGCTTGGTGGTTCCGGGATAGTAGTCACTAGGGGTATGTCTACACTGCAATTAAAACCCCATAGCTGGCCAGTGCCCGCTGACTCGAGCTCGCAGGACTTGGGTTAAGGGGCTGTTTAATCATGGCATTGCTATTCAGGTTCAGCCTGCAGAGTGAGGGGGTGCCAGAGTTCAGGCTGCAGCCCTGGAACAGCAGGAGGGGCTGTGGGTCAGGGCTAAGGGGCATTGATAGACCTGTGTGTGAAGCAGCCCAGGCACAGCAGAGAGGGTTGCTGGAGGTCACCACTAAGGGTCATTGATAGAGGTGTGTAAGACCCAGGGCTGGAATAGCAGGGGACTTGAGCTCCGGGATAAGGGGCATCAGCAGAGCTGCATATGAGGCGCTCAGGGACAGAATAGCACCAGATGTTGCAAGGCAGAGCTGGGTATGAGAACTCGGCATGCTATGTGCATTCAGTAGGCCTGGGTCTAAGCACTGCTGTAATACGTTTCTCACCATCTTTGGCAACTAATAAAACCAATATTTAAAAGAAAGTGCAAGGCTCATGGGCAGACAGGCCAAGATTACCAACCAGCACCAGAGAACCGGATACCTGGGTCTTTAAGGAGACAGGATGCTAAGGTGGGCCTGTGGACCCAATCTGCATGCAATGTGGCTATCTTCTAGCAACACATCCCCTGACAGGTTTGAAATATCCCAAACCACTCCACCCTCCATCATACCTGTTGAAGGGATGTTCGGGAAGGGGATGAACATGGCAGCTGAGGGAGGACCGTTGAGATGGATTTAATTGAAACACCTGGGTAGAGTGGTGTTGGTCCATTTCACCTCCATGGTGTTCAGCATCATCAAACATGTTAGCTAGGTAGATCCCTGTCCTGATACTTCTTGTAATTGACACACAAGTAACTGTCAGGAAAGGGCTGTGGTATTTCTTATCACCCACAACCAATCCAAGACAGCACCCTAAATCAAGTGTCACCTTAGTGGGCCTTCAGGTGGGTGGGTCTTTTTAAATGTTAACTTTCTCGCTCATCTTGGTGACTCAGTATAGCTCATCATACTTACAATCGTAAGGGCACTGAGGCAGGTGGTGAGAGGAAAAGAAAGGGAAGGGGGAGGAAGGAAAAGTCAATTCAATTGTAAAATATCACAAGACAACCTCTAACAGTGGCTTTCAAACTGCAGTCTCCTGGGTGTCCACAGATTATGTCTAAGATTTCAAAAGAGGACCGCACGTCCATTTGACATTTGTTAGGGGTCTGCAAATGATAAAAGGTTGAAAACCAGTGGCCTACAAAAATGGTGGACCCAACAAGGCTTGTGCCACGGTCAATCATCTGCAGGCATGTTTGCATCCCTTTCCCATCCTTCATATGTTTTTGTCTTATTTAGACCCGGATCCTGCAATGAGCTCTGCATGGACAAACCCCTAAGCCAATGTGGACGTCACTGCAGGACTGGGGCCTTAGATTGTAGGCTCTTTGGGAACGGGGACTGTTCCCTTTGTAGGGATTTTTGATGCATCTAAAGTACTTTTGGACCCTCGGGCCAAGATTCTGAGTACCTCAGTTATGGGTTCCCAGCACGTGGCCCCTTCAGGGGGGCCTGATTTCTTTAGAAGCTGGGTGCTGGGCAGTTTCTGTCCCTTTAAGGTGTCCCTAGTTGAGCATCCAAAGTCAACAACATTGATATTAACCATTTTAAAATGCTGGGCTTATCAGGAGTGGCAAAGGAGGAGAATGCTGGCAATTATGTTAAACACACACATGCTCCATTACGGTGACCCCGAGGACTGAGAACAAAACATGGGGACTCCTGTTTCAGGCCAATGAAGAAATCAATGTGTGGTTTCAGCTCCACATCTCACATACACAAACTCCATCACAACTGGCAATTAAGTCCCATTTCACTGAGGTGCATAGACCTTGTACGGGTCCTCTTCATGGGGGGGGGGGGGGGGGAAGAGGGACATTCTCCATAGTGATTCCACAGTCAATCAGCCCAAACCATAAACTGACGTGCTGCTGAGGTCAGGAGAGGTAAAGACTTAACATGAATATACAGGAAACATAAACTAAACAAACTAAAAAAATCCCCTGCAAGAAGGAACAAGCCAAACTCAATAAGTAATTCCATTGCCCATAAATAAAGGGAAGGCAATCAGAACATGCTGACGTGCGGGAAGCCAAAAACAATCTCTGACCTCTTGTGTCTTTGGAAGAGTGAAGGCTCAGGGACTTTCCGGTACAGGCTCTCCGAGCGTCATTTGTCACACTCCCAGTGGTGAGCCACTCCTGGAGGCTGCTCTGTGCTTGTGTGCGGGGGTATACGTGTGTGCAACGTGCGGGATTTTAGATAAGCAGCGTAAGAGGATTGTCGTCCCAGTGCAGCTAAAGATTTAGGATTCCGCATAATGGGTTACAGGAGCTTAAGGCAGCAATCCAACAACTCTGCCATGCAAACTCTGAACAGCAGCTGGTCTGGACTTCTCGCCTCTTTCCATCTGCCAGCCAGCTGTGGAGGAGAAAGTTGGGTCTGAGAGTGTTGAAGGAGGCAGGTGAGGAGGTGGAGAGAAAGCAGTAGTTCCGATCATGCAAAAATCCTGTTGTGGGACCTTACTTTTGTCATAATTACGCTGAGGGGAGGGGACACAGGGCACCAAATGGGATGTTCTTCCAGGTGTGCAGAATCCAGGTTCTTGGGAAAGGTTTGGAGAGCTGGGTTGAGTCTTGTTAGAAAGGAGGAGATTTTGAGGTGAGATCATTGAGGTTTTCACCATTCTGAAAAGGGCCCATAAGGCCAAGGGAGAGAAATTTCACCCTGGCAAGGGGGAAATAATGTAAATCTGAGGAAACAGAGAGTAAATAGAAGACTCTGGCAGAACTACCCGCAAAGAGGTTGCTAACTGCGGAATAAGTTATTGGAACTAAAGTAATACAAGCAAGGAGTGTAAATGAAATCAAGACTTGACTTGCGTGACCTGACTTGCTGCTCTGGAAAGGACTCGCAGGTCGTGACCAGCTGAACATTACCTTCCGAGGTTGCAAAAGGGGCTAAGACGTTCCTCAGATGCATAAACAGAGAAATATTGAATCCAAGTCGGGAGGCGACGTTTTGCTCTGTGTACGGTGTTCCTCGAGCCCCCACAGGAACATTGTGTCCAGTTCTGGTGTCCACGCTTTAAAAATAAAGTTGAAGAATTGGACAAGGTTCAGGAAAGAGCCACACGAATGAACTGAAACCTGGAAAGAATGCTTTAAATCCGCAACTTAAGAGCTCAATCTATGCAGTTTTTCAAAGAAAAGGTGAAGGTATCTACACAGGGAAAATCTATCTGATACTAGAAGGCTCTTTAATCTAGCAAACCAAAGGGTAACAAGATCCAGTGCCTGGAAGATGAAGCTAGTGAGAGTCAAATAGGAAACAAGATGCAACTTTTTAACATTGAAAGCAATTAAGCATTGGAACAGCTTACTGAGGGAAGCGGTAAATTAATTATCAGTAGGAGTCTTTAAATGCAAGACTGGATGATTTTCTAAAAGCTCTGATCTAGTTAGCCACAATGTATTGAGCATGATAAGTAGCAGGGGAGAATAATTCTCTCCATTGCAGGAATTACCATGTGAAGGCCTATGGGCCTGTGTTATGCAGGAGGTCAGGCTAGATCATCTGAGTAGTCCTTCTGGTTTAAAATCTATGAATTTATGAACTGCCCATCTCTGCTTACTAAAATTCACTGCCTTCAAAATCCACAGCCCTAGAAGAGGACTAATTTGAGTTTGGGTACAATAAATATCCCAATTAATGCCTGACGAGGGGCCAAAGTTCAGATCTGGCATGGAACCTCCTAATGACCAAGCTCTAGCAGAGTAGAAGATGATGAGAAATGGGCTCTGTGGCATGGAGATGCGCTTCTCTACCATGTCCAGCTGACATAGCACTGGGCAAATGGGAGCACGATAAAGCTAAGAAAGACAGAAGAGCTGCTATTTGGAATCTCTGGGGAAGGTGATGACCCCCCCGTCACCCTGTGCTCTGTGGAGGACAGCATTATGTGCTGAGATCAGCTATAAAAATAGAGATTATCACTACATTTAAAGTGGATCAAAAGGTGGCAGAGTCTATTCCAGTTTGTAAACTCCAAGGAGTCAGGATGGGCTTCTGGTTAAGCCACTGGAAAGGAATGCAAGAGATCTGGGCTCACTTCCCGGCTCTACCATAGATTCCCTGTGTAAGCTTCTGCAAGTCACTCTCTTGGGCCTCAGTTCACCATCGATAAAAATGTGGAGAATAATATTTCCTTTCTCTTGGTCTGCATAGACTGTAAACTCTTTGGGGGCAGAGACTGTCCCTCAGTATGTATTTGTACAATGCCTAGCATAACGAGGCCCCAATTTTGGTTGGGGCCTGTAGACACTACCATACCATTCCAGAACTCATCTGCCCACCAAGTGTATCCAGGTTTAGAAAACATAGTTTGACACATTAGGAGACTGGTGGCAGCTGAGAGATTAGAGTGATGGCCTGTGAGCTATTGACATGTCCTTCTACAGTAAATCATAGACAACGGAAGTGGAAAAGGCATCCCATATTAGATACCATCTAGTCCATCCTACAAGGAAAAGGCAGGATCGTTCCCTGTAGTTCATTTTCTGGCCCTTTCTGGTCCCATCCCATTTTAAATGCCCCCAAGCAATGGAGTTTTCAACCTATTAGTAGCAACTTCATTCTCTCCCTTTCTCCCCCTTCCCTCTCTCCATGTCTACACTGCACACTGGCCCCAGGCTCTGACTCAGGATTGAGCCCAAGTTGCCCTTCCATCCACACACAAATCAGTCTGAGTCATGTCAGCAAGAACTCAGGACCTTGGTCCTAGGATCCTGCTGTGGGGGTGGGTCAGAACCCAAGTCCCGTTCTGACTTGGGTCCAGATCTTGTCATTCTGCAGTGTGGACACAGCTCAAGCCACTTACCCAAGTCAGAAGATCTGCATAGTGCAGTATGGAGGTGTTAACACAGTTGTGAGACGTGGGTCCAACAATTGTAAACCCAGGTTAACTATACAGTGTGCACACTCAAGCCCGGGCTTGTAAACACCGCACCCACAAGCTTGGGTCCCACTATGCAGTGTAGACATACCTTAACTGTCCCCACAATCTCGGCTTGTGCTATTCTGGCACAGCTCCATGAATTGCTCCTGTTACCTGAGTTCTCAGAAATGCCCCTTTTTATTTGGGTTTAATTTTAATATCTTCATGGTCAGCTCACACCTGCTCCAAAGGCATTGGAGTCACTGGGCGTCTTTCCGTTGGTTTCAGCAGGCTCTTGCATCAAGCCAGCATCAGTTTTCAGGTTGTCTGTCTTCTCTCTGATGCAGGTTGCTGCTGGCCTATAGCTGGTGCCTATTGGGATCAGACTGTAGTGTTATTAATTAGGATCTATACATTCAAACAATTTTTTTTAAAAAAAAAAACTGGCTCTAGGAGCATCAAAACAAAGTAGGGAGGGAGAGAAATTCCAGGATTTGAAATCCTCTTTTGTCCAATGCTAATGAAAGGGCAGGTCATAGGAACTTTTATAGGAAATTTGAAATGCTTCGAATGCTGGTCTATGGCTTGTGAGCACACTGTCCTGAAATGTATCCGAAGAAGAGATTTGAGAAGGGCACAGAAAGATCCTTTGGGTGAAGTGAGATTCCTTGGGAATCTCAGCCCAGAACCACTGCTTGTTAACAAGACCTTTTGAGGAAGAAAAAGCAAAGCAAAGGGAATTTTTTTAAAAAAAAAATCTTTAAACCCGCTGAAAGATTTACCAAATGTTTAAAGCAGATAGGGAAACCCTGGGCTTTACGTAGCACGAAAATGGTAAGAGGGTTCTAATTCCAGAGTCATTCTATCCTGCTTAAGGCAAGCAGGGAGTAAGGTGTCATCTGCACCCAAAGCACAAATGGGCACCAAATACTGTAATTTTCCTCTCTGGATGTTGATGGAGGAGGACGGGGAAAGCACAGAGTGTGAACAAAAAGTTGCTGGAGAAGCTGGATGGAGATCATGGTCAAGCTGACCTTCAGGCTGGACCTGAGTTAGAAAGTTTTGCAGGGTGAAATTCCTCCCTAGGCGGAAGGTCTAGACTCTACTTATGTCACATTTAAGCTCATAGGACTAGAGCGGATTGTTGGGCTCTTTGAGTCTTTGGAGCAGTCTAGAGAGCAAGAGAGAGGCCAGGAGCAAGGGAGAAAAGCCTGGGAACAAAGCGAGAGGGATAGAGACATGGAGCAGGAGCAAGCTGAGCGAAGAACCTGAGAGAGAAGCTGGAGAGCAGAGTAAAGACCACAAGTAGACTGAGTAAGAGGCCTAGGGGCAGATAGAAGAATTCCCAGTGGACCATGAGAAAGAGGCCCTGGAACACAGTGAGAGAGACAAACCCAGCGGCAAAAGGCCTAGGTGCTGATAAAGAGAAGGAGCATCATCCCTTGAGTTCTGGAGCGCCTTTGTAGAACCCTGTGAGTTGCACAAGTATCACCCTTATAAACCACTGAGCATCTGAGGGTCTTCCAAGCAGCCTAGTAAGTTTAGAAAAATCACATAGTCCCCAAACAACCCAGTGAGGTTTCTCTCAAAACATCCTACTCAGTTACAGAGGTCATCAAACATCTCACTGAGTCGTAGGGTTCCCCAAACATCCTGTTGAGTTACATGAGGTGGATCCCACAAGATACCTCCATACTTCTTAGTGGGGGAGAGTCCTTCCCATATCTAAATCCCACAGCTCCTCTGGGAGAGTCAACAGCTGCTTCCAAGAGGATGGATGGATAGATATCCTAGATCTGAACACTCCTACCTTTGGGACCCAGACTCTTTGTTTCACAAGCTTTAGTTCAGTTTTATCAGCATAGCCCAACACAGCTGGGGACTTTGACTCAGCCTGGTTGGCCTCTAGACCAAGAGGGAATGTTCATCCATCTCAGAACCAGAGCTGAATAGAAAAATAGAAATAACCAAATAAAAACCTCAGAAAACAGAGATGGTGACAACAAAAAGGAGAGTAACTCAGTTATTCCTCAGGTTATTACCTTTTGAAAGGAAACAGTGTAATTGAATATTTCTCTCCAACAGGGTCATTCATCTTCATTCTCCTAACTTGATATCAATAGCTGCCAGGTGGTGCATGCGCCCAGGACATCCAAATAAGATTATATCATCAGACTCTTCCAATCATTGTCAAGAGCAGGCTCATGAGTGGTGGAGAGGAAATCTAGTTATCCGGGCACATGTTACGTTATTAAAAGTTTGAGGAAAGTACACTGAACCTGTTTAATGGGATTAGAGTTTGAATTGTGTTCTCAAGGTTGTCATAACCCTGCTGGAGTTGCTTTGTGTTTGGGCTTAGAGAGCACAGCTTTGCTCCTGTCAAGTGCAGAGTACTCCAGATAGTGCAGGTGGAGGAGAACAATGTTGAGAAGAGGGCTGGCCTTTGTAGGGATTATTTTTATCCAGATATAAATGACTGGGGCAAAGACTGATGGATGCACACACAGGAGATAAAAAGATCCAAATGGCTTCATTAGCCAGAAGTGATGCAACAAGCAGGCAGAGTTGTAAGAACCAGCTCTATTAGACAAGAGGCCCATCTGGAACGCTGAACCACTGTCAAACTCAGTAAGAAGATGAGTGGCCTGAAAGTCTATTCCCATCTAATAGGAGTTCGGTGGCACCGGGGGTCTCAGTCAAGTTCCTAGTGCACAGGAATCTACATCACAGTAGCAGGGCCGGCGACAGGGGGGTACTACGGGTAGAGCTGTACCGGGCCCCGAACTTTAGGGGGGGGGCCCTTAAGTCCAGGACCCGGTACACAGCAGTACCTGTAGTCGTTTGTCCCCCCTTGTCACCGGGCCTGGAGAGCGGGGAAGGGGTGGGGAGGCAGTGCGGCTTTCCTCCGGAGCGGACGAGCGCGTGTGTCCCCGGCAGGAGCAGTGAGCCCGGCCGGCGGCAGCGGCACAGTCCGGGGGAGAAAGGGCGGGAGGGGGGGCAGCAAGGGTGGCTCGCGCCGCTCCCGGGCTCGCGCTCCCTTAGGACCCCGCACTGCCGCCAGCCGCTGTCAGCTGGGGGGGGGGGAAGGAGTGCCGGCTGGGCTGGGGGGGGGCCGGTGGGTTGGGGGGGCCCCCAGCCTCTGTCAGCTGGGGGGGAGTGCCAGCTGGGCTGGGGGGGCCCCAAACGATCACAGTAGGGGGCCCCCAAATTTCTGTCGCCGGCCCTGCACAGTAGGTACCACGTGGCACCCTTTACTTGCAGGGTCAAAAGAAAGGCCAAGGACTAAAAAGGACACAGATTGAGTCATGTTAGTGGAGTGGACTCCATTGTCCATCTGCCTTCTGTGCAATACATGTTCTGTAGATAAACCGACGACATCATTCCCTGGAGCTATCAACCCGGCACTTTTCTCTAGTACCAACCTTGTTTAAATACATTGGTATAATAGTAAGTTTCTCAGCCCAGGACTTATTAGCAGTTCCGCCTTTCTGACTTGACTGAAATGTTCTTAGTGATAGTGAATCAATTCTCTTATTTTAGCTTACCATTTGAAGATACCATCCCAGATGTTCACAAGTTCTCAGCAGTCTAAAACTCCTGTTATTTGAACACCTAAATAAATGGCCAGGTTTTGAAAATTGCTTGTTCCATTAATATCAGTGGGAGCTGAGCACTGATGAAAATATGCCCCCCAGTGTTTTAAACCTGGGGCATTGGTATTTTGAGATGCCACCTACCTTTAAATGCTAACCTGTTACCCCTTAATACTAGAATAGTAGAGAACAGTATCCCTCATGTAGAATTGTGCTGTTGCACTAGAGAAGGCATTTCCAGCAATGTGGAAGGCACCTCTTTTCTCTCATCCTCCTGATGTGTCTCTAGAACATCCATGACTGCCTACCTGTATTCACATCATAGGGACACCTAAACTTTGTCAAACCTAGGACGATGATGACAACTTGCCAGTAGCCTGCATTTACACCTAATTTTCATAAAATGGAGCACATGGCTGCTGCCCTCATTTTAATATAACCAAGTGGCCCTGGTAGACTACAGAGCCCAGCATGCGATGCTCCAAGATGTATTCCAGAGCAGAGGTGCATGTATCTGGACCTCTTGAATCAAGATAAGGCACCACACGCCGGACCTTTTAGTCTCACCCCGTATTACTGATGAGCTGCCTTTGTTGAACTCTGCAGGCTGCATCAGCCCAGCAGTGTGCACTCTACGTGTGGCCTGCTGTGTGTGGAACACCTCTGCGCAAAACAAAAATTCTCACCGCTTGCCAAAAAGAATTATGCTTTCATACGTGACTGCTCATCAAGCAAATCCTGGCACTTCTGCAGCATTCTAGAGGAGAACACGGCACACCTCCCTCTGTTCACTGATTAACTAAATATGTATCATGGATTCCTTTTAACCCTCACACTTTAGGACAAACATACAGAAGCCCCTTGGAAGGTTTATTGTTGTGAGATATTGTTCCACTTCTGCAGCTGCACCTGAACGGAACCACGCTCCTAATGTGTCTCTTTAAACTTCTGTTGTACCTGGGATTAACTGGGGGAGAGCAGTTACAGGTCCTAAATCTCCAGCTGTCATAAACCCTTTTCACACATTCCCTCCCTGCATTGTTCTGCAAACCCATCATGTGCCCAGGGACAAGTCCCTTGGCACAGAGGTTTCACTTTCTTTGAATGCATTTTGTAATCAATTTTGCCAGCACTTTTGCTTGAGAAATTTACATTTTAGCTCTCCCGTCAGGACTGCAGGGTGTGGGAGACAATGGGCGGGTGAAGGAATAGCTTTGAGCTCTTAATGTGGGGTTGGAGTGCAGTGCAGAGCTTCCACAATATTGCCACTAAGAGCTGGTCCTCATGCAGTCCTTGTAGCGATTTAACTGTCTCCGTTTATTTTCCACATAGAAATAAGTGGTGCTGATTTAAGCAGCGTTACTAGGGGATGGCAGTGGCTTAACGAGATCCGTTTCAAAATCACTATAGTCAAATGGATGCAAAAACCTGTGCGTGGACATGTCCTGAACACAAGTATTCACATGGACCCAGTGACTCCAGGTGTTAGAAATGGGACAAGAAAGTCTCTCTCCCCTAGGCTATGGTGGGTGTAAATCCAGCCCAGGTCCATGTTCCCATGTGAGAACTGTTTGGTGGCTTATGTGAGATAAGCTGGGGGAGGTGTGTGCTCTCACTCCAGTTCTTATGGGGTCAAATGTACTCCTGTGCAGAGGGCCCGCAGAAGTGGGTCTCAGATGATGCATAGGGCTTGTACTGGTCTTCTGGACAGGGATGAATTTACCCATCGTGAACAAGTATCCACAGCACAAACCTCTGGGTGACATCATGCCCTGTTGAAGTCAATGACAAAACTCCCATGACATCAGCAGAGCCAGGATTTTACCCGTGGTCACAACAGGCTATCACTGGCTCTCATTGGCAGCCTTGGAAGACAGGCCGAACACTGAAAGGGAATTAATGACTGAACACCCCCCACCCCCCGTTCCAGTCCCCCGTTCCAGTCTCTCCAGGCCAGAACTGAGGTAGATTGGAAGATTGAAAAGAATTAGTTTGTTATGTCTGGAGAAGAGAAGTCAGAGGGTCACGATAACAGTTTTCAAGTACATAAAAGGTGGTTACAAGGAGGAGGGAGAAAAATTGTTCTCCTTAACCACTGTGTCCAGGACAAGAAGCAATGGGCTTAAATTGCAGCAAGGAAGGCTTAGGGTAGGCATTAGGAAAACCTTCCTAACTGTCAGGGTGGCTAAGCACAGGAATAAATTGCCTAGGGACGCTGTGGAATCTCCATCATTGGAGGCTTTTAAAAATAGGTTAGACAAAAACCTGTCAGGGATGGTCTAGATCAGGGATCTCAAACTCAAAACACCAGGAGGGCCACATGAGGACTAGTACATTGGCCTGAGGGCTGCAACACTGACACCCCCTACTCCGCTGCCCCTGCCCCCCACTTCACCCCTTCCATGAGGCCACACCCCTTCCCTACCTCTTCCCATCCCTTCCCTACACCCATTCCAACCCCTTCCCCAAATCCCCACCCCTGCCCCAAATCCCCACCCCTGCCCCACCTCTTCTTCGTCTCCTCCCCTGAACATGCAGCTTCCCACTCCTCTCCCTTCCCTCCTGGGAAGCCTAAGCGTTACCAAACAGCTGTTTGGTGGCAGGAAGCACCTGAAGGTAAGCAGAGAAGTGGGGACACGGCGCACTGCGGGGAGGAGGAGTGGGGGAAGGGGAGCTTGGCGGGCAGCAGGAAATAATCCTGCGGGCCCCATGTTTGAGACCCCGGTCTAGATAATACTCAGTCCTGCCATGAGTGCAGGGGACTGGACTAGATAACCTCTCGAAATCCCTTCCAGTCCTATGATTCTATCTGATTCTATGATTGGTGGGGGAAGCTTGCAGTGTTGCTGTATCTATCCTATATCTAGAAGCTGTCAGTCTCTAGAGCTGTCACTCAAGCCCCTTCCTCCAGAATCAAATTCACTTTTTTTTAAAAAAAGTCTAGATACCAATTACATGAAGATCTGCTGGGGGGGGGGGCACACCACATCTACAGAATCTTTTCACTCAAGTGGGTCCATTTGAGCAGGTTAGCAGAAGTTCCATTCAAATGAATGCCCCATCATGAGGAACATGATCGCCTAGGGTAGGCACATTTTCCAGATGCACCTGGAATGCCACAGGCAACATGAGATGGATGAAGAGACCCATCTGGGAATAACAGACTAACACACACACGTAGGAACAGGTCCCATAAGCATCTCTGGAAAGATCTGGATTGATTGATAGACAGGTTATTATTACATTCCAGAGTAATCATTTGACAAAAATCACATGGCCCGTTGCCAGCTCGCACCATGAAGCCATCGCTGCTATTCCTTCATTGCCCAGTAAACACTGCAACAAGACTACAGCTCTCGTTGGGCTGAGATAACCTAAGAATGGAAGCACAGAAGCCAAAAACCATCTCCTTGAACAATGAGAACCAAGGTAAGCAAAGCTGCACCGGCAAAATACATATTTCAACAATTTCGGTCTTTGCTTTTGCTGGGGCGGAGTGGGGTGGTTGTTTTCATTTGGACATATTTCTGCTATGTCAAACAGGCTGGTGGCGGCTGTGAGGAGCTCACGTGATGGCCTCATTTTGTAGAGGAAGATAACAACTGCAAAGCCAAAGGTTTGGAGATTGATGCCAACATACCAGACTGGGTAAACGTGCCCGGGCACTCCAGACTGGGTGAGAACTTTTGATAAGGGGTTGTCTCCCAAGAGCTCCTAGCAGTCTAGTGCAATTCCAGCAGGCCACTTTCGTATCAAAGGTCATGGAGAAAATGTGAAGGGGGCGGGGGAGGGAGAAATACACAACAAATGCTGATATTGTGAAGGTTTGTTTATTTTTGGTAATGTTCCTGACATTGTACCTCATGCTGGCAGAACAGCCGAGTGGAAGCACTTCCATGGCAGCAATGGAAATTCCTCAGTTTATCAGCAACATAGCCCAGGTCAACGTGCGGAGTAGCTTTGCACTGACATTTGAGCAAGGCACTGGCAC
This sequence comes from Sternotherus odoratus, assembly GCA_032164245.1. Classification (NCBI taxonomy): domain Eukaryota; kingdom Metazoa; phylum Chordata; order Testudines; family Kinosternidae; genus Sternotherus; species Sternotherus odoratus. The sequence goes on from JAVMKO010000003.1 coordinate 119,974,948, forward strand.
AAAAGGTTTGGGAGAGGCGGGGTTCAGAAATAACCAGGGTCATTTAGGTAGATTAGAGTGTGAACCAGCTCCCTGCCGCAGCGCATTCGAAGGAGGTTTTCACCACAGCACAGTCAGTTATGGGGATCTGAGGCCTTTCACCCAATGTGTCCTTCTGAGACGTTGCATTTGGCAGGGGAGAGAATGATTTTTCTCAAGCAAAATTATCATTGACTTGAATGAATGAGTCAGGGTTGGAAGAGTTGGCCCACTGAGTCACTTCTGGTTTTAGTAGATGAGACAGTTGCTCGCTTCTTGTCCTAGCTTGCCATTGTAGGCCATGTGACTCTGTCATGTGAATTGATTCTCAGTACTCAATAGCCATCAGCCACAGTAGAACCAAAGTCTCGCGCTTCCTTTGCAGCACCACACCCTCCAGAAACAACTAACCATAATGTCTCACCCACACATTTTGAATACAGACCAGGGACTCATCACCAGTCTTCCTAAACTGGCGTGGCTCCCACTCAGGCCATGAGGAGCAGGATGGTTTTGTGGGTAAGGAATGGTACTAACATGCTGGGTTCACTCCAAGGCTGGTCCTAACACAGATTTCCTGTCTGACTTTGGGCAGTTCTCTTACTTGCCTTGTGTCTGAAGTCCCTCTCTGGAAAATGGTGAAAGTGATTCTTCCCTGTCTTGCCAGATTGGTATGAAGATCAATTCACTACTGTTTGTTAGGCTTTCCTCGGACATAGGAGCCATATAAATACAGACTCATGGAGTCTAAGGCCAGGCGTGACCATCAGAGCATCTGACCTCCTGTGTCTCACAGGCCACCAATACCACGCAGCACCCTCACACTAAACCAAACAACTGAAATGAGACCAAAGTATTGTAGCCCTCAGGAGACTAGACTGGCACGTGCCACAAACAGAGAATAGGCGGGACCGAGATACACCAGTGCCTGAGTTCCCCTGCAATGGCAGGGAAATGATGAAGTGTGATACACCCAAATAGTCCTGCAAGTGACCCACACCCATAGGCTGCAGAGGAAGATGAAAACCCCCCGACATCACTGCCTATCTGACCTGGGGGATGATTTCTTCCCAGTCCCACATAGGACACTAGGCATGTGAACAAGAACCAGCCTAAACAGACAAATTGCAAGATATACTGATCAACAGAAACCTATCCCAAAAGCTAGGATTTTAGAGTGGGATCTTCAATTGACCAGAGACATCTCTCACAGAGCAGGCTGGGTAAGTTTCTGCCCAGGTCCTCATGTCACAGATGGTGGTGCCGGTGGTCCATAACATGCCTTAGGACTGGGAATGACATGTCAGCATCAAAGAATGCCAGCTGGCTACTGCAACAACCTCCTGCCCTGGAGTCTTCCTTCCTATGGTAGTGCTAAGTACCCCTGGCTGAAAACCTCTGGAGTGTGAGTGGAGGTCTGGGCAGGATCACAAGTAAAGTATGCATGCTATTGACTCCGCTTCAGTGTAGGTAGAACAAATTACCCTAAGATAGCCAAAGACTAAATGGGATAGCGTAATGGGGGCACCCGCCATGTGATATGTGCCTGAAAGACCTGAAAGGTGTATGATTTCATTCCTTTATTCTAGGGTTGAAAACACCTCCATTTTTTCTTCCTTCCATACACCCCTCTCCGGTCTCTCTCCCCACCCTCTCTTTTGCTCTCTCCATTGTGTCAATAATGCAGAATGGTGAAAGATGATACAGTACTTGAGGAACATACACGCAATAAGCTAAAAGGTAAATACCATCAATGAAGGGCTGAAGAAATTTGTCCTCAGTACCCCGTGGTAATGCCCAAGACAGATTTCTTCCCTATCTCCCTTCCATGTCTGCTTAGAAATGGGAGTTGTGAGGGAAAAATCCTCACCCAGGATCATGGCATTCCTATTACTCACAGGATGGGCAAATATAGAGAAAAGGGGGGCAGAAGCCACAATAACTATTTTTTCCCAACAACTTTTTCTGTCATGTGGTTGAAAAAATACCACTGGCCAACAAATACAACAACAGTTCACTAGCCTCCAGCCCATGACCATGGTTGGGGTTATCTTGGATCATTTAGTATCAGACGGGTAGCCGTGTTAGTCTGGATCTGCAAAAGCGACAAAGAGTCTTGTAAAGAAAGCAACAAAGAGTCTTGTACTTGTAGCACCTTAGAGACAAACTAGTTTATTTCAGCATAAGCTTTTGTGGGCTATAGCTCACTTCATCAGATGCACAGAATGGAACAGAAGTAAGATGCATTTATACACACAGAAAGAAAGAAAATAAAATAAAATTGTACATTAGCATACCAACTCTAAGAGGGCTGTTAAATGTAGATGGGCCATTATCAGTAGGAGAAAAAAATACCTTTTGAAATGGATTTCTGTGTCAGGTAAATTAACTCAGGAAATGCAATCAATTAGTGTAATGAGAGAACCATTTGCAAGTCCTATTTAACCCCTGGTTAATTGTATCCAATTTGAAAATTAATTCCAGTTCCTCAGTTTCTGGTTGGAGTCTGTTTTGGAAGAGTTTCTGTTTCAAAACTAAAACCATCAAATCTTTAATGGAATGGCCAGGAAGATTGAAGTGTTCTCTTACTGGTTTTTGAATGTTATGATTCCTGATGTCAGATTTGTGTCCATTTATTCTTTTACATAGAGACTGGCCGGTTTGGCCAATGTACATAGCAGAGGGGCATTGCTGGCACATGATGGCATATATCACATTGGTCAATGTGCAGGTGAATGAGCCTGTAGCACCTTATAGACTACCAGATTTTAGGGATCATGAGCTTTCGTGGGCTAAGACCCACTTCATCAGACGAATGTTTTGGATCATTTAGAGATTCAAGGAGCTGAAAGGTAGTTAGAATTTTCCTTCTAATGATGTTTTGGCTTCATTTCCTCCATCTCCTCCTGCTACCTTTATTTAATCTGGTAAATATGAGATTTCCTGGGATGTGGCTTTTGCATTTATTCATGGATCTGATTGCATTGGTGTTGCTATTAACGCCTTCCCCGGGGAAATGCCTGTCAGGGTGGGAAAAATCATTTCCTTGTTTGTTCAAAGCAATCACATTAAATAGAAACCCAGCTGGGCTAAATGTGTGACTGTTATCAAGATTAAAGTGATGGTTAGATCCTGAGGCTGAAAGATGGCCTGACAGCTGTGGAAACTATCCAAAGACAGTACAAACTGAAGGTCTCTTTCAGGGTTCAGAGTGGCATGATATTGTGCAATGTGTTACAATCAGATACATTACATATGTAAAGAGACAGGGTTACAGAGACACTACCAGCTTGCAAATACATTACTGTGACACCACCATTTGGAACAGGAATGGCTGGCATGAAGAGCTGGTTACCATGCGCAAAGCCCCACTTTCAAAATCTGAAATGAAGCACATTACACCCACTGGCTTTTTGGCCTCAACCCTACTGAAGTGAGAGAAGCAAAGTACTGGCTTTACTTATAACCAACACCTTCTCGGTATTTCTAGGGCTTGGAGTGGGGGGAAAGAGAAGGCGCAGTTAAGCGCAGCATGCACCATGGACGATACCATGGGGATCTGCACTTATTACTCCCCCATTCCTCACCCCTGCTCTGGGTAAATCAGGCTACTACAACCCATTTACACTCTGTCAAGAATCAGAGAGGTAGCCGTGTTAGTCTGGAATAGCAGAGGTAACAAAGAGTCCTGTGGCACCTTAAATACTGTAGTTAGTCTTTAAGGTGCCACAGGACTCTTTGTTACATTTACACTCTGTCTCCCACCCACATTGCAGCATCTTCTTCCTTGCAAGTCCCTGCCCCTGGAAGTCCCTTCCTGGGTCAAGCCTCCATCCTCATCTCCAAATGCATTTATCCCATGAAGCCTGTAAATCCAAATCCTCCCACCAAAGGCATGCTATCCCTACCCCCCTCCTGGAACTGCACCATGTTACATCTCTGCTCTGGTCACCCAGTGCATTCACTGGGAATATTTTTGTTGCCCCTTAGACTGGAAGGTCCTTGGGATCTTGTCCCTTCTTTGTTCTGTAAGTGCCACTCACACTGTCGGGGCTCTATACATAATGATCAATGTTGATAATGAATAAAGAATCTAGACCTGCCCATCTGGAAATGTTTTATCGCATGTTCTACCTGGTTAACAGAGACCAGAAATATTTGACCCGTGTGTTTTTTCACCTACTGCAGTTTGCGCTATTGGCAGTCAATCTGCCCATAGCTGAGCTAAAGAATGTGTCGTCGCTAATGGATAACTATGGGGTGTGAAGCCGTATGTGAGAACAGCATGCGCAGCTATGTGAGAACAGGAGGCAAGGGTGGAAGGAGAGTGTGTTGTCTGTGGTGCTGCCGCTGAGCATTGTTCAATGTGCCCTTTGTGGGAATGTGTCTTGTGCCCAGGCAGAAAATGAAGTTAGTGGAGAACACACCTGCCCACCTGTGACACGGAGCATAGAACATCAATGCTTAGGAATCTGCGCTGGCTGCCAGGTTGAGGTCCCAGAGGTTGTTTATAACCATTAAAGCCCTAAGTGGCTTAGGACCTGGTTAGTCCAGAAACTGACTCTCTCCCCATACCCGAGTGCCACAGCTTTGGTCAGTGGGTTGCTTAACTTAGAGCTTCCTTCTTCCCGGTTTAAATAGGAAGGGGCTGGAAAGCAGCGCATCAGAACTGGCTTTTCTGTAGCCTGCCACAGCCTGGCTTTGTTAACATTACAGATGTGCCATACAGCCCACCTTTATTTCAGGAATTTAGGAAGGGTTGGGCTTGAGAGATATGGGGAGGCCGCTGGGGCTTGCAATAAGACTATTGTGGTGAGACTAGTCATTGGTGGTTTTTAACTATTGTATTTTGAAATTTTCAAATTCTAGCCATTGGGCTACTTTGGGGGGGAGGGGTTCTTTAACAACCTGAAAACCCCCCAATAATTCACTCTGTGTATGAAACAGAGCGGGAATTGAGTGTAAACACAGCACTGATGCAAATGGCCCACACAATGTTTGCTCCCAGACATTCTTCCCTCTTGCCTTTCTTTGAAAATGAATGACCCGTTACCTCCAATTGTCTCATGTTGTCATTACATTTCCAACCTGCCGTGTTGGTTCATATCTTAGTGGACCCAGTGGTAATATATGGGCTAGCAGGGCCTGCAATTCTCCAGACAGAATGCTACTCAGTTGTCTGCCTTTGGTTTAACTCTGCTGTTTCACAATGCAAGACCTCTTTGGTGGTGTCACAGAAATCCCACCGCCACAGTAGCAACCTGGAACTACAGCTGAAGAACAGGGTAAGCTTGGACTTTTCCTGGTATCTTGACAGTTTTGATGCAATCTGTCAGGCCATAACAGGTGGCGTCAAGTTATCAATCTCTTTCTGAGCACAATATGACTGCTGGGTGAGTATCCTCGCCTTTGGGACCGCATCACCTAATGTGAAGTGCCTCTGAACTGTCTATCAAGGCATTTATACCCCTCGCAGTACCATGGTCTCTGAGGACCTGTTATTAAAGTGATGTTTATCGCTATCTTGCTACATCCACAGCGTGAGACAAAATGACACTACAGGAGATGAGCCAGATACACAAGACATGAGCAACACTGGCAATAATGGAATGCTGTCTTGTGTAATGCACAGACATGGTACAAGTGATCATGACCCCCTGTTAGCAGCTCGCCCTGGCAACGCAACAGCCTGCGCTATGTTCCCAGTGACCAAGCAGCCTATTACTGTCTCACAGCTTTAGGACTTCTCCTGTAGCTTAAGCAGCGGGAAGCTGTGCTTTGTGGCACTGAAGGTCCTGGGTTTGTTTCCTGATAACGACTGTAGTGTGTCTGTCTGTATGCAGTCACAGCTGATTACAATGGTGTGGCATGAGAGATCTCCATATGATGTTAATACCAACAAGCGATGAAACCAAGGAGGAAGGGTGGTTTTATGGGTAAGGCACTAAACTGGGATTCCAGTGACTTGGCTTCAGTTCCTGCCTCTGCCACAGACTGGCTTTGTCACCTTGAGCAAGTCACTTCATTGCTGTGTGCCTTAGTCAGGGCCGGCGACAGGGGGGTACTACGGGTAGAGCTGTACCGGGCCCCCCGACTTTAGGGGGCCCCGGTACAGCTCTACCCGTAGTCATCCAGGGGGGCTCTCCCCCGGACGAGCGCCTGTCCCCGGCCGGAGCAGAGCCCGGCCAGCGGCAGCGGCTCAGTCCAGGGGAGGGAGGGGGGAGGGAGCAGCAAGGGAGGCTCTCGCTGCTCCTCGGGTCTCGCTGCTGCCAGCTGGTGGGGGGAGCGCCGGCGGGGTTGGGGGGGGGCGCTGGGCTGGGGGCCCCCCGGCCGCTGTTGGCTGGGCTGGGGGGCCCCGGCTGGGCTGGGGGGGCCCCCAAACTATTAGAGTAGGGGGCCCCCAAATTTCTGTCGCCGGCCCTGGCCTTAGTTCCCCTCTTCTGCAATGTGGGATAAATGCATCAATGTTTCTGAGGCTCAGATTCTATGGTCATGGCAGCTGTGTATAGACAGCAGCTGCCACCTTGACCCAACACAATACAATGTGCAGTGACTCCAGATTGCACCATGTGACACGACTGAGCATTTTTCCTGAGAGAGGGAAAATAGCAGAAATATTTGTAACTGTTCCACTTTCCTGCCAACATATTTTCTTTGTGTAAAGAAAGACCCTGGCAGCCCGAAGAAGCCAAGAGGTGCCCTCGCTCCTCCAGAAAGGAGAACCTATCAGGTAAGGATGCCAGCATACCAGGCTGGGTAAATTTGTACACACACTTCAAATAACAATAGGTGGCCCTGCTATCTGATAAAGGCGCCCTGCAGGAGTCTGGCTGCGGGACAGAGGGAATCAGAGGTCATGCCATGAATTTCAGTTATGTTGCTAGCAGAGGAGGCAGATAGCATCTACAGTCCCAGAGAAAGGAAATAAAGAACAGAAAACGTAAACTGACGTAAAGGGTTGGCAAACAGCAGACTAGAAACAGCTTCAGGAATTATAAGAACAGGGCGTTTTCCAGCATTACGGGGCAGCCTCCGTTATAAACATCTATGTCTGCTCTATAGCACAAGACCATGTGTTTCCTCTGCCTACTCGCCCCCTGGCTCAACACAGGCCTGTATCTGAGCATTACATGCTCCAACTCCAACCAATGGACAAACAAACATTGTGGACACATTTTAAATAAATCTATTAAATAGCTGCCACATTCCACTCCAGAGAGAGCTGCATTTCAGCTTTAGAGGGCTGGTTCCCATGTGTGTTTATAGATTAGCAGATCGAGAGAGAGATTACACACACAGAGTGCATACTTTGTGCTTTGGGATCCTGCTGTATGAAAGAATTTAAAATTATTATTGTCTTGTATTATATTATAATTAAGCCAGAGATACAAAAGTCCTATAAGATCACTAGTACATCCCCTACAGAAATAATGCAAGAATGCTCCCTAAAGTAAAACATTCAGAATTTTGTCCAGTCTGTTTCCACCACTTTCCTAAGGAGATGATTCTACCGGCTCCCTTTGGCCAAAAGGTCAGGAGAACACTTAGCTATAGAACAAGCATGTGGAGCCTGAACTCTGAGCGGGAGCCAAAGCAGAAGCAGCTTCATATCTAATGGGTTCTAAACCAACTTTCTGAAAATACAAAATACACATCTAGAGTTTCACTTTAAGGCTCATCTCTAGAGCCTGATCCAGGACCCATTGAAGTCACTGAGTTTTTCCACTGACTTCACTCAGCTTTGGACCAGGCCTTCAGTGATTCATTACTGTTCAGTTATCTGATCTGGTTCTTAGTCCATTTCCTAATGGGAGGCTTCCCTCCCTCCTTCCTCCTCACACAATCCACTATCACAAATAGCATTAATTAGCACTCTTGTGGGCAGCCACAGCAAAGGGCCCAAGACACGAGACACGCTGATGACAGCATGGGTTAGAAGCTTGCATTATGCTTAGCCGTGTTGTGCCTCTCTCTGTGCTTCATGATTACCACAGCACTTTTCACCAGCATGAAACTGACTTCTCCCAGGAGGATGGGCTGACCTCCGGCATTGCTCCAGCTCCCAGTGCTGGATCTTGCCTCTAGCCTCACTCTTCATCTCTCATGTGATTGTCCAGCTTCCCAGCTTCAGCTCAAAGTACCCAAGGCCTTTAGCTTTTGTGACACTATCTTGGGGTGCCCAGGACTGTGAGTCACCTTGTTACCCCTGCCATAGCAGGAGAGATACTTGTTTGTACTTAACTGGGTGTCTGTTAGCAATCCAAACAATCTGCTCCAGGCTCTGCCAGCCCTTACTTTGCCTTGAAAGTTAACAACAGATGTACCCGAATCACTCCGGAAATGTCTCACTGTACTATCCAGCCCCTGTCAATGGACACTCAAAGTAATTGGCAGGTTGGCTGTTCCCAAGGGAGCCATATACGCACAGCTTGATCGGTACAACACAGGATCAGGTCCTTTAAAACACCACAGCACTGAGATATATTTATAGTGAAACAATCATACATTTGTGATCAAAGATTAAGATTTAAGGATAGCAAGTAAGGCTAATGAAAACAGAAATGGTTACATATAAAACAAAAAGTATAACACGCTACTTAGTCTGCACTAAATTTAACAGGCTAAAATCCTTCTTTACTTTAGTTTCTCATGTCACCACCCCATATTGCTGGGATTCATCATTCATGGATGCAAAAAGATGGGTAACAGGTGTCCCTGTCCCTCAGTTATAGTCCAGTAAATCTTTGGAGTGCACCTCTAGATAAATCTCTCTTTCCCCTACTGTTCTTCTCTTTTTGTTGATGTCCCATCACCCTGTTAATTTATATGTAAATGGAGCTTCCATTGTTTCAGCTTACAATGTTTAATCTATGTAGGAACTAGGTTGAACAGTCAATATACATCCCTTTGTCTCACAAAACTGCTGCGGGGGTGATAACAGCTTGATACAAACTATACAGGCATACTTTCAGTATATAGACATAACTTTTTTAATGTCATCTGTATGTACATTTGACAGCTGTATTAATGACCAGCATGATCCAGGCTTTCATTTAAGATCGCACACAACATTCTTTGTAGATAAATACAATGACAACAATACATTGGGTATGGTGAGTTTGTCAGGCCTCTCAGGGGCTACCATTACAGAACGGTGAACTCTTTGCCAGTTGGCATTGAGGGTTTCTTAGGGTCACAGCTTCTCAGTCACATGGTCCTGCTAGGGCTTCTCGCTACATTTCCCCTACTTAGTAAATGGTAAAAACAGCCCAACCCAAGAGAGCAGACAGCATCCTCAAGGCAATTTCATGGCCAAGAAGGGCCAGGCTCAGAGACTTTATCCAACTATCCAGAGGAAGAAAGTTTCTGTTGTCATAAGCTCCCACCCTTCTGTTTCAAGGGCCAGTGCTTCACCTGGATCTTCAGATGTTACCCCAGATGCTTAGATCTCTAGGATGTAGCTACTGAGACTTTGCTAGAATCCAGAAGCTCATCCATGTCCCTTTTCCTATTACAGAACTTGAAGAACAGTTCACTCTTATGTCAGAAGATGTCCATTAGGATTTTCCCACCATGCTTTTTGATGAAGGCATTGCCATCATCTCCCTGAAGCAGCATCAGGCTTCTGCTCTGAAAGTAATGAGAGTGACCGTTTGGGGTATCCCACTGGTCAACAGCCTCTGTCTAAATGCTTCTTTAGAGCCCTGGTTAGCTTTGCACCACCCCTTATGGAGATGGTCCCCACTTAGAGGTTGAAACTAGTTTTATAGGGTTTTAGTAATCTTCCCTTTGAGTCTATGAAGAGGTTCTTCTATTAAGGCTCCATTTCTAAAATTGGTTGTCGTTGCTTTCGAGGACCCCACTCCAGGAAGGTACTTAAACATGTGCCTGACTTTACGCATGCGACTAGTCCATTGGTTCTCAAAGTGGGGGTCGGGACCCCTCTGGGGGTCGCGACCTGGTTTTGCGGGGGTCACGAGCCCCTTCTCCCTGCAGCTGGCCCCGACCCCTGCTGAGGGCTGCTGTCATCCGATGCCCCCGCGAGCTCAGTCCCGGTCACAGTGGGCTCCCTGTGCCCCCCCCCCCCGCCAGCTCCAGGCGCCCCCTTGAGCCCAGCCCCGGTTGCGGAGGACTCCCGACGCGCGCCTCCTCCCCCCCGCCCCGGCCGGTTCCAGGCGCCTTGTGAGCCGAGCCCCAGTCATGGCGGGCTCCCCGTGCCCCCCCGGCCAGCTCCAGGCACCCCCGTGAGCCGAGCCCAGTTGCGGCAGGTGCCCGGCGCCCTCACGAGCTCAGGACGGTCGCGGCGGGCTCCCAGCGCTCCCCCCCCCCCCCCCGGCCCTGGCCAGCTCCATGCACCCCATCTCCAGGCTGCTGGAACCCTCCACCCCCAGCCCCTGCCCCACGGGGGCTGCTGGAACCCCCCAGCCCAGCCCCTGCCATGGCAGGCTGCAGGCATGCCCCCCCCCCAGCCCGGCCCCTGCCCCAAAGAGCTGCCAGCAGCCCCCCCCCCAGCCCGACCCCTAAGGGGGGGGTCACGCTTAGAGGCCTGGTGTCCAAAAGGGGTCACCAAAACAAAAAATTTGAGAACCACTGGACTAGTCCCACTAAAGTGAATAGGATTATGCATGCGCTTAAAGTTAAGCACACACTTAAGTACCTAGCTAATCAGGGCCTAGGCTTCTGAGATGAAAGCTCTAGCCTGTACAGACCACTCCCTATTCCCCACCTATGGAGTTGCCATACATGCTGTACCATCCTTTGTGCACAAACAACACAGTGATTTTCACCAGAACTAGACCACTGTTCTGTCTTCTTCCATTCTGCCCTGCTTTCTCCAGTGAGACTGAGTGATGTCCCCACAGCTTCCGGCAGATGTCAAGGGAGGCATTCAATTCTATCTGCATAGAGCATCAGAATTTCACGCTTGTGAGAGCATGTTCATTTCCTCTGAGGAGCCAAAGGAAAGGCAAGAACCCCTAGACCAATGTCCTGTCCAGTGAGATTAGAATGCATGTTGTTGAACCTTATGCCACCTGGGAACAGCAAAGGCAATTACTGCTTGTTCCACATGAAGAAACTCTGTCTCCTGGGTTGAGATGGGTGACCCATCCCAAGGATAGATCTGCAAAAATTCTGTAGTGTCCTCCACACCCACTTTGGCTAGACATTTGGAGGAGACATATTTGTCTCCATACATGCATTGCTTGGTAAAACTGTTCTAGCTTCTGTTCTTCAGACATAGTCCCACACTGCTGATTAGAAAGAATGCAGTGTAGATCTCTCCTCATTAGAAACTGACCTTGGCCACTCAGAGTACAGATAGGGTGACCAGATGTCCTGATTTATAGGGACAGTCCAAATTTTTGGGTTTCTTACACAGACTCCTATTACCCCTCACCCCCTGTCCCAATTTTTCATATTTGCTGTCTGGTCACTCTAAGTACAGTGAAACCTCGATATAACAGACTAATTCAGGCGAGGGGGTGTCCGTTAAAGCCGAAAGTCCGTTATTTAATAATTTTTTTAAATTATTAAATAACGGACTTTCGGCTTTAACGGACACCCCCTCGCCCGAATTAGTCCATTATATGGAGGTTTTATGTCCGGGAGCCGTCAACCCGCCCACCCGGGTCCCGGCTGCTGGGACCCGGGCGGGAGCCGGCAGCTCGCCCGCCCGCAGGCGGGACCCGGGAGCTGGCAGCCCGCCCGCCCGCAGGCGGGACCCGGGAGCCGGCAGCTCGCCCTCCCGCAGGCGAGACCCGGGAGCCGGCAGCTCGCCCGCCCGCAGGCGGGAGCCGGCAGCCAGCCAGCCCCCCCACCAGCAGGCGGGATCCGGGAGGAGCCAGCCCGCCCGCAGGTGGGACCCGCGAAAAACGGATTTCGGATGCAGCGGAAATTTTGTCCGTTGCATCCGAAGTCCGTTAAATCGGGGTCCGTTAAATCGGGGTTTTACTGTACAGACAACTTTTATTAGCTGTAAATATTGCTTTTCCAATGGACAAAGTCAGTGCTTTCTATACAAGGAAAATGGCCTATGGTGCTCCTAACATGCCTCCATTGAAATTGAAGCCATGTGGTCACGTGTGTAGATAGGGCTAGCCCATTTTCAACACTTGATGTAGAAAGTGCGCGGGATGTCTCATTCGTCCAGGCATCTAGCTCACGTTCTGCAATGGGTGCTGAAAAAAATGGACCCTCATTTACACCAGAAGTGGCTAAACCACTTTCAACCACCACTGCAGGGTAATACCAGAGGCAGAGTTGTGGTTGACACCCAGACCACATGTCATTTTCCTAGTGCAGAGGTTCCCAGACTCGGGGAACTCCAGAGAATTGGGAGCAGGTTTCAGAAGCATCATGACTACCCTCTCTTGTCCCCTCTTTACCTTATCCTGATATGGGGAGAGGGGGGTGTTTCCAGGCTAGGCTTTATGCTGCTGGAGATAATCTGCAGAATATGAATACAGCATAAACCTATGCAGCGATGCCTGTCTGAATCTGCAATCAACCTGAAACGATAGCTCAAGGATTCCTAACTACCATGTCCACCTGGTCTCGCTCAATGAGAGGGAGATCCTGGCTAGATCTCAGTTAGATGGAAAGGCAGGTCCCTGTGGGATGACAGTATGGAAAACATTGAGAACCACTGTCATACTGTAAGCAGGGCCTTAGTCATTCAGCTTTATTGCCAGCTGGCAATAAATTAGCTTGCTACTGTCCTGTTTCTGAGGCATCTCTAATAAGGACAGTGTCTGTTAGTGGTTTATACTTGGCATTTTCTAGATAAAAGTTTTTCCACTTTAACTAAGCTTGAGTGAGATGCTGCTATTTCTCTTGCCAACCTCATTCCAACCAAGTGTCTCTCACCATCTTGCTTCTGCTTCTTTTTATAGTTAAGTGCCATAGAGGAAGTTAGCAGGAGACCGGAGCCAACTGTGAGTCAAGCTCAAAAGTTCTACGGTTTCTGTCTGTTCCAATGTTCACCCATCTACCTTGTCTGTGGGGAACTATCCGTTACAGGTAAGGAAAACTGTCTAAAGACTAGCTCCTCCGTTGCTGTAAATCACTGAAGACAATGGAGCTATGTTGAACGACACTAGCTGAGGAACGGGTTCTTCAAGAATGCAGGTTTGGGGGCAAAAGGGGTTAATCACATATGAATCTGGGACTAACTCAATATTCATGAGAGCTTTGCTGTTCCCTTTTAACACTTTCCAGCTCAGTATTAAAACCAGCATGGATCTCACGCCAACTCTCAAGATTTCTCCCCAAGCTTTGTATATTCTCCAGCATGGGAACGTATGGGGCACATACCATGAATAGGACACTAAATCCGTTCCATCACTGTGGACGCACTCCGGTGTGTGAGGAAGGAATCTTCAGATGGCCTCTCTACCTACTTCAGATGGTCCCCGTCTGATTTCATGGCTATGTCTGACGGAGAGCACAGCACTGTGCTTGGACAAGGCCCATCTACAGTCAGTCCAGCTGAGGCAAAAGCTCTAGAGACCATTAGAAACTTTCTGGTGGCTTCTGCTGGTTTTTGTGGTCATTTTTTACAGTGGGAAAAGCATATCACTGAAGCTCCAAATCAATTCAATCAGTGAGGGCAGTGCTGAAAATCCCTGCCACCCACTTCTCTCAGTAATTAAGAAGCCAGAAACTCGTCTCCCAGAAGAACAACAAAGAATTATCCCCATACTTCGAGCTCCAGTACTCACCCTCTTAATTCATTTTTAATGCCTGCAAGGATTTTGCCTCTCAACCCATTATGGTTTTTGGCTTGGCAGACCCAGTGAGAATGAACCATTAACCGAGTCTGATCAACTGTTAAGAGGGAAGGAAACAGAAAGTTACCCTGGGAAAGGTACAGATCAAATCTTTGAACATAAAAGAAAATTTCAAGCTAAAGAATGAAAAGTGGAATGACATGTCTCATGCCTGGTGTTGATAAAATATTTTGCAACACTGGTGAACTTAACAGCCATTATTTTTAAGTATAATCTTTCTGACCTTAAAGGGGCGATAAGGTAGAGAAAATGTTTGTGAAAGGTTGTGCGTTTTCCTAGTGAACTAAGATTTTCCCTCTCCCCTCCCATCCAAGGCTAACATTCAAAATGGAAGCTTGGCACTTGCACCCTGTGTCGGAACTTGGAAGCTGTTTGTTTAGCTTTCCCCGAAATATTAGCTAGGCAGCCTTGCAAAGCAGGGCAAGAAAGGGAGCCCTGTGGAGTGGCACAGACGTCTGAGAAGCCGAGGGTGCATAACTCAAACTGCTCAAGTTTATTAAAACAAAATAGGTCAGTGGAGTTGCCCAGAGGGTTACGTAAGGCGGAAAGCAGCACTCCACAGGAGAGAAGGGAGCCTGTTTAAAAGGCAAAGCCACTCCAGTTTGTTTATGGCTGGAGATAACTGACTTGTGGGGTGTGTCTCTTCTCCAAGCTGACAGTGTAAATCACACTATCTACAGAGCTGATGAGGATTTGGATTGGGCTGTTGTTTTGTGAGCTGTGAATTACAGCAAATGAGGTTTTAATAATTATTGTTGCTAACATTATTCTATTGTTGTTGTTATAATTGCATTTGGTCCCTGTGAAAGTGGTGTCATGACTTGCAAATCGTTTACAGGAAATCTTAAGGATTATATTAAAAAAATATCCCTGATTCATCTGAAAAGGGTTGTGAAGGGTGGGTTTAAAACGGTTTGTAAGCACTGGACGTGGCAGTGTGTGCTTGGGAGGAAGGGTCCCGAATGTCATGTTGTAACAACAAGTCCGATTCAGTCAGCTGGCATTCTCCCTCACACCTGGAGCAGAGGAGAATAAAGTATTTGGGGAAGCAGGAAGTGCCCATTTGGCCTTCAAACGGGCCTGTGCTATGGTAATTTAGCCTTCTGGCTTCCTGCACCTCCTCCTCACTTTCTGCAGCTCCAAAGACACAGCCTCCAGTTTTCAACAGCATTGACTCATTCTGGGTGCCCCAACATTTGGGTGCCAGCCTCAGGCGGCCTGGTTTTCAGAAGTGCTGAGCAACTCTTGACTTCCAAAGGCACTGTGAGAGCCTTTTCCCCGCTGAAAATGTGATCCTAGGCATCCAATGGGGGTACCCCCAAAAAACAGGCACCCAAAATTAGAGGCCATGCTTGAAAATGTGGATCCCTCCGTGTGCCCCTTTTCATGTGGCCTCCCTGGTAGCCCTCTCCTGGCTCCTGAGATAAACCAGACCCCATATTCCTGCAACCTCAGCCCCATAGCAAGCCCAGCCCACAACACTGAGAGAGCCCCAGGAATAAGATATAACCCCCATGTCGCGCAGAAGACCGTGCGATCGGAGGGGATCTCAGACTGTGGAAGGACACCTAACATTCTGAATATGTTTAAGACCTGGGTGATACATCAGCCCTCTTTCTTCCTATTCATAAAGTGAATGGCTGGTCCAAAGACACTAGTTAAATCCAGCCTGGGTGCATGGCTCCCCATCTAGAGCACATGAGCCAAAAGGCCCATATAGCATCTTGCAGCATGGGCCCCTTTACAGGAAATAGCTGATGCCGCCGTGGGGCCATTTACCCACTCGCCAGTTTGATGGAACTGTGTTTGCGTTTTATACTGATGTGAACTTGCCTTTGAAAGCTGCCAGGGGAGGCTTAATCCTCCCGGCTGGTTATGTAGCAGCCCCAAACCCCACGCCCCAGCAGGCCTGCACAGCTAACAGGCACAGGGAATTCTTGCTCCCTCTTTCCCACTCTAAAGGGGTGTGTCCCTGCAAAGGTGAAATCAGGCGTGGGTGGGAGGGAGCTCTCTGCCCAACTGCCATGGTGAGGGGCCTGCTTTCACTCTCCCTTTCACGGGCACTTTCCCTTTCAGGCATTTCACGAGACAAGACGGTGGGGCCAACAATCGGCAATGGCCATGGTGACTGCAGTGGTCCTACACTGAATGACATCAGCTGAGGATCCGGCCTTACAGAGCACACCCACTAGTGTCCTAGCCAAGCACTCAACTCTTTCGGAAAGAAACCCACAGAAATGCGGCGACCCGTCAGAGGGTGGTCAGCTGTCCAGCAAACCTCCTCTTTGCACCCACTCTCTTCTTTAGGGCCATTCCCCGCCCCTGGCAGGCCTGCCCCCTGTCTTGCAGGGCCTTGCTGCTGTATGCAATGTATTTTGCTTTGCCACACGGATGCCTGTGCTCAGCTGGATCTGGTCCCTTACAGAGTCTCTCTCTTACTCTCGGGTGCCCCTTTGTGCTGCTTTCTACCAGGACTCATTAAAAGGGGTCACCTGCATTTTGCTATACACCGAGGTAGCCATGGAAAGGATTTCGCATTGCATGTGACCAGGGGCCTAATCCCTGGGAGGGGAGTGGGGAGTGGGCAGTTTGAGTGATATCCCCCACAGGGGTGAGTCTTTGAAAGGCTGCATTTCCTAGCCCTTAAAGATTGCCAGATTCTCACAGGCTCCGAGAGGCAAAAAACCTAAAGCAGGTCTGTGCTCTAGTGAGTAACTGATGTAATTACGCCCACTTCTTACAGGGCACAGCTTAACCCAGTGGGGGGAGGGGGTGGATTCTCTCCAGGAGGTGTGTCTCTGATGACAAGCCATTTGGCCAATCACGGAGCGGAAAGATCATCGCATTCATACCAAAAAGAAAAGCAACCGCCCTGGGGTATTGATACTGGGGGTGGGGGTCAGCTGGCAAAGAGCGAGTCTAGGAGCTTGCAACGCTGTTAACAAACTGCAGCTGAATCCAACCGGCCAGGGCCTTCCTGCTGCAAATCTCGCTGGCCTCTCCCACTTTCCTCACGCCACTGGAAACTTTTGTGAGCTGGAGTAAAAAGTTCAGCGGCTTTGACTGGCCCTTCTGCCCCCTGCCTCCTAAGCGATCCCCACACCTTGGGACCCTACCAAGGGCTGATCCGACCCACCCTTCACCATCGAGGCCTCCAGGAACCCAGAAGGGGAAACAGAGAGGTGGAGGGGCAGGCAGCCCCCCACCCTCCCAGGGCAGTCACCTGTTCTGAATAAACATTGTTTGACATTTCTGTGTTCCGGTGACAGGGCTGCCTGGGAGCCCCGCTGATTAATAATTACCCAGGCCGTGTGCTCCAGCTGTGCCTGCCAGGGTGGGATCCGGGTTTGCTCTATCTGTGTTAAACAGCCGGAAAAAGGGAAGGCCAGTTTACTTTTAACCAGGGGGCAAATGGTCAGAATTTAGAAATGCCGAACAACCAAAAAGATGCAGGCTGAACTTTCTGTTTGTTCCCTTCGAGGAGAGAAGCGTATTGGGGGGGCGGGGGGTCCAAGGGAGAGGGCACCAAGCCGGCACTCAGAAGACCTGGGCTCTGACACTGATCCGCTGGGTGAGCTTGGGAAAGTCTCTCTAAGCGTCTGTATCTTCTCCTACCCTCTGTCTGGGCTCGGAAGCTCTTCAGGACTGTCTCTTACCATGTGTTTATATGGCGCAACGGAGCCCCGATCCCAGCAGGCGCGACTGTCAAACAAAGAGTGCGTAATAATAAAAGTGCCCATCACTGCACAAGAGGGACAAACGATAGGCAGGATTCTTCGCTCAGTTAGGAGAACACCCCTGGTGTCAGTGGAGTTACACCGGTGTAAAGCCACAGGAACCGAGAGGGGAAACAGGACCAAGACCAATGTCAACTCCAGAGACTCCCGCGCCTCCCCAACCTAACAGCCACCCCACCTCACCCCCTTCACACACACACACTAGAGCTCTGTCTAGAGAATTTTAGAAAAAACACCAGATGCCATCTTCGCCCTGTCAACACTAGGGCTGCTGGTTGTGGAACTGGTGGGAGGTTGGGGAAGGGGAATAGTTTCCTAATGCACAGGCCAGCCTCGGAATGATGGGGGCTAGAAGAAATCCCCCTGCACTCACTACTCCATACCTGCCAACTGTGGGGTTTGTTACACCTTCCTTTGAAGCACCTGGTGCTAGCCACCATCAGAGACAAGCCACTAGGCTAGACGGACCTCTGGGATGATCCGATATGGCAGGAGTAGTCCATTATTTTTTGTCAAGGTCCAAATTTCTTGGTCAAAGTCCAAACTCCAGAGAATAAAATAATAATAAAAAACAACAACAATAATGATAATAAATAATAAAAATAATAAAAGTCAAAAAAAATATCCAAGTCTGTTTGAAAGCATCTGGCAGTCCAGATTTGGCCCACGGTCTGCCTATTGACTACCCCTGCCGTATGGCCACTCCTGTGTTCCTAAAATTCCCTAGCATCGATATGGTGTGAGGGAAATGCCTGAAGTGTACACAGAGCCCTGGAGACCAGCAGACTCAAGCTATCACAGGTTACGTTATTTCTTTTCATTTTATGCAGAACCAGAAGGGTCACAGCTGTAAGACAAAAGAATCCCTCGGCAGTGGAAAGCTGATGACAGGTACCAGTAGGAGTCCAAAGCTGCAGATGCACATGACTGAGAAGATGTTTAGATCAGAAAGGGGATGATTCATGCAGGTGCCCACAACCCGCATTGGCTCAGTGGCCTTGGTCAGCTCAGCTAGGAGGAGGGAGGAGCAAACAGCACTGTTGGCTTTTTGCTTTGTTTCTGGGTGAAAGAGATGGATCCGACCCCCAGGGAAACCATCTGGCAAAGGATTCAAGGTGACATGATGAAAAATGATTTGCTTTCTGCCGTGAAGGCGGGAACTGCTGGGGGTAAGAATCTTTCCTCTGTTGTGGTAGTGGGTGAGCAGCCGGGACAGCCACCCTCCCCCCCGCCTCCCCTCAGTCCTCATGCTACTGCTGTCACTGGATCCAGGATGGGAAGGCTCAGAGAGGGATCAGGGGCCCATCAGGAAACAGTTGGCTTTGCCTCTTGCACTTCTCATGTGACATTCAGCCCAATGCAGAGGGCCCACCCCAGGCCAATGCATGTGAGTTGGGATCTAAGTAGTGTGTGGGCCTTACACATGTTTGTATGGGGGTGAATTTCACCCCACTGGGTTTATCCCACTCACTCATTTCTATAAGGACTGGAACTCCCCAGCCCGAAGGCAGGTGCAGCCCCACCGACGTGCAGTGGGAGTTCCCAACCAGCAGTGTACGGCCAAGGCTGTGGCCCATCAACGTCAATGGAGCTGCGCCAACCTAGACCAGCAGAGGCTCTGGCCCAGAAGCTTTGCCCCTGGCTCTGACCTAGACATTCTGCCCTTGATGCTGAGCCAGGCGGGAGTCACGGGGTAACTCCAATGGGGTTTTCTTCCATCCAGGCTCAGCTGCTTTTTCATGGCCCTTCTGCACAAAACTGTGCCTGGCTTTAACTTCCAGAGAGCAAAGGAAGTGGGTCCAAACTAGGGTGACCAGACAGCAAGTGTGAAAAATCAGGACATGGGGGTGGAGGGTAACAGGAGCCTGTATAAGAAAAAGACCCCAAAATCAGGCCTGTCCCTATAAAATCAGGACATTTGGTCACCCTAGTCCAAATCAACCCCCCCAAAAGGCCAGTCATGTGTTTTGATTTATTGTTTGTGGGGACGGGGCGTTATATTGGCTTGGTTGGTTGGTTTGAATGAATCGCAGAGCAGGTGAAGGCTGTTGCATTTCCCTGCTGGACGGCAGCTTTTCCTTGGTCATGGCTGGGTTACCACTGGCCATGCAGCTCTGGGCCTCTGTGGAAGAGGGGAGGTGGGGGCCCTCACTCAAAGAGCTGCCCTGCCACCTGCTGGCAAGAGAGAGACAGCAGGCGACCTCAGTCAAGCTTAATTAGGAACTTCCTCTCTGGACACTGAAGAGATTTAACCCTTCTGAGGACTTTAGCCTTCTGGGGCGTGCATGTGGCAAGCACCTTCTCGATCAAGGTGATGGGCGAGAACACTGGTGCTCTGCTCAGAAGACGTCCAGAAGATGCAGAGGGACGTGGCAGACCTCTGTCCTGCCCCGTCCTGCAAAGCTTCCTATCCCACAGTACAGCTTAGGGCCACGCAACATCGTCGTTCACACACAATTGTCTCCCCAAACCCTGAGTGGACAACACCCAAGGGAGAGAGAGACAGGACTGGCTGGAGAGGACAGTGATGAAAGAGCTGTTTCTAGCTGAGCTGTGACATGGGAGATTCACAGAGGGTGTTCCAGGAGGCAGGCACTGCCGAGGGAACAGGGCACTGCTCTCGCTCTGACAGTGGCGAGATTGTGTGAGAGGAAACCAAAGAGAAAAGCGAGGGGGGAGAGGAGGAGAGAGAGAGGGAGGTCTGGGAGGTCAGCTGGAATGCAGCCATGAAGGGGCTGAAGGCCAAGAAGGGTGGCTTTTAAATGAACAATGGGGAGGAGACATCTGAGGATGGGGTGATGGGGTGAGTCGCAGCATTCAGCACGTGTTGCAGGCTGGAGAATGGGGACTTTGACTATTTCTACTCCTTGTTCAATGGAGTCCCACTGCCCTTGATGTGAGTATTGCAGCCATGGTGGAGCCCCAGGCAGCAGCTTACGCAGGCACTGACACACACACCCTACCCCCCGACATGGCCTCTGAGTGCCTGGTCAAAGTGGCAATGGTGAAGTCTGCAATTAAGACAATGTGTGGAGGAAGTTGATGGTCAAAGATCACACCAGGTGTACAAACAATGGGCCTGATCCTGGTCTCACATCAGTAGAACTCCCTCAACTTCAGTGGAACCAGGATGAGGGAGAGGGAAATCGGGCCCAGGGGCTGCAGACAGGAGAACTAAGTAGAGGAAAACACAGAGTGAGTTCTGGTGGGGATACGCCGCTTGCTCAAGAGAAGCAAGACATTTAGCTGCAGGTAATCGTAGAAAATCATACGTTAGAGGAAGGCAAGAGAGTAATGGAGAAACCAGCAGGTGAAAGAGATGAAAAGCGAAGTCTCATCAGGGTAAACGCAATAGCTAAGGTTACAGGCAGAGATCAGTGACAGTGAGAGGGAAATCAGAGAAGAGAGCTGAGGGTGAGAACTGAATCTTGTGAGGTTCCACAGAAGCTTGGAGGGGTCTTGGACCAGAGTAGGCCCCACTGCTGTCAGACAGAGAGCCCGTAGTTAGTGACAGGTAGATGAAACTCTCCCCTGTGCACCTAGATGCACCATTTTAAGCCCTTAGCATTCAGAAGAGGATGGGGCTTGTCCTGTCCCATGTTCACGGGGCTGAAGTTCACCCTGTAAGAAGAGAACCCTGGAAACTCCCAGCTGTTCTGCATGAAGCGAAGCATGGTGTCCTTTTACTCCCACCCCTACCGGTCCATTTCATCACCCAGTGCTGGCTGCCCTTGCCAGCACTGATGGCTTTCTAATTCTATGCATGGAAGGAGGCTGACTCCGAAGTACACCTGGCACAGGCCATGCCCCATATTCCCTGAGACAGAATGTACCAGCTGCCCTGCACGCCTTAGCCTAGGGAGCAAGCGTCCAGAATTTCTTCCTAAACCTGAGGCTTACTCATATGCTGCCAAGACAATAGGCCGTCCCTCCCCTTTTCAGATGGAGAGTCTGTCATTAAGTTCCCGACCTGTTGGTTTGCACAGCCGCCTCCTTGGTCCCCAACTAAAGGATCCCACCATAAGAGAAAGGGGCAGATAGGGCTTCAAAAATGACAGGACCAGAGTATATGCTAGATCTACATGTTGCAAAAACTGCTTAGTTCCTTTGGAGTCCAGTCCCAGTATACCCTCAAAGGACAGGCATGACTCAGTAGGCTTCTGGAAAACAAGATTTATTGCAAGCAATAGGAGCCAAAGGGGTTAAAACCCCAAAACAACTGGCTCAACTCGATACATGGTTGAGGCCATCTTATACCCCCTTGTGGATAGGGGAGGGGGATTTTTCAATACACTCACACAAGTAAGAACACTTAATGGCTATTGTACTCATTGTGTGATATTAATCTATTCCATTTACCTGTCTGGTAAACAGGAGATTCAGGGTACTTAGGGGTATTCAGACACTATGACATCTGCCTTGTGAAAAGCACAGCTGTGGCAGGGTGATCATAAGTTTAAGATGCATGCAAGGCTAGGGGTCGAGAGTATTGAGACAGTTTTTAAAATCATACTACACAACATTCATAATACAGTTGCTTCGAAGTTACATTATTCTAACATACAGATGGTGTAAATCCACACGGTTCCCATGATATCAATGAGCCGGACCCTCAGCTAGTGGAAATCAGTGCAGCACCGTTGACCAAAGTGAGCCAAGTCCTCATGGTGGGGAGGGAGCAGTTTGCTGCCCTACGTTTCCCTGTGAGCACATATACGACCAGCTTTTCAGCTAGTATAAATCTAAGTGCACTATAAATTAATATACCGTAAGAGCCCTGACCGGGGTTATTCTATCTACTACCCAAGATCCATAAACCTGGAAACCCTGGACGCCCCATCATCTCGGGCATTGGCACTCTCACTGAAGGACTGTCTGGATATGTAGACTCTCTACTCAGACCCTATGCCACCAGCACTCCCAGCTATCTCCGTGATACCACAGACTTCTTGAGGAAACTACAATGCATTGGTGACCTTCCAGAAAACACCATCCTAGCCACCATGGATGTAGAGGCTCTCTACACAAACATCCCACACAAAGATGGAATACAAGCTGTCCGGAATAGTATCCCTGATGATGTCACAGCACAGGTGGTTGCTGAGCTCTGTGACTTTATCCTATCCACAACTATTTCAAATTTGGTGACAATATATACCTCCAGACCAGCAGCACTGCTATGGGCACCCGCATGGCCCCACAGTATGCCAACATCTTTATGGCTGACCTGGAACAACGCTTCCTCAACTCTCGTCCACTCACACCCCTTCTCTATCTACGCTACATTGATGACATCTTCATCATCTGGACCCATGGGAAAGAAACTCTGGAAGAATTCCACCATGACTTCAACAGCTTCCACCCCAACATCCACCTCAGTCTGGACCAGTCCACACAGGAAATCCACTTCCTAGACACCACAGTGCAAATTAATGACGGCCACATCGACACCACCCTATACCGAAAACCTACCGACAGCTATGCCTACCTTCATGCCACCAGCTTCCATCCCGGACATACCACACGATCCATTGTCTACAGCCAAGCACTGAGGTACAATCGGATTTGCTCCAACCCCTCAGACAGAGACCAACACCTACGAGATCTTCACCAAGCTTTCTCAAAACTACAATACCCGCACAAGGAAATAAGGACACAGATCAACAGAGCCAGACGTGTACCCAGAAGCCTGCTGCTGCAAGACAAGCCCAAGAAAGAAACAACAGAACACCACTGGCCATCACCTACAGTCCTCAGTTAAAACCTCTGCAACGCATCATCAGTGACCTACAACCCATCCTGGACATTAATCCCTCACTTTCACAGGCCTTGGGAGGAAGGCCAGTCCTGGCACATAGACAACCTGCCAACCTTAAACAAATTCTCACCAGCAACAGCACACTGCACCACAATAACTCCAACTCAGGAACCAATCCATGCAACAAACCTCGATGCCAACTCTGCCCACATATCTACACCAGCAACACCATCACAGGACCTAACCAGATCAACCATACCATCACTGGTTCGTTCACCTGCACATCAACCAATGTCATATATGCCATTATATGCCACCAGTGTCCCTCTGCTATGTACATCGGCCAAACTGGACAGTCACTACGAAAAAGGATAAATGCACACAAATCAGATATTAGGAATGGCAATATACAAAAACCTGTAGGGGAACACTTCAACCTGCCTGGACACACAATTACAGATTTAAAAGTCACCATACTGCAGCAAAAAAACTTCAAGTCCAGACTGCAAAGGGAAACTGCAGAGCTACAATTCATTTGCAAATTTAACACAAACAATCTAGTACTGAACAAAGACCTTCAATGGCTTGCTAATTACAAAAATAGCTTCTCCTCTCTCCATGTTCACACCCCCCATTCAACTGCTGGAAGAATAACCCACCCTCCCTGACTGGAGATAACAAGCTGGTTCAGCCTAATTGGACTAACCTTGTTACCTCCCACCTGGTTCTTGCCTACTTTTCTATACCTGCCTCTGGACACTTCCACTGCTTGCATCCGACGAAGTGGGTATTAGCCCACGAAAGCTTATGCTTCAAAACTTTATAGTTAGTCTTTAAGGTGCCACAGGACTTTGTTACCTCTGCTATATCCACTGGATGGCCCTTGTCCACATGCTTCTTGACCCCCTCAAATAATTCTGTGGGGACTGAATGACTCAGGGTAATGGAAACGGTGTGGTACAGAACCCTTCACTTCTAGGTTCCTGGTTCAAATCTAGCCCCGGCTGTAGTGGCTGATTGCCATTCCCTTTGACAGCCTGAGTGGAAGATATTGGTGATCCCAACCCAGGTTTCAGCAGACAGATCTGTCCACACCAGGCAAGCTCAGAAAAGAGTGGGTAGAGGAAGCAGCCCTAGAAGTGGAGAGGGAGGGGAAGTCAGGCTCCCACATTCTTTATTTTGGCCACTTCCTTGACTTGATCTTTGTCCAGCATGGTTCTCTCTCAATCTCTCAGTCCCAGGAATTCCCTCTCGGGCCTCTGTGTGAGAGAGGGTGTGACACCACACCCCATATTCTTCAGAGAAACATTGTTATAATAGGATTATAGCATAACTATGATATGTTTTGTGCAAGATAAGGCATGCAAGGTATCATTGGAAAGGTTATGATTTGCTGAATATGATTATCTTATTTGTATGCATCTATCATTTATGTATATAAAGTGAATTGACTAAGCTTCTGATCTCCAGAAGTGTTTGCACCTGGGAAATGCCCACCAAGCAAAATGCAATCAGTCTGGCTGGCTAGCTGGGGACCTGTCAATGGACTGTTAGGGAGAACAATAGGTCTTTGAAGATGCTAATCTCCAACCTTCCTGAGAAGCTTTCCTGGGATGCTACAAACAACCTCTGACTCATGGCTGCTTTGACACTGCAGGGGCACATGATTAAGTCACCTGGTACTGGACTCCATGATAGAATACCAGTATATTTTCACTGGGGGAGGGGGAGGGAACCACACTGGAAAACAAAGGATTCCTGTCATATGTAAAACCTCTTCAGGGACAAAATCAGGGTTTGTTCTTCACTGACTCCCCACCCAGGATGACTGATGTGAACAGCTAAGAAACAGAGACAAAGTGGAGGAGAAGGACTGAGCCCAGGCTAGGAAGGTATTTGGCCTGTGAAAGAAATACCTGGAGGGTTAAACTGCAAGCAAGAGGAGCCTGCCTTCAAGAACTTCTGCAATCTGCCTAAAACAGATTGAGAAATTACTACTGTACTTGTAACCAAAAAATTACTACTTCTAGCCTGATTCTTGACCGTATATTTATACCTGCCTCTGGTCATTTCCACTACATGCATCCAACGAAGTGGGTATTTACCCACGAAAGCTTATGCTCGAATACATCTGTTAGTCCATAAGGTGCCACAGGACTCTTTGTTACTTTTAACCAGTTTCTTTAGTGTATTAAGATTAGCTTGCATCTTTGTTTCATTTGCTTGGTAATCTGCTTTGATCTGTTTGCTAGCCATTATAATCACTTAAAATCTATCTTTTGTAGTTAATACACTTGTTTTTGTATTCTCTAAAACCACTTTGTGGAATTCATAATGGTGGGAAGAAAAAGCTGTGCATATCTTCCTCCACATTGAGGGAGGGAGCAGATTTTATGAGCTTACTCTGAACAGTTCTCTGTGCAGTGCAAGATGATACAATTTTGTGTTTACACTCCAGCATTTGAGTGCGAGGCAGTTCCCTAGCTGAGCTTTCCCATGCAGAGCTGATCTCAGCATCTGTGTGAAATTGCAGCTGGGTGTCCCCCTATCGGGGTATGTGTGCTGGATAGAGTAAAGGGAACCCAGGCTGGTGGGTCAGGCAAGCTGAGTGGTACCCCAGTTCCAAGTGGCACCCTGGGGAGGGGGTAACCCATCACAGAGGGGTCATGGGGAGCTGGCCTGTTGGAGTGGAGGTTCAATGTCACTCATCTCTTCCAAGAGGCAGGGAGCCCTGGTTTGATGGGCCAGATGAGGGCCCATCTCCTGCACTTGCTACTCTTGAGTCTCACTGTTCCAGTAGGCTGCAGCTGTCATGGAAAGTCACAATTGAGCAGGGTGAGGCGGTTCCCTCAGGTAACATGGGGCAGCCCCATGGCAGACTTTAGAGATGGGGATTGAAACTCTGATTTTGACCCAGGAGCCAGTGTTGAGATGGAGCGTTTCACACTCTCCTCTCAACCCTCCTCCCTTCTGGATAGCTTCGCTGCTCCTCCCTGAGCAACCCTTACTCCTGTCTGCTCCCTGCCAACTCTTCTCCTTCATTCCTGTAGCAATGCAACAACTCACCCCTGTGGCACCTCCTGCTGGGTGTCCAGGGAATTAGCTGTTTTCCAGCTGGAGCGCCCTCTGCAGGCCAGTGTCCCGCTGGCCCCGTGTCCCTCCCAGACCCTGGTGCCTCTCTACTGGCAATACCCCACACTCTGCCTCTGGGTCTCCCCTTCCTGGGGAATCCCCAACCCTCTAATCCCCACCTTGCCTCAGTCTAGGGCTACTGCCAGTCGTCATCAAGCCCCCGCTCCCTGAGGCAGACTGCAATGTGAAAGGCAGTCATCATAGGCAAGGGGGGGTGGGAGGGGGTTGGACCTGCCGCCTTTGCCTAGCTCCAGTTCCCTCCTTAGGCCTTGCTCCAGGCCTGCAGCCTGGGGAGTTGCTAAGCTGGAGCTCCACAGCTCCCTTGCCTATTCCCCCAGCACTGTTCCACCTCTGGTATCCTGTCCCTCAGGCAGCCAGGCCCTGCTGCCTCCCACCCTGGAGAGAGAGAGACTGCCTAGCTCCTGCTTCTCAGCCCACATGTGGTGCTTTCCCCATCCACAACCCACAGCAGGGCTGTTTCACCCCTTAAGGGCTGAAGCAGGTGACCACCCCTCTACAATTCCCCTCTCACATCTCCTCCTTCACTGCCCTTTCTGGCTACAAGGTCTCCCGAGGACCAATCTCCATCTGGTGTAAAAAGGCTCTAGGGTCAAATGTCCCAAACACCTCAGCTGGTCACCGCGACCCCATTCCATCCCACCTC
Source organism: Sternotherus odoratus (assembly GCA_032164245.1). Taxonomy (NCBI): domain Eukaryota; kingdom Metazoa; phylum Chordata; order Testudines; family Kinosternidae; genus Sternotherus; species Sternotherus odoratus. The sequence goes on from JAVMKO010000003.1 coordinate 120,002,047, forward strand.
CTGTCCTCCATGACACCCTCCCTCATCCCTCACTTTCAGCCAGTTCTTCCCGCTGTGTCCCATCCCGTTGGGCACAGTGCTGTATTCCCTCACTTGAAAAGGCCTTGCCTCAGTCCCACTCACTCTAACTTTGCACCTTCATTCATGCAGTCCCTACACTCAGAACAGCCTCTTTCTTCCTGCCTGCCACATCCTCTCTCTCCCCTCCTCCAAAGCCACCCTTCACCCCACTTCTTCCAAGAACACTGCCTGCTTTCTTTGCCTCATGTCGATCTCCCCACTCCTCCCAATGTCAAAACTATTGCAACAACTCTCGTGATGGGATGGCTCAACCCCCTGAGGGCTTGTCTATGCACTGAGGCAAAAATCCTGGCTAAACACCATGGTGCTGCACTGGTGTAAAATGGGACTTACCCTACTGTGACTTGCCAGACGGTGTGATGTGTCTGCACTGGGGTTTTGCAATGGCTGTGGTTAAAAAAATGGTATAAACAGAGCAATTTGGTGTTCACGGCTGGGCTGTGGCATGGTGAGCACTAAGTGTGTGCGGAGATGTCTTTATTTTGAATTGGGTTTAGATTAGCATATTGTGTAAAGTTGAAAAAATAAATGTATGTTTTTAATGGCTGGCAAATGTATTCAGCCAGTCCATATATGCTGTAATGCTGGTAGTTCATTGCAGATTTTTATAGGCCACAAATTTCCTCAGCTGATCCTTTGCTCAGGGTGACCAGCCAGTAGATAACACACCATGCCAGCTTGGTGGCATGCAGCCAGCGTTTGCTTAGCATAGGAGAGCAGGAGTGTGAAAACACTTTATTCCCCAAATGAGATGTGAGTAAACTCCATATTCCCCAAAGGAAAAGTGGGTAAATTCCCTTTACCACCACCACCCCCCCCCCCCCCGTCTACACTACCGGGCACTGGTGTGGCACTAATGGTGCAAAACTTCCAAATGCAGACACTCCCTGCGGTTGTAAGCAATTTGGTGTAGTCAGTGGGTCTGACCATATGTTTGTAACATGCCTGCCTTGGAAGAGATTTTTATGATGAACACTAACAACAAAGGTATTTAAAACTGCCTGGCATGATCAGAAAGGGAGTGATGTCAGTGAGGACTGTTCTTGTAGTTAGAGCAAAATATAAATAAATCCCTTGAGGGGACTTCAACCTCCATGTGAACATTGGCCTTTCAGAAAATCCCTAGCCAAGCCCCTCTGAGTCGGAACAAATGTTGTGCCCCAGTGAGAAGGTTTCAGCACTGAGAAATTCAGGAAGAAGAGGAAGGCCAACAAGTTGGAGGTGCACCCAGTAGGGACAAGATTAGCCAGACCCTGAGAACAGGCAGAAGAGGGGAAAGTCTGCCAGGGCCTCAGATGGAAGCTGACTCTGCCTGTCCCTGCTCATCCCCTTCCCATGATTTTCTCTGGGAGGTGAGAAAAGTTGAAAATGCAGCAACTCCTGTGCCAACCAGCAGAGTCAAATCCAAACATAAGCCCTGCTTGCAAGTCAGAACTCAGCCCTAAATACTTCTCCGGTCCTCCCAGCCATTGTTCTTCCGCAGCCTGAGAAATCCAAACATTTACCATTTCTTCGGGCACATGGGGTTGCTCTGCCGTAATCTCTGCTTAGTCTATTGGCATTTTTCTCACATGCTTCTTCTTTAATGCCATGCTTCCTCAAGATCTCACTAACACACACACACACACACAGAGAGAGAGAGCCTTCACCAGCCCAGGTGCCAACATGCTGATAACTCACTCCTTTCCAACCTGCCCGCCTACGGATCACAGTCTTGTCTCCTCTCCTCTGGCCACAAAAGCCGGCACCTGGTTCTTCCTCCCTCAGATCAAACATTGCCACCCCTCTAGCCCTTGTCTGGCCCATTAGAGAATGCTCTGGTTACATCACCTATTGTTCCATGCTTTCCCTTCTTCCTTCCTAATGACAGAGGTGCCACAACCGCATGATGCTCTTACAGATCCTCTGCCCTTGTCTACCATCCTGGGTTCCATTGTTTGGCTAGCGAGACAGCATCCGAGCTTAGAGCTGTCAGCTATTTCCCCAGGGCTGTGAGGTTTGCCTTGCTCAACTGCAGTTACCCACTTCTAGCCAGGACACAGAGGAGCATCCAGAAATCCGGGTACTCTCTGCTCCTCCTCCTCCCCTGTATTTAACCAGATTATCCTCAAGTCACAAGAGACACAAATTACCCATCCTCTCTGCATGCCTCTGGGCCTCAGGCTGTACGGCATGGGCCAGATCGTCAGCAGGTGTAAATCAGCACCACTCCATTGACTTCAAAGGCGCTACCCCAATTTACACCAGCAAAGGATCTAGCCCTGGGTACCTTCTAGAGACTAGGGCTGTCCTTCGCTGAAGAAGGCAGGTCTCCTGAGCCGCTAGACTCTCCCCCTCCTTTGCCCTTTGATTAAATAAACTTGTGATGCTGGTCAGGGTGGGGGAAAGATGCCACTATAAACAAGTACGTACACCTCACACCCTGCCCTCCTCGTGAAGCCGGCTTCACCCCAGAAAGGTACCCTGCCAAACTTGAGGGCGCTGGCAAGACAGGTTGACAGAGCTGTTAGACTTCGCCCAGCCATCCTGGGAATCAGCAAAGCCTCCAGGCTATGTAATCGCAGGTGGGAAAGCTGTTTTTTGCCAGCCAAAAACGAGAGCGACATGAAAAGAATGTGTCCCAGAACAGTGCTTGTTGTGGAGGATGTACATACAACATATGCCACGACACCTCTTACCATAGGGGCTGTGCAGAGCTCTGCCACTCACCCAGTGCCAAAGAGCCTGTGCAAAACAGTAGAGTCTCAAGGTCAATAACTCAAAGCCTCCTCATCGAACGGCGCCCGCTGGGAAGGGTCACTACCTACCCAGGAATCACAGTCCCCTCTCCAGCTTTCCTCCCATCTGCTGTGCATTCCAAGGCCAGCCAACAGCGTCCCCTCAAGGGGAAGGTTCGTCTGGATTGCCACTCCCACACGGGTCATATACATGACTGTGTGCCCAAAATGACATTTATGGGCTCATAAAATGTTAATTGGGCTCACGATGGTCCTGGAGGCTGAAGGCTTGTCATTTTCATGGCAGCACTGAGATTCTAATGCGGGGGGTGACACAGACGTAAGTGACAGGGCATGACTTCTCTCTTCTTCGCACAGATCAAATGGAAGGCTTTGTTCTAGAATAACAGAGAAAGAAGTGCAGGCTTCCAAAACCTGATCCCGCTGCCTTTTCCCATGCAGATGCATACCCTTAGAGGTCGGTGGGATGGACCCACACTAACTAGGCGTGCCTGTATGTGCGCCCGCAAATAGACAACCTGCACCCGCAGTCATCAGGGCTGTTCTTGGGGTCGCGCATACATTCATGCACATCTGCGCACGTACTTGCACTTCCTGATGCCAGAGCCTCAGCTCACCAGGGCTCCACACTGAGGGAAGCTGAGGATCTGGTCAGCATAGTCTCACACCTCTGCTCCCAGGGCAATGCCCCGCCACACACACGCTGACACACACACTCCCCTAGACAACACTCTTCTGCACATTCACAGGGATGCTGGTTCCTTGTGTGGCATGTGGAGGAACTAGGGTGACCAGACAGCAAATGTGAAAAATCAGGACAGGAGGTGGGGGGGTAATAGGAGCCTATAGAAGAAAAAGACCCCAAAATCAGGACTGTCCCTATAAAATCGGGACATCTGGTCACCCTCCGAGGACCTGGCCTAGCGGGCTGCAGGTTGGCTGGTCTGATTAGGGGATTTAGACTAGGAAATGAAGTGGGAGTGGAGAGTTTGCTTCATGAGGAAGATAATCCTAAAGGTCAAATTGTAACAGAGGAAAAGGAGATGGAGCAATTTGCCAGGAAGTAGCAAATAAGCTCTTAGAAGATGCTAGGAGATGGGCAGAACTAGCCCTGCAGAGCCGTGGCAGGGTCGATCGCCCGGCTGGACCATTCGGATGTAATATTTAAAAGTGACAGAGAAGGGGGAGAGAAAGGGGAGGCACTCGGCAGCGAAAGCCTTTGCACTCCGTGACCCATGGAGCGAAATAACCAGCAGACCCTGAAGGACAGGACAAAAAGCAAAATGTAATGGCTTAAGTTCATCATAAAGTTCACACACATCATAAATGGGGGTGGGGGTAGAATCAGAATTAACATCGGTTACAAAACGTGCACAGCAGAAAGAAAGCAATCAGTACATTCCTGCCTAATCACATACCATCAATGGCAAAGTCCCCGCACTTGGTAGCCATGGAGGATTTTAATTACAGTTCCCACGTATCGGCTGGGAAACACACCAGACTGAACTGCCAGCAGGGGACTTTCTCAAATGGGTTCAATCCCATTTTCTGATTCAAGGAGACCAAGTGGGCTGACGGCTTAGGCGGGAAGCGGTAATGGGATATGAAGCCTTTCACCTCAAGGTCACTTTCAAGCGACCCATGGTTGTTACCACCAGATTGCTGTTCACGGCCTGTGTGAAATTGACGGGGTAGGGGGGACTTGGACGAGTTCCTAGTGGACAAGCGCCTGTTTCACAGACCACACCTCCACAACCGGCACTAATTGCCCCCCCCTCCCCCTGCTTGACAGCCTCGGCAGAGCAGCCAAGGAGTGAACGGGCCGCTGAGGCTGAACTCCCTTCTCTCCCCTAGAGCTGGTCTCTGGCGTGTGATACACCTGCCCTGCCCCTGCCTGTGCTGAAGCTGTTTGGGGACCAACAGAGACCCAGGGGAGACATCAATCCAGCAACTTGCACCGTGGCGGAAATCATTTACCAACCCAGGCGCTCTGGGGAAGGCTTTCGAAGGAGAGCAGCTCCTTCTGTCCACCGCGAGAAAGAGGATTGGGAAGGACTGTCCCCTTTAAGAAAAGAAGAAAAACCCCATTCAGAAGGCTCTCCCAGCTGACGCACAATGGAATTCCACCTCCTTGCCTCGCACAGAAATGATAATTAGAGGTTCAGCAAACAGGCAAGAAGGAAAACTGCTCCTTGCCCTCCCCGGGTCGCATGACTTGTGTCACACGAGGTGAGGTGGTGGATGTGCTGTGCGGGGCCCAGTTAGCTTTTTTAACCCTTTCCTTTCCCTCCCTTCCCCCACACTGTGAGCAAGTTCAAGCAGTTTGCATTATTGGTTGGGCCGTCTCGCGCTGGCATCTCAAGGTTGCACCTGTTTGTTCAAAGACCACATCGAGAGAGAGCTATTTGGATCCATCCCACCTACATTTCCCAGCAGTCGGCATCTCTGATAACCTTCCTGGACGCAGCCTGGAGGTTTATCAAAGGTGGTGGCCGTGTGCACATGGCGTGCAGGTGAGGAAACACTCGATGAAAACTGCTTCCTAGGCAGCCGCTCTGCCCATTCTGCTTTACTGGAACGTTTCTCCTTCAGGGGCAATTCTTCTCTTCCCCACCTGCTTTGGCACATGCTGCAAGTCTCGCTGTAGACTGCAGAGCAGACTTTACTGGGGACAGTTCATTTGCAAAGCCCAGCAGTGTGGGGCCTTTCCAGCCCTAGAGCCCCTCGGGTGACAGAAGGGACCGTGCAGCTCCACATACCCGCAGTGCCTTGAGATCTTCAGTTTGGTTTTCTTTTCCAATGGGAGTAGGACCATTCAAAGCAAGAGCCACGTGCTGCGGTCAGAGCACTGACTGAGCGTCTCAGCTGCTCTTCGCTACCACTTATAACACCTCTCTTGAATCCAGCGTTTCCTCTGACCCACAGGGAGGCTGGCGCGTTGCCACTGCTGATAACCAAACACTATTGCCATCGGAAATGCTGAATCCTGACACCAAGATTAGGGGAGATCTGGGGAATCTTAGATGGATTCCACAGCCCTTCGAGCATTCTTTGGGACTGGGGGGTTGTGTGCAGGCGGGGTTCCTTGTTGGCATGTCCTTTCACACACTTTCAAAAGCCAGGACTGTGCACTGGGTCCTCAGTAAGTAGGGAGCTGGGGGTGTTCTCCTAATGCACCTCGATGCTTTGTTTGCTGGTGACTTCCACACGTCATTCCTTGCACCGTTCTGCACGGCAAATGCCATCTAGATTGGTACAGCTCTGCCAGGGCCCCTCACCCCTGACCTGCAGCCCCTCCCTGCCCCCCACCCCCCCGGCTATCCCAGTCCTGGGCTCCCCACACTCAGCTCTGCCAGGGCCCCTCACCCCAACCTCTGTTACTTCAGTCAAGTGCAAGTTCAAACGCTTTCCAAGCCTGTCAGGTTTGCACAGTACACTACATATCTTCTGGGTCTTCAGCAACAGGTCCGCCGGTGGCTCTTAACAAATACAAAGTACTAATGACATCAGTCTCTGCCCAGATGAGGTGTCACAGTAGTTGCAGTGCCCATTAGCATAGGGTGTTTTCACACACATGGCCCTTTAGCATTATTATACATTTGGGATTCGGAGGCAGGCTACCCCTTGTGGAGATGCTAGTTCTGCCTGGCAGCAGCGCCTGAAGCAGGATTCACCAGCAAGCCAAACTTCCTGGAGGCCTTTTGATCTGGTCACTAGGGGCAAAGACGAGCTAGTCAAATAGTCCTTCTGCTTCCGCTCGCTCGGGCTCCCAATCTCAGTCACGCCGAGTTTGAGAGGGCAGGGCATTGGTTCGGCCAGGAGCGTTCCCAGATCAATGCCAGTGCAATTGCGATGGGAGCAACACCGTAGAGCTTGGTTTTGTGCAGTCTCCCCTGTCCCGCCCTGCACCTTCCCTTTAACAGGGCTGAGGATATTCCTGCTCTCAGACAGGTGGTACCAAGACAGCTCCCCTATCCAAAAAAGACCTGTGGCTTTAAGAGTCTGATCCAAAACCCATTGAACTCAATGGGAAACCTTCCCATTGACTTAAATGGACATTGGTTCACATAAGACATGAGCCAGAGTCCAGGGTGTAAGGGAAACATGGAGCAGGATGTGCTTCTCCGTTCCCATTGACCCTCAATCCCGCACAGGGAGCGAAAGGCTGGCCCTGCTGAGCAATGCTGCAGAGAGCGGCTCCAACCACAGCTGAGTATTAATCCATTTACACACATGTTGGTGTCTTCAGGAGAACTCCAGGGTCCCCAGTCCAGGCTGGGCCATGTTTCCAAGCTGGAGTCAGGTTTGGCAGTTGTCACGCTGGGAGAAGTAGGTCTAACTGTGGAATCCAACAGCACAGGGCTGCTGACCATGGTCAAAATGGGAGCCAGGTCCTTAGCCTGGGAGCTGTTTGTCAGATTCACCCAACAGTGACACTTGGTCTGTAAGAAAGGACAGGTGTGAATCCTCTTGATGAACACGGCTTGTACAGGCTGAGCAGCTGTGTAGCCTTGTTGTTGGCCTCTGGTGACAAGAGGACCCCAAGAGATTGTTGTGTCAAAGGGCCGGCAGAGTCTATGGGATTCATGTCACTCAGTGAAGCTTGGATTAACCAAATACACCCGACTTTAATGGTTTCTGACTTCCCCTCGTACACGTTTCACAGGACAGTTACATTTGTACTGTAGCGAATACACCAGGGATAGGAAGGGAAGGCACCATTCTCCCCACCCCCACTCCCCGCCCCAGGCTGCCATTAAGTCTGTTTGCCTCTTGATTCCTTCCAGCTGACAGAGCCAGTCTGTTAGCAGTTAAGTTAAACAGAGCTTGTCCTGTAATAACCCCATTGAAGCTGCTAATTGGTACCAGCACCTAGTGGAGGCCTTGTCCTAGCCTGTGGCTGGGAGTTAGCTGTGCGGTGCTCCAGCACTGAGAGTTCAGCTGTTGCCCCTGCTCCAGTCACCTAGCTCAGGGGCCCTTCCCTCCCTGCTGTCACTACTGAGCCTCCTCCCATGTTCTACTCTGGAATAGGGGCTTTTACATCAGAGCAGGCATGGGGGGAGGGGGTTTTAAAAATCCTTATTATAGAAAGCAGGGCCAGCGACAGAAATTTTGGGGCCCCCTACACTGAGCGTTTGGGCCCCCCCCCACCAAGGGCTGGCCCGGCTCTTGCAGGTGGGTGGGGGAAGCGCTGCAGCCGGGGGTGCCTCGGGGCGGCTCCTGGGGCACGGGACGAGCAGCGGCTGAAGGGCTCAGGAGGCAGCTGGCCACGGCGCCGGCCACAGCCGGGGAAATGCGGTGCGGTGCCCAGGGGGGACGACTACGAGTAGAGCTGTGTACCGGTCCCCGGACTTCAGGGGGCCCCCCTGAAGTCCGGGGCCCGGTACAGCTCTACCCATTGTACCCCCCTGTCGCCGGCCCTGATAGAAAGCAACTGACCTCCTCCGTGTCCCCCCACCATTAGAGTTAAAGAAAGCCGTGTCTCTTTCTGCATGAACCAGCCACAGAGTCATCGTGAACCTCTCCTTATGACATCACAGTGCGTTGCCAAGTAAATGATGGTGACATCACAGCCTCACAGCCGCATATGGCTTCACTGCCGGGAGACACTAAACTGCAGTTCTACAGAGCTGTACGTACATTAGTCCAATGAGAGAGGCTGTGAAGAGAGCTGCCTCTGCTGAAACACTGAGAGGACTGGAACTTTGAAACACACATTGTTCGCTAAGAATGTGCAGCACTTATACAGCATTGGGCGTTAAGACTTGTTAGGGACAGGCAAATAACCAAAAATGGGTCCCGGGGATATTCATCCAGTTCATTTGGCATGTGTTCATGTATCACACTGGCAAAGTGGATGTTTCAGCCCAGTCTGCAGACCAGTCCATCACAAGACAAAAACCTAACTTTCCTAACAAAGTTCTTCCTGTAGCTCAAGTAGCAGCATTGTCCTTTTTGACCCTGCAGGTCCCGAGTTCAAACCCTGCTCATGACCCATCCCGGTGTGATTATCTTTACCTTCTTTGCATTCATTTTCCAAAAGCATTTGAGCAATTGAATTTACTGGAATAAATGTTGGTCGGACTCAAATTTCAGAGTTGCGTGTGCCAGCATTCATGGAAACTAATTTTCAAAAGTTCTCACACAACTACTCACTGCACAAGGGCTTGTTTGCTTGCCCACTCAGGGAACAGAAACAAGACCACGGGACTTGTGTGACAAGACACTGCAAAGCAGCACGGGTGGAATTTCAAATATTGGCCAACGGTCAAGTGAAAAGTTTAAGGGGGGGGGGGGGGAAATTTACCACATAAACGAAATCAACAAATTCAGGGAGCTCACACCTACCTGTGAACATTCTGCACACTGACTAAAGAGGCGGAATCTGTCTGACAAATTATTAATAGTTACATATTTGCTCAGCTCCAGTTATTATTGATCTTTTGTTACACGTTTCCTAAGGGATTAACTAATTAATCAGTGTTGTTATCCCTGTTTTACAGGGGGGAGAATGGACTGGTGTTCCAAGGTGCTGAATATTGCTTCTCCCAGGGCTGTTACCATAGTTGTGAGTGCTTAGAACCTCTTAGAGTCAGGACCCCTTAGGGGTCTCAAGTGGGGCACTGTAAGCACCTAAAATTAGATACCACTTATGAAAGTGTCCCCGAAGGTATTTCAGCTCCTAACTCCCATTAAAATCAGTAGAAGTTAGGAGTCGAAATGACTCAGTCAAAGTCCCCCCTAGACTCCAGAGTAAAACTTGGATTAGAGTGCAGACGTTCTTGGCTCCCAACTTCGATTCTCTAGGCAACACTGCTTCTCTCTGACGAGCCTGCTATTTGGTAAACCTCCCCTGCAGTCTGAAAGTCCTTCGGGAGGGCTCCCAAACAATAAAGAAATAACCTCTTTGGCATCCTTCACTGTACGCCCTCTGTGTACAAGTAGGGCAGCATTCTCCTGGTGAAGCCCTCAAACCCCCAAACATACACAGGAGCCATTAACCCCTTGGTACTGAGTCCTGACACTCACTAACCACTCCTCACACAGGATCCAGTTCGGAGGGCTGGGGATAGGAGAGCCACAACTCAACAGCAGACCATTCTCCTGGAGTCCACTGAGGCAGCGTGGCCCCAGAGACCAAAGGGCAAGTGCATTCCACTGCCTGAGAAATGAATTATCCAATAGTCTTTCCACAGGGAAGTGGGCCACACCAACACACACAGCGTGGGAGAACAGGGATCGAATGCAATTGCCCCGCTCCCAGGAAATATGCCTATGCGGCCACACTCTGGGGTCCTGGGCGGTAACAGAGAAGGGGTGCTGGGATCCCATTCCAGGAAGAGATTCTCTTTCTTTACAGAGTTACAAGCCTTTTGTGGAGAGAGTAAGGTACTCTGAGCTTATTTACCAGATTCTCCTTCTCCGGTTCTGACCCAGCCTCCCAGGGCTTCTTTGCTCATTTGTTATGGAGCTCCCCCTGGTTTCTACCACACCGCTAATTCTCCTTACAAACACACAGCTCCCTGACCTGCACTGTAGCCTCCAAAACATCCCATACAGTTCATGCAATCATTCAGCCCAGACCTGAAAATCTCTGTGCTTGCTTCCTCTGCAGGGATATTATTGAGCCTGGGGGACAGGGGAGACTGTTCAGAAGAGCAGAATTTGCCCTTGTGGTGTTCTCAAAATATCCCCCCTCCTCAGCACTGCTGTGTATCAAGGTGGGGGCTGAGCTGCTCCCCTCCATCCTAGTGGTACCTGCATTTCCATGGCACTGTGCATATAGAATCTGCAATGCACTGTGGGATGAAAGAGGCTCTAGCAATCGAGATTGATTAGTGATTGTGATTATCTATTTGATTTGTTAATTTGGGGGAGTAACAAGAGGAGGGAACCTTCTTTAATCAGGGAAGAGGGTCTACGACTGGGTGATCTTAGTTGAGAAGCTTCAGCCCCAGGAGGGAGATGGCCCAAACCTGAGGTCTATGACCTTAAGTGACGTGAGAACCTTATTGCATGGTTGGAGTGGTGGGGGGAGGGGGGATTTGCTCACCACGTGAGCCCCACCCAGGAGAAGCATCTCTATTTAAAAGTGAGCAGCTGTAGTAGCAGCTGGAGAGAAATAAATTGCATGGGTTTCTCGGGCTGCTGAAAGGCTGGGTACTTAGTAGCTGTATAGGTGGGGGTTGAAATATGCCTGGGCTGGCAGAGTCCAGGTTAGGCAATCTAAGCATGGAGCAGCAGCAGCAGAAAGGCTCTGAAAGCCAGGTGGCTCTCATTAGAGGTTAATTTCCTTGGTGTGAGGGATAAAAGAAGAGGAGGGGTTGACGTGGCTGAGGAGGGGAAAGCCCAATGAAAAGTATTTGGGGAAGGGAGAGAGCTACCAGCACTCCCCCTTTCAGTGCAGCCCTATAATTTAGCAGGGCCTCCAGCCATCCCATACCTTTCTGCATGACCCTGTAGTAGGGCAATAAGAGTAAATGCTGAGGTCTCTGCTGAGCTAGGTCTCTGCTCCAGGCACTGTGGCTAGGCCAGAGGGAGAGAGGAAAGGGAGCCCTGGCTGGGTGAAAGGAAGGGCCAGGAAATGGGTAATGAGAGGTGTTATCTGAAACCCACAGCATAGCAAACTCTACCTAGGTGTGGGCTTCTGGGTGATGTTGGCCCTGGATCCCCCACACCACAGTGAGTCCCAGCATGGTGGCTATTTATCTGCCAGCAATGTGCCACCTGGCCCCATGGAGATGAGAAAGGGAGGGAAACTGTGTTTGTCAGGAGTGGGGAGGGTGCAGTGTGGCGCCCCAGATGAGCAGATCACTGTCTAGTACATCCTCCTCTGCATGGGGAATCCTTTAAAGAGATGATGCTTCCTGGGCCAGGAGCTGAAAGAGCAGCTGGCATCCCAGGGCCACCTCTACACCATTTCTTTTATGCTAGCAGTGGTGTGACAACCCTGTTCCTCTTAAGCACACCAGGGGCATGTGATTGGGGAAGGGGACACATGCTAACCATGCCACTCCAGGCAACCTTTCCATCTGCTACAGTAAGGGCCTCATGGCCACCTCAGGCCTGCATCCAGCTAGGGTGATGTCATGAAGCCAGGAGTTTAGTCATGGTACTTTACTAGGTTCCCCCCACTAAACACCAACAGTGGATTTTGCAGTTCATCCTATCACCCCTCTTCTTTCTTGTGCACTTTGATGAGCAGTAAAACAGCAGACAATGGTGCCATTCCAGTACCATCATTAGAGACCAGAGTTGACATCTCATTTCAGTAAATAGAGGATAGTTCATGCTTCTTGGTGCTTTTGTTTCAAGCTGTTTGCAGACTCCCTCCTTCGAGGTCCATCCGTTTTCATTTTTAAAGTTATAACACCCATAAAGGGGGAGAGACTGAGGTTGCTGCTTTTATGGAAACCTAGATTCTGGGGCACAAGACGACAGCCTCGAGGTGAAAATAACAGCTCACCAAGCCATAGCAAGCTGGCCGGGTTCCGCCCCTGCAGGAAGCAGCAGGAAGGGGGCTGTGAGCAGTGACAGGCCCTAAATGTGAGGTGTGGGTGGAAGAAGAGCTTGGGTGACCCTCAGAGAGGCCTGTGAGGGGAACAGTGGGGTTGGGAGAAGCAATGAGTTGGAACTGCCTCGGGCACTGAGGCTTCAGACTGGTCCTGTGAATGGGCAAACTTCCCCAGAAAGACCTGAACCAAACTCTGGTCTGACCACTTGACAGCCAGAGGAACTTGAAGAGTGAGAGTCGGAAGGTGGTTCCAAGCCATTAATTTCCACCGCCCGCCCGAGGAAAGACCGGTACAGTGAAACCTCCATTTAACGGACTAATTCTGGCGAGGGGGTGTCCGTTAAAGCCGAAAGTCCGTTATTTAATAATTTTTTAAAATTATTAAATAACAGGACTTTCGGCTTTAACGGACACCCCTTGCCCGAATTAGTCCGTTATATGGAGGTTTTACTGTCAGCCCGCCCACCTGGGTCCCGGCTGCTGGGACCCGGGCGGGAGCTAGCAGCCCGCCCGGGTCCTCAGCTGCTGGGACCTGGGCGGGCGGGCGAGCTGCTTAGCTGCCGCCCGGGTCCCAGCAGCCGGGACCCGGGCGGGCTGGCAGCGGGGAGCCGGCAGGCAGCCCGCCCGCTGCCTGGACCGGGGAAGCAGCGGGGAGCCGGCAGACAGCCTGCACGGTCCCGGCTCCCGGGACCCTCCTGGCAGCCTGCATGGTGTTGGGGGCCGGGCGGTAGCCCACCCCCAGCTCAAACCCCTGCGGAGCCCTCGACAAACGGATTTCGGATGCATCAGACTTTCATACAAATTTTGTCCATTGCATCCGAAGTCCGTTAAATCGAGGTCCGTTAAATCGAGGTTTTACTGTACTCAATCCCAAACCTGCTGAGGCTGATGGACAAACATCATTCCTTAATCTCTGAATTATTTAAAAGTATAAAAAGGAATGGGAGGGCATGGAAGAAGCAGGAAATTGCAATAACTATGCACGCATGACATCCTGCATACACAATAAAGCTGCTTGAATTATTCTTTGTGAACAGTTTGGCAAACATAACTCCTTTTTCAAACCAGTTCTACCCATTTGCTATTTGTAATTACCCGGTGGGAAGTTTGTGAAGGAATTTTAGCCCACGGATTTCCAAACAGACTGTTCATAGCCAGGTTACTGGAGGGATACCACCTACCTAGGCATTTGTGGCTCTCATTGCTATAGTATCAGCCTGCCTCTGTGGTGTTCATGCTCTTATCTTTACATACCTCCTAGCAGGAGAGGATGATTCCCATTGTACTGATGAGGCATAGAGATTGTAGGGCGACCAGACAGCAAATGTGAAAAAATTGGGACAGAGGGTGGTGGGGTAATAGGATCCTATATAAGAAAAAGACCCAAAAATCGGGACTGTCCCTATAAAATCAGGACATCTGGTCACCCTAAGAGATTGTGACTGGCCCAAGATCTCACAGTGAGTCTGTGCAAGAGCTGGGAATTGAACCCAGAGCTGTTGAATCCCAGGCTCGTGTCTTTAATCACAAAACCATCATTCTGAAGTCATTATCTGAGCTGTCACCAGAGTCACATGGTATTGTTTCTGTTCTCTGATTGGTGGCCCTACACTACTTCCTCTAGTGAATGTTTCAGTGAAGGCATCTCGGCTCCATGACCCATCATCACTGTTGATGAACAAAACTTCTCCTGCACTAATACTGGTGGACAGAGAGGTATGAAGGTGGCTTAGGGAAAATTCAATTCCAGTTTTGAGAAAATTACTCTTCGTATGGATGATTTGTACGACAGCAGTAAGGCCTCCGCTGCGATTGGGCCCTCAGAGTGCTATGTTCAGTACATACATGTGGCAAGAGACCGCCCCTCCCAAGAGCTTATAACCTAGGCAAGGTAGATACAAGTTGGGAGACAGGTACTATTGTCCCTGTGTTACAGAGGGGGAGCTGAAGCACAGGGAGATTAATCAACTTGCCCAAGGTCCCACAGTGAGTCTGACAGAACCAGGATTGGAACCTCCTGGATCCCAGTCCAGTGCCTGACCTACCAGCCCATCCTTCCTCTCCAATTCATAAAGGCTTGTGAAAACTTTCCCCCTCTGCTCATCATTCACAGCAAACACACAGAGCAAAATAAAAGGCATTAGGGGGAATGTTATATTCCAAGATATGTCTTTAATGGGGGTCCTGACAAAGTCCTACAAACCAGACTCAGCATTGCAAGTATATATGACAGAGTCACTTCAAACAGAGATTGCTCATGTTCACAATAGCAAAGATAAATGGTGCACCCGAAACCTGGAACCTAAACACATAAACCGACCTTTAATTAATCATCTGTTTCCAACGAGGTGGACAAGACAGCTCTGACCTTACCTCTATTTTAATTGCATTGGTAACTTTTCCCTTTGCAGAGCTAGCGAGCTCAGCTCTGTGTGTCCACTTGCAAAGGAGCGATGCAGCAGGCTGGAGCCCTTCACTGCCACTTGCTGGGTTGTTACTCGCCACCCATCAAAATCCAAGCCTAGCCTGAATGCTCCAGACCAGATCAGAAGAGCTCCCCGCTCCTGCTCCTGGCTCTGCCCTCTGGGAGAGTGATTGCAGGCGATCCGATCCCATTTATATCAGGACTGATTGTCTGCCATTGCCTGCTCTGAACCATGGAGCCGCAGGAAACCCCCTGGCAGGGACGGTGGGTCTGGGAAACCCCTGAGAAGGATGAGCTGAGTAAAGGGTTTCGCTGGCGTTGGTGTAGCTTCCCTGGCATTCCTCCAGTTCTCAGCCCCTCTGGAATTTCCCCTCTCCCCACGGTTTTTATTACCACAGACTCAGCATCACCCTCTGGAGCCCTAGCAAGGGACACAACCCAGGGTGGGTCACTCTTGTGTCAGAAGCAAGACCCAGGATTTAGGCCTGTGAGCATTCCCCCGTGTGCCGTGCCGTATGGCGCAGCATCGCTCATGGCTGCGTGGGTCTGGATGTTGCAAGGCAGTGGCTGCGCACGGTGACATCACTGCTGTGGGTAAGATGCTAAAAAGAGAGTTTCACTACGGGCTTGTGTGGCCGGAGCATGCTGTGAGCTCCCCAAGTCCGGTGCCAAAGCAGGATTGCCCCCAGGTTTAGTTTGGGAGGAATAGGATGGGTCTCTGCTCGCTGGGTACGTAACAGGGATTTGCTGGGTTAAAGAGCCCCGTCCTTAGGGCCATGTTCTGTAATGTCCTGTTATGCTCAGGTTCTTATATTACATGCATCACCGTGATCTCTGAGTGCCCTTGAGCCCAGGACGGCCCTCTCCCTGCTCCCCTTGACGTCTCTGTTTGCGGCACACGTCGTGTCACATGACCGTCAATCCTCCTGGCTACAATCAAGCTTTAAAGTCAATGGCATTGGGGCTGCAGTCACATGGCACATTCCTGTGCAGCACCTTGAGGCACAGCTGGACGGCAAGGGGCCCTCAGCTCCCAGCCAAGCCAAGGCGATCTGGAGCAAACAGGTCTCCAGCTTGTCCTTGGGACACCAAAGAGCCCTCAGGCCACTCCCTCGGCCCTTCCTCTTCCAGCTTCTCAGACACATATGGGAGGCAGCAGTAGAGCAGTTAAAGGCAGATGTTATAATCCATTGGTTCTCAAAGTGGGGGTCGGGACCCCTCTGGGGGTCGCGAGCCAGTTCTGTGGGGGTCGCGAGCCCCTGCTGCCAGCAGCCAGCCCCGAACAGTGCTGCTGCCACGGGCTGCTCGCATCTGGCTGCTGCTGCTGCAGGTAGCCCGTGCCCTGCCGCGGCAGGCTGCCGGCGCCCCCATAAGGCCGGTCCTAGTCGCAGCGGGCTGCTGGTGGGCCCGCGAGCCCGGTCCAGGCCCCGGCTCCTTCTGCGGCGGGTCGCCTGGCCCAGCCCTGGCCCCTGCACAGGTGGGCTACCGGCGCCCCCGTGAGCCTGGCCCCTGCCACGGTGGGCTGCTGGTGCCACCATGGGGCTGCTGGAACCCCCCACACACACACACTGGCCTCGGGGGGGCTGCTGGAACCCCCCCCCCCCCATCCCAGCCCCTGCTGCAGTGGGCTGCAGGTACCCCCCCACCTGACCCCCTAGAGGGGGGGGGGTCACGCTCAGAGGTCCAGTGTGGGAAAGGGGTCACCACTACAAAAAGTTTGAGAACCACTGTTATAATCCCTCCTGTGTACTCAGGAGCCCTGCTAGGCCAGGCTCAGTACATAATGGCAAGGGAGACCCTGTGGGCTGTAACTGAGCTATTCTATACCAGTGGTCCCCAAACTTTAACAACCTGTGAACCCCTTTCAGTAAAATGTCAAGTCTCGTGAATATTTCCAGGGATTTTCTCCTTTACCTGAGTATAAATTATACAAGAGGTGCTCTTGGAAATATAACATTTGTTTTTATGAGATGCTTGTTACACACTATTTATTATTAATTATTATCTACCATTAGAGTATTTTTATTACATTATGAAAATGGCAACACTCTTCCAAGATCTCACTTTTGTAGTTTGTATCACTTTGAATAAGCCTGTTATGAGGGAAGGCTTCTATGTTTCATCAAGAAGTATCAGATGTGAAGCAGCAGGAAGGGATTTAAGAAGCCAACTCAAATCGTTCCTCCTACACAAGCGTTCAGGTCTTGAGCACTCCTGGCAAACAACACATGTTACAACAAAGCTTAAACTTGTTCTTCATCATAATTTTTAAAACAACACTAGCCTATTTAATTTCAAAAACAGCAAAAAATATCCACCTCCCTTTCCAATTCTTATAAGGAGTCTTGAAGTTTAAGTCTCCTCTCTGTGATAGATATGCTGGCTTTGATCTGCTTCGCTCTTGGAAGTCCAGGGGCTCCTGGCTGCTGGTCCCACAGTGTCCCTAGGGACTGTTCTGTCCGCCATTAGGGATTTTTTTTTCCCAAGAAACCCCTGTAACATTTCGCAAACCCCCCAGGGGTTCAGGAACCCCAGTTTGGGCCCCAGTTTGGGCCTGTGTGCACTTTTAGGCTCTGCCATTCCAGATGTCCCACAATGAGGGCAAAAGACTCTGATTGCTCCAGGCTGGAGTTTGAGGCTAATCCACTTTTGCCCTTTGTCTGTCTACATCTTCAAACCAGCCTTGTTAGCAGCAGTAGCTCTTCTTTGCTGCTGGAGGCTATAAAAGGTGAACAGTGGGGCCCTCAAGGTTCTGGACTAGGTCCCGTGTTGTTTAATACATGTATTAATGATCTGGAAAGGGGAGAGAGCCATGAGCTAGCAAAATGTGTAGATGATGCAAAATTATTGAGGATATTCGGGACCAGAGGAAGGTCAGAGGGATCTAACCACACTGGGTGAATGGGCAACATGACAACAAGTGCCAAGTGCAAAGTAACACACATTGAACGGAAAAACTTAAACTACACCGACACGTTACAGCATTCTAAATTAGCAGTGTCAGCTCAGGAAACCAACCTGGGTGTCACTGCAGACAGCTCAATGGAAACCTCTGTTCAATGTGCAGCTGCGGTCAAAATAGCTAAGTAGATGTTCAGATGCATATGGAATGGGATTGGGTAAAAGACAAAGAATATTATAATGCCATTCTATAAATCAATGGGACAGCTTCAACTGAAATACCATGTGCAATATTGGTCACCCATTGCATAACTAGAAGAAGGTTCAGAGATGGGTGAGAATGGCTCTCTGGGTTTGGAAAACTCACATGGGATGAGAGATTGAAAAGACGGGGCTTGTTTATCTTAAAAAGGAGACAAATAAAATACAATGTATGAAATGATGGATGGCTTAGAGACGGGTGGTCCGGCATGTCTTTTCTCCTTCTCTCACAACGCAAGAACAAGGGGAAATTAAATTCAAAGGTGGGAAATTCAAACGTGCTGCAAGGAATCACGTGTTCGCACGTTACATGGTGGGACGCGTTACCACAAGGCGTTGTTGAGGCCATGGATTGGCAAGACTCGAAAGGGGACTGGACATTTATATAGGCATCGAGGATATCCAGAGTTATAAATAACGGCAACCAAGTTTGGAAGAGCTATTACACCTCATGCTTCAGGGCTTAAATCCATCTCTGTGTTACAGACTAGGTGAGACTAATGTGGAGGCAGATTGTTCCATGTGTATCTCCTCTGGAGTTTTGACACCTTCCTCTGAATCATCTTGTTTTGGCCTCTGTTGGAGATGGGAGACGGGAGTGGATGGCCTTGGGTCTGATCCAACCTGGCCATTGCGGTGTTCCTGTGCTATCATAAAGTGCCACCTCCTGAAGGGCTAATTCAAAGTGTCAGGAGCGGGATTGTTATCCTGCTTCCCTGCTCCTTGGCCCAGGGCAGTTGGGGGACGATTGGGCCTTCTCTGAGATCATTTATTCCTTTGTGCATCACACTGTGAACACCGGTCTGTGTTGTGGCTGAGAAGTAGACTTAGCAACCTCCAAGTTGTATTGCCTGGGGTGGCTAGGCATTAATAAGACCCAGAGCTTCTGAAGTTTACTGCCTGGCGCATTGTAACCACAGGTCTGGAGGTAACTTGGCCTGGCCTGGCATGTCAGAGCATTACTTCCTGGTTCAGGACATCTGTCATCTGTAGGGTGACCTGGAACAGTTGAGGATTATTGCCCGGCCCTGCCTGGCTAAGGGCTGCAGGGTAACGTGACCTGATGTTGTTGACGATTATAAAGAGCTCTCTGTCTGGTTCAGGATTATCAACTAGTCCGCCAGTCTGAGGGCTGTCGCACCAAGCCAGCCAGCATTCTGTTTGTTAAACAAGTCCTGTTTTCCTGGCACATTCTTTTGGTTGCAGTTACATCCCAGCCACTGAGCGGTGGCTCAGAACTGTCACACTAACGGGGAGGAAAATGTTGTTCATCATTCACCAAATGCCTAATTGACTTCTGTTTTTAACTTTTTGGCAACTGTTTTAAGTGCAAACAGATGGAACAATGGATTTTTTTATCTTCGGTGTCACAGTATGAGATGTTTCCCCCCCTTTAAACTAGCTAAAGCAAACTCTCTGCATGGTACAAAGTTTCTAGTCTAACCGACAGCAGCCCTGTGAGACAGCACAGCCTGGAGCCAGGTAATTTGGATGCATGAAAACCAACAGGACGTCAAGATCAAAATCTAGACAAGTCAAGGGAATTAACTATTCAAATTCAGCATGTCAGAGCACATAGCAAAGCCACAGGCTGTTATGCATTCAGGGAGATGGCCCCAAAACACAAGAACATCTTCTCATGAAATGTCCTCACCCCGCTACTTTCAGCCTTCCCATCTGTGGCCCTAAGATAGTCCCCATTACTATACTTAGCCTCACAGCACCTCTGGGAAGTAGGGCAGTGCTGTCACCCCCATTTTACAGATGGAGAGCTGAGGCACAGAGAGACTAAGTGACTTGCCCAAGGTCACAAAGAACATCTATGGCAGAGCAGAAAATTGAACTCTTCTGAGTCCCAGACTAGGTTCCCTAATCACTGGACCATCTTTCTATGCCTTGTACTCCCCCATTTGTGGGGCATGACATGAAAACTGGGCAGTTTTCTGCACTGTCTCCCTTATTCCTCAAGCAGTCTATGCCAGCATGGACGGGGTTAAAGAGTTGCTTTGGGCTAGAGTGAGATCTCCCCTCCACGCCTGCAAATCATGCCAGGCGTTAAAACTCAGATGGAGGCAAACCCAGGGAGGGAACAGGCTGTTGAGCTCACCAGCGGGATCCCAGAGAGAGGTCTGACAGCCAGCCAGACTATGCTTTTATTTCACCTCCTTTGCTGACCGCAGACTGTTCTGTTTGAGTCACCTGGGACCCTGGGAGGGCAGGAAATGGTCCGAAGGCCTCAGCCAGAAGGTGAAGCACAGGCTCTGCAAGCCTGATGCACCCTACAGTGCCTGCAGGGGTGGGGGGATTGGCCTGCACACACACACATCTGATTCCCACGTAGCTCCTGACGGCAAAGCTCTGCCACGAACCGGGCAGCATCGAGCCCTTAAGGAGAGTCTCCAACAGGAATGCCATCCCCGTGGAGCATTGCTTTTATTTTGTGACATCGCCAGCTTCCCTGAGTTGGTACGTTGGAGTTTGCTCTGCCAAGACCTATGCTGATAGTCTCTCCTCCCCAGGGAGTTCTTTGGATTTCCTTTAAAGGCAGAATTGGACAAATCCTCCTTTGAGATGTTTGGGATTGTTCCACATAGGACAGAAAATCACCCTGACTTTGCTCAGTGTGTTACTGCAGCATCTATCGGGGACTGCAGCAACATCCCAAAATCAGGCATGACCCCCCTCCTGTGCTTCTCTTAAAGTGACCTTGCCTGGCATCAGATAAAACGCTACAGTGTATTACGACACACAAGTGAACAAAGCAGATGGGGATCCTTTGCTAAGTACAAGCTATAGGACTACAGTATTGTTAAAATCACAGTATCGTTTAGAGGCCTCGACTAAGCTTGGGGCCCAATTGTGCTAGACACTGTACAAACACAGGAGTAGACAGTCCCTGCCATGAGGAATTTATAATCGGAATAGACAAGACAGCCAGAGGGCAAGAGAGGAAACAGAGGTGAAATAATTATTCGAGGTCACTCGATAGGTCAGCAGTACTAGACTATATGTTGCATTAGTGTTGACCACAACATCCAAAGGACAGTGTTGTCTTAGAAACTCCAAACCTTCCTTCTCTCCATAACCCATTCTTCTCAAGCAGATTTTATTAGGGGAATATATGGGCAGAAAATCCAAGATGCTTTGAATGTGATATGAGCTTAGAAGGACATTACCCATGTTAAGAATCAGAGAGGTAGCCGTGTTAGTCTGGAATAGCAGAGGTAACAAAGAGTCCTGTGGCACCTTAAAGACTAACTAAAGTATTGAAGCATAAGCTTTCGTGGGCTAATACCCACTTCGTCGGACGCAAGCCCATGTTGTCTGTTTCATGCCCTCAGATGAGAAGAAGGCATTTAACAGGATAGAATGCAATTATCTGTTTCAAACACCAGCTTAAACTCTTTAATTTTGGCCCAAATTTAGGAAGAAAACTATATCTTTATATAATAACATTCTAGCAGTTATTCTATTAGCTGCATTCTGCCTTGCTTGGGATAACGGACAGGGCTGGCCACTTTCCTCTCTACTTTTTGTCAGGGCCTTAGAGCCTTTCACAGTTGTTGGCCAAAATGGACTTGGCATAAAAAGTGTTCAAACAGATATGTGGACAGACACCTGTCAGGGATGGTCTGTATAATAGGTAGTCCTGCCAGGGGAGCAGAGGACTGAACTAGAGACCTCTCGAGGTCCCTTTCAGTCCTATGATTCTATAAGGTAGTGTTTTATGGAGAAGATCTTAGAATCATAGAATTTCAGAGTTGGAAGGGACCTCAGGAGATCATCTAGTCCAACCCCCCTGCTCAAAGCAGGACGAATCCCATTTTTGCCCCATATCCCTAAATGGCCCCTGCAAGCATTGAACTCACAACCCTGGGTTTAGCAGGCCAATGCTCAAACCGCCTGCTGATATTCCTTGAGAACGCTCTAGATGCACCATAGAAACATAAAAGCAACTATACAGGAGCTCATGCTTTATCAGGTTACAGAACAAACAGCAAAGTAAAACATTGTCCCTTTCTAGACTTTGTCCTCATATTGAGCTAGTGGAAATTTACACTTGCTCTTTAAAATTGTGATGTATCTATGCTGTCACACAGTCTTGGGATGAAATTCACCCCTGTTTGTGCAGAGGACCAGCAGGACAGCTCTGCATCCCTGAAGTCCCACTTCTTTCCTACATTTTTCCAAACTCTAATTACCGTAATCAAACAGGAAGGAACACAAAGTTGGTCTGTATCCACCCCAGAGCGTCTTTGCACGTGGGAGGAATGTCACTTCCAAATACTGAATGTTCTGATCTGGCGCAGGGTATGACAGACACGTGAGCTGTGGTAAAAATGAAATGCCTCGGTGAATCATTGAACAGTGCCTGGGGCTACCAATCGCTCAGCTACATCCACATCATTAGCCGTCTGGAAAAAAATAACCTGAAAATTATCCAGTTTATAAACATCATCATAAACCAGTTTGGCTCAGCTCTCCTGTGATTAACAAGACACACCCTAAACTCCCTCTTCATTCTTAATTGTATCATCCTTATATACAGGTGGAAAGTAGAAGCATTAATTGGTCTCTTTAGTTATTAAGTGTACACCAAAGCTTTCAAAATGATCACTTGTTGGTCTTTCATCAATTACAAATCATATGTCCTTTACCTAATCCTTGTAAGCTGAAACGTGATCTATGTATGTATGTGGTGCCCCTCAGCATAGTACACAAACCCTCACAAAAATGTGAATTTATCCTCACAACACCATCAGGCAGGGAAGTGTCATTATCCCCCTTTTACAGATGGGGAGCTGAGGTACAGAGAGATGCAATGACTTACTTACAGTCATGGAGGGAGCGAGAATCTGAACCCAGATCTCCTGAGTCCTTGGCTAGCGCCTTAATCACAGTGGCATGCTTCGTGCAATGAGACATCTGCTGAGTAGTGTAGTTGCAGTAAGGCGATAAGGTGCTCAGTTGTGATCCAAAATTACTTGTAGTTCACATTTAATATGGGGATTTAAAATGGGCCTTTTTATTCCCAGTATGAATGATTTCTGGCTGTACTGGGAAGGGGCCGTCAATCTGGCATTTTCAGGAAAGCAATGGGGCTCTTTTTCATAGATTCCTAGCTGTGAAGGCCAGAAGGGACCATTATCATCACCTAGCCTGGCTCCTGGCAGAACACAGGCCCAAGGATTTTTTTAGTTACCCACTAAATTAAATCTCATTAAATCCCACTGTTTCCGAGTGGCGTACACCTGTAGAACCTCTTCCTCGGCTGCCTTCTCCCGTAGAACCAAGCACACTCAGATCCCAGCCCAAGATGGGGTTGACTTAGCCGCAGCGAATGTGTCCTATCCAGACCACTGCCACTTACTCCAGCAAACCTGACAGCTTCTCGCTCTGTTTTTTTTTTTTTTTAATGACACTGCGTGACTTCTCCAGCATCAATGTGACTCACCCCTGACTTGGGCCACCACAACTGGAGGGTAGGGGGAAGTTGAGAGGGAACTACCAGTCTTCGTCTTTTAAACAGGAGACAAGATCCTCAGCTGGTGTAAACAAAGTGGCAGCTCAATGGAGTTACTCTGATTCACACCACTGACGACCGAGCCCACTGTTCCTTAACTTGTTTCCCAGCATAGCTCAGCTGAAACCTTAACAAAAGAACACATGGAAACAAAGGAGGAGTTTGCCCTTGTCTCTTCTGCAGTCTGTCTGCTTTCCCATTTTACCTTCTCATCTTCTTCAGCCATGTAGACAAGACTATGACATCCCAGCCCCACGGCTTGGAGAACACTATTGACAGCAGCACATGGGATCACAGAGTATCTAATATTTTCAATTAATATTTCTATTACAGTTTTGACCATAAATACAGGAATTACAAAGGAACAGAAGTTAGAGAGGCAATGTTGATACTCAACCATCTGACAGACTATAAATAGCATATAGAATAAATAGACAACTATCAATTATGGGCTGCAATTCCAGGCTTAGCATGTAGACAACACCTGTTAATAGGCGACTCCTACCAGATTATTTATTTGTTTTAAAATAAAAGCTGTTTACAATGATAAACCCCAGGATGACAGATTTACTATTTTCTGTGAAAACGCTACCACGTAATGATCACTTGCAGGTGTTTTTTTAACCTGCTGTACTGTACTTATGTTATTTCTTTCATGCCAGTGGTGAAGCAGCACTTTAGGATGTAGATACATGCCAAATGCATGCAGATAGGTTACTTTTTCCTATAAAGGAGGCATAGCCAAAGAAGGGATTTGATTGGCTGACAAAGCTCTGGACTGCATGGTTGGCTAGCGGTCACTGGGATGGATCACAGCTCATTAGTCTAGTGTTGCTAAGAAATGTAACTAAAAATGTCATAAAAATCAGGGAAACAATCTGAGAAGAGGAGCTGAGGTTCCCATATGGCCTCTTAGGAACGTTCTCCTGGCAGGAGACAGCCACTGGGAGAAATGCTCTTCAGGCATTTCTGACTAAATGTGCTAGCTTTCAGATTTGCAAAACGTACCCATAACTTTACTACAAAAGAAAGTGGTTTGGGACATTTTGAGCAGGAGGAAAAGTGAGATGCCTTTAAGCACGACGATGAAAATTTGAGGAAGAAGAGCTGTGGTCTTTTCCCTCGACAATGGAGGTGAGCCCTTTGATCATCAAGGGAACCTGGAAATGTGGCTTGTTGGACTCTCCTCTGCACTGGACAGCCTCAGTGGTCAGAAACATGTATTTCCTCTTCAGCTGGCTAAATGATTGTCCTTTTCTGTCAGATGTCAGTCTAGCCAGGCCTTTATCTCACACCTGCAAGCTAGGCTACTGCACCGTGCTCTAGAGGCTACTTGAGGGACACCTACATGTTGCTGATCGTACTGAATGTCTTCTCAGTAGGGTAGTTTGACCTGGACCCTTCTCACCAAAGCTCCATCCATTGGCTGCCAATTCATTTTCAGGTGCAATTCAAAGTCTTGGTCAGTATCTTTAAATCACTGACTAGTCTAGGACTGAGAACCCCTCTCCCACTACGGCCTGCCACAGCCTTTGCAGTTGACAGGGATGCTTTAGCTATTGGTCCCCAGGTATGAATGTGGGCATTAGGGCAAACTCCTTACCATGCTCTCAGCTCTGGAATTCTCAAGTCTGGCTACACATCTAGGGCAAAATGTCTTGTTGGGTTCCTTCGAGTCCAGCATCCTGTCTCTAACAGTAACCAAAGGCAGATGCTTCTGAGAAAGGGATAAGCCTCCTACAATGCTCCTAAGTGTGCAATATGTCAATAGGGGACAATTCTTCCCACAGCTGGTGATCAGTTTATGCCCTGAAGCTGGAGGATTGTTCGACCTCATCATTTTCATCCTTGCTAATGGAACTATGCATGCTATTCTCATTCATATAACTATCAAATCCTAGTTGGGACCTGGCTATTGTCCTGCGGTAGAGAGTTGCACAGGTTAATTACATACTACATTTTTTAGATTGTCTTTTCTCCATTTATTCTGATATTCATAGATTTTTAAGGTGAGAAGGGACCATTAGATCATGTAAATCTGACCTCCTGTACAGCACAGGTCATAGACTTTCCTCCAGTTACTCCTATCTTGATCCCAACAACTTGCAGTTGACTAAAGCATGTCTTCCAGAAAGGCACCTAGTCTTGATATGAAGACTCCAGGGGATGGAGAATCCACTATATCCTTGATCATTTGTGCTATTAATGTTGAAAATTTGTGCCTTCATATCTAATTTGTATTTGTCTGACTCTAGCTTCCCACTACTGGGTCTTGTTATGACTTTGTCTATAGGTTAAAGAACCCAAATGTATTGCCCTTTTACGTTCACTGAGTGTCCTTTTATCTTATTGTGATAGGGTAAATCATGGGCCTAACTTGCCCTTTTATCATTCATTACTTTATACCCCACTGTCACTTCTCTTTTCGGCAGCAACTAGTCCTCATTTCTCTCATCTGTATTGAAGCCTCAGATCCTTTCAGTGTTTCCATTGTCTTTCTCAGTCTTTTTCTATTTCTGTTCTGTCCCTTTGGAGAGGAGGTGGCCAGACCCAAAAGCAAGATTACAAGAGAGGACGTTCTATCTGCTCAGAGAATGGCCAATATAATATTGAGTACAGCCTAACCTTTTATTTGTCTTTGGTTTTTTCACCACCACCCTATACTGAGCTGCCTTAAAGGACAACTAGGTTGTTTACCTTTATGGCTACAGCTCTTTCCAAATGAGCAGTTTGTACATTCATTTGATTCTGTTCCCATCAATGGGCATTACTTTTCATCTATATATCGTAAATTTCATCTTTTGTCTTGTTACCCAATTTCCCTTCATTCGTGTATTCGAATTGAAATAATTTGGTATTGTACGTTCCCTCCTTCTTCCCCAGTCAAAGGGATAGAACTGACTGATTTCATTCCGACATTTACATTTTCCCAAAAACACATAACCTCGGTGGGAAAGCTTCCAGGATCCCCCCCTTCCTCCTCTAAGTTATTATATTTTTCATTCAGATATTAGCCCATCCTTCTCCCCAACCATTGCTTCAGTTTGATAATACATGTAAGCCAGGAAGGGAAAACTGATGGGTGTCTACACAGGCCAGTTATGCTGGAATAAGGTAGAGAAGCAGAGGAAGCTAACCTGGAGAAAAACACTCTTGCTCTGGAATAAGAGAGTGCCCACACAGGGAACTACTCCAGAATAGCTATTGTGGTCAGTTTCTCAATGTAGTCAAGCCCTTACTAGAAACTGATTCTACACAAAGTTAAATTGATTAGCCTGTGTTCATTGCCAAAACTGAGAAAGACACAAATCTAAGCAATCAGCATAAATAGCATATTCTAAAGCAATAGAGGCCAGTTGAATCATTCTAAAGGAGTGCACCAGAGTCCCTACGGGGCACAAATAAGACAATATATTTTGTTTAAAATAAAATCTTTATCTTGCCAGTGTCCCTTCAGTAAATATATTGAACACTACTGATTCCTTGGACATCCCACTATTAACCTCTTGTCACACTGAGAACTGTCCAGTTATTACTTCTCTTTGCTGGCTCTCTTCCAACTAACTTGTCATTCATAACCCAGGGTGAGATGTACAATTCTGTGATCCCTTTCACCTTCTGTGAGGGACTTTATCAAAAGCCTTTCAAAAATCAAAATCATTTACAGCCCCTGCTTCTATTTGCTGCTTTGCAACCTCTTTCAAATTATTCCACTGCTGTCCTCCCACCCCGCCCCATTCTGCTGATGTACCCCAATCCTGATCTGCAGCCTCCCTGCTATCCCAGCCCTGGACTCCCCACACACACAACTCTGCCAGTGCCCCTCACCACCCTGACCTGCAGCTCCCTTGCTATCCCAGCCCTGGGCTCCCCACATGCAACTCTGCTGTTGCCTCTCAGTCACACGCTGCAGCACCCTTTGCTATTCCAGATCTCTCCTCCTTTCTCTCTGTCCTTCATTCTTTCCCTTTCTCTCTCTCCCTTCCCTGGTTCTAACAGTCCCTTTACATTCATCACATTAAAGAAAACATTTCATGGCCATCTCTTTTATCTCCTTCACTGAACAGTTAATCAGAAAAAATGCTTTCATGTTGCTAAATCAGGGCCAGTGGGCAAAGCCGGGCTGACAAAAGACATTTCCCTCTGTCATTAACCTGGCCTAAATAGTATTAATTACACAGACTGCCCTTTGATTGTTGGAGTGTGGAAAGTATTGGGGCTGGTGGCAAGGCAGTAAAAACGCTAGGCTTCTCCCCCTCTGTCTTCCACCCCAACCCCAAGATGATGCCTGTTTGCCTCACCTGTCTGGCCTTTAGGATTCACTCACTTGTCCTCTTCCTTCTTTCCTGAACAGAAGTGTGAAGAGAGAGAGCAGGACCATGTTGTTGGTTGTTAGCAGGGAGAGCACCCTGTGGATTCACTAGGACCTTATAGGGTGACCAGATGTCCCAATTTTATAGAAGAGGTAAAGAGTCCTGTGGCACCTTAAAGACTAACTAAAGTTATTCCAGACTAACACGGCTACCTCTCTGATTCTTGACAATTTTATAGGGACAGTCCCGATTTTTGGATCTTTTTCTTATATAAGTTCCTGTTACCTCCCACCCCCTGTCCCAATTGTTCACATTTGCTGTCTGGTCACCCTGTGCAGGGATAGGGACATCCTGTTGGATGATATAATTGGGGATTGGTCCTGCTTTGAGCAGGGGGTTGGACTAGATGATTTCCTGAGGTCCCTTCCAACCCAACTCCGTATAGGTTCTGGAAGTAGGGGGGCTGCCTCACCCCCGGGCTTGAAGCGGTTTACATGCTATACCGGGTTTACTGTTTGGTTCAACGGTTCTCAGCACCCCCACTATACAAATTGTTCCAGCATCCCTGCACGGCCAACTTAAGAAGTGAGTCCCTTGCCACGTCCCTTTGGTCCCGCCATGTTTGGGAGATGACAGGCATGGGGGAAAGAACCCTTGAAAACCTAAGGACAGTGGAGCCCTTCTGAGGTTTGACAGGGGAGGCGGCCATGGGCAGTGAAATCCGGCATGAGAGACAGTGCCGTCCAGCAGCCAGGGCCCTGGGAGACCTGGGGTATTCACTGACCCCTCTCTCCATTTCCCATCCCAGCCTTTGTCTGTCTCTTTAGACTATAAGTCCTTCAGGGCAGGGACTAGCTGACTCTGTGTTCGCACTGTGCCTGGCACAGTGAGGCCCAGATTTAAGCGATACTGTATTGCAAATAATACTCCTTCCCTCACCAAGCAGCCTTAGGGCCAGTCCTCAACCTGGGGGTGTGGCTTCCTCCATTGCAAACGTGATTCTATCCCCTGTCCAGCTCTGAGGCAACATCTCCTGGTCTGGGGCAGGGGGTTAGGTTCATGTTCCACTGGCGACATTAGCAATTAACTGGTTAGTAATTTTGCAGACATGTCTCTAACAAAACAACACAAACCCTCAGACACATGACTCATCCCCAGAGCTCTGAGCTGTGTGGATACAGACATGGACGCTGTTCAGCCTCCGAGTGCCACTTACAAACGGAGCCACGGGTTGGTTGGGGCAACCACAGAAGGAATGTGCACAGCAGTTACTCTGCGTTGCGGAGACGCTCCCCTGGGCTCATGGCCGGGGGGCAAGGGGAGGGGGAGTCTGAGTCAGCGATGCTGCCGTTCTGGTTTAAGCTGGTTCAGGCTCCTGTCCGTGGTGACCCTAAGCTCCGTGCCCAAGCGGCTAGAGGGAAATGTGGTGTGAGGCCTGGAAGTGGTGGATACCTCAGAAATCATAGGGCAACCAGCTGGAGCGGCTCTGTAATATTCACTTCCAGCCATGTGCGCTCCCGGTATAGATCATGATCTGCTTCTCCTTTAGGGACTCACATCTGGATATAGCGGCTTTTCTCCCACAAAAACCCAGTCACTCCCAACTCTGCCTGGCGTCCACTTCCCGCAAGCCCTTTCTCTCCTTCTGTGGCTTTGCCCATCTGTCTCCTCCCCACTCCAGGCCTGACTCACTCACCACTGAACGAGCTTGTTTCATTTGACATTCCTCTCTGGGGCAATGTGGTATTGTCTCCAATATGGCCTCCGTTTGGAGACAGTTAGAGGTAGTTATTCTGACCCATTATACACTCACGTGTTTATCCTGTATGTGCCGGGATGGGCCTGCTCTTCAAATGTCAGGATAATGGACTGGCTTCTCAGCTGGTGTAAATTGGCGTAGCTCCAATGAAGTCAGGATATGTCCTCTGAAGACGTGTCTCAAGTTCTAAAGATGATGGGCCAAATGAATCCTGGTGTCACCCCATTCACCTCAGTGAAAGTGATACATACCAAGGGTGAATGTGGCCCAGTATCTCTGTTAACAAAGGGCTTCTAAATCGAATAGAGTCATTGAGTTTAAGACCAGACGGGACCACCAGATCATCGCTTTGATATTCAGAAAGCCAGTAAGGCCAAGTTGAGTTAGACCTAAGATTCTGCAGCAATCTGGTGCAGCAGACTGGAAATTCTGTACCAGCTTCATTTACATCTTTAGACTAAAACATTTATTGCATCCCATATGCAAGTAAATAACCCATTCAGGACAGTTTCCCCCATTAAAAAAATGCTTTTTTATATTAAATTGAATGTATTTTAAGTTGTTCACAAATTTTCAGTTTTCCATATGCCACTGATTTTTGTATCAATAATGTGGAATATGGATGTTTGGGCAGCTGTCAGAGATCTGGAGCATATGGGGTTGGTTTGGAAGATAGTTAGGGATTGTGGAATAAAAACATTTAGCTGAAAGATTCTGCTAAAATTACCAGCAATGAAATTACCAGCAACCCTGACAGTTGCATTGTCATCACTAGGTTTCAGGGTTAACATCGTATGGGGGTGAATGAGAACAGTACACACCTCTTGCGACTCTTGTTTCAAGCATTCTGTAGATTCAGAAAGATGTGGCTGCATTTGTTAACCTTAAAAGTGTGAAACTGATTTTTTTCTTCATAACCCTAAGGGCTGGACACTTTTTTACAATTAAAAACTTGGAACATAGGGAGATAGGGATGGCCAGACTGGATCAGCCATGGGGCCCATCTAGTCCAGTATCCTGTCTCCCACCGCGCCCAACAACTGCTTCACAAGAAGATGCATGTCACCTCACTGCAGGCCGCTATAGAATAATCTGCCCACCAAGAAAGTCTTTCTCTCCAATCCTCATTAGTTAGAAGTTATCTTATGCCTTGAAGCTGAGGCATTTCTAGCCCTTCCAGAACTTCTGTTATTTTTTTAATTTGCTTGTTTTTAATCCCACATATTGTAATTCTGGGTAATGAGATACTGGCTTCTGGAGCATAATTCTGTGGCAAATAGTGGTTTCTGTGGTAAATTCCATGGGCAGCAAACTTGTAGGATAAATCTCGCCTAGACAGAGCAGATGATTGATAGAGTTGTGTGTGGTGATAGGCACAAGGTGCTAGTATTACAGATCATCATCGTGTTAACCTCAGGGCATAGTTCCTAGTGGAGTTTCTGCATGTTCAGTGAGTGACACATTAGAATGGACTTTAGACTCTCCTCTGCCCTGGGCACTATGCCAGGTGTCCTTGAACTTCTCCATCAGTGCTCATGAGCTCCACATTTGGGACTTTGCTGCCACATGGTGGCATCCATTCTCTCCTCCTGGCCCCGGGATGCCATCATTTGCGGTGGAGAAATTAATGAGAAAGAGCCTTTCTCAGCTCGGGGTTAGGTTTATTCTTTGAGCTCTCGGTGACCCACTTCTGAGCTTCTAGGAGCTTTTCCAAGAACATTTTCCTGCACAAAAACATCAGTGACGCTGGCAAAAGCTTTGAGTAGTCAGATACTTTACAGGCAACATTCAGGTTTTGTAACTAAAAGGGTTTTACAGAACCAAGTAGCAACAGAAACATTCTCGCAAAATATTCTAGCCTTTGATTGCATTTAACCCGTGCAGGGTTTGTAACCTGAATTCAGTGGCATCTCCGGACAGACATCTGTTTCAGTTGTCCAAGAGGAGTGACATGCAAAGAGCCAGCATTCACCAGAACTAGTGACCGGATTGTCTGATCCTTCCAGTGGGACCATGCCAGGCGTTAGGGTAGAACTGTACGGCTGTGTAGCGTTATTTAGCCAGTGCTGTCCCTCTCGGCCCCAGGTGCTGTGATGTTTCCGCACCATGCTGAGGCGACAGACAGACTTGCCCGGGTTCAGGCTGGGGTCAGTGCAGCCCAAAGAAGCTGAATGAAGGGACACCAGATGTGAGCGCAGAGTCAGACCAGCTGCTTGCCTTTGTGCTGTGCATGTGGCCCTCTCAGATGGAAAACTCATGGAGAAATGCTCCTTTGCCTGGTACACTTCCCTCCCTCCGAACTCCCCCCCCCCCCCCAGGGCCGGCGCAGTACTGCCTGGGACACTGCAGGTGGCAGCATTGGTGAGCAGACATAGGTAGCTGGGAAACAGCATGAGCAGCAGAGGGATAAATTGAGAGTATGGGGTAGAAGGTCCATCTGACTGCCCAGAGGAAAGTCTGAAAAGGGCCACTTGGTTTGCAAAGGATCCTGGGGGTTACTGCCTGGAGGGGAACTACCAAACTCTTCAGGTCCCGGTGCCTGATTTGATCAATGTCACACATCCAGGCTGCTCCTGCCCTTCCCATGCCAACACATAGCATGAGGGCTTCTCAAGAGCAGCTCTCTGGACTCACTTGCTCACAAACCCTTCAAAGACAGTGAGTTCCATCAGTCCCTCTTCGTGCTCCATGGGCCTGGGCACACGGTTCGATCTCCACCTCACTCTTCTCCCACTGCCTCCCCCACTGAAGGCAGTAAATCTAGTCCTGTCAGGACACCTGACGGCAGAGTCACTCTCCAAGCTGTGGCTGGGGGAGGTAGTCAGAACAAGTTGGGCCTGCAGAGATCAAAAGGAGAGGAGGAAAGGACAAAGCAAAGGGAGAAGACCAACAGGTGTGACCTCCATGGAGGGAGAGGACTTTACCTAGGACAAGCCAAGGGGTAGAACTAGGAGTCAGGAATGAAAATACTATGGGAAATGTGGGCTGAATATCAGGAAATGCTCTGTGAGATGAGAGCCAAGAGATGGTGGGAACCCATCACTTAGGGTTTAAACCTGGATGGTGCAAAGAAAAGACTATAGAGAGCAATTCTCCACTAGTCCCCTGGAGAGGGAGTAGATGGAACCAAATGGGGCTCCTCTGTCTTCAGTGTCTGTAGTTCTGTGACTCCCAGTGCTGCCTGGGGCAGAGAGTAGTAAAGGAGTCTTCGGATGAAGTGATTTGTCAGGCCAACCAACACCTTCATAGGCACTAAATGGAGGCAGAAGGAGAGTATCAGAATCATTTGTGTCTAGTTGTTAAGTGTGTGGGCCTTGGAGGAGGAGTTGTTGGTTCTACACAGCCAGATGTCCCTGCGAGCTAGCTCCTTACTCTGTGCCTCAGTTTCCCCACCTCTAACAGGGGACAATAATAATGATCTACCTGAGAGGCCCTTTCCTCCCTATTTCACAGGTTGCCTCTTGGGTTAAGGGTGTTCTTGGATGTAGAAGTCAGGTCTCTACAGCAATGGAGCCTGAGTCCAAAGGGGGAAGCAGTGCTACATTTTTAGTAATAATAGCACTGGGAGGCACTGGAGAGACGCTAAATATTATTACATCCTCTGCAGCAGAGAGGCTGTCACTGAACACATCAAAGGTCTCTCTTTCATCTCTATGCAGCCAACTCGGAGGAGTCTCTTCCAACAGCAATAGGAAGGAGACCCTAATAGCCTTGCAGCGTGGAGCCCTGCCAGCTCCACTGAGTGGCTGGTTTGGTGACCATTAAGGAGGGCACCTTCTTCGCTTCCCCCCTAATGATCTTAGGTGGCTCCTGCACCTGGCAGCAGAATAGCAAATGCTCTCCAAGGATCCCAGTGTCGGAGCGACTGCACTCGCAGAAGGACCACCTCCATCTCACCCCGTCCCCTTGCTGCTCAGCCATTGTTTTCCAGCCCCCTGAGTTGGCTTGGCATGGTGGGCCTGGATGGTGAGCAGCCCAGCAATTCTTCCTGAGCAAGAAGGGGCATGCATAAGCCAGGGAGGTTCTCAACCAGGGGTACACATATCCTGGGAGTAGGCACAGGTCTTCTGGGGGGCACATCAACTCATCTAGATCTTTGCCTACTTTTACAACTGGCTGCAGAAAAAGCACCAGCGAAGTCAGTACAAACTCAAATTTCATACAGGCGACGACTTGTTTATACTGCTCTTTAGACTACACACTGAAATGTAAGTGCAATACAGTAAACCCTCGATTTAACGGACCTCGATTTAACGGACTTCGGATGCAACGGACAAAATTTCTGAGCAAGTCTGATGCATCCGAAATCCATTTCTCGCGGGCTGGCTGCCAGCTCCCGGCTGCCGCCCGGGTCCAGGCAGCGGGCGGGCTGGCTGCCGGCTCCCGCCCAGCTCCCGCCTGCGGGTGTGCTGGCTGGCTGCCGGCTCCCGCCCGAGTCCCGCCAGCGGACGGGCTGGCTGATGGTTCCCGGCTGCCGCCCGGGTCCCAGCAGCCAGGACCCGGGCACGCTGGCTGACGGCTCCCGGCAGCCGGGACCCGGGTGGGCTGGCTGACGGCTCCTGGCTGCTGCCTGGGTCCCAGCAACGGGCGGGCTGCGTAGCTGCCGCCCCGACCCTGTGGCGGGCGGGCTGCTGCTCCGACAGCTCATTTTTTTGGTTTTTTTAATTAAATAATGGACTTTTTGATTTAACGGACACCCCCTCGCCCGAATTAGTCCATTAAATGGAGGTTTTACTGTACTTCTATTCCAGTCGGTTTATTTTATAACAATGTGGTAACAATGAGAAAGTGAGCCACGTTCCACTCATGGTGTGCTGGGTCCATTTTCTATTTTGATGTCTGGTTCTGTAAGCAAGTCGTTTTTAAATGAGGTGAAACTTGGGGGTATGCAAGACAAATCAGCCTCCTGCAAGGGGTCCAGTCTTCTGGAAAGGCTGAGAGCCACTGTGCCATGGAGGAGATAAGCAGAGCTGTTCTGTATAGCACGGTGGGAGCGGTGGGAGGGAGTATACATTTGAAACCTGCACCGGAAATGCCATGACTAGATCTGTGCCCCCTGAGCAGGGATCCCCCCAAACACACACTTTCACTTAGAGATTTACTAGTAACCAAGCAGTAAGGGGCAGCCTCCTGCTGGGAAAGGAGTCTCCGTTCTTGCCTTTAGATCCCAATGCACTTTACAAAGGGGGGATGGAGGGGTGTCGGTCTCATCCCCATTTTACAGATGGGGACGCTGACTCATGGCACATCAGTAGCAGAGCCAGGACCACAACCTAGTTCCCTTGGCTCCCAGGCCAGGGCCCGGGCCCCTGGCACATGCTGCCTCCCAGAACTTGCTAGCCTCCAGAGCTGGCAGATGGACCATTGTGGCTCTCTGGGATGTGCCAGTTTTCTATGGGTCTGACTTGTGTTTCCTGCAGGAAACCAGCTTGCACTGTCCTCTTACACAATCAGTGCCCTTGTGCCACCTTGGGGGAGGGGGGTTTGAAACCACAGAGCTAAATGACGTCTTGTGCCCCACCTGGTTTCCTCCCCATCTCTGCTTCTACCCATTCCAAACCTTGGCCTCGTAGTGCAGCAATAATTAGCGCGCATCTTTCTCCCTCTCCTGGGACCAGCCTGTGTATCGGCATGAGAGTCACATGAGTGATAGGGCCAGTCGGAAAGCTGGCAGGGTCACTGGCAGGCGAACACTGACTCCAATACAAATAAGAGTCCCGTGGAGGGCGATGGGACATCTTCTCACCGGGGTTATTTATAAACTGTTTATCAAAGGTTTGCTGCTCTTGGCATCATGGGCAGTGGGTTATTTTTGGTCAGATGTTGCAGCTCTCTGCAGAGATGAGCTAGCACTGGCCTGTCTCCTTTTCTCCCTCACGCTATCCACCCTCCTTGGGTCTCTGATGCAGACCTTCCAGGGGATTATTTTTGTCTCTTTACACACATACAAACACACATGCTTTTGAAACAAAATCTCGGCACCCAAGCACATTCTCATAATTAATCCCAATCAGCAAACCTCCTTGTCCTTTTCCATCACCACTGATGAGCCAGCTATTTCTGTGTCTACAGAATCTTCTGCCCTCTTCCTTCTGCCCCCCACCACAACTTTCTCCTGCCAGTGATGGAGACGCCCATCCTGATGAGGTGAGGACGTATCTAGGGGGGAGGGATAGCTCAGTGGTTTGAGCATTGGCCTGCTGAACCCAAGGTTGTGAGCTCAATCCTTGAGGGGGTCATTTAGGGATATGGGGCAAAAATGGGATTGGTCCTGCTTTGAGCAGAGGGTTGGACTAGATGATCTCCTGAGGTCCCTTCCAACTCTAAGATTCTATCTTGTGGTTAAGGCACAGAACTGGGAGTCTGGGGTCAGCCTTCGATTCCTGTCTCTGCCACAGACTTCCAGTGGGATCTTGGGCAAATCCCATAGTCGCTCTGTGTGTCTCGGGGATATTGGTAGTTCCGTACTGCACCAGGGTATTGTGAAATATCATTAATGTATGTTTCTCAGGAGCCATACAAGGGGAGAGTTGGCGGACGTGGGAGTTAATAAATGGCAAGCTCTCTGAAAGCAGGAGGTGGGCAATGGAGAAGAGACCTCCATGCTTACCGGTTCCAATGAGCAGTGATGCGCCTTGGCATTAGAAGCAACAGCCTCCTTTTAAACACAGCTTCTGAACAACCCCAGGCTTCTCAACATGGAGCATGTGTAACGTGTAATGTTCCTGTTTGTGAATGAAGACCAGGCTGGGTACATAGGTCTGACATCCAAGCCGAAGGAAAAGGTGGAAAGGTTTGCTTGGCCACTGGAGACT
Source organism: Sternotherus odoratus (assembly GCA_032164245.1). Lineage (NCBI taxonomy): Eukaryota > Metazoa > Chordata > Testudines > Kinosternidae > Sternotherus > Sternotherus odoratus. The sequence goes on from JAVMKO010000003.1 coordinate 120,038,378, forward strand.
CTGAGACTCGAAGGAAGTCCGACCCGATAGAGACAAAGGGACTGGGTGGGACATAGAGGCAGATGGAGGGATGTGGAATCAATGATGACTGGAAACTGTAAGAGGAGTGAAAGGGAAATGCATATGAAGCCATTTTGTTGCAATAACAGTAAGAAGAAGTCTACCATTGGCAAGATAGAAGAGGATCAAACTCTGAAGGAGGTCAATGGGCCAACCAATGACCAAGAGGCAGCCATTTAAAGCTAAAGAGAAAGAAGGGGCAAATGGTTCTCCAAGACGACTCCATAGCAAAGTGCCTGGCTTACACAGCACATGACACAGAAAAGGAAAATAGGATTTCACATGCTGCCTTGCTGGGTGCCGGGACAAAAGGTGTCACCGTAAGGTGGCCAGATGTCCTGAGTAATACTAGGGATTTCCATCTGATTATTGACCACATGGGAACAAATGATACCTTTCCAGGAAGATTTGCTATATCTAAGCATGACCTCAAGGTCCTGAGAAGAGAAATGAAGACTTGGCCACCACAGGACAATCTCTTTCAATGTCCTAGATGAGAGACAATAGGAGAAGGTTGGTACTGGAGAGCAACTGATGGCTTCACTGAAGGGTGCAGAAACTCTGAGTTCAGAGAGCATAAATATGCCTCTTACTCTCAGAAGGGATTGCCTGAACTTAAGTCTCCATTCATGCAAGAAGAGGTGCCAACCTCCTAGGTTCAAAACTGGCAGGTCTCACGAGGCGGGTGTAATGGGATGTATTGACCCCTTAAGAATCAAGGGGGGACAGAAGGCCCTGTTCCAGGTATCAAATTGCATAAACATCCAGAAAATGGCCTGGTAGCTGAAGTGAGGAAGCAGTCCCAAGGAATTAGGAGTTGGACTTGTGGGGGAAGCCTAGGACATTGTTCCTTTAAGGGCCTGGGATCAGGAGTCCTACAGCGTAGGACCTCCCTCTCCTCCAGGCCATTGGGAGGAGCTCTCTGGAGGAGGGCAGTATATAGACTCTCTTCCTCCCTCGGAACAGGGGAGACACTGAAGTTGAAGGAAACCAGGGCCAGCAAGCTGAGTTCCTCTGGAAAGGGCTGGAACTGGTGGCTTGAGGTGGAGCAGACAGACAGAGGAGAGATAAGTATGAACTGTTGGATTATGATCATGGGCTTTATGTTGGGGATTCGTTGAGTTTAATTTGGGTTATTTTGTGAGGAAGGGCTCTGAGGACTAGGTGAACTGGGTTGGTTGTGCCGTGAGCCACAACAGAGACTGTGTGGAGTGCTTAAGGGGTCCGCAAAAGGGAGCTATCAGGGTCAGGGTGCCTGCAGTGAGTGGCCACCCCAGTACAACGGACTTCAAGCTACGCAGGAGGTTGAAATGTCCTTCCAGACAGCAAAATATAATGGAGGACAGAGCTTTCTGAAACAAAAGAATGACTGTCCCTACATGCATGCAAAGATTATGGAGACAAGCAAGCCGCACTCTGAACTATGGGTTGTAATTGTAATCTGGTGGGGCGACTCTTCTAATCATCATTTCAATACCGATGGGTCCATTTGGCTAGCTGGAGAGGGGATAATGCGAGCCTGTGAGCTACCATTCAGCAACGAAGAACGTGCTGGTAAAATTCCTGGGTTAGGGCTACAAAGCATAAAACCAGAGGAGAAACGGGAGGGAGAGGCCACATTTGGGGTACAAACAGCCATGATCCAGGGCAGGGAACAACCTCAGGCATTTTGTGAGCCAGGGGGGATTTTAAGCAAACGCACACACACACTGATTCTCCATTTATGCCCCGCTTGAGTCCTGAGGCATCAGCCTTATGGGAGCTCTTTGCACATTAACTCCTAGTGCAGAAAAACCGTCAGGAGAAAGCACTAAAATCCATCACCGTGCCCTAAAAAACACTATTGGGAAGACACAGCAGACTATCGTCCTGTTGGAGAAGAATGCAGGGAACAAGACACAGCCGGCGCAGACTTCCAGGGAGCTGGTACCTGGCCCTCAGGTTAGAAAATCACTGCACTAGAAATGGAAAGAGAGGAGGCAGAACTAGAGACTCAGTGCTACATGTGCTCCTGCAAATGGGCTACATATCTGGAGGGAAACTGAGACATACAAAAGCTTGGACGGAAAGGCAAATACAAACACACACAGATATGTGTGATAGAAATAATAACGCTCGCGGCACATCACTGGGGTCTGTGTAGGCCAGACTCCAGAACTGTGAAAGGGGCCCGTCCCATTTATTAAAACTCACTATCTTATTGGCACCGCTAAGCAGCCACCAACCCTCCCTCCCCAACCCCCAGCCTGTCTGCAAGCGCCCAAGAAAAATACTGCTTGGCCAGAAGGCTCACAAATCGGAGCCCTGGCAAACCACAGGGGGGAAATGAGCTCCAGAGCCTTCTGGGAGAACGCCGAGGCGGCAGCCCCTGCTTTACAAGAGGACGCGCCTAGAGCGCATCTGCTGCTCTCCGGGTGCTGCGTCAGGGGGAGAGAGGCGATCTCGCCGGTAAGCGGGACCCAAACCATTTAGGATTTGATAGGTTAAAACCAACACCTTCAACACCCAGAAGCGTTTAGGGAGTTAGTCCGGATCCCAGAGCACTGGCTGAAAGTGCTTCCAAGGTGCAGATCTGCTTAATAAGCAGGCGTCAGAATTCTGCTCTGGCTTCAGCTGCTGCTACCCACGGGGCAGTGCATTCCAGTAAGGAAGCTGGGGGAAGGGGATGGGGTATTTTGCATGTCTTGGGATAATTTCTGCGGGAATCATCCTAGGAATTGACTTGTGGGGGGCCCCGCTAGGGTGACCAGATGTCCCAATTTTATAGGGGCAGTCTCAATTTTGGAGTCTTTTTCTTATATAGGCTCCCATTACGCCCCACCCCTGTCCTGATTTTTCACATTTGCTGTCTGGTCGCCCTACCCCACGCTGGCGTTGAAAAGCCCAGCTGCCTCTACTGAGGAAAAGGGTTTTTAATAAGTCAGTTAATGCTGCTTCAGCATTAGGATCTTGCACGTGAAATGTAGATTCCATCCACTTTCCCTCTATAAACTAAAACAAAGATGCAGACAGTGAGGAAGTGACTCCTTGGAGGCAATTCCAGAGTCGTGATGGCCAGGGCATCTCTCTGCAGCCAGATGGGTGACTTTCCCCCGTGCATCCTCTTTCTCTTGCCTTGAGCCGCTCGTGAAATTGGGAAAAACCCCAAATTGCATGTGGACTGGCAGCCAGACAACAAGAGCGGGAGAAATGCCGGGATGCGAACGGCTGCCAGGCCCTTCTGGGCTGTAGGGCACGTACGTGCGACTAGCAGCGTGCGAGCCAGCATGTGCCAGTGCTAAGTGACACGCACGGCTCTGCTGGCAGGCTGAGCAAACGTCAGCTGAGGGCTCTGAATACAGTCCAGATCAGCTGGTAGGGAATAAAGCAGAGGATGGTAAGTGCTTAGCCCCTGCCCTCCCTTCACGGGGGCTGCACCTGGTTCCGATGTCTTGGTGCTTAGAAAACACAAGAGCAGCATGTGCCTTCCGGCACGTTAGCCTTCTCAGACAGCTCATCGACCAGCGCCGCCGGGTTAACACCACAGACCCTGTGGTGGTTCACTGTGGGATCCAGGTGCCCACTCTTTTCCAAGTACTCTGGTCAGATTTTAATCTTGGGTTGGCCCAAATTCTATTGAGCCCTGGCTCCAGCCCCCAGCTAACCTGTGTCCCTGTGGCTTAAGGAAAAGAAATCATGACCTTTCAATCAAGGACACACGCCTCCCACACTGACCTAACAGAGCCTCTCCTGGACAAATCATGCTATTGGCACTTACGTTCTATTCACCTCAGCCCTTCTCAGCACTTTGCAGGTCTGAGCACCCTTGCAGAGTTAACAAAGCACTGAGACTCCCTTCAGTTCTACCCGGCAGTCCAGGTCTGGCTTCCTCCATGCAAGGATCCTTGCTAATTAAGGATGGGCAAAAGGGTCAGGGTAAAAAGAACCAAACCCAGGCTGACAGCCCAAATCTCAAACTCCTATTCCAAACTTCATCTCAAATTTTAAACCCAATCGCCAAATCTTCCCCCCGCCCGCCCCATCTCACACCCAACCTCCCGCCTCGACCCCAAATCCTAGGACAAAGAGTTTTGTGTTTTATAAAAAAAAACACTGGAGATTTGGTAAGAATTATCACACAGTATTATGCACCTCTGTGCTGTATTCCCTGTGCTGGCTGGAACTAGTCCCCGCCCCGGAATCTCACGAGAGATGCTCTCCTCATGAAGCTTCCAGCCTGGTTTCTCTGAATGAAGGGGTTTGGAAAAACACCCTGACGTGCAGCTTCTGAAACGAGATGAATGGAAGCCGTGAGTCACCTCTCAGTAGCGTAACTGCTAAGGGCATTCAGGTAGGAAAGTTCCAGCAGTTTCATGCACTGGAGCATGGACACGTAGTCACTTGGCTAAGCGAACCCATGCTCCGAATGACTAAGGCACTGGAATGCTTGAGGGTGAGATTCAGAGAGCCTGCACGGACCCAAGGGGCTTAAGGGGGATTAAAGGTGCCAAAAGACTTGTTGTGGGCTCTTGTCACGGGGCTGAACTTCACTCTGAATGAATAATAGCAGGTCAGGGGGTTCATTCCTTAGCGAGGTGCTGTATCTGTGTGGTAGCCTGGTATGGAATAGTCCCAGGGAACGCAGATTTTGTAAGGGCACTGTGAAAAATGCCATAAGCAGAGACTGGCAGGTGTCACTTAGGGGCAGCGACAGCAGGTTTGGCACTTACAAAATGTACTCTCATAAACATCTCCATCATTTCTCAGTTATTCACTGTAGCGGAGCTTCTACTTCCAGGCCTCCAGCCACTAGGCAGCTAAACCATTAACAGCTGTTAAATACATGATGCATTCCATCCACAAGCTTTTGCATTTGGATAGCTTTTTCCTCTCCGTGCTGTTGCAGGACGTAGTCGGTCAGTTTTCTAGCTCTAGTTGCTGCGATCCAAAGGTTCCAAAGCGCTCCGCAAACTTTACGCTACAGATTCTCCACTGTACTGAGAGCTCTCCTGTCCCCATTGAAATGCAGCCAGATCTGGAGTGGAACATGGGGAGCTGTGTCACGGTGTACAGCAGCACCCCGGGGCCAAAAGTAAAGAATCCCTTACACATGAGAAACCGAGGTGGCTAGAATTTAGTCAGGATTAACCCCACATATATATTCTTCCTGCAGGGCCTGCATCTTGACCAGAAGTCTCTTCTCCAAGCAGTGACCAGGGCCAACCCCTTTAGGTTTAAATCTTGCCTCAGAGCGGAGGGAATATGAGTTTGGTCTCATGCAAGTCCTTATTCGGGCCCATCAGACACCGGCGTGATTGCCCGTGTGTGTGGTATCGGGGGGGGGGGGGGTGCTGCAGGTCAGGCCTGAGTGACAGAGCGACAGTCTGGGTGTGTCAATTCCTAGCAGGGTTTCCTAGGGTCCAGACTGACCTTCTGCTTTATCTGATGGTACAGCCTGAGGATTAGCAGGATTGTTTTAACGTTCGCTTTAAAGGAGCCCATCCCTTTAAATAAGACGAGAGAGCAAGGCCATGCACGTTCCTCTGGGCTCACTCCATCAGGTCCCAAGGGCAGCAGCCCAGCCCGGGGCAGGGTCTAAGAGGCTTTTGCCAGCTCATCTATGAGTCATAGGACATAGTTATTGGCCCCCGCGTGCAAATGGGGCTGCTCAGAGAGACTGAGTTCCACTGGGCACGTCTTGGGAGAGGGGCCGGGTGAAGGTGAGGCAGGCTGGGAAACAGACAGGTTATGCTGGCTGCACTTAATGGGCAACGCTTGCTGACAAATCTGGAGTCTGGGATTCCCCACACGGTCATGCCAACAGCCATCTGAAAGCGGCCTGGATTCTCCCCAGCCAGAGAGTCAAATCCAACCAGGGCTTGTCTTTTGTATGCACTTGAAAACGAGGGAAGGGAGCGGCAACCCGTACCTGGCTCTCAGCAGGGAGGTGCTGTGCAACATCCCCTTAGGCAGTCCTGTCAATGCCCCCTCCCCTCCCCTGCCACTATCCCAGTCCTGGGCTCCCCACACTCAGCTCTGCCAGGGCCCCTCCCCCCGACCTGCGGCCCCTGACTTGTGTAGCGTGAATTAATTATGCAGTGGTTTTATCATGTGCACTCACAGTGAGACTGAAGCTCCCGTCGTCCTCGGTGACGATGCCGCATTAGAACCCAGCTCTCCAGAAGCAGGTGAATAGCTCGTCAAAATCCTGAGCTCTAGAACGGCAGCAGGTTCCCCTCGTGGCTTCATTACCAGAAGGGATGAGTGACACGGAGCCCCAGCACCTTCTTAAGCAACTTTCCCCATAAACATGGTTCTGAAATAATATTACACTGAGAAAAGCAAACCTGGCACCCAGCTGAACCATGAGTTGGGGAGGGGTGGGAAAAGCGAGGGGAGGGGAGGAGAGGTAAGGGAGGGTGGATGTCTCAGGAAACCAGAAATGGCGAACATAGTCTCCATCACGGGGTCTAATCTGACCCCAAGTTGGTGGCAACCAAACGTTGTTCCCATCTGATGGCCATTGAATAACCTGTGTTGTGCTCCTAGTGGACAGGCATCCGTGTCACGAAAACCCACTATTGCCATTGGCACTAGCTGGCATCTTTGCAGGCAGTCTGCAGAGAAGCCAAGGGCTGACTAGGCTACCAAGCTTCCTCTTGGCCTCCAGGGGTGGTTCCTATGAGTCAGATCCTCAGATGAGGACAGCTCCATTGACTGTGGGGTTACACCCCTTTACACCAGTCGAGGATCTCCGATTGAAGTAGCTCAGAGCGTGGGGGAGATCAGCTCCTTCTCTGTCATTCTGGAGATAAACTGAGACCCTCACTCTTCAGTGTTATGAGTCCAGCGGTTCACCAGAGCTGTGGAGGAGGTGGGGCCATATTAAATAATCTCAGATCCTTTGAGTCCCTGTCAATGTGCTAAGTGCTGGTACCATAAGCACTGCCCATGGCAACTCTGCTTACCATGGATCTTCCCACCCACATCTGCTCACTTTACAAACACAGTCACGTATTGCCAGCCAGCCAGCAAAGCTAACGTCACTAGGGAAAAGCAACCTATTCTACTTATTCCATTCTGCCTTTCCCAGCGTCAACTGGCTACACTCACAGTCTTTGTTAGGGAGCAAGAACACAGCTAGATTTTCAGAGACAAAGCTAAGTGGGCAAGGCTATATGTGAGCAAACTCAGTAGGTACATAAGTACACACATCATCAGGAAGATGAAGAACCCAGAGATAGAATCATAGAAATGTAGGACTGGAAGGAGCTTGAGAAGTCATCATGTCCAGCCCTCTGCACCGAGGTAGGACCAAGTAAACCTAGACCATCCCTGACAGGTGTGTGTCTAACCTGTTCTTAAACACCTCCAATGACGGAGATTCCACAACCTCCTTTGGAAGCCTATTTTAGAGTTTAGCCACCTTTATAGATGGAAATTTCCTAATATCTAACCTACATCTACCTTGCTAGATTAAACCCAGTAGTTCTTGTCCTGCTTTCAGTGGACATAGCTGTTGTGCTGTTGATGGCTTGTGTGGGATCCTCCCCGGGGGACTAAATATGGGCCTGGTCTTTTATCCCCCCTCTTCCCTTCCCCTCCATTCACTTACACAGGGAGGTCAAGCTCAGTGCATTGAACTTTGTCCTTATCATCTGCTCGGATGTTTTACTAGTAACTCCCGGAAGCTGCTCAGATGACACTGTCACTCCTGATGCAGGAGTGCCCTGTGCAAAGGTGGGCATGACTGAGTCACACAGAGAGAAGCTTTGTGCAGCTGGCACCTCGCTGCGTGTCCTCTTCACCTTTCTAAACAAAACCGCGATGACGGAACTGCCAACGGGAATGGCAGCTTTTATTGGTTGGGTTGGTGCCATTCGTGCTGCTATCTGTCTGGATTGATTGTCAGTTGGGGTTTTCCCCGTGCAGGCTGGGCGTCATCTCATTCCCAGCAGCCAAGAGAGGGCGGTGAGACTGTTCTCTCCACTCCAAACCTGATTCCAATGTATTATTTGATTGTTACACAGCATGTAGACACCCCAGCTGAGATCACGGCCCCATCCTGCCAGATTCTCTACATACACGTCGTGAAAGCCCCTGCGCTGAAGAGCTTGCTGTCTGAGCAGACAAAAGCCATAAATCAGGGATAAGTAGGCGTGTCACCCCCCATGCCTATGATCCTTCTTAAATCAGCGAGGTCTGAGCAAATACCATCCCACTGGTCCCACAGAAACATCCCTTTGCCACTTGATCACCTGCCAAAACATTGTCCAGCGGCACTGGGGAGGTGGGAAGCCCGCTCTGGAAAATGAGTGGGTGTTGGAAGGGAGGGGCTAGAGGATTTAGGGGATGAGAGAGGAGCACAGGTGAGTAGAAAGAGAGGGAGAGACTGGGACAGAGAGGGGAAGGATGAGCGAGTGAAACAGGGAAAGCAAAAACAGAAAGGGGGAGAAAGGCTAAATGACAGGACAGAATGGACTGGAAGAGAGAGGGGGGCTTGGGGAACGGAGGGTGGGGATTATAGTGTCAGCTTTCTGAAACAGGGCTTCTCTATTCCTATGTCTGTCTGGCCCCCAGCATACAGCCCTGGGGTGGCTGAGGCCTTGGAGCAGGGCTGTAATATAAGCTTAAACACAGGAAAAAACTGGGCAAGACAAATGGCAACATTTTAAAATGATGAAATTGCAGGGAGGGTTCCATGGGTGGAAAACATGGACGTTGAAAAGAGAAGAAATCCAGGCACGGAAGGGAAAGCCGAGACACAATCAGATGCAAGTCAAATGGGAAAGACAATGGACCAAAGTATGGAGGGCAGCAAGCATGGTGGGAAACACCTGGGCACTGTTCTAAATCTCCCTTGGTGTTACTGGAGTGCCCAGCACCATCGTAATTCATTCTGGAAACTCCACACTGAAAACAGCTCATTCCACAGTGAGTTCAGTCATTCGTCACAGCTGGAAAGTCTGGCCCTGTCCACAAATTAATTTGCCATACTGCTAGCGGCTGATCATGGGAAATGTTGACCCTGAGGGCCAAGTATTTTGGGTCCTGGGACCCTTGGTGTTGAGGTTGAGCACCTCCCGTGTTTGTGCAGCTATGCTGAGAGCTCTTTTGATTTTCTATTTTATCATTGTAAAAATTAGTCTTCCAATCCGGGAACAGACAAAATACAGCATGACTTGGGTGGCTAATTACACTCCATATATAGAATCAGGGAGGTAGCCGTGTTAGTCTGGAATAGCAGAGATAACAAAGAGTCCTGTGGCATCCGACGAAGTGGGTATTAGCCCACGAAAGCTTATGCTTCAATACTTTAGTTAGTCTTTAAGGTGCCACAGGACTCTTTGTTAACTCCATATATATAGCAACTAGTTCCTAAGCAGCTGATTGGCTAAAACAAGTTTGCATGAAGTGCTCATTGGACAGTTTTGAATCATGAGCAACTTCATAAAGGTCAAAGCCTGTTTCTGGATAACAGCCAGCGACACAAAAGGATGAAATAAATGCTTAGTTTTCATTATGTTTTCCTACCTGTGACTAAAAGGCACAAGAAATGGAACGGAGGAGTTTCAGAGGCGTTTTCCATCTCTAAGAAGCTCTTGTATGAAGGTGGATTGAAACACACACTCAAAGTCATGGCTTTTGTCACGAAAGGCTGGCCGTGCCAAACCACTGTCCTACTTCTGAGGTTAGTGGGTAAGAGATGATTCCCACTGGCCCATGCTTAAGAGATGAGCTGTTCTGTATGCTTTGTGTCCTACAGTCAGCTCTGGACTATGGCCTGCCTTATGCTTTTTCCATAAACATTCATCAGAAATCAGCTGACCGGGGGGGGGGGGGGGTTATGAATGTCACTCCAAGCAGGTGTGGTGGCTGAACATTGGGATATTAGGCAGTGCTGCAGGTAAATGTCCCTCACTATGGAGCTGTAGACGCCTGCTAGTTTTAATGTAGTTAGCATGGGTAACTAGTAGTGCAGATGTGGCATCATGGGCTAGCAGCCCAAGTATGTACCCTGGGTTCCTGGCAGGCATGTACGCTGGCTGCTAGCCCATGCTGTTGCATCTACACTACTATTGTCACCTGAGCTAGCTAGATTAAAGCTAGCCTGAGCATGCCCGCCCATGCTACACCCACACCTTCCCTTGCAGGGCAGACTTACCCATAGAGTGGGGGCATGGATGGGCAGCATCTAGGTCACGTCCACGGCGTTTGGCATGGCACACAGTGTTTCCAGGGGAGGAGTGCTATGGCTGTGAGTCCCACAGTAGCTGCAAGTTTCTCTAAGGAGGACGCACCTTGTTTGGCTGAGGCAGTGTTTACGTGCATGGTGAAGGTCACCATACACCCTCTCCTTGGCGGGCCTGGGTGCTTAAGCAAACAGCCAGGCCTGCAGGCAGCTCTCCTGTATCTTACTGTGTCAGTATAAGCTACAAGAAACTGTGGAAGCCACCCTGCCAGCTGTGGACTCCCCCCTACCTCCAGGCTTCAGAGCACAAGCTCCAGCCCAATCCCCAATGTCCACACTGCTATGTTTAGAGGTCTGTAGATCCAGGCTTGGGGACTCGCTGCTGACAGTTTCGGCTCGCCATGTGAACGTACCTGACTGTGGCTGTGTGAAGAAAGGACAGGAAGGCAGGGTTAGCTAACTGGGAAGGGAAGCCCAGGAAAAAGAGCAGGCAACCCACAGGTCCCGAATGCGCCCTCACCCCCAAATATATATGGGGGAACCCTCTCTCCATTAGTCCTTCCCTACCCCTTCTCCCTGGGATGTTCCCTCCTCCTCCTCCTCCTCCTCCTCTTCCACTGTTGTTTTTTCCAAGGCAGATTTGTTTTGCCCATGAGGCAATTAGGATTCGTTGTCATTTGTGCTGTGCCCTGAGTGCACACAGCACTTGGCAACAGGTGAACTGTACCCGTCCTGAAGCCCTACCAGTGGGGAAGCCCAGGCAGGGCAAGCTGTGGGTGCCCAGACAGGCGTGGCTTACCCGCAGGCACCGGGAGGAGCAGGAGGAGGCAGGGAGGCTGCTCCCAGCGGGCAGGGTGATGTGGAAGAAGTCACGGAGCCCGGAGTGGGAGAATGAGATGAAGGGTGCGGCAAGCAGCGGGGAAGCTTGGGAGGAACAAAGTCTCAGGAGGGCGTCTGGGAGACGGTGAAGCTGGAGAACTTGGCCCGGAGGGTTGTGTCACGGTGCTCAGGAGGAGAGCAGCATGGAAGGGAACCGGCAGCCAGCACGGAGGCTTGGGAAGATCTTGTCCGAGTGGCTGGAGAGGAAGGGTTGAAGGGTGCTTCCCCAGTACAGAGTGATAGGCATGCTATGTTCCCACTCTGTGTGGAAGACCAGATCCAGCCTTGTCCCTTGGGGGCCAGCATGTCCTCTCCCCTCCCCTCATCCCCAGGCTCTGCTAGGTTATCAGCAAATGGACAGCTGAAATGGCTCCCCTGGTCTTTCAGTCTCCGCGGTGATGGCATAACCCATTCCCACTGCCGGCTGTTTGAGCCTCAGGGGGGGCTAGTGTTGCCATGGACACACAAAGGGCCCCACTCCAGTCTGCTACCCCCATTTGGCGGTCAGGGTCACTAATGCTCTGCCTGCCCCCTCTGAACCACAGGTAGGAGCTTACACTAAAAATAGGGTCTGTTGTTATCACGGCAAAGACCGAGAGCGAGCCAGTTTCCACACCTGGCTGTGCCATTAGGACGTGTGCCAGCCATGAATGAGTAACCATTATCCATGCCTTATACAAACATTGCCACATGTGGGCAGACGTGATGGGAGGCACAGCCACAGCGCCTGCTCTTGTGGGAACCCAGCGGAAACACTCCTGGTTTCCTCTGGCCTCATCTCAGCTGCATGTGGCGATTTGCATTGGCAGAGCTCTGCCAGGGAAGCTTGCCCACGCTCTCCCCACGCTCTGCCAGGGTCCTGCCAGCACTCTCAGTCTCTTGCATATGGGAGCGTTTGTCTCCCTTGAAAGGAAACTCTTTTCAAAGGCATCGTTAAACAGCAGCATCTTAATTAGTGGCGGGCAAACAGCAAAAGAGTTGGACTTTCAGCTAGGAAATGCATCCTCTACAGCTCTGCCAATCCACTTCACTCCTGCCCTACAGCATCCCCGCTTGTTGCCCCGATCGCTCTGCAGATGCAAACTAATCCTGACCTTCCGCAACCATTGCTATTCCTTCCCTGGATCCATCACACACACAGCTCGGCCTATGTCCCTCAATCTTGTCTTCTATTCCCCCCCTGTAGCTCCAGTTTAAGGCTGCCCCAATAGCTCTGCTGATGCCCCTTAAGCCTGATCTTACTGTTGCTAAACCTGTCCACACTCTATTGATTACTAAATTAAAAAATCCCGTATAAAGCCCCAGAGAAGCAGAAAACTTATGCTCTATTCAGAAAGGGAATAGCCCAGTTAATGTAGCTTGGAAAGTGGGCTGAATTTGACAACAAATGCAGCCAAGTATCAAGCTTCTTATCGGCTAGAGTCCATGAGGTGTATTAAGACTGATTGTACTGGTGGGTGAGAGACTATCTCACTACAGTGCTTCAGCACTATTGCTTCCGGAGTCTACTGCCCTAGCCCCATGATGCAGTAGTATATGGACACCACAGCAGTAGTTAACTAGTTGCCTCTATCTGGCTGTGAAAGGGAGCCTTGAGCAATTTCTCTCTGCAAGCTTCCAGGTTCTCTCTTATAGACAATTTGCTTTTAAAATGATCCACATAAAGTCCCATGTGCAGCTGGGAAGTCTGTGTCCATCCATTTGGCTGGTATAATGGAAAAAGAGGTTCTGAGACACCACAGAAGGCCCAGGTGCTTATAAGATGACCATCCGTTGAGCAGTCTGGGATTCCTCGTCTGTCTCCTCCATTCACCGGACCTGTGCTCTGTATTGACCCTGGAGTACGGCTGGAGCATCCCCCCTTCATGCTCACTGAGGTGACTACACAGGAGGCATTGGGGCAATGCCCATTGGGCAAACTCTGCAGCCTCCTTGAAATTCAAGAAGTTCCGTTCATAATGTAATATAGACATTCCCTACAAATTGGAGCAAGTAAACCATTTCCATTCCCCCCACGCAGCTGGGCAGGTAGGTGCTCTTCTTCCCCTAACCTTGTGTACCTTCTCCTTTGAATAACCTCCGAGGCATTTTAATGGGTGTAGCTTCCACAGCGACACGTTCTGGTGGCAGTGCGTACATGGTGGCTTGAAATGGGAAATACATGCCTAGCTGGACAGTGAAGGGGTTAAACTCCTTTGCTAGGAACCTGCCACACCCCATAAAGACTACCTGAGCTTCAAGGCACTGAAGGGAGGGGCCTTCGGTTTGGGCTTATTAAGAGGCAGCCATAAAGAGGGTGGAGGCACTTCCTCCTGCACTGATCAGGTGATTCACAACAGCTTGTCCTGAAGCCAAGGGATGAAGTCTAGTGTGTGTTTACTCCTGTTACTAAAAAAGGGGAGCTTTCACAGCCCTGCCAAGGAGAAGCCATCCTGGAAATCTAACCCTGGCAAGAAGGGACTTATTTATTTGCTCCCCTGAGGCAAGGGAACCATCAGATTACCACCCTGAGGACTTTGGTTTGCCTTTCCCTCAGAGGACACAGGAGACTCCTTAGTGCATGGCCCTCCTTGGAGTCCAGGGACAACTGTTTATTTGCCAGTTCTCCACAGGCAACACGGTATTTCTTAACTTCTTCCTGAGGGTCCCTTAATAATAACCCTTGTTTACCAGCTGCTGCGGACCTATGCTCCTCGCTGGCTGGCGACAGGGCCCACTGTGCACGTGTAGCAAACCCAACCAGGCTCTCATAGCTGATTAAACCTCAGCTGGCCAGCAGAGGACCTGATTCCCTGCTGTCCGGCACCTCGTGGCATCATGTGAGCCAGTACAAAGCAGGTGTGCAACGCTCCCTTTCGTGTTTTCCCACCCACTCTGTGCTGCTGTACATTGCAACAACTGCAGGGCAGTGGTGACTCAGGCCTAGGGTCTTGAGCACTCAGAGGGAGTTCTTGTCTTTTCATTTGGGAAGGCCACTGAATTCCCTCTTTCAGTCTAACACCCCAGAAACCCCTCTCCCAGGGCTGGGATTTTCACCTCCGAAGCCTAATTTGCACACTGGCCTCCACTTGCACAGACACAAACAACTGACCATGTCCTGTTCGAGCACTGGCACTGGTGTGCAGGATTAATGGATTCCAGCATCTGCACACAGAAGGGAATGTTCAGAACCACCCTGAAAGCCCACGGCTTGTGTGTTTGACATTAGAATGGGTGCACAACGTTATACGTGAAAACACCTATGCACACACTTTTCAAGTCCTGACCCTGGCAGGCACCGCTGATTAGCAGGTGCTTGGTCAGTGCTTCTCCAAAAACAGGGTGGGTACAATTCTTTGAACAGCCAAAACGGGGCATCTGCAACAGGGGGATGCTTTTTGAAAGACATCCTCTCTTCGGTCCCGGTGAGAGGTCACTGGGCTTCTGGCACTGCTAGCCCTGGCTCTGCTATTAGTTACTGTTTTTACAGCTAGCGAGTTCCCCCTGCTTGTGCCTCCAGCATAAAGCAGGTCACATTACTCCATTCCCTCCTCAATCCCCTTACAGGCTGAGCTAATCCTAAAGGGTTGGGTTGTTCTTTGCGATTTAGTAGAAGCGTTTTGATTGGGCTGATAGCAGAGGCGTTAGTGAGAAGCCGTTTTGTCCTTACCAGCTGGGAAATGCATTCCCCAGCCATCCTCCACTAACCAATGGAATTCCACGTGCCAAGGGACTCTCAGAGCGTGGCCATGTCGCTCAGAACTCTACAGTGTTTCAAATGAGAACCGCCGAGTCCCTCAGTCTCTCCAACACGGGTCAGGTTGGAGCAAGGAAAAAAAGAGGAGAGGTCCTCCTCCAAACTCCACCCACAAAATGGGCTCTGCCCAGGTGACTCACCAGAAAGGAGGTGCTATTCACAATAGATGGGAGATGGTCAAAATACATTGGCATGTGCCCCTTGAATCCATTTGGCTTTCGCCCTCAGGGGGTCTTGGATATGTCCATGGGCTCTGCTAGACTCCTTGATTCCTTCTAGACTGGGGAAAGAAATCAATAATTATATCTCACAAAATGCCACACATTCGTGATGCCAAAATCAGGTCATTTGCAGTCAGTTCTGTGGATCTACTCCCTCTCCTCTCCTGTACAGGAGGAAAGAAAAAGTTAATGATGTTGACATATAAATAATCATGACTGAACATTTGAGTTTACCTCAAGGTGAGATGAACGGGGCAGTTCACACCTCTCAAAGTTATTGTTCCAGGCTCTCTGCAGATCCATTCAGTTCTGCATCAATGACACTTGGTTCGCATTTTTTCAGGTTTCCTTCACAGCCATATTGGTCACCAGTTTTTCCCCTCAGATCTGCTCTTCACCATCACAACTGGGGCGATTCTGATAAGGATTTTGGTTGAACCCCTCCCCCACCTTTCCAATTTAAAAAATGTCCCTGTTGCTATAGGGCTCACTGATCCCAGAAAATTATTAAGGAACAGAAAAGGTCATTGGCCATCAGGTCCTTGAAAGCTTTAGAAATGTCAGGTCATTCCATTCCACTCCACACCAGTTCTGTGTGTGCAACTCAGTGGCCAATTTTTGTGCTCTGAGCAATGGTGGCTCACCCTCCAGAGAGGACAGTTAAGTAAAAGTTGCCAAAACTACCTTCGTTTGTTTGTTTGTTTCCTCAAGACATTTGCGGGGCTCGTTTTCAATGGGATCTCAGCCCAGCCTCAGTTGGCACACTTGCATATATAAATAAATATATTTGCCTGGGCACTACAACTCCAGTCCAGCAAAGCACTGAAGCATTCAGCCCTGATTTCAGTGGGATTCTTCATGTGCCTAAGTGCTTTGCTCTATCAGTGCACATGTGACAGCATTTTCACATGCAAACGTCATCACCTGCAGGCATAAATACTAGAGCAAGGCACCAAAGGTTGCATGAGCATGAATAAATGCCAGGATCGGAAACTCAGGCTGTGGGCTGGTCTTCACTACCTGCCGGATCGGCGGGTAGCAATCGATCTTTTGGCGATCGATTTCTCGTGGCTGGTGAAGACACGAGAAATCGATCGCCCGCGGCGCCCCCGTCGACTCCGGAACTCCAGCTTGCCGGGAGGCACAAGCTGGAGTTGACGGGGAAGCGCGCCGCCGCGAGGACGGCAGGTAAGTCGGCTGCAGATATGCAAACTTCAGCTACGTGATTCACGTAGCTGAAGTTGCGTATCTGCAGTTGAAGTCCCCCCTTAGTGAAGACCAGCCCTGACTCTGAAGAACTTTCTGTAGAGCTGTGGGACATACTTTAGGAGCTCTTCTGGATTGTTTGGTTTGTCGAGTCCTGAGGAGACATAACACACTTAACTCTCAGTTTTTTCCTGAAGAACTCATAAGATCGTATGAAGATGGGACTCTGACAGGGTGACCAGACAGCAAGTGTGAAAATTTGGGACAGGGTTTGGAGGGGAGTAATAGGAGCCTATATATATATATATATAAATAAAAGGCCCAAAAATCAGGACTGTCCCTATAAAAATCAAGACATCTGGTCACCCTAGACCCTGGAGATTTCTGCAGCTGTTTTCCATGCTGTGTTTTCCTGTAACTAGCAATAGGAAGGTTCCTATTGCTAGTTACAGGGTGAAATATTTGCACCCTACTCACTATCCATCTTGGTGGTTTAATTTTAGCCATAAATACTGGTTTGATTTATCTTGATTCCTCACTTCTTACCTAAGTGACAGTTTGTTTGGTATCTACCCATCATTAGGCTGGGACATTCAAGAAGCACTCTCTTCTGGCTCTCCTAGAAACCTGTGATGTGATGACCATTCTCATGGTCATCAATAGGGAGTCAACCTGGACCTCCAAAGCTAAGTGCCTCTAGAGTGTGCTTTAGCTTTTCCAGCAGACTCTCACCCTCTGTACCAGGCACAGAGGGTGACCATTCACTGAAGAGCACTGATGGCTGGAGGATAGCTAATATGACACCAATATTTGTAAAACGCTCCAAAGGTGATCCTGGCAATTACAGGCCAGTTAACCTAACTTCAGTACCAGGAAAATTGGTTGAAACTACAGTAAAAAAACAGAGTTATCAGGCACATGGATGAATACAATTTGTTGGGAAAGAATCAACGTGGCTCTTGTAAGGGAAATCATGCCTCACCAAGCTATTAGAATTCTTAGAGGGTATGACAGGGTTGGGACTCACCTCCCGCTGGCACATCTGGGAATTAGCTCTGCCCATTGAAGAGCGCCCTCTGCCAGTGGTATCCCATCTGTCAGATGCTGTGCTGACCTCTGGACCCACATGGCTCTCCGCTCGGTGGTGTCCGCTTCCAGACAGTCCCCGTCTGCTTCAGGACGCTGCTCTCTTGCAGCGCCCGTTAGTCCAGTCTCACCCCCTTGTGGGGTGGGGTGGGGATCTTAAGAACTGTCCTTCTGCTCGCTCATGCCACAGTGGCCAACCACAACCCCCAAAGTCTAGCCCCTCTGCTCAAGGGCCGGTTGCAGTCTTATGGCCACTCTTCCACAGCAAGGTGCAGCACAAGGGGGAAGGGGGGTGACCCAGGCCTGCCCACTGCTCTGGATCCCGACCCAGGGACCCTCTAGTGGCAGCCTCCCTGCCCTCCTTCTCTCCCTCTTCCATCCATCTCCCTGGGCCACTTCCCCTCTGGCCCCTTGCACCTGTTGGGCCCTTCTCTTCAGGGCCTGCAGCCTGGCAAGTAGAGGGTTGGAAATGTTCTTTGCTCCCCGAAGCCTGCCCAGAACTGCGCTGGTCTTCTCCTCTCAGGAGATATTCCTTCCCCTTCAAAGGTCTGGGAGACACTGCCTTGCTTCTCTGCTGGGCAGCTTTTACATATGGCTGAGCCTAGCCCTGATTCGCTCTCCCACAGGCCCTTCTTGATTGGCTGCCAGCCTGCGCAGCCACTCTGGCCTGCCCTAGCCCAGTCTCTTATAGGGATGGGACACAACTGAGGGGATCAACAAACATGAGGACAAAGATGATCTGATGGATATAGTGTACTTGGACTTTCAGAAAGCCTTTGATATACCCCCTCACCAAAGGCTCTTAAGCAAAATAAGCTGTCATGGGATAAGAGGGAAGGTCTTCTCAAGGATCAGTAACTGGTTAAAAGATAGGAAACAAAGGATAGGAATAAATGGTCAGTTTTCACAATGGAGAGAGTTAAATAGCAGGGTCCCTTAGGGATCTGTACTGGGACCAGTGCTGTTCAACATACAGTAAAACCTCCATTTAACGGACTAATTTGGGCGAGGGGGTGTCCGTTAAATCAAAAAGTCCGTTATTTAATAAAAAAACCCAAAAAAACGAGCTGTCGAAGCAGCAGCCCGCCCACCACAGGGTCGGGGCGGCAGCTCCGCAGCCCGCCCGTTGCTGGGACCCAAGCAGCAGCCAGGAGCCATCAGCCAGCCCGCCCGGGTCCCTGCTGCTGGGACCCAGGCGGGAGCCGTCAGCCAGCCCGCCCGGGTCCTGGCTGCCGGGAGCCGTCAGCCAGCCTGCCCGGGTCCTGGCTGCTGGGACCCGGGCGGCAGCCGGGAACCATCAGCCAGCCCGCCCGCTGGCGGGACTCGGGCGGGAGCCGGCAGCCAGCCAGCACACCCGCAGGCGGGAGCTGGGCGGGAGCCGGCAGCCAGCCCGCGAGAAATGGATTTCGGATGCATCATACTTGCTCAGAAATTTTGTCCGTTGCATCCGAAGTCCGTTAAATCGAGGTCCGTTAAATCGAGGGTTTACTGTATTCATAAATGACCTGGAAAAGTGGGTAAAGAGTGAAGTGGTGAAGTTTGCAGATGATACAAAATTATTCAAAATAGTTAAATCCAAAACAAACTGGGTGACTGGGTAACAAAACGGCAGATGAAATTCAATGTTGATAAAGGCAAAGTAGTGCACATTGGAAAACAGAATCCCAACTCTACAGACAAAATGATGGGGTCTAAAGGATCTGTTACCACTCATGCAAGAGATCTTGGGGGAGTCATTGTGGATAGTTCTCTGAAAACATCCACTCAATTTTAGGAACAATTAGGAATGCTACAGATAATAAGACAGTAAATATTATGGCACTATATAAAGCCATGGTATGCCCACACCTTGAATACTGTGTGCAGTTCTGGTTGCCCCATCTCAAAAAAGATACATTAGAATTGAAAAAGGTATAAAAAAGGGCAATAAAAATGATTAATGGGCTACAACAGCTTCCATAGGAGGAGAGATTAATAAGACTGGGACTGTTCAACTTGGAAAAGAGACGACGAAGGGGGTGTGACAGGGTGCTAGCAGAAAAACTGCTTAGCCAACTCTCTGTCACTCCAGCGCCAATTAAGTGAGGTACATTGGAGCTGGGTAGGGTACCCCATCCTGATTGGCGAAGCGGGAACAGCTGTGGCCTCTTCAGGCTGGGGCTAGATAAAAGCCCCAGGGGGAGCTGGGAAGCTGCTCTAAGAGAAAGCAGGGAGGAATAGTTTGCTCCCGCTCTTCTACTGGTAGACAAGCAGAAAGGGATTGTGTATAATGTGGTGAAAAGGTGGTGGGAACAAATAAAGCACCAGGTGAGCACTGCAGCGAAGGACTCTGAGTGATGTTCTGAGCAAAGCGAGGGCAGGAGCCAAGGAGGGCCCTATGGGAACCCCGTTACAGGGGGGTTGTGACAGAGGTCCATAAAATCAGGAATGGTCTGGAGAAAGTGAATAGAAAAATGTTATTTACCTCTTCACATAACACAAGAACCAGGAGTCACCCAATGAAATTAACAGGCAGAGGTTTAAAACAAAAATAAAAAATACTTTATCACCTAATGCAAAGTCAATCTGTGGAACTCATTGCCAGGGAATGTTGTGAAGCCCAAAACTATAACCAGATTCAAAACACAATGAGATAAGTTCATGGAAGATATGTCCAACAATAGCTATTAACTAAGATGGTCAGGGATGCAAGCCCACGCTCTTGGTGTCCCTAAGCCTTTGACTGCCAGATGCTGGGACTGGACGACAGGGGATGGATCCCTTGATCATCGCCCTGTTCTGTTCATTGCCTTTGAAGCATCTGGCCTTGGCCACTGTTGGAAGACAGGATATAGGGCTAGATAGATCATTGGTCTGACCCAGTGTGGCCGTTCTTGTGTTCGTATGTGAGTTATTTTGCCCAGTGACAGCTGGATGCTCATGTGCCACATCTTTTGCCAGTGTAGGCTGATGCACCCATGTGAAGCACAGAGTAGAATACAGTGACTGGAAAATGCAGCAGGTAGAGTGGAACTAGCATTGATTCTGCTTTCAAAGACATCCTTCTTACAGGCCTGCAAAGATCAGTTTGCTTACTGGAACCAGTTGGGGAAATCTGTAGATTTAAGGATGAGTGACTAAGAACTTCTTCCCAGATTATCCTTCATACAGTAAAAGTCCCTTCCAAAAATGAGCACTCTGGGCGAACCCTCTACATGGCTAATCCTGCCCTTGGGAGCTGTTCCAACATACAATACAGACCTTCAATTAAATGGCAGAGGGAGATACATTTTCTAGCTACTGGCGTTCCACACTAGATGGCTTGCTCATACAGCAGAGATTTTTGTTGTCATCAGAGGTTGGTAAATTCGGGAAATTTTACAATTGCACCACATAACTTGACTCAAAAGGAACAGTGTTTCAAAGCAAAACCTAGTATGTGCTGTCAGTCACATACTCTTCCCAGCTGCACAGTGATGTATTTCAGTTACAAGCTCATAGTGGATGACTTGAAAAATTCTTGAAATCTGAGTGGATGGATGGGGACCATCTACACAGGCCAAATGCCAAGTATCAGTGTGCAGATGGCCAATAGGCAGTTAGTTACTGGGGGGGAGGGGAGGGTGTAGCACTTACACTGGGAAAGGGACTGGGACAGAGAGAAACAATGCTGATGTGTGAACAAGTCCCCTGATGGAGATTCTGCTAGCCAGACATCAAGCAAGATAGTTTGGGTGTCATCCCTTTACCAGGGAAGGATCAGGACAGTTGTGTGTGGGCAGGAGGAAAGACAAGGAGAATGAATGACCAGCAAGAGAGTTGAGACCTCTTTGAGGAATTCACAACACCGGAGCCCCTGGTGGGGCTGTGAAAATTGTACTGGCACTGCCAAGGGCTGCAGGGCTGTCAAGCCAGCATGTTTCACCAGCATTAACCTCTCTGACTTTTTTATTTATCTTTCCCATCTGGCCCATGCGGACTTTTATGACATTGCTCTCAGTCATGTGAGGGCTGGTTCTCCTGGGACACACATTGCCTCATGATCTCTCTGTGGCATGTAATTTCCTTCTGCCATTTATTTGTTTGTTTCCCATTCTGTTTCTCTGTGTGCTTTAAGGAATTATTATGCGAATGCTTGTGTCTTATTCTCCCCATACCCTGCACCTTGGGGAGACATGGTCACCCGTGCAGATAGGGTGTGCAGGCATGTTCAAGTCTGAGCATTTTATATTCACTAATGTTGCACAAGTGCCGATGACTCTATGAAGGGTAGGGAAGCCCTGACTCTTTAGCTTAAATGTTACTTACATGAGATAGAAATGACCTGGGAATGACCAGTGTCTGTGTCTGGTCTGCTAATCATTTCCGGAAGTCACGGGAAGAATTAAAGAGCCAGATTCTCCTTTTGCTTACACCACTATAACTCCCTCACTTCAGTGGAGTAACTGTGCCCTTAAGTGAAAGAGAAGAAGATGCAAAGAACAGATGTTGCCCTGCCAAAATGGCACAAATGTAGCATATTGAGAAGTGAAGTCCAGGCCTCTATACCTAGGAGCGACTGCCCATAAACATCTGCAAAACTACTTCATTGTCCTCCTCCACATTCCTCCTTATGGCTCCCCTCTGCCATGATGCCTAGGGAAAAAATTGACACTGGTTAGGCAGTTTGGTATTTTGTGCCTGCCACTTATCTCGCTGTTCATAATCACAGCATTATCCCTGCCCCGTTTAGATCGTGAGTCCTTCGGGGCAGGAACTGTCTTTTTGTGATGAGGCTGAAGAGCGCCTATGACAACGGGGTCGTGATCCCTGATTCAGCTCCTGGCCGCTACCTCAGCACAACTCCCGAGCGTTCAGAATAGAATCGTTGCCTCCTGCAGCAGCGAGAGATCCGTCAGTCCAGATCTGTATTCGGCAGGGAGGTGCAAAGATTTATACTGAGCAAAGGATTTGATGTCTGGCCTCCTCCAGAGGAGAAGCAAAGACAGGGCCGGGAGGTGTCCCAGAGAAGCTGTTACCTTCCCAAAGGTATTGGGAACCACTCTAGCTCAGCCCTCTCCACAGACACCCAGGCCTTCGTCGCCTTCAGTCGGGCAGGTCACTCCTAAGACTTCCCTTGATGTCAGTGTGGAAGCGACATCATCTGCTCAACTGCTTTTTAATGTACCGGCATATGTAGCTCCGTCTTGGGGCATCCCAATCCCCAAGAGTGGTGGAGTCCCTTATTCCCCCTCCTCAGTGCCGCAGCAACCCACAGGACTAGGGTAACCAGATGTCCCGATTTTATAGGGACAGTCCCAATTTTGGGGTCTTTTTTTTATATAGGCTCCTATTACCCCCCCAGCCATGTCCCGATCTTTCACATTTGCTGTCTGGTCACCCTACTTGGGATCCATGAGCCCTGGGTTCTTTGTGCTCAATACCTCCTCCTAGAGGCCAGCTGTGTACACTACCAGATAACTCCCTACGACCTCTAGAACATTACAATGTGCAAGTTCAGGAAACCAAGGACAAAGAGATAAGGGTAAACAAACGTTTTATTCCAGGAAACGATAGGGATAAAATAAGTCAGGCGAAAAGGCAGAAGCCCAGGAGCAAAAGTACAACTAAATAAGCATCTGGAATCACACATTAATGAGTGACTAGCCAATACAATAGCCACAACTGAGCACTCCCACCTGCAAGTACTCCAAAGCTCACAGCGAGGAAATAACAACAAGAATTGTTGCCAGTGTCAGTATTAGTTTTCCCGTAGCACTCTAGTCATGGATCAGGACTCCGTTGTACTAGGCACTGTGACTTAGCTGCTTGGTGAGGTTAAGGAGAAGGATGGTGCCCTTCACCTAGAAACCAATCTCACTCCCTTCTGGATGGAGTGGGCCCCTGCTGATCTCAAGGCCTGGCCATCCCTTGGCTTCCAGTGCAGGGGGCCTTCCCAGGCTCAGCTGGCAGTCAGTCCTCGCCGGTGCCGCTGAGCCTCGGGGTTCCAGGTTAGTCTCAAGCCCATTGACCTCAGAGAAAAACGGGGTCTTCCCTTCTATTGCAGGGAGCAACTCCAGGGTGTCTTCTCCACCAGCAGCTGTCACCTGAACCCCTGCCGCCAGCACTCTCCCGCAATCCCCACCGCCTGCTCAGGCACAGCCCCAACCCACATGTTGGTTGCCTGCCCACATCAATCAGACTCCTTCCTGGTAACTCCTTCTCCTTCCAGAGGCAGCACCTGTTCATGCTCAGCTCCTATCAGGGTGGTCCTACCCATGTGCAAGGGCTCTGAGCTTGCAGTCGGTTGCCCTACCGGTCAGTGAGGCTCCTGATCTGACTTTGGCTTCCACAGGCAGTTTGTGCCTCTCCAGCACGCACGAGGTGGGCCGTTTCAGTCCCCCCACCCCCACTCCAACCATTTTAATTGTTCTCTTTGGGCTGCCACCACTGAACCACTCTGAGTGCTTGAGAGGGAGGCTTAGAAAGATGTATTCTTGAGGTTACCTGGAGAGAGG
This sequence comes from Sternotherus odoratus, assembly GCA_032164245.1. Classification (NCBI taxonomy): domain Eukaryota; kingdom Metazoa; phylum Chordata; order Testudines; family Kinosternidae; genus Sternotherus; species Sternotherus odoratus. The sequence goes on from JAVMKO010000003.1 coordinate 120,062,213, forward strand.
ACTATGGGTGTGAAGAGGAAAGCAAGCCTGGGGTGACATGCCTTGAGTGCCATGAAGACCTGTTAAATAACCATGTCAGAAGAAGAAGAGATGTGACATGAAATAGAGATTAAGAGCTGTCTGCAGGGCATATGCAGAGACAAGATGGGACCCAGCCTCTCTGAGCCAGAAATCCCGCTCATACAGCAGATACTAAGGTCTGTTCTGCATTTACAAATTAAATCAACCTAGTCCCATCACTCAGGGCTGTGAACAATTTCACCCTCTGAACATCACAGCTAGGTTGGCATAACCCCTGGTGTGGATGCAGCTAGGTTAACAGAAGACACTTCCAACTCAGAGCTACTGTATGAATAATCTCTTCCGATAGGTTCAGTTAACAGATCTGGTTAAATAACTAAGATAAAAGAATATGTCTGGTAGAGACAGGCCTGGGCCGTGTCCAAGGAACTCCATAAAACAGAATCCGAGTCGTTTCATGCTGGCACGCACTTTGAAGAGCAAACATACAATCAGGAGACGGAATTAATTACCTGGGCTCATTTATCACCGCTCTCCCTTGCAAACGAACACATGCTCACACCCTGTCTCAGTGCCAGGCTGCACGTACAGTAGGAGCTCCCAATCTAGGCTCTGACTAAGAGTTGCTAAGGGTTTCTTCAGCCTTCTCGGTGCTGCAGAAGCACGCCCGATGCCTGCTGAGTCAGATCCTCTCCCCACTCCTCACCCCTGACCCCAAGCTGGCTGTGTACCTCGGAGCATGGCATGTGTGAGGTGCTGGGAGGAGAATCCCAGGGGTTTGCATCTCTGTGGCCAGGTGGCACATCACACTGTCAATGCCAGCCTCTTCCAGCTAGTCACATATAGCAGGGGCTGAATGTCCCTTATGCCCACTGCTGACTGGGGCATTATTGCATGCCCAACGCACCGAGACAGCACTGGGGAGAGCTGAGCCAGCTTCCAGGAGCAATGGGGCCACTAATGGAGAGCCAAAGCAGCCCTGGGGCTCTCTGGGGGAGTGTTGTAGGCAGGCACTGGAGAAGCGTGGCAGGGTCCTTCACTGGGTATATCTACACTGCAGCTGGGACCAAGCCTCCCAGCCCAAGTAGGCAGACACACTAGCTCTGCTCCAGCTAGCATGCTAAAAATAGCAGCACAGACATTGCCGTGCAGGCAGTGGCGTGGGTTAGCCACGCAAGCACGAGCCTGTAGCAGGACCCCCTGAGTTTGAACTTGCCCCCCCCCCCTGCTTCTGATGGGCTCAGTCTATGATCACCCCACATGAGCCTATGACCCCCATTGGTCACTGAGAGCTGATTCCATCAGGGTCATTCAGCTCAGTCCATTCCAGGCTGCTAGAGTAATGTATAATTCTGTGGTTGAATGCCTGAGCCTTTCAAGTTCTCAATGCTATAACGTGCATGTTCTTTCTTCCTTTCTTTTGTGCCCATGCCAATGGGCGGCCTTGGCTGGAGCACAGAGGGACGACGCTGAAAAAGTGGAAACAGAGGAAAATAGCGTTCTGTGTTGCCTGTTGTCCCAAAGGATCCCCAAATGCTTTGTGAACAATATAAATACAAGACTCACCTTGCCCACAACTGAAATGCAGTCACCGCCAAGGCAGAACACAGCAGCTATTTAACAGCAGGTGCCTAACCGAGGCAAGCTACAGCTGTGTGGGGCAGGAAGTGATTAGTGTAGCCAATTGAAAATGCAGTGGGAATTTAGAGAGGCAGGATGAAAATAGCCATGTTGGAATTTGGCCAGGACTAGCACCTCTAAATCTTGCAAAAACTAAGATTTATGGTGATGTCCCTTTTAGGTCTCATCTAAAAGAAAGCACTACCTGCAGCACAGCACCCCAAGCAGCGCACTGGGGCATCAGTTCGGTATTGAGCTAAGGGGATAAATGCCCCTGAGGAAGGCATACTGAATAACGAACACCATCACTGCAGCACACCGGGTTTTCCTCTGAGCTCTCCTGTTTATGCATTGACTGATCCTGCCTCTGCACTGTGAGATGTATTACAATCACAACATGAGCTGGGCCTGGGACAAGGATGCAAAAATTGAGAGGCTGGAAGAATGAAGTTTCTGATCTTTAGGAAAGAGGTGGTATGACTTTGGTACATAACGTTCTGAAGGTCCCAAAGAAGGGGAAAGAGGTAACTATTGCTGGGGAAAGAGGCTCAGGAATGACAGAGCACGGAGCTGACAGAGGAGCAGACACTGAACGATGACACAGCATAAGCTATATATATAGAAGCAGTGTCAGCCTGAGCTCTACCCTGACATCTGGTGGTCAGTTGAGGAAAAGAACTTCAGGGGCTGGTCTCATTTGCATAGGCACACCCACCCCACCTAGATGGTCACTTTGGCTGCTGTGGGATCCCCAGTTTCTCTATTATTGGGGCAGGAAAAATAGTGTTACCTTTGGGTTGCTGGACTTAAGAACCAAAGGGAAAGGACACGGCCCAGTTTGCTTGGGGTGGGTCTTTTGCTCATGGTTCCTGTTATGAATCCTGTTTGTGGTGCTTCCCCAACATAATCCCACATTATTTCTCTCTGTTATTAAAAGGCTTTTGCTACACTCAGACTCTGTGCTTGACAGAGGGGAAGTATTGCCTCTTAGAGGCACTGGGGGGGGGGGGTATAGATTTGTCCCAGGTCACTGGATGGGGGCTCGAGCCGGTTTTGTATTGTGTTATTGGAACGGAACCCCTAGATACTGAACCTGGCCCTTGTTGCTGCCAACTCTGATGGGCAGAAGAGTTACATACACACACATTCGTGTGCAGAATGAACTCCCAGAGCAGTGGCCAGAAAAGAATTCAACCATGAGTCAGACGGGCACTTACAGAAAGGAAGGAAACCATGCAGAAGACAAATGCCAAGCAGACAAGTGGAGAGAGCAAGTCAAACAGCACCACCTCCTCCTCTTCCAAAATGCTGCTTTGGCACTCAGGTAAGGTAGATTTCTAATAAAGCAACAGACCAAAGTGCCATACTGGGTCACTTCACCTGCCCAGCTGCGATCAATAGAAATAGGTGAGATCCAAAGCTCACGCACTATTTAAAATACAGTAGCAACAGACCTGTCCAGGGCCTTATCCATGCAAAGTTTGTGTGTGCGCATGTACACCCTTGGATGCCTTATAAATGGAAGGGTATTGCTAATGAGAACTTATTCTTGGGGTTTATTCATAACATTTTTTCCAAACAGCAAATACATTGCCTTTGGAATGGATCAGCTTGCACTAAATGTCAAAGAACTTCCCAAGGGGCAAGCCCCTCCAGGAGAAGTTCATTCAGAGATGTCACAAGCTGGTCACCTGGATCCATCAGTAAGAAACTGTATTTCGGGAACAAACTCCACTGCTTTTCCCATCACATTGTTCCCTGGGGCTGCTTCCTTGGCTCTGTGGAAGCATATCTGTATTAAGGGAGAGCCTGAGGAATCCATTCTTTTCGTTTTCCTATTTCACCCCTTTCTCTCTGCAGTGCCCAGACCCCCGGGACATGGGCTTTATCACAAGCTTAAGGTGGAAATTATGGTTGGAGTCCCAGCCCTATGTAAAGCTTTTCACAGCACAGTCTTCTTCCTTTCAGCTGGATTACTTGGGGGGGGGGGGGCTCCTTCAAGGATGGATCTGTTAATTCTCTGCGTTGATTCTCATGCTAAGCAGGTTGCTAGCGACAAAACTATACCTGCAGCACCCGATCCCTCATATTTTTCTCCTTTTGAATGTACTAAATTGCACCCAGAAAAACAAATCCTCCCGCACACCCCGGGAGATCTCTGGGGGCTGCAAAATCTTCAGATAACCCAAGCGGACCCAGTGCCAAGACAATCAATCCGCTCAGTGTATTTGTATGGCCCCAAAGTATCCCGGTTTCCGGCCAAGTCCGATCAGGGGTTTGCCCGGAGGTTCCCCCTCCTCCCTCCTTGATGGGAAAACTTTTCTTGAAATGGGCCAGGGGTTTAACAGATTTCCCCATCCCCCCACCCCCCCGCGCTTTACCCTCCCCCCACGCAAACGCCAGGGATCCAGCCTGCACGGGAGAGGGGCGCCTCTAGTGCCCAGACAGACGTGGATCGTGGCAGGTCTGTACTGCCACCGTCTGCCCCAGCGAGCGCCCACTGGGGAGCTGGAGCAGCCTGGCCGCCCCATGCAGTACTGCCCTTCAGCCCACCCCCCTATGCCGGGCAGGCTCAGAGCTGCTGCCCCGGGCGGGCCCGCAGCGCTGGCGGGGGGGGGCAAGGGAGGGTGAGCAGCCCCCCTGCCCCTCCCGCGGCTGCCTCCGGCTCCGCTTCCCACCGTGACATCAGCCCCCAGAGCCGCGAGGAAGCAGCTGCGCGCGGCAGGCAGGGCCGGGTGGGCACGGGAGAGGGGGGCCCAGCCGCGCGCGCGCGCGCCGCCCCATGCTTCCCACGTGCTGCCGCCGCGCCGCGGGGGTGGGGCCCCGCCGCCATGCGCTACGTGCAGAGCCGGCCGTCCGCACCGCCCGCGGGGGGGGGGGGAGAGGGGCGGGGCTGCCGCAGGAGCATCTGCAGCCGCGGGGGGCTCGCCGGGGGCCGGGCGAACGGGAGCGAGCCTCGCAGGGACCGCGCGCCTCTGCCTGGCCCCCGCCCCGGGAGGGAGGTTCCCGAGCGCTGCCTGCTGCTCCCGGCTCGGTGCCCCCCCGGCAGGACGGGCTGCGGAGGAAGCGATCGTTGTGTCCCTCTCTGGGTTTCCATCCCCCCTCGGCCCGGCAGGCAGGGCTGGGGGGACCCTGAATCCCCGGGGAGTCTGGAGCTGGGAGCGGGTGGCAGGTCGTCAGTACAGACCTGGTGCCATAGCAAAGCAGAGGGGAAGGAGAGAGACTTTCCTCCCCAGCCCCCTTCCTCAGCTTCCTGCCTGCCCTGGGGGCAGCATCCTGGGTCAGTAATTGCTGGCACCCGCGCCACTCCCCCGGCGGCAGCTTCATCGCCTCTTGCTCTGACGGTAGAGAAACTGGGGCTGCACCTGTAATCTCGTAGTGCCCAGCCAGTGCCACCCATCCACCCACCTCTGCTTGCTCCTGACTGAGAGTCCCTCTCACTCTGCAGTGAAACCCATGGGTTTCAGGACCGTCTCTGTGCTGTAATCTTAGGTGGGAAAGGAGCGGGATGGAGAATTTCCTTCTGCACTGCCAGAGGCAGAGGGATGCAGCCTGTCCCTTCAAGGAGCACCACTGGGATCTCTTGTGTCATCAAAGCAGCCCCCAAGCTCCTGCCTCCCATGCAAGTAAAGCAGGGGCTACAGCACCCAATATGAGCTCAGTTAAACCCAGCTGGGACTGCGTTGCCCTGTCCTGTGAGATGCTGAGTGTTCTCCACACCCAGGTCCTCAGCACCTCATAGGAGGCTATCTGCCTGTGGGGAAACCGGGGACAAGCGCGTGAGAGAATTTCCCCCTCATTAGGTGCTACGTGTCTCCTGCTATTAAAAGGTATTGAGTGGGGTCTCTATGTATGCACCTCTAGCACATCTCCTCCTCCCCAGAATTCCTGTCTGTAGGACGCATGGGAAGCACATGAGCTGAAATTCCACCGTGATGAGACACTGGGATCCTAAGCATTTCTCCAGCTGCAAGTCAGGACTGCCAGGGAGACTGGGAAAATAACTGTTCATAGCATATGTCTGGGCTGTAAAATGTAAGTCAGCCTGATTGTGCTCCAGTGTGGTTAAATGCGAGCCAGGGCCCCTACAGTGCTCATTTCTCATCCTATCTCCAGCCTCCCAGTTGCTAAGGAAGTTATGTCTCTGTCAGCCACTGATTGGGAATCCATTGCACTGTCCCAATATGACCCACGTCCTTGGGGGCTTCACTCTGCTCTTGCTTACACTACTGTACAACAAGTGTAACCCCTGGAAGTCATTTGAGTGATACTAGCAAGAGCAGAACCAAGCCTGTGGTTCTTCATGTTTGCTTGGAAGAGACAATGTTAGCAAGGGCCTTGTCATTAATATTCAGAATGGCCCCTTTAAGAGGCAGGGGCTGCAATAGGGAATGGCCAATGGGGAAATATTTTGATGTGTTAGGGGTCTCCATCATGTCCAGTAGCCATCAGCCCCAGGGGAACAAACTAGGGTCCAGTAAGCCCCATATCATTTCTGAGGGCTCAGAATTCAGTAGAACCCCTTTTTCATTAGCCTGCCTCTTCCTCTGGCATCCTTTGCCATGGACAATGCATGCCAGGTCATTTAGCAGAGTCTTCTATGAAAAGATAGCATCAGAGTCAGCAAAACTAATATTTAGTGCCCCGCCCTCTCCCCAGCCAGAGATGAGATGCCATCAAGCCCATAAAGATGGCTTTTAACTCTGCTCATATACTGTACATACGAAATTTCCATTGGGGTGCTCTCCACTGGACATCAGGTGACGCAAGGCTATGAAATAGTCTGCTATCAGGTTCTCCTCCTGCCTTTTACAATTACCAAAGGGGAACAGAACTCACCTCCACTCCCGTCATCTCCAGCCACCTGTGGATCTTGCTGCACCAACTTTAGAGCTTGCCAGCAACAAGCGGTGCAAAACTTCCCTTGGATGAAGTTCCAGGAGACAGACCTACTGCAGTGAAGGAGTCATATGGGGACAGAAGAGCCAAATGGTGTGGCCTAATGATCGGCACCATTAGATATTGTCAATTGGCTCCTACCAGGGAGTGTTGCTATCAAAATCATCTCCAATCAGCCTCCCATTGTGAAGACTTATCTCTAGCTAGGTATTGATACTGCACCACAACATTGGTGTCTACCTCACTTCTTTCCATATATCCTACCCCCGTTCATCTCTAAGGACTGTATTCAGGGGTTGGAGCTGCCCTCTGGGAAGAGTCGATTCCGTGTATCTGCTGGCAAGCTGCTCTCCCCACACTTTGTATCCACCACCATGTGAGGGGACCAGAAGCAGCCCAGGATGTAGATTAAATAACCCTAGTGCCATGAGATGGAGGCTGGTTCTCCTGGGTATCAGTCTGGTGCCTGGAGGAGCTATTGCCACATAAGTGAAGCAAAGGATTTCCAACAAGTTCCCTTGTTCATCGTCCAGAGAGGAGGATGTCCTCAGCGAGCGGGTGGTGAAGAGAAGGTGAGGAGGATGGTGAAATCATTTGCTACAAAAGAGTAACACTTAATACAGACCTCTCCTTCCACTAGGCATCTCTCTCTCTCTCTCTCCCTTTCTGCTGTTTTCTGACCTTCCCTTCCCCCTCCTCCCCTTGTCCAAGAACAAGAGCCTAAGAGCAAGAAGCGAAAAGCACAGCTGCAAATAGAATCAATCCTCTCCTGGCAGGAATGACTGCACAGCTGAGAGCGCTCTCTCCTAGACACAAATCGGTACCAAATGGAACAGATGGAAGAAGGCCAGTGTGGGCCGGAGAGTCACATCCCCAGACCTCGATGAGGAGTTTAAGAACTAGAAGCATCGGCAGATGGTTGAGACTGGTGTGAGGCACTGCCTACAGCTCCCAGGGCTGAGCAGCCACGCAGCTTTGTAAAGGAGAATGAGCAAATGGGCTAGGGAGGGTTAACTTTGGTCGGTGTGAAAGGGTGGGAGACTCCAATGTCAGATCTCATGGGACCCAGGACGGATGGTTTTGTTTTGTATTTACGGCATCAAGACACCTGGGTTCTTTTCCCCTGGTTCTGCCACAAATTCACTGGCAAACTTTATGCATCGCTTCATGCCTCAGTGTGACCCTCCATAACATGGGAATAACGATACGGACCAAGATGATGAATTCGTTCCTGCTTGTACAACACTTTGAGATCCTTTAGTGAAGGGTGCTGTAAATGTGCAAAGCTGAGCTGGGCTTTCAAGGCTGATCAATTAAGACAATTGATTTAGCAGAAAGAATGGTCCTGTGGTTTAAATCAGTGACTAAGGGCCCCAGAAATGTAGGTGCAGTTCCTAGACTTGCTGTGTGGTCCTGTGTAAATCACTTAGTTGTGCTTTGCTTTCCCGGCTGTGAAATGCAATCTTCCTGGTCAGTGTAGGTTGTAAGATTTTCAGGGCAGGGACCATTTCTTACTTTATATTTGTAGAACACCTAGCACAGGTGGGCTTTGGTCCCAGTGTGGGCCGTCGATGCTATTGCAATAGGAATACTGATGATCATTAGCATCAATTGTGCGAACTGTTGCGAGTTAAAGAGTGGTGCTGCAAAATCAAAAGAACTACATGAAAAAAGAACAAGTAGTGATATTTGTTGAGCACCAACAACGTGCCCAGTGCTGTTCAGACCACAGAGGCACCGTCACTGCCAGTAGCTTACAATTTAAAGAGGAGTTGGTATTAAAACCACAGCTCGCCTAGCAAGAATGACAGCTCATTGGTCCCTCTCTGTTAGCCTCGAAATAGCAAGTAGCAGGGGCCCGTGGTGACTAATTGAGCCTGCGGATGTATCTCCAGCACTCAGTGGCTATTTGTTTGTGTGTTTAACATTGCCAGTATTTCTGAGACATTCCGCACCAGAGCACAGTGTCTACACATGCATTATGTCAATTAACAATACGTCAATATCTGATCAGCCTTCATGCAGTGGGTAGGCTAGCGGGTGGTAACTGAGGCCTAGTTGGAGTTTCCAGGTGGCCTTCAACGTCAGCCTGAGTCCCAGCAAGCTGCAATTAATCACCCAGTGACTGAAGCCTGGATCTCCATAGTTAGGTCCCAGCCCAAGAGGAAAGGGGGCAGTTGAAGATGAGGAAAGGGGTATTTCCAGACACAGGCCCAGGTTAACCAATACACTTGCACAAGGCCCACATCTCAAGGGAACCCCGACCACCGGGCTTGGGCAAGTAGTGTTACAACCTGGTGCACAGTGTTGCAATGTCATCCAGGTTTGGCCCAGCCACCCCTCCATCGTGAGGGGGAGTGGCCAGGCCAAATTTGAGTGAAGGGGGGCGCAATTTTCCATAGTACAGAGGACCCCAAAATGATTTAGTCTGACGCTGCTGCATCCTGTGATTCCAGCAACCCTGGGGCTGTGCACCATCAGGACAAGAGGGGGACAGAAGAATTCCAGTTGGGCTGAGTTCACCACTCCTGCCAAAATTTGCCAACCAGGCCTTCCAATCAGCATCACCTCTGTCTGAGTGAGACTGACCCCGAGCCAGATCCTTTGATCCGATTTACCATTCGGAGACATTGGGGAGCCAGGTTGTCCAGGCTTGACAAGGAGGGGAGATGTAGCTGGCTGATCTCTCCGTATTTATGGCATTGCCTTAAAGCAGGCAAAATTGTTTCTTGCCGGGAAATCCCACCCCGTCTCTCTGCATTTACCAGATCCGCTTGAGTGGTTCCCCTCCTACTCTGGGCACTTTCATACTCTCTTGGTGCCATGCCTCCCTGAGCCTGATGGAACCGAGACACAATAGGAATTAGAGAAAAAAGGCAGTGGAATTACTGTTTCATCAAGTTGTGGAAAATGGTTAGAAGCTATTGTAAGGATCTGAGCACTGGCACTGAATTACATGGGTTACGCTACCCTTGTTCCCTGATCTCCATTGCAGCTGGTAAGCTGGGTGGGCGAGTGTGTTTCCAATTAATGACTTGAGATTTAGGGAAGGAGGGATGCGAAGAAAGAGAGTGACGTGAAGACTTTTCTCCTTATCTTCTTAGCTTTGGCAAAACATGACCCTCCACTTTACCAGCGGACATCATTAATATCTTTGATAGGTGGGGCTGGCTCAACACTTCAGATGCTTATAATTTTCCAGACTTCAGCCATTTGAGCAGAAATTTTCCGGGTGGGGTATGTGCCTGAGGCAGAATTCTTGTGGGAAATTTCAGCCAAAACAGTGTAGCCATTTCTGAAAATAAGAAGGGCAGTTCTAGGGCGGGCAAGCAGACCTGAGCTGCCAACTTCAACTTTTTTTGCTCAGCCACTCGGGGCGGGGGAGACACCAAAAATGTTTTCCACCCCAGCCAACAAAAGAACGAGGGGCTCTCCTGAGAATGAGGGTAGGGAAAAAGGCGTTTGTTTTACCCAGGTTAAAAAATTCTGATGACCTTTTCTTTGAACCGCTCTGGTGTGCCCCCTATCCCCTCCCTCTCCGCCCCGTGCTTTGGAGCAGGGACTTGACATTTGGCAGGCAGGGCTTTGTGTCCGGGATGTGTGGAGAATTTGGCCAAATTATAAATCCTTGAAAAATCACAGTTTGCATATGCTCAATAAAGGCTTTTTTTAGTGCCTAAATTCCCTGAAGATTCCATCCACACTGGGCATGCTCCAGCCTGGGGTTCAGATGGATTTCTCTGCAATGGCAGCTCTGGGCTGTGATGGGGTCGGGTCCGGACACCTGAGCTGAGAGCAGGGAGATCGTGTCTCCTGTGCTTTCAATGACCTCCTTGCTGGTCCCGGGGAGCGGGGAGAAGGAAGCTGCCTGATTCAAATGCCGAAGGGACCAGAGTTGGAGCTTCAAGGGGAGGGAATAGACTGAGGAGTCAGGGGGGGCGGGGACTGGAGGCTAGCAGGGGAGAGTTAGGGAAAGGCACTGGGATTTGGGTTTGGGGGAGACTGGGACCGACTGGGCAAGGAGACTGGGAGTTGGGGGGAAACAGGGCAAGGGTACTGGGAGCCAGTAGGTGGGGGAAGACAGAGATAAGATGAGGGTTTGGATTAGGGAAGACTGGCTAGGCAAGGAGACTGGGACTAAGAACCAGTAGGGCAAGAAGAAGTGAGACAGATATGATGGGGAGCCCAGGTACAGGGGAAGAACTAGAACTGCCTCCGCAAAGCTATTGGGTCAAAGAGCCGGAGATGAACTGGAAGCCAATGGGCATGGGAATGTGGAGGGAGGGGAGAAGATGGAGGCCATGATAGGAAAGAGACAAATCAGATGAGGAGCCAGAGGAGCAGGGAAACGGCAATTCCTTGCCTTATTCACTCCCCACCCTCCAACTTCTGCATCAGACTAAGAAGCAGGGTTCTAAACAGCAGCTTCCTGTACTACCCAACCCTGATCCCTCCCCAGAGCAGGTCCAGCCAGTGCACTCAGTGAGGCAGGAGGGGTCCTGTGGAAAAAGTAGTAAGTGATCATGTAATTAAAGGCTGTTCCATAATGCATATACGCAGGGGGATGACTTAAGGTTGCCTAGACAACCTTCACTCTGGCATTCCTATTTTTGAGTACTTGACTTTGCAACTTTAATGACATTTTTTGAATGTAGCTTTGTGAATATGCATGTGTTTGTAATACAGATTAAGGGTGAGATCCCCAGCTGGTGTATATCAGGGCAGCTCTGTGGACTCCAGCTTAGCATAAGGCATATAGGTGTGTCCAAAGTGGTGTACGGGCATGAACATATTCATCAGAATCAAACAGTAAATCAAATATCACTGCCAAGCGAGGGGGAAGAAACCTTGCCGGAGGCAGTAAGACCAACCCCCTGAAATGTTTTTGAGCTTCAAAAGAACTTGGCTAGTTTTGTTTATTGGTGAGGAGACCAGAAGGAGGTCCTTATTTTCAATGTGATGTCCTGGTTTTGCTTGGAAGCAGAAGCAGTGAAATAGCACCAGCTGGGAGGACTCCAGTCCCATTTCCAGGCTATTGAAGTGCAGAGGGTTTGGAGAAAGTTCAGACAAATATTTGAACCTTGTGAGTCTTTCTTTACAGTAGCCCACCAAGAGTCTCCTTCATGATCCTGCTGTGCTAGCTCTAGGCATCAATTCAAACAGTCTTTCAAGGAAGTTAACCCTTTGTGGGGCTCGTGCTCTCTGCAGATAAGCAGCCAGGACTGCTAGACTTGGCTCTCCCTCTTGCTTTTCTTTTTTTCCCCCGAGACAACTTTCCCCCCTCGTTTTCTGGAAATGACTCAATGTCACAAAGTGGCACTACATCTCCACTTTCAACAAGAGCCACAAATGAAGCACGGCGCAAAGCTCTGCAGCATTTTTTTTTTTGGCAAAAATCACAAACCGCGAGAGCACAAAGTTCACGGTATAGTGCCGTCTGCCACACCAAGGCTAGTGACCCGTCTTTCAGCCTGACTCCTATCCAAAGGAAATAAAAGACTCAGAACTGCCAAAAGAATGGGAACTGCAGATATGTCAAAATACCTTGAGTCCAAAATGTCACTGCGATATCACACAGGAGTTATGGTTCAGGTGCTTGGTGCTCCCATTCTCCTCTATGGGCTGGGCTTCCCAGCTGGACTTTTTCATCTTCTATCATGCGCTGTAGTCAGGCAACAGCCATCCTCACCAAGAGCAAGACCCAGGTGCATCATGGGAGAGAGGGAGCCTAGCCGATACAGGAGAATCAGAGCACAAGAAACCTGGAACTACAACTCCCATGAGGCAGCACAGAATCAAAATATTTAGGCTTATTTTTTTTTTTTGCCGAAAACTTTACATTTTCTGCAGAGGGGAAAAAAACGTGTTTTCTGACCAGCTCTACCCCTCTTTAGGAAGGACTCGGTGTAGAGCCATATATCATGGCAGAAACAAAAGAGATGAGACAGGCAAGGTGCACTTTCTCCCTCCATCTCCAAGTCACAGAGTAGAGCTGTCAAAGCTGAATCCCCACTTGGCACTTCAAGTACAGAAGGTGGGGGCCTGCAAGGATTTTAAAAATTATTACTTGCCACTCCAGGCAAGTATTAAACTCCCAAGGTTACACCTTTCTTGGTACATGCTGCTTGGTACCCAAATGCAAAAACCCCCTTGGACTCAAGAAGGAGCACTTGGGAATGCCTCCCTATGGGGTACTCTCAAGCCCTTTCACCTCCCCACCCCCACCCCCACCAGGGAAGAGCTGAGAAAGAAAACAAAGGAAATTAACTGTTGCTACCAGCTAATCAAACAACATGCACAAACCTCTTAGGACACCAAAAATCCAATCCTGTTTAAAAGGGTACATTTTTATTAAAAACAAAAGGAAAGAAAATACATCTGGAACTTAGGCTTGTGCTAGATTTTAAAAGAGCAATTCCAAAAATTAAGCACACAAAATAGCTTTCTTGAGGGTTCAGCTTGAAGGTTACAAGCAAACAAAGGCATCTGTGGTTAGCTCAGAGGAGATCCACAAGCCAAAATGAAGAAATAAATTCTACCGCGTCTATCTAAACATTCTTAATTTACTTACATATTTGGGGGGCTATTTAGGGATGATCTGACAATTTCTCATACTTGACTTAATACTTTACACAGCATTCCTGCTGCCCTCTGTTTCCCTCTTTTCCAGAGAGACACAACAGACACAAAGAGAAAGCTTCTCTCCCAATTTAAAAAGTTCTAGCCTTTCCATTGGCTCTTTTGGTCAGGTGTCCACTCCTTTTCTTTTACCTGTGGGCTTGTTAACCCTTTCCAGGTAAAGCAAGCAGAGAACAGACCAAGAGGGATTTTACAGATAACTGGCTGGCTGGGTGCCCATAAAAGAGAGCTCCCCCCACTTCATTTATCACAAGAGTGTTCTAATGGTCACTTTAATGGGAGGGCAGCTAGACTCTGGCAACCCAAGAAAACAACAAAGCAGGAGTGTTGGAGATGAGGAAGAGGTTCAAGTCCTAGGGACAGAGCTTGGGTGCCAAGGGTGCTTTGACCTGAGATACTACCAGAGCACCACCAGCTTTAGCAGCTTTGCACCGGGAAATAACCACTGGGCAAACCCAGGCATAATCCCAAATACACAGGCAAAATAGCTTCTGAATCAGCAGGCACATTTCTGCTGGCAGCTCTCGCACCATTCTCCTAATCTCAGCATTTACAGAGTTGGCCATGGTGAGCTGGTTTCTGTTGTGGTACCTGCCTGAGACCATCCCGGGATAAGGTCATTAGGCTTGGTCAGTGCATAGAATAGCTAGGCCTCTCCTTATGATGTCTGAGACTCTTCCCTTTCTAAACAGTATTGGCTGGACTGGCATTGCCCAGATCTGTAGATAGGAAAAGGATGCAGAACTGTCTGGCTGGGGTAGTCCAGCCCTTTGCTTTCTGGCTATTGCTGAATAAGAGAGGCTAGTCTAGGGCCCCGATGGGAAGTGACTTGGGAAGGAGCAGAGAGCCTGGCTGTTATAATTAACTCTCCTTCATGCCCACTGATTCATGGCCATGATTTCTGTGTCAGCTACAGCAGAGCTATTCAAACAATATCCAATCTTGGCTTTAAGTGATGGAGACTCTACAATATCCTTAGGGAAGTTCTTCTAATGGTTAATTATTTTCAGTGTTAAAAATTTGCACCTTAGTCTGAATTTGTCAGGTTCAACTTCCAGCCTCTGGAGCTCTTTATGCCTTTTTTTCTGCTAGATTAAAAAGCCATCTACAATCAGGAATCTCTTCTCCACATAGGCTTAAAATAAACAAAAGAAAGTACTACTTCACCCAATGCACAGTCAACCTGTGGAACTCCTTGCCAGGGGATGTTGTGAAGGCCAAAAGTATAACTGGGTTCAAAAAAGAACTAGATAAGTTCATGGAGGATAGATCCATTAATGGCTATTAGCCAAGATGGTCAGGGATGCAATCCCATGCTCTGGGTGTCCCTACTACCTTCAAGTAGCAGAAGCTAGGACTGGACAACAGGGAATGGATCATTTGACATTGCCCTGCTCTGTTCATTCCTTCTCACACCAGCTACTACCATAGGCAGGATATAGGGCTAGACGGACCATTGGTCTGAGTATGGCCATTCTTATACTTGTAGACTGAGTTCAGATCACCTCTTAACCGTCTCTTCAATAAACTAAATAGTGTGAGCTCCTTAAGACTCTCACTATAAGGCAGATTTTCCAGACCTTGAATCATTCTCAAATCACTCTTTTCTGAACTCTCTCCAATCTAGCAGCATCCCTATGGACACTCTTTCAATAATGATCTCGCTTGTACTGCATACATTGTTAATACTATGCTTCTGCTTGAAATTCCTGTGCTTGTCAACTTGCTTATTGTGTGAACTTGTCTGTGTCAAGAGGGTCTTGTGATTGCGGCACCGCAATGGCACTCAGAACACCTCATTCAGTTCCCAGCTGTGCCTCTGACCTTGCTGTGTGACCTTGGGAAAGTCACTTAATCTCTCTGCACCCGAATTTCCCAGCTGTAAAACAGAATAATAACCCTTCCTTTCCCCTGCCCTGTATGCTACTGGGGGCAAGGATTGTCTCTTACAACATTGACCATAATGGGATCCTGGGTTTATCTAACATATAGCAATCGTGACAGTAAAGTCAAAGATACGACTCAAAAGCCCAGAAGGAGCAGACCTGGTGAGTGAAGAGGGCTGTTTTACCTAGTCATGTTTCTGACCATGATTTCACTTAAGGCAAAAGGACACACCTTAGTTTGTGGTACCATCACTGTGCAATTATCGCGGGTCATCGCTATAGCTCGGGTGAATTGCTCCATTTTTTTGCTGCTCTTAAAGCAGAGGAAGGCAGCTTAAGCCCACGGAAGGGACTAAGCATGTGAAAAATGTTCCTTTTTTCAAAACTACCATTAGCCATTTGAACACCTTTGTATTTGCTCTGAAACTCTATGTCAAGTCTCTGTCTGGGGCTCACTGCAAACACTCCAGCTACATAATCCCCTCCAGTCTGGGCTCCTAATGGAAATGCCAACAGACCGTTAAGCACCGCAGCATTGCTAGGTTCTCCTGTAATTAAAGGCACACACAAAGAAAAAGCTATAAACAAGCATGATAAGTTAACACTGGGGGCTGTGATTGAAGGCAACTCCAGTGGAGTCTGCAGCTTGACTGTGTGTCACCATTTCATGAGTTGGAGGACAGGGTCTGACTGTCGGCATCTGTATCAGGTGAGCTGCCATACTAGGCCTGGTGTAATGAGAACCTCACAGTGTCATGAAGCAACTCGCCCAACCAACATCACACGGCAAGACAACAGCATCCCCTGACTCCCAAGCCTGTGCTCCTTCCATAGAAGGGAGATCTGCTTCCCATCTAAGGACATTAGAAGGAAAAAAGCAAAGAATTGCTCCTTCAGAGTCTCCCCCACCCTTGCTCTTTATCTGAGGGCATATTTCCTGTTAGTGACCTTGTCCTCATTTCCAAGACAACCAGCTGAGATGTCACGAACAGAAGATTCTGACGCAAAAGTGAGTAAGACGCCGAAGAGACAAGACGCCGTTTTTTCTTGTCCCCCTTGTTCTTTGTTGCATTTAAAGAGATTCCTGTCCCAAGAGAATGCTCCCCAAGGCCTGTGGGGTTCTTCAAGGACCACACAGCATCCCAAGATCCCTCTTTCCAATATGGAGGTGTTGCTAAGCACCCCAGGAGATGCTGCAGAGCCTTGTTCTACCACTCATGTGGGTGAAGAGCTCTCCATATGGATTATCATCACTCACAAATCCCTTGCTGCTTCATGTTTGTCTGCCAGTCAACACTGGGCAGATGTGAAATGGGGCAGTTTTGACTGTTACATTTGATTATTTCAGGAGGCAGTAGGGCTGGTGATGAAGACAAACAGAAGGGAAATCCATGCACCAAGTGTTTCCCTCACATCCACCCCAGGCCCCAAGGGAAATGGTGTCATGGATAGTATCTCTAGGTTAGCTCCGGGGCTATTACACACAACCCAGTACAGTATCCAACACACACAACCGCTTCCTAGCGGTTATGGTAGCAACCCATCTAATCTGGAACTTGGGCCAAGAAATTCCCACATTTGCTCAGGATGCTGATGTTGACTCATGATTTCTGAGGCAGTTACTTTACCCGATTTCTTTCCCTTTTTGTCCAGTGTTGTTTGTCTGTTTTTTCTAGGCTCGTTTTGATTTAGTTAGTTTTCTAATGTTGCACAAATGCTTGGGGCGCTTTAGGACATAATACAGTAAATATTTGTTTCCACTAAGCCCAGGACAAAAAGACACTGAGATACGTGCACAGAGACATGCTGTGTCTCACACAGACATGTGTACACAGAGACACCCAAACACACACACACGAACTAGTCAAATGTTAAGGCTAAAGCCCTGCCACTTTTCCATTTTAAAAAATCCTTTTTCACTAGACTTGTCAAAAATTACCCCCAACCGAAACAATTTTATATCTATATCAATCAATAGATCATTTCTTCTGACAATAATCAGCAAAATCAAATTTTGCACTCACGAAGAATGAATAAAAAGACCACTTCCAGCCTGCAACACAAAACCTGACTCCAGCCTACGCTTTCATAGCTGAGTTAATAAGCCCCACACTAAACAAATATGGAGGGAATTCAAAATGGAAATGTTCAGAGACATAATTCCAGGGGATGTGAATGGCTAATTCTGTACATCCAAATAAAACAGAGGGGAAATATACTGAATGGAGCTATGTATAAGATCATATGAAATGTAAAAAGACTTGTTGTTCGGCACGCACGCTGCCTCGTCAAGCTGGAGTTCTGTTTAAACACCCATTCTTTTGGTTTGGCATCACCCTGCCTGAATCAAAAGAGGGATGAAATAATGACACAAAGATTTTTAAAAACTCAGCACCAGCTGCAGCAGGGAGAAGCCTGAAGCGAAACGTGAGAGCGTGTGTCTCTTTGTTAAGGTTTCCTTGGCTATAGAATATGGTATATGACCCGCCTCATGTATCCTATTTGTCATAGGGAGGGAACGCTCTTAAGGTGGCTCGCTGGATTCGCTCTCTTTATTTTTTTATTTTTTGGCTGTTGCATTGGGCAAATATCCTTCCTGAAGGGACCCCCAGTTCCTGGTTATTCCCTGCTGGAGCACCCCAGACTCCGAGGATTGGATCAGGCTCTCTGTAGATGGTGGGTGGTCCAGTCTTTTTTTTATTGTAACTGCCACTTTGCATCAGGAAGCTGAACTCAGCACTTCTTGTCGGAAGATGGTTCCAATTTATATAGGCCTCATGGAAATAAATACATACATTTTCTCATATGTCAGCTGTAATTTATACATGGCCTTCCTGACAAGGCAAAGCTGTGTGCTGAAGCTGGTCAGGAAGCACATTCACAGCAAGGATTGGTCAGTGATGATTTTATAGATATAGATATAAATATATAGAGAGATATAAAATAATGTAGGCACCACTACATTATTTGCTTCCCAGTTGATCCTGCCAATGTACAGAGCCAGTTGTAACAATCCCTTGGCTCAGTCCACGAATTTTAGCTCCAAAGCACCAGTCGAGCTAGAGGGCGGCACTCATTAGCTAGGAGCAGTGGCAGGCAGCTATACTCTGTGGATCAGCCACAGACCCATTTGGCCCATGGTGTTGATGGCAGATTTGGGAATGCAGACACATGGGACTGAGATCTGGCCAACTCATTTCAGAGCAGGGCCATGGAACAGCCCTCAGCTGGGAACTGAGTCACTACCAACCTCAGCCAAATATGCACCAGCAAATAGAAAGGGAAACGCTCTTTACCCCATTCCTGACCCACCCACTCCTGAACCGCCTAGCCCCCCCACCTCCCACACCAGCTCTCCCTAATAGATCAATCGCTACTCGCCAATCCGGTGGGTAGTGAAGACATACCCTGAGACGCTCTGGCAGCAACTGTGGCCTATTGCCTTCATCTCTGTGCTCAAATCTTTTCCCACTTTCCTGGTCACCACGGCCACGACAGGGTCATCACAACCTCCTGGAGAGGGTTTCCTCCCTGAGCGTAGTCTCCCGCAGGAACCTCCACCACCAAGGGCATACTGGCAATACACCGCAGCCGCATCCCCATACTCACAGACAGCCCTAAGTCCTCCATCCTTGTCACCAAACCCATGACGTGGTTCTTAGCAGCCCGCTTAGCTTTAAACTCTGTGCCAATGACAACAACCCCCAGTGAATGGGATAGGACCATGAAGCTGCCTTGTGCTGTGGAAACATTTTTACACAATGCCGCCAAAATAACTTTTCCCCATAGCCTGTGATGAAGAGGAGGGATGGGGGCCTCCAAACCTCATTTGGTTTTCCTATTGGAATAAAAGTGCTTCCTCAGAACAATTAACCAAGGAGGGAGGCAGCACCAGAGGGCAAACCAACTGATCCTAGGGGCACTGGAGTTTGTTCCTGTACTGGTGGCACAGCCGGGCACAGTGGCACCCACCTGCAATCCCAGGCTGAGGCTGGCGGATCACTCTCCGGGTTCTAGGCTGCCGTGCACTATGCCAATGAGATGCCTGGTGCCACTGACAGCCTGGCCAGCCGGTAGCTGAAGGAATGTCTAGAACAACATGAATTCTGTGTTGTGATGGGCACTCTCTCTCTCTCTGATGGACCGGTCGATCAAGGTGACCAGGGGCACAGCCCAGTGACCAGCTTGTACCATCTGAACTGGGGGTGGGTTAGGAGTGAAGACCATTCAGCGGGACTGTTCTCTGGAAAAATCTTAGAAAATACTTGGTCTATTCCAAAGACAAGACATTGGGGCTTTTGAAGTATTTGCCCCAGATATTAGTCCTAGCTGACAGGGAGGCTTTAGCAAAATCTGAGGGGTGAGGGTGGGGGGACTCTATCAGAGACAAGGGAATCACCCCAACCTCCCCATTCAGTGTGGTGACAGAGCAGCTCCCTGGGCAGAAGCCAAACTCCCTGATATTCTAGTTCAGCTCCTATTTCCCTGGAGAGGAGCTATATGGGGCCTGGAGTCTTATCCGAGTGCATCTCTGCTGCTGCCACATCATGAGACTGAATCACCTGTCTGCCTATAGAGATCCACTCCCGCAGCTGCCTCCCAGGACGCTGAATCCATTTCATGACGCAGTGCGTCTGCCAAGGGACTGTATGGTACAACCAGAGGGCACACAAGGCAGCCATGTGACCCCTCACAGCTATTCCTAGGCTCTGGGGAAGCTGAAGGATTTTGTCACATGAAACAAGAAGCACCCGACTGCGGAATTCAAGCCAGGTGAATCCAGCCACGGTGACAGCCCACTCCTAATTAGTTCATTGCATTAGAAAGGCAGGGTGCTCATAATTATTACACTGCGGTGTGCTACGTGCAGGTCTGGGCATTCCATCCCTTTCATCTGCTATCCAAAACGGGGGCGTGGGAAAGATGTTAGGAGATGACTGGAGGCAACAAACTCAGGCTCCATGGGACCCTTTGGAAAACAAAGTCCAGTGTAGAGAGTCCTCTACCCAGAATGTCCTGTTTCCATGTTCTCCCACTGGTTTCTTTGGGCCTGAGCCTCTGAGTTTTTGAGGGGACGTAAAGTGGACAATGTGCACTCACCAAACTCATGACCTTTAGCAGATGATCAAGATTCCAATAACACGGCCAACAAGCCCCAACTGATTCCCTTACCCCAGGGCTTGGAAATGCTGCTGGACATGGCATAGAGTAGCATGCGCCCCCAAAGGAGTGCATGCGCGTTGAGCAATACACGCATACATCTGACCAGCGTAGCATAGCACAGTACATGAGCCATACAGGCCTCCCGAGTAGGCCCTGTTACCTACAGAAACCCAGTCTGAGGTACATGAGAACTGGGGATGTTTGCAGCCTGAAGTATTTTTATGGCATGACAAATGGGCAGAAATATTTTGGGCCCTCTCCTGCCAATTTCCACTCTCCTGAATTTTATTATCATCCATTCATTTTTCAGAATTTTGTAAAGAGAGGCCAAAAGCTGTGGGCACATTTGAACAAAGCTACTGAGCATTAGCACGGGCCTGCCAAATTCCGTGAGTGTCAGCACTACGTAGTGACCCTATTCCCATAAACCCCGTCAGGCAGGGACAGAGCCGCAGCATGCATGCCATTCGACGGCTCAGAGTCACACCATGAGTATAGCACCGGATGGCGATGCGGAACATGTCTGGCAACAGGCTGTGTATTTTGGAGTCACTTTCCCAGTGTTGGTGGCCGGAGCTGATCCATGGAGACCAAATAGCTCCAGCTCCTCCTCAGAAAAGAGACCAGCCACGTGTTTTGAAAGCACATAGCATATAAGGAGGCACTATCATAAATCAATAATAGTCATCCTCCCAAATAACGTCACTGTTAAAAATAATGCCACTTGCTTTGCTCAAGCACCGCTCTGACTGACGGGTCCCACAGCATTTTAGGAACCAGACATATAAATCGCCTAAAGTCACCCCTGAAGTGCAGCCACCTCTAGGGTGGGATGCAGCAGCTGCTTAACAGCCCACAGCAATGCTCCACAACTGCTTCAGTTGGAATTTAGAGAGAGAAGGTGGGTGAGGTGGTATCTTTGATCAGACATATTTCTGTTGGTGAGAGACACAAGTTTTCAAGCTAACACAGAGCTCTTCTTCGGGTCTTCTTCAGGCGGAATTTAGGTCAAGCAGCTAGAATTACCCAGGTTGGCCTAAAACCAGAAGCCTGGAATAGTGTCCAAATTGTACTAAAGATACAATGGGGACCTTTAATTGCCACAAATGGGCAGGGGCTGAGTTTTATGTTTCATCTGAGACAATTCCTTCCCCACCAACACCCACATTGGGCCATTGTGATGGGTCCTTTCTCAGAGGCAGAGGGCAGAATACCAGCGAAGGCACAAACACCACTTTCTGCGGCACAACACCGCCTCTACTGCTACCACGCTGGGAAATCAGTTCAGCGCTCAGAACAGGTGCTTTGGCTCCGCTACGAAAATCACCCACTGCTGACAGTTTGTGCAACCGAGACACCGCTGTTCATAGCACCTTGGGTTGCTCCAAGGCAGTGTCCCATCTGTGTCATCGATTCAGCCCCCTCAGCCTTAGCTCCTGCTATCTGACATGATTGCAGCACAGGGTGATCCGGCGGCAGTCCAAGAATTAGAATAACGGGTCTTATGGAAACTAAAAGGCTCTTCCTCTTGCAAAGAGTCCTGCTCCTGGAAGTCTTCTTGAAAATCCCCCTCAGAGCCCCTTTACCTCGGGACCTCCCAGACAGGGAAAACCAGGCCTCATAAACTCAAACTGCCAACTCAGCCAGCTGCCTCCTGAGAAATGTTATTACCCCCCACATGACACCATGAATCAAGTGGGGGGAAAACCGGGGACTATAGGTTTTCTTCCTGCTGGGAAAAGAGAGACTGATTCTGCCAGGAGTTGGACTGTGGCCTGATCCAAACCACAGTGAAATCAATCCAAAGCTTCCCATTGACTTCAATGAGCTTTGGATCGGGCATAAAACCCCGCCCCTGGCTCACACACCCCTTTCTCGGAGCCCTTCACCCGGCAGCATGGGACCAAATCTGCGCCCCGCACGCGCGGCTGGGAACGGCGCGAGGGCACCTTCAAGCGGCGCTTGCCCCGGGCCCTGCCTCCCGCGCCGCTCCCGCCGGGGCTGGGGGCTGTTGGATCATTGAGCGGCAACGTGCAGCCTGACATGTAAACTGCGGGCCGGCCTATGCGAATGGGCGGGGGGCGGGGAGGAGCCGCGGGCTCCGCCAGCTCCCTCCCTCCCGCCGCGGCTTCTCCATTCATAAAATCGGGCGGCCACTGCCCTCTAGTTTGCAAAGGCGAACTCGCCTCCCGCCCGGCCCCCTTCTGCGGGGAGGCTGCTTGCTCCACGCACAGGGCCCCCCCGGATCTCCCCCCCCCCCCAGGGACCTGCCCGCTGCGGGGGTGCCAGGCCACCCCGCCATACAATCAAGATCCCAGCATTGTCCTCTGGCTCCAGGTCTCCCAGGGCTGAGCTGGGCAGAGTTCCCTGCTTGGTGTTGGAGCTGCATGGTCTGGGGCTGCTTTTCGGTTCCTAGGAGCAAGGACCCAGTCTCCCAATGACAACCCCGGAGCCCCGCTCCATGGCCAGGTGCCAGCCTTGGCCTGGGGTTTCATAGGCTTTTGTATCCCGGAACTGCCATCCAAAAGTGACCCGGGTCAGGCCAGCAGAAGTACATGTTGGATGGGCCAGGTGACCTACTACTGCCTTCCCTGGGGTGTTCATTGATCATGAGACTGGCTTAAAAATCACGAGAGTTTAAAGAAACAAAAACTGGGATCTTGCTTTGTCTTCTGCATCTTCAGGTCACGGTTTCAAGTGTTTCTCTGCAACTATGAGGGCTCTTTTTATTGCTAAGTGACAGCTGAGATTCTCCCCTATCACATGACTCCAGGAATTGGGCCTTTACGAAGGACACCAACCAGCAGGTGACTCGCAATAAAACGGTGAGAGCGGCAACACTTCCATTCTTTGCCTCCCAAGCGCCATGCGGCAGCCTGCCATGTTCCCCATGCTCCATCCAATTCTACACACAGCCAAGGAGCATTTTTGCAGGGAAGGGTGGACGGGGCAGATACAGATTCAGCCCTTTTTCCACTGACAAGTGGACAGCGGTGACACTTTCACATCTCACCAGGATCTCACTTTCTCTTAGGCATGGGGAAAACACAAAGTGATGTGCTCCCATGCTTACCATGAGGAGCAGGGCTTGTGGGTCATTTGGCTTGGAGCCCTTGCAGTCTCTATGCAGTGACTTGATTCATTTGCAAGCCCCGTCTCCCTGAGCTGACCAGCATGGGTCAAGATAGAGACCTATCAAGATAGAGACCTGTTGCAAAGCCAACAGCCCATCTCAGCGGGTAGGAAGAAACAAACCAAAGCCCTGGATTCCCATCATCCATCTGCTTCTCCATGGCAGAAGAACTGTCCTCCCTCTTTTGTTCATTACCCGCTGGATTTCCCAGCTCTTCATTATGTCACCCCTTCTCCGGATCGTTATCACCGTGGAATAGAGTGTGAGGCACAGTGGAGGGGTGTTACTTGCCCAAGGTCATACAGCGATTCAATGCCAGAGTCAGGAATAGAGCCCCCAAGTTCCCAGGCCTGTGTTCAGAGCAGCGAGGTCTAGTGGTCAGAGTCAAGACAATGGAAGCTTATCAGCTCAGGCCTCTCCCTTCTTGCAAGCTGTCTGTTCCCTGGACCTCTTCCCTGCCAGCTAAGTCCACTCAGCCAGCAGACCCAATGTCATAGCAGAGCAGGAGTGGGGTGGCCAGCCTGTGCGCTTGTGAAGCAGAACTCCTTGCACATGCACACCCCTGTCACTGTGTGCATATGTGTGTCTGAAGCGTGTGACGGTCTGCCGGTTACTAACGCTGAATGGAGCAGGCTGCCTGACTTTTTCCAAGGAACAGAAACCACCCACTTGTAAGTGCAGTGTGTGCAGAATGAGCTAGCAGTAAAATAGCTGGAGGATAGGCAGCGTCTCTGTACGTGAGGCAGAGCACGGAGCGCTGCACCTGAGGTAGGCAGGGGCGCCGCTCACTTCAGCATCATAATGGAGACGTCATTTACTGATGCATCTGCGCCAGCCAGCCAGCTGTCCCTGTGCATCCGTGCCCCCTCCACTTCCTCCAGGAGAATGCAATGCCAAAAGGGTCCCTAACACCCAGTGCGGGACACAAAGGAGATGGCAGGCAGAGAACACAATGGGGCTTGTTTTAGGGGTTGTCTGATGCCAGGCTCCGTGGGCAGGGATATTCAATCTATGCCACTTGCCGGCTAACCCATTTTCCTGCGCTGTACTCATAGTTGCTTCCGCCCCCTTCACAGACTTTCCCCTGAGGAAGTGCAGGCTTGGCGCCAACACACCCGGCTGATTTCGTTCCGGCTGCATCACTGTGCTGAAACCTCTTTGTTCTCATGCCAGCTAGTTACTCAGAGAGGCTGAGGCCAAGCAGAACTCCTTCCACACGTGTGACCCAGGCAGGACCCTAGCCATTCAGCTGAGGAAAACCTAACAGAACTCATATCACTTATCCACAGGATATCTAGTGCACTACGCATCCCTCCATCCCATGGAAATAGGCACAGAAGCCCCCTGCCCCTGACCTCCCCCCTGTGCCCCCCCCCCCACATGCATTCCTGCAGGAAGAGTTGTGTAGGCCCTACAGCAATACAAACACTAATAGTAGCCAATGAGGCATCATTTTAAATGGCCCCACCCCAGGTCCACTTCCTTGGTTCCTAAATGCCTTCACTCCCCTGTCAGCCCTGCCGAGTGACACCAGATGTCGAGCCCACTTGCACGCTGGGAATCCCGCACAGAGAGTGCTGTCAAAGTGACGCTTTTACTAGACACCTGTGGTTGCTCCGTAGCTGTTGCCTGGTAATAAAGCCCAGCAGCTGTGTGTGTGGAGCGGGGGCTTCAGGGGGATCACGGTGCCGTGCAGGAAAAGGGGGCTGCCGGCCACTCGCTTAGGCCAAGCACATTAAACATTAGAGGGAGGCCGGCCAGAATCAGGGTCCAGGGAGGGTAACTGGAGACGGCTGAGGGAGTAGAATTTTCAAGTCCAAGACTCACCTTGGGGGACAGACCAATAGCTTCTGCCCCTCACACCCGTCCCACCCTCTCTGCTTCTCCCTTCCATCCCCATTTCTGTCTTACCCCCACCCCCACCCGGTCACTGCATCTCTGTCTCTGGCCTGTTTCAGGGGCTGGCTATTAAATGCCGCCTCCACACGAATCCCAGCCCCTGCGTGACACCTTGTGGCCATTGTCTCTTTTGCAGGCTTCTCTGCAGACACAATTGACAATGGAGCTATTTATCGCTATCTTCACCCACTTTCCCTCCTTGTTGCTGTTTCTAGGATTCCTCTCCCCTCCCCCTTTATTCTGTTTCCTTAAATATACCATTGATCCTGCATTGTTCCTCTGCTTCACTGTCATCATACTAACTGGCTGCCAGGTCAGAAACTGAGCGGGATGGACAGTGAATAGCGAAGGATTCAGTGGACGGGAGAGGTCCATGCACCCTCTGCCCGGTGCTTCTGCAGATCCTGTGAGCTGAGCTAGGTTCGTTCTGTGATCCCACCCTGAGGCAGAACCATCGCTTTCCAAGACTGCACGGCCGCGCGGGGCAGAACACAACCCAACAGTCCCACCCATCGTGCCCAGAGGGCAACTCCAGCCTGGCCAAGGAAGTGACCCACATCCCCCACAGAGTGATGAATTTGGGCTCAAGTGGGGACAGAGTGAGCTGCAGGTGGATACTGCATGGAGCTGACTGCCTTGAGGAAAGGAGGGAGGGACTTAGCCCACTGCCTGCTTGGGGCAACGATCACTGGAGGGTGCTCGGATGCCGCGGTGGTGGGCGTGGTAGAGAAACCCAGACGGAGATAGGTCTGACAACAGGAAGAGATGTCTGATCTCCAAAATTTAGCACCTCCACTGTAAGGAGGGAAATTGGGTATCAGCAGGGATGCAATGGGGGGGGGGACAGAAGGCCCATGCACCCCCTCCTTCGGCCCCCTAACCAGAGCTGGGGTGCATAATGGTAGAACCCTTTCACTGCTGCTATGACAGGGTCACAACATTACTCACATTTTAAGCAGCCAGCAGGTAACCTGGGCCCCCTCCTTAGCAAAATTCTGTTTGTGTTCCTGGGTATCAGTAGGGGGATAACCCTGAAGCCCAGAAGGACTCTGTCTTTGTGTGGGAAAGCTGTGTCACCAAGCCCAGACTGAATGGTGCCAAGTCCCCGAATCGCACACCCGCACTGGAGCCTTGAGGCTGCGCCCATCACGAAAGATGCCCAGAGCCTTCTGCACAGGGACTGAGTCAGACTGAAGCCAGTGGGGAGGATGGGCTGGGAAGGAGCAGGCCAGCCCCTCATGCAAACCGACTATTAGCACCTTAGCGGAGCAAAACTAACGCTCATAGGACAGAGTTGCAAACTGGGCCTGCGCACAGAACACATGGCTGCCCCCCAGGCAGGTTACAAATAACAACTGCTTTAATAAAGCAGCAGGCGTGTGTCCAGGCACTTCCTGCAGGCGCCAAGGCACGTCTGGAGGCAAGGAATTTCAGTGACGGGTAACTGATGTCACATTCTCTTACACACACACAGTAAGCATGGGGCAGCATGCAGAGGCCGCTGTGAGCACACAAGTAACGTGTGAGGCAAGTGTGAGCAAAAGTGCAGCGTTCACACACAGCCAATCGTGCGGCACGCACACTCCCTTGGCGATTTTGTGTCAGTTATATAAGTTGGCCTTCTCTCTGGCACAAAGTTGAATCTCCACATCCTGAATCACGGGGCCCTGCTCCCTGGGGAACTTTACCAAACAGCGAGCACTCAGGCTGCAGATGTCATAGGTGTGGGACAGAAGGCGAGACAGAGCGCATGAAAAATGGGTCCAATGCTTGCACGAAATGGGGAGGCTTCAGGTCAGGGGTGAGGAGGGGGCACTGGCAGAGCTGGGCGGGGGAGCCCAAGGCTGGAATAGCAGGAGGCTGCAGGTCATGAGTGGGTTACTTCTCTTTTAAGCCTGTTTCAGGAAGTTCTGAGAGGCTCTCTGGAACCTCCTCTTCCACAGCTCCGCACGCCCCTCACTCCCGATCTGCGGATCACGCCCCCTCCTGTTCTGTGCCTGAGAAGACCCATCACTCCGAAGTGTGTGGTGGCCTTGTGCCATGAGCCAAAGTTCCCTGGGGAGTAGAGAGAAACCCATCAGAGCCACAGGCCATGTCACTCGGGATCTCTGAAGCTCTCACTGTTGCCTTTCTGAGGCACCCAGCCGGCGCTTGAATGGGGAAGACGCTGACTTGCCGTTCAAAGAGCTGAGTTGGGTGGCTGAGGATGTGCTAGGTGGAGCTTTGCAGCCATTCACAACAATGCAGGTATGAAGCCAAGTCCTCCCTCTGCTCAGCTCTGCAAGGGGCAATGGCGCCCAGAGGAGTCCCCAGTTGCTGTTTCTGCCTATGCTGGGGGTAAAGCACCTTCCACCAGCCAATCCCTAGCAACACAAACACCAGCTCCAGGTTGGGCCTGGGACGCTATTTCCAGAGAGACTTAAAGCAGCTCGAAAACCCATGGCTTGGTGCCAAAACCTCTGTGGCAGATTTAGTGTGGCAAGTATGGCTGAGCAGGGGCTGTTTAACTCACAAACACTAGAGCTAGAAGATTTCAGAGGGGTAGCCGTGTTAGTCTGTATCAGTAAAAACAATATGGAGTCCTCCCCCATGACACCCCTAGGGGGTACCCAGGATTGTAAGACATCACATCAGCACCTGCCCTTCACCTGGGCTCTGCCTGCTGTGACAGCACCCTGAAACCACCAGCCTCAGGCAACGCAAGCACCTTCCAGGCCTCTGCAGACCTCGCTCCCACTGTGGAGGTTAGCAAATGGCACACACCAACCCCTGAGCCTTCTCCAAGGGTTCTCCGCAGCAGCCATCCCCTTAGCCACTGGACACTCCCGGACACACCAGGCCTGCTGTCCAAGGAACCAGACACGCCAGCTTGGATGATTCAGCTCAGGTCCAAACACCACAGCACTGAGATATATTTTGCGTGGCACCATGAATGAGTTTATTATCAAGGAACGGTGATTCAAGTGATGGGGTAATGATGCTGGACACAAAAGGGTACATATAAACCAAAATCATATCACGCTTTCTAGAGACTAAACTTAACTAGCAGGTTATCCTCCTGTCTAAAGGCATATCTCTCACCCAACATCCTCTGCAGTGTTTTCATCCAAGGCTGGCTGAGACCCCACTTTCATGAATAGCTGTTTACTTCCTAGGTGCAGGAACTGGGGTGTCTTCTTTGCCATCTAGAAATACCCCCCAGAGTTGATTGCCATTGCTCCTAGTCAGGCTAATCCCCCCACCCCCCCATATTTGTGGATTGCTTTGTCCTGTGTGCTCCATTCCTGTTGACTTCACATCTCTTTGTTATATTTTTTGTGTTAGCTTACAATGCTTACATGAGAGAGAGAGAGAGAGAGAATTTCTTATCTCCTGTCTGGAGGAAAACCTGTTTTTCACCTTTGTTCAGCCCCAGCAAATCTCTCTGTCCCAAGCCTGGCAGGAGGGAACATGAGCTATTCAAGCAGCACACAGCAGTGGGATCATTCAAGTTAACATGTGTTGCCATCGGCAGTGCGGAGGCTTGTTTGGGGATGTTAGGGGAGAAGAAGGTGTTATATTTGTAACAGACATCTGAGGGGAAAAATGAACTCCCGTGGGAGTTGTACAACGGGATGGCGCAGAGCCAGATTGCTAGGAAGTGTGTCCCAAAGTCCAAGGTCCAAGCTGGGAAAGCTACTGAATTGCAATTAGGGAATCATCTAATATTCTGGTGCAGTCCCCCCAAAATCAGGGCGGTGGGACTCTTGTATTGACTAGCAGCAGGGACACACCTCAAGAGCAGGAGAAACTTCTGTTTGTGCAGTGAAATCCACCCCTGCCATCTAAGTGAAATGAACAATGAATGCGGAGAAAGTCAGACCAAAAGCTAAGGAGGTGCTACACGTGTGGGACATTCCTGCAAACTCATTGGGAATGGAAGCAACAAACGCCATCTTCATGAGGCGAGAATGATCCTGACCCATCCATCCTCTGAGCAGGAACTCTAAAGCCACCTGAGCTTTCGGTTCCACATTTGTAGTGGTTGTTCTTGCCTCCAGTTATTGATGGGGGTGGGGCGAGGAGGAACAGGGTGCAAATGAACAAAGGAGAAGATGGGCTGAAATGTCCTTTCCCGGAGATGGAATTAGGCTGTAGAACTTCCACAGAGATAAGGTGGGGAGCCCCAGGACTTGGGAAACTTAAAACTGGACAGGACCAAATGCTAGTGAATGTATGAAAGGAACCATTTCTGCATTGGTCCCTAAGGTATGAGCTGGATGGGTCACCGAATCCAATCTCAGATCACTGTGATTCTCCTACATCAACCTTGATTCCCTATCAGATTCTTGGGAAATCCCCCGGGACACAGACACTGTCTGGCTTTGAATTGCCAGAAATGCCTTCACCAGTTCCCTGGAATCCCTATTTTCCACTGTCTGCATTATCCATGAATATCAGCAAGTTGACCAGATTCACGCTCTCTGCAATGAGCAATTTCCACGGGTGCAAAGTGGGGAGAAAAGGCCATTACTGGTTTGAGTGAGTGGACAATTCTGATTTGGGAGCTCTTGCCCCACCCTTTCCATCGGTGTAAGTCCCCGGGGGCAGGAGAGAAGTGAGTCCCATGGAGTCTTTGCACCATTTCCAGTCACCGCTATTTCCGACACAGAAATAATTAGATTGATGAGAACCAGAAATCAACAGCCCTGGACGGACACCAAGGTCTCATGCAACACAGGGCCACTGAAAAGCCAGCAGATGAGAACAGCTGCCTGGGCAAGCTCAGGAAAACCGGCAGTCTTAGCGGTGAAGCCTTTGGTGTCTCATTCCTCATCTGCTGACCAGCCCCCTCGTTGGGCTGGATTCAGACAGGTGGTGGTGGAGGTTCCATTCCCCGCCCGGGGTCATGGGAGCCGTGTTAAACCCCGGTGACTTTTCAGACAAGGTGGAGAGCTGCTTGTGGAATGTTGGCACCCAGAGGTTACAGGGCTGCAGGGCCACTCACAATAATGAGTCTTATTTGCTGACCAGTGCCAGCAAGACTCGCTCTGCCTTGCAGGAACCAGAAGAAGCCAAGACAAGGACTCAGCTGCCGGGACCGCATGCCGGGCAAGGAGGAGGTCTCCTGGCCACACGGGGATCATCTGCAAATAGGCCAAGTCTTAAAGCTCCCCGAGAGGAGTGGCGGCCGGGAGACGGCATGGGGAGGGCAGGAACAGAACAGCTAGGAAAGGGTAGGGAGAGGCTACGTGATCCTTCTCAGGCAGACCTGATCTTATTAATAAAAACTGCTTCTTCCCAAGGCCTTGATAATCTCTCCCGCGGCAGATTATTTACAGCTGTGGAATTTAATACTCCAATGAACAAAGCTTCCCCAAGCACACTGGAGAGAGTGGAGGCCAGACTGTTAACCCTTCTCAGCAGCACCTAAGGCTTTCAGCTCCGCTCCGGTGCCTGGGAGTGCAGCTGTCCCCCATTGCACCCTGGTTTCACCAGTGTTTGGTAACTAAGAGAAACACCCATTCGAACACCCACCTGGAGAGGAAACGTTTGCTTTAAGAAGGCACTTCAATGAATCGGGCGCAAGGGAAGAGCTTGTTCCCGGCGGGGGGAAAGGGATGTCATGTTCTTTACACTCCAGGGAGCAGGGCGGGTGAGTCTGTAGAGGGCGGTCTCCCATCACAGCCCGTGCTGCCCTCACGGCTCCAGCACCAGGGGGCGCCGTGCCATGAGGAGGCCTGTGAATCTGACAGGGCCCCCCTCAGGGCCGAGGGTGCTGGAACAATTTGTATGGGGGAGATGCTGAGAGCCATTGAACCAAACTGTGAACCCTGTGTAGGATGGAAACCGCTTCAAGCCCGGGGGTTCGGCAGCGTCCCCAGCCCCCCGACTTCCAGCGCCAATGCTCAGGGCGGAGGCACGCTGGCAGGGAGCGGAAAAGGTGTTAACCAGACGCCTGCAGTGACCCCCCCCCCCCGTTCTAGGGAATGCTGGTGTTTATGCTGTGGGCGGGTTGTGGATGGGATATCCCAGGGCGGGTCGGCAGTGGTAGTGGGGGAGGGTGGTTGCTGCGGACTCAGGTAGTAGGAGAGGCGTGTTCATGCAGCGCGAAGCCGCTTCAGGGGCTGCTGGGTTCCCAACTCCTCCCCTATCACCTCCTCCTCAAGGGGTGCAGTACTCTGAGTATCCATGAGCTCCCATCTACCTCCCGCTCTTCCCCAAGAGATGGGGTCCCAGCCCCCTTCCCCCCTTGCTAGGGGCAGCACTGAGCTCTAGCCTGGGCAGTATCACCATATATGTATTGTTCCTAAAATTAACACATGGTATGAAGCATGAGGAGGGCAACTGCTCCCCCTCTCCGCCCTACCTAAATGGCACTCCTGCTCATTCCACCCCAGAGGTGGCTGCATTTGAAGGGGCGGGGAAGCAATTCCGGTCGATGCCACCTGTGCCGTGCTTTGAGACAAAGGAAAACGGGAGCTGCAATGATTCGTTCTGTATAAAGGCTCAGGGCAGGCTGTTCGGCTCTGGGCCAGGGCTGAGTTTCTCACGCAAGCCCCCGCTGACCTCAGAGAATCCAGCTCTGATAACACAGCAGGGCAGGCACCTGACGCCACAGACACTTGGCCAACAGACTCAGCCTTCAGAATGGGAACATTACTGGCCACAGCTAAATTGTCCAGCACAGGGCTCACCCCCACACATTGGCTATCAGGCTTCTCCAGTGCAGGGGAGTCATCACGCCCTGAGAAACCCCATCCCCCAGAGGACCTCTGACAAGAACCTGAACCCAAGTTTGGGTAACAGGACAGGAGCAGGAGAGGTTGTTAGCAACCAGCCTGCTAGGTGGAGGAGACACACTGCTAGAATTCCCTAGAGACAATCACAGGCAGCAGGGCCCATAATAACCTGACCCCCGAGTCCAACTGAAGCCTTGATACAACCATTTGGGGCTCATTAGACAGCCAGCCTCACCCCCCCACACACCCAGGAGAGAAGTGGCTCCTTTCCTTTCTGGCTCACCAAATGAAAGCCAGGCCTGGTCTACACTAACACGTGGATTGACACAGCAACAACGCTCTGAGGCGTGAAAAATCCACCCGCCTGGGCACCATAGCAATGCTGACCTAGCCTGGCTCCTGCCACTCTGGGAGGTGGAGATCCTACAGCAATGGAAAAGCCCCTTCCGTTTCTGTAGTCTGCAGCTACACTGCAATCTACACTGTGCCGGCATAGTGCCAGCGCCGGAGCTGTGCTGCTGAAATCCCCACAGCATAGACATGGCCTAAACCACCCAACTCTACATTTAAATTGCACAAAACGGTCAGGGCTGGGATCGCCCATGAACCAAGAAGTTCACAGCAAACACCCAAAGGAAAGTGTCTTTAACTCACCTGTGGCGAAGTGGGAGTACTGTGTGTGTGCGCCTCGGTTTCCCCTATGCATTTCTTGGGCCTCTGTGTGGAGGGGGGGGGGAATGTGTGGATGGTGCAGAGCGGAGCCACTGCAGGTGTTCAAGGGTGAAGCTGTGGCCTGACCCCAGGTGGGGGAGGGAGGTCAGCTGAATCTGTCCGAGGGAGGTCAGGTGATACCTGAAGCCCGGGAAAGGAACAAAGGAGCAGGGAGTGGCTAGAGGGGTTTGAGACAGTCGGGGTCTGGGTCTAGCTGGGACGGGGAGAGCAGCGAACTCGCTCTCTAGCCCCAAGATGGATCCAGCGGAGGCCTCACGCTCGCTGGCTGCATGGTCTGTGTTGGACCAGATGGAAATCATCGACTAAACCTGGGGAGGAAGCAGGAGCCCAGAATCTGGGTCTCACCTCCTGGCACCACCCAGAAAGGCCTGACTGAGGGACCCTGTTGAGACTGAGAAGCTGTGAGTTGGATGGTGTTCCTGGCATCTCAAATAAACCGTCTATTCTGCTGGCTGGCTGAGAGTCACGTTTGACTGTGGATTTGGGGTGCAGAACCCATGGGCTCCCTCAGGACCCCGCCCAGGTGGGCTCGCTGGGGGAAGCACACGGAGGGGCAGAAGGTGCTGAATGCTCCGAGGTCAGACCCAGGAAGGTGGAAGTGGGGACCCCTGAAGCTCCTGGCCTGGGAAACAGGCTGTGTACGGAGAAGGGGCCCTCCACCCGGAGTCCGGTCTGGCTTCCTAGGGAGCGGTTCCAGACCATCGACCCCACTGTAGTTGGGGATTGCAGGGGATATGACCCTCTCTTCTGTGCGGTAACACAGCAAGGCAGCTCACCGTGACCTGCCAGAGCAGGACCCTATGTAAGCCACACACTGAACACTATTAACTGCCCCAAACCGTCACTAAAGCGAATGAAGGTGGCCTAGTGCTGCGTTATGCCTTCCCTGAACCCGGAGGGTCACTAAATTTAAACCTCTGAATACCAGGAAATAAAGAGTTAACATCCCCTATACCACATCCCCTATACCTTAACTCTGCCCCCTTTGAGCAATGGACCTGTCAGATCATTGGATGGTATCCTTCCGCACTAACGTGCCAGCGAGTAATCAGGGGCAGGGGGGGAATTGGCTCTTGTGGTTAGGATTAAGGTTAGTTTTAGCCCATATGAGCTCACTGAACTCAAACTACACTCCGGCACTTCACCTGCTCCTGACAAACCTTGGGAGACTTGCCCAATGGTAACACCTATCCATCCTTCTCCCAAAGACACCATCTAGAGCCCTGGCTTCAGTCGGCCTCGACTCGGCCTTGTGGAGCACTGCGACGTGCCCCCAGCCCCACAGGCTTCGTGAGGGAGGGTCAGGTTTGGTTTGCTCCCAGTGCACAGTCAGCTCTGTGGCCGGGGTGATGGGGGGAAGGGATAGACAAAGCTAGGCTGGATGTGGGATGTTACCTTAACTCAGGCTTGCCTGATGTCGTCACCCTCCCCGTTCTGGGAGAGTACACGGCAGTCCCCCTCTGTGCTGGGGACGTTTTGGGTCAGTGCATTCCCCTTCTTTTTGAAGAGGTAGTGAGGGGGCCATGATTGAATGGCCTTGGGGACATAAAGGTAGACCCCATTGCCACTCCACTACCAGCTCTTCCCGGTCCTACCATGTCCCTGCTAGGGATGGGGGGACAGAAGGCATAGGGGGAGAGGGAAAGAGGAGTGTTTCCCAGGTCCCTTGCCCATTAGTCGGTAGGGATGCATTTTCCCCACAGCCTGGCCAACAGAGTCCCATTTATGGCAGCTCCATGAGTCTCAGGCAACAGGCCCATTGCCTGGCACATGGACTCCCTGCCCAGCAGCGGATTCTGCTAGGTGGAATTGCTGCCTCTTGCTGCAAAGTGAAGTGACCAGGTGTAAAGATGCTGCTCAGACTGCAAATTGTCACCTCATCAGACCTGCTAAGCCTCTCTCAATGGGATCACGCACCTCCCATTGCTCCAGGCTCTTGCCAGTAAGGATTTTTCAATGCGGCATTTCACATAGGGAGATTGCTCCAGCTTGGGTGCCCAGTTTGGGGCTCCCCGAGACACCACTGGCCTTCGCGTCTCACACTGGGCCAAGGAAAAGAGTTTGTATCTTTCCCCCAAACCTACCCAATCCCTGTGCCCTGCGATCACCACTATGGACAGCACCAGGCTGGGATCCCGCGGAGAGGGAGCTAGCGGACACTTTGGACCCCAGGCAATGCAAGGTGTTGGGAGCATGCTGGGCAAGATGGTTCTTATCCCCGGTCTGGACTCTGAGATCCAGGGCAGCCAGTACCATTGGTATAAGAGCAGTGCTCCTGCGGCCCTCTCATTTCTATTTCCTCTCTTCCATACACCCAACCCTCAGCTCGCCATCCTTCCCAGCACTAGGCTGCTGCTACTTCCCTGTCATGCCCGATTTCCCCCACCTTGCTCCTCTCCTGTCATTCTCGATTTCCCCCATAACTTTCTCCTGTGCCACCCCTCCTCTCTGTACTACAGACTATCCACAGCCACCTTTCTGCATGGTAGGGCCATATTATCCCTGTTCCGTCCATCCCACTGGCTCCGTTATTGTAGAGTGGCCCTTGCTGTCGTATCTCACAGGGAAGCAGCGGCACTGAGAGGCCCAGAACCACAGGGTTGAAACCTAGAAGCGCAGAAAAATTCTGTGTCCTCCCACCAAAGCTGCAGAGGCGAGGGCCGAGGCAGGAGATCCTTGCCATCGGTCCTGTGCTCCCTCTACTCCAACACACAGCCTCACCTGCTCAGTAAAGCCACTGGCTCCGTTGTTAACAGCAGGGAGGCAGCTTGTGGCAACCTGAGTGCTCTCGGCAGTAGCCCCCGATAGCCACCATTTGTGCAAGGGTCCCCCCTCAACTCCCTTCATCACAGTGGCTGTGGGTTTATGCCCAGCTGTAGGGGTGTGTGTGGAGGGAAACCAGGGAATCACCAGGAACAGCTTTCAGCCCAGGGCTGGTTTTCCATTTCACAGGCCCTGTGCAGTGAAAAAGGCCAAACGGTGTCTGATTTCAATGGAAGCAGAGATTAGGTTTGACATTTAAGCCCCAAAACGCTAGGAGAAGCCAGTGGCTACGGGCCCAGAGCCTGGCCCTGGCTTTACCTGTGCCAGCACCTCTCAGCGACAGGGACATGGCCCGGCCCATGCATGGGGAAGGGGTTAGAACAGACGCCCACAGCACAGGCGGGATCCCTGAGCCACTGTGATTACAGCTCCCCTGCCCTGTCCCTTAGCTGGGCCCAGGCTGAAGTGAGCTCTCGCCCAGAACATACTTGGCAGGTGCCATCTTTCCCCTTGCCTGGGACCAGGCCCGTTTGCCAATGCAACCAGCCCACAGCCCTCAAACTCCCCCAGCAAATTCCCCCGGGGAAGGGGAGGCCTCCCAGAATGAGGGCAAGCTGCCGGCCCGCAGGCTGCCACTCCTTTGTCCTGCTGCGGTTGCCTATGGCTTGGGAACGCGCTGACAGAGAGAGATTTCAGCTATTTCATGTCAATCAGGCTTAGAGATTGCATGGGCCCTAGGAGCTCTTCTTCACAGCCTCCTGGGCTGTGTTTTCACACCCATGCCGCCCTCTAGTGGCCAAAAGAAGGTCTTTGTGCAGAGACGGACTGTGGCTTATAATGCTGCGACCCTCTGCTCTGGTATGGCTCTCGGTAATAATATGCACTATCTGGACAGCTGGTAGAGATCAGGACAGTAACAGGCTCACCTTCCAGTCTCTTGCTTCTATGGTGCTGGTGGTAGGGGCTCGGACTGGGCTTTGCTTAGTGATATCATAACAGGGTCTTACCTCATTCGGCATCAGACCCCCATTGCTGCCTCAGTTTCCCTGCTCTGGTCAATGCTAATGCTTCCCCCAACGGTCCTCTGTCTCCTGGCCCTTCACTCTCCGATGCACCCGTTCTCATGCTTCTTAGTGACTTAACCCTTTGGCCACACCATAGAGTCCCTGCCCCCTCCGGGTGGGGGAGGAATTAAAATCCAACAAAACAGATGTCCAGCAACCTCACACTGAGTCTTCCCGTTTGATCCGGGTGCCCCCTCAGACATGCTTTTCACTGACATTGGACTGTAGTTCCCTTCCTGGGCTCAACAGGGTCACAGAATGGAGACTTCCTCCCACGGTCCCTGG
Organism: Sternotherus odoratus; assembly: GCA_032164245.1. Classification (NCBI taxonomy): domain Eukaryota; kingdom Metazoa; phylum Chordata; order Testudines; family Kinosternidae; genus Sternotherus; species Sternotherus odoratus. Next base: position 120,099,039 of record JAVMKO010000003.1, read on the forward strand.
AAGTCCCAGCCTTGACTCCTAAGCAAGGGTGAGTGTCAACTCCCTTCAGCGTCCCTCAGCACTATCCTGGCCAGGTTACTTCCTTCCTCAGATACTCCTAGTCCCCTGGTAGCAGAACTCCAGGCCCTGGCTCTCTCTCAGCTCCCAGTCTCCTTGGGGTAAGGGAGCATAACCTCGAGAAAGACACCCCTCCTCCCCCACCTCTAGCCAAGCAGGCGGTCTCTTCTAGGAAAGTTTCACCCCACTGTGCCATCACATTATATCTGGGTACTTGAACTCCAAACCCATCACCAGAGCAGGCCCAGATGGGACTGGGCCTCAACTCCCTTTAAAGGACCAGCCCACCCTATGACAGTAGCTCAATGTTTGGGGTTTTTAATCCTATGCAAGTTCCACATCCCAGCACATCATCCGATAACAAACTGAACATGGGCCACCCTGGTGGTTAGTGCTCTGACCTTTCACTACGAGAAAACAGGTTTATTTAGCAATCGGCAGGCCAGCAGGACTGCAGACCGCCTCAGAGGCAGCACTCCCCACAACCATGGCTTGGGGTGCAAAGAGAACATCTATTAGCCACGAGGACTGGGGCACTGTTGGTCTCCTTGTAACTCCATCCCCGCCCCCCTTTGCTCACGGGGCTCAGTGGCAGGGCTCCAGGAGTGGCTGCCTGGGAGACACAATGGGGCAGGGCTGGCGACAGAAATTTGGGGGCCCCCTACTTTGATAGTTTGGGGGGGCCCTACTTTGATAGTTTGGGGGGGCCCTACTTTGATAGTTTGGGGGCCCCCCCAGCCCAGCCGACAGCGGCTGGGCCCCCCCCCCAGCCCAGCCGGCGCTCCCCCTCTCTCCCCCAGGGCAGCGAGAGCTGTGAGCCGCCCTTTCTCCCCCCCCCCCCCCCCGGACAGCGCTGCTGCCGCCGGCCGGGCTCACAGCTCCTGCTGGGGCCAGGCGCGCTTTTCCGGGGGAGAGCCGCGCCGCCTCCCCGCCTCTTCCCCGCTCTCCAGGTCCGGCGACAAGGGGGGATGACAACGGGTACAGCGGTGTACCGGGGCCCCCCTAAAGTCGGGGGGCCTGGTACAGCTGTACCCGTAGTACCCCCCTGTCGCCGGCTCTGCAATGGGGAGAATGCCTTTGGGAAAATCAGGCTCCATGCCAGCTTCCCAGGACTGGACAGGACTCCACCCACACTGGGCAGATTTTCTGTTTAGTGTGTACAGCACTTGGCTGCCTAGGTATGAACATGAAGGGGGGATGGAGGAAAGCGATCGAGCTGTGCTTATCTGATCCATCATTCCACCCGGTGACAGGCACCTTAGCAAGGAAAGGACTTGAGAGACTGAGAGCAGGGGAGGAGGCAGGACTAAGCTATAAGTAGTGCAGCTGCGCAATAGGATAACCCTAGTTTGGATAGTTCTGTCTCTGCCTCTGGAGCCCTCGGTTGCATTTCCTATGGGGCAGCTGCTTGAGATTGGACACTAAAAAAGGCATGTCCCAAACAGGTGACAACTTCTTCCCAAAGTATAACCAGTGGAGGATGCTTGTTGCAAAGTTAACAGGCAGCCCTGCACTAGACACAAGGCCTTGAGAGTTCCCCACTGGGGTTATGTACTACATTGCTGGTAGTCTCTGACTCCATCTGAAGGACTCCCACTAGGCTCCCCTACACATAGCAAAGGCAAACATGCGTAGAGAGGCAAACACGGTGGCAAGAGAATGTTGGAAGTGAAGAAGGGGGAAGAAAGAAGCAAGCCACATTTCCCTGAATGAAAACCACCAACAAAGGAGATAGAAATTTTGGACTGATCAAGGGAGGAGAATGTAAGATCTCTGAGCCAGCCAGAAAACAGGGGGAAGCAGCCTGTCTACTTCACTACATTAACTCTATAGCTATCCCAACTCACAGTTATTGGGGATCCTATAATTCCATGAGCAGAAGAGAATTCTGTAGGACACAAAGCAATGACTTAATATCATCTCTGCAAGCCACATTTTTTTCCCCTATATCAGCCCAGCTGCAAGACCGCTTACTTGGCAAGAAATCACTACAAGGACTGGAGCCAGAGCACATAACACCAGGGCCACGTTTACATCTGTTGGGCCACTCCCCAGCAACTCATTCCTTGCTGGGGCAAGACTGGTAAAAAAAAGGCAGTAGGGTCTATACAGGATATTAATTTAGTTGTCTGGCATGTCTGCTTACTAATCTCATCAGTTAAGGATTTAGTTCCAAGTATTTATTTGGTTGCAAATAAAAATGTCTCTTTATTATTTAATCCTAAATACATTCCATTGTCTTGTCCATTTCCTCCTCCCCACGGCAAAACGCTGGAGAGTTTTGAGACTACCCTGTGAAATATTTAATATCCTAACAGCAGGGTCCACTTATCCCAAAAGAAATGCATAAGCCTGATGTTCAAAGGTTAAAACCTGGAGGATGTTTGCAAACCGTTAGAGACTCCAACCCTTTCTACGATAAGACGTGAGGGGTTGCTTATGCAAGAAACTCGGAAATGATTTACAAAGTAATAAGACACCTTTTCAGTCCATAGTGGATCTAATATTCAGAACCATGATGGTAAGGATGGACTCCTTGAAGAAGCCTAAAGCAAGGGCCACACTTTGGAAACATGTTTTCCATCCTTGCAAGTTCTGGACCCAGGGAAAGTGCTGGTATAGCAGTTTTCCAATGCACATGCCTCATTTCCCCCTACTTCAGTCTCCCTTTGAAACAGTATTTACATTAGGAGGAAGTCTGACTTCATCCTTCCTGAAGACATGGAGAATAGGACAACTTAGCTGATGGGACTTGATAGGAAATACAGCTTCCTGGCGATGAGGGTGGCTGGTGAGGTCAGAGGAAGGTTTCCTAAAGGTAGCATGGAGGGGTATTTACCAATACACATATTCATTCAGTGAGTTTTTACTTGAAAAGCTTCAGTCAATAGCACATGGTTATGATGAGCATTCACACAGCTCTACTCTAAAGTGCTTTAACTTTAATGATCTAGTAGCAAACTATAACATGGATGCTGATTTTTCTAAACCTTGGTTGGTTTAACTCCTGTCATTTTAACCAGTTGCATTGGCAGAAGTTGTACAGGAGCAGGGATTCAGCTTGACACTCTCTGTACCAGGTGAATGTTTATCAGCGGAATCTTGTTAATCTAACCCCTCAGCGCTGAAATCTTTCACAAACCAAGAATTCTACTGTCCAGGTAGATCTGTGCTCAAAGTTCCTAAACATAAGTATGCTCAATCCCAGCAGATTCTAACATATTCATGATCTGGGTAAGGATCTCCTGGGATTCTAAACAACTTTAAAACAGGGAAAAGTTGGTCTTGGAACCATTTGATAGTAACCCTTTCAAGTTACTCCTGTAAACCATCACACAAGTTACATGCTGAACAATGCATTTTAGTTCATGGCTCGCTTTGAGTTGAGTAACATTTAATTTCAGGGAATGGAATCTGGGTTAAACAGGCAGCAGATCATTGTTCCAGTTTATTTGTTAAGAATGACCTTCATACAAAGCATCAAATGCTTAGTAGTAAAACAAGGCTGTGCACTGTACACAGGCAGTAAAATAGGATAGGGACAGAGACAGACATGCAAGCTTCAGCTCATAATGACCTATGATGAAAAGCTAGTACTTTAAGCAAAAACACCTTCTAGGTGCCTTTGGCATTTACTACTACTGGACAGCTGGCCCTGCCTTTTGGTTTGGGCCAGCAGAACTCAGTAATTTTGGGTTACTTTTCTCTCTCCAACTTTAGCGTATTTAACTTCAGTTGAGGGCATGAACAAACCTGCAACAAGCCCAGTAAGTAACTGCTAAAGATGGCAACGCTTGCCCCACCCCAACGAGAGAGGCCAGGCTGAATGTCTGGACTGCCTCCACCTACGGTTTATAAATAGGTGATTCGGAAATATGGCTTTCCGTTTTATAAAACCCCAGCTGCAAGACTCATTCAGGCTGTAGGGAGCCACTAGAGGGCACCAGGAGTGCAGAAATAGTGAATGCTTCAGTCTTCACTCCCTAAGAATCTTGTGATTCTTTCTAGGAACCAATAGGGTCATTTCCTCTGCCCATGGCTAAAACGATTTGTTATAACACATAAAGCACCCACTGCTATTCCTCTAGGTGGAGTGTTTTTAAAGGTTACAGATGTTATTTAACTTAACTCATGGGATTTTCATGTAGCCACCTTTTTTACCAATCAGACCCCTGATTGTATTGCATCAGCTTTAGGCAATCTCCCCCAGTCCTTTAGCCCACACTTCCTAAGCCTTGATGCAACATCACAGAACAGGTGTTTGCTTCCCATGGCAGCAGATGCCTATGCTACTCTGTGGAACATGTCAATGCTGCTTTTAGAATAACATTCACAGCAGCCGAGACTGCCTAAAAGTATCCCATGTAGGTCTGGGCCCACACTCAACCAAAAAGGACTCTATACAACTCCTACATTTTTGCAACTCCCTACGTTATGGTAGAACGGTAGCAAACACAGGTTCAGGCATCTACTCTAGCTGCACTTATCGCTGTAAACCATCAGAAGTGGAGTTCCTATTGATCAGGAATGTAGAACTGGAAGGGACCTTGAGAGGTCTAGTTCAGCCTTCTGCACCGAGGAGGACCGAGTACAACTAGACCATTACTGATAGGTGGTTGTCCAATCTGGTCTGAAAAATCTCCAACAACATGGATTCCACAACCTCATGTGGAAGCCCATTCCAGAGCTTAACCCTCCTTAGAGCTGGAAAAGAGACCATCCCCTCTATCAAAGACACAACAGGTTTTGCATAGAAGAGTGACAAATGTCCCCTCAAAGCAGGAAGGGGTTTGTTTGGAAGGAGAACGCTATCAAATAAGCTGGAGAAACTGCTCTCAGATAAGGTGCCACAGGACTCTTTGTTACCTCTTCTCTTCTGTTTGTCACAAGGCTGAAGACTGGAGATCAGAAAGTGTGGCGGTGCTAAAAGGAACTTGAAAGGATTTAAGGGGAAGTTTTCTAAAAGTGACTGGGTCTAGTTTAAACCTAACCTTTAGGTTAACTTTTAAAAATGAAAAATATTAGCTTGAAACACACTCAAGAAACAGACTGAATATAAGCCTTCCCCAGTGGAGTTTGCAACATGAACCGACCACCTAGTGAAGAGAACCAGAAAATTAAACTGACTAGTTATTTCCAAAGCCTTCCACTGGCTCACACATACATTTCTTGTCCTTCCCTACAAGATCCTACTTACCTGAGTCCTGGCTTGTATCTCAGATCTCATCACATTGCCTCATGCCCCATTAGTTTCCTATCCAGTTCTCACCTTATTCGGGGTGCCTGCAAACACGGAGCAACTTCTCCCTACCGATGTGAGCAGTCCCCTACAATCCCTCCTGAAGACCTGATTTTTTCTGCAAGGTCCACAGAGACTAGCCCAGTGGTCTCAGACATGTGATTGTGGAGTTATTTGCTGTGGCCTGCCAAGCTCCCCGCGCCTCTCTCCCTCCGAGTTATTTCCTGTGGAAACAAAGCTCCCCGCCCTGTTATTTCCAGCAGCCGCCAAGCTTCCTCCCGCACAGTGCACCGTGTCCCCGCTCCTCTACCTACCTCCAGGTGCTTCCCACCACAAAACAGCTATTTGGTGGCCCTTAGTGCTTTCCAGAAGGTATGGGAGGAGCAGGGAGCCGTGCACTGTGGGGAGGAGGCAGGGTAAGGGTGGGAAGAGGTGGGGCAGGGCCTCATGGAAGGGGTGGTGTGGGAGTAGGGCCGGTGCAGTAACGGCAGGCCTCAGTGATGCAGCCCTCAGGCCAATGCATTAGTCCTCATGTGGTCCTCTGGGTCATTTGAGTTTGAGATCCCTAGATTAGCCCATCACTCCCGTGATGCCCTTAGAACTCCAACATTTCATTTCAATTATATACTTTACTCTGGGTCTCCCCCGTGTCTTATCTGGGTCATTTAGACTTGCAAGATCTTGGGGGCAGGAACTGCAGAAAACACATTCTAAACAAGCAAGTTGCCAGAACTGAAGAATGCAAAAGAGTAAAAAACCAGTATAAATGGGCAAAGCAAGTTAGAGTTTTAACATACTAAGTGTTAAGGATCTTGGGTCAGGTTAACACCACAGGCAGGGAAAGGTTCGTCTAAAATAGTTTGATTTTCTAACTGCATCACACCCTTTTAGATGGTTTTGCAAAGCAACCTAAAAAAAAAAAATACTCAGTGTCTTAAAAATCTTTTATTCAGCTGTAGATCTTAAGTTACGAGTAGAAGACAAGTCTCCCAGTGAACCTCAATTCTCCTTGGATCCTCTTCTAGGTTAAGTGGAACCATACGGAACGCTTACTCTTTCAAAGATAATGCAGCAGGACAGCCTGAGACCTTTCTTAGCCTTCACACTAAGTGCTGAGCAATGGCCAACACTTTAGAGAACTCTCCTCCGCGCTTCCGCAGGATCAAGGGTATTGGGGTTTTTATTCTAGTGCCTGTTGGGTTTCCATTGTCTTCGATGAGCACCACATTGTTGGAATCAAATCTAGGTGTCATGCGAGGGCCAGGCATCTTGTGACCTACAATTAAAGCTTTTTTCTTTTCTCCCTTAATAGCCAGGAGAATTTTATCCCCCACTTTACCAACTCCAGTCTTGTTATACACATGGATGCATTTAGGCGGGCGATGGTAAGGCGTGTTCCCCAAGGCACTGTTGTCCACCACTCGCACGCGGGTCAGTTTCTGTATCGCGCTGCATGCTCCAGTGATGCTGGCAAAAGAGAAGTAAGAATGCTAGACAGAGCTTCTCAAACAATCCTTGGGGCTCGAGGGCAAAGCCTAGCACAGAATCAAGCTCTTACATGAGCCAATGATAAGGAGTCAGTGAGAAATACATACCATACTGGTGACACATCTACTGCGTGCAAAGTGTTCTTTGAAAGTCAGGTGCTACTTTCAGCTTCACATACAATTTACTAAATGTAAACACATTATTCATGCTAACAAAAGGGCTGAAATGTGACTTTAAAACATGATGTTGTGGAGCCTGCTCTTGATTGCACCCTTTAGAGCAGGCATGTCCAAAGTCCGGCCCGGGGGCCAATTGAGGCCCGTGTTCAAATTTTCACCGGCCCACAGGCTCTGTTATAAAATCAATAATATGCGGCCCGCCAGCACTGTTGACCACAGTATAAAACAGCGGTCGCCAACCAGTGCGCGATAATTTGGGTGGTCCGCGGAGCCGCAGCCGGAGGAGGGGGGGGGGGTCAGTAAGAAGCGAGCCGGGGGGGGGGGGGGGGAGAAGAGCGGAGGCGGAGCCGGGGCCGGGGCAGGAGGCGAGGCAAGGCAAGGCAAGGCAAGCCGGGGGAGAGGGGGAGCGAGAGCACGGTCGGAGCGGGGGGAGGAGAGCGCGGCCGGAGCGGGGGGGGGGGGGAGGGAGGGGAGGGAAGAAGAGCGAGAGCACGGCCGGAGCGGGGGGGAGGGGGGAGGGGGTCGGCCCTCACACATCTTCACCTTACCAAAGCTGGCCCTCTTTCCAAAAAGTTTGGACACCCCTGCTTTAGAGCCTCCAAAAGCAACGTGTTTAGTTTACAAGTGGAAGGATTTGGGGGTTTTTTTTGGTCAGTAACAGCACCAGGGATCTGAGAATCATACTTGGCTCTTTGTTTCTTGCATGTCCTCATTAGTAATAAAGGTTCTGCAGAATAAATTCTCCTTTCAGTGGCACCTATGATGTCCCACTGCCTTCTGCGAATGTGTACAGGGGTCATTTAGCAGAAAATTCTCTTCATGATTCAAAAGAAGGAACAGAACATGAGGTGGGTTCTCTTAACTATGCTGGCTTCACAGGACTAACAAAAATAAAAAGAAGTACAAATGTGTTTGTTAAATCAGCAGATCTGCTTCTGAATATACTCGGGGAGGGCAGGGCAGATCTGTACAGTAAGGGGTCATTTTTACATCTCACTTTTCAGAGTAGAGCCTCGCTTTAAAATACATTTGTTCTTTTTTTAATTAGTTTCTAAAATATCAATTCCAAAGTGGTTTATTGGCCCCAATCAAAGATGACACCTGGCCAAAGTCTATGACAGTGTCTCACCACTACAAAGGTACTGTTCAAATCCACTTGACCAGACCCCTGAGGCCCAGACTGATCTGATTGCTGGTAGACATGAGCCCAGTAGTTTGTTTCTGAATTACACAATGACCACTCAAAGAAGTTCAGGATGAAAGGCCAGCGTGGCCACTCAGGCTCTTTCTAGTTTCAAAAGCGTATAAATTATACAGTAACTAAATCACATCTAGATCCCTCCCTTCCCTCCTGAGGATGGGGAGTGTGTGCACACAACTTTGCCCCCTCCAGGCCTCCACAAGGAGTGGCACACAAACTTCCTGACTCATCAAGGGCAGCATACACTTGTCCTGATTTAACCAGAAATGGCTATTTTAAAGAGAGCTGTGGGAGGAAGGCTGCAGCGGGTGAGACTTATGCGCCAGTGCTGCACAAACACGGAACAAGGAGATAGTCCCCATAGAACTAGTACAGCCTCATACTGTTAGCACTACATGGCTCCAGAGCCTCTGTTTCCCAGTTATCTACCATCAACACCTTCTTTGTCACTATCCTTTTAAAAGTTTTGGGGACAAATTCTGCCCTCATTTATCCCAGTGTGTGTGGGAGTCGGTGGTCCTTATTCCGGATGTCCATATAAATGTAGCCAGTGGTACTAAAGAGGGGAGGTCCGACGCTCCTTTTATATGGAAATTGTCCTTTTTCGCCTCATACACACTGAGCGCAGATACTACAGGGATGGGTGTGACGTGAATGACTAAGAGGTGAGTCAATTTAAAACACCAATCCCCCCTGCAACCTAAGGCTCTAATCAACCCTGCAATGAGACCAGTGTTGAAGGCTCCACATACCCACACAGAGCATATTGCAGGATCAAGGTCTTAAAGACTAGTCAATGCATTGCAGTATGTGATGTTAATGAATAAATGCCTGGAGGCAGGGACAGGCACTTTTAATGTAAAGTGCCTGTCCCAACGTAAGGGACACTGTCAAGATAAGAACTGTTTTAAAAATTATTTTCCATCTAAATACAGTGGACTCTCGATTATCCAGGATTGGGTTAACCAGGATGTGGATTAACCAGGATGTTAAAACAAAAAAAGATGCGTAACTCGCAGGGCCGGCTCTGGATTTGTTGCCGCCCCAAGCACACACACACACAAAACACCCCACCAGGGTGCAGGGCAGCCAGCAAACCAACACCCCCTCCTCCCCGGCGCCGGGTGGCTGGTGAACCAACCCCTCCCCTCCCATATTTCCTATGGATGGTGATTATCCAGGTTTTTATTAACCAGGGTTATTTTTTTCCCTATCATCCTGGATAATCGAGAGTCTACTGTACCAGACTATAACACTAGAAGAATTCTAAGCATGTAACTGACTTTTCACCACATGGGGCTTTTTGTTACCTTTTATGTATTTCACTCAGCTGGCAACAATAACAAAGCAGCTTTACCTTCTGCTGCCAAGCCCTGATCCTGCAATCAGATGGGCACGGGAAGACTCAGACCTGCTCAGCACGTAGGCACAAGATCTGATCACTGGATGAGGGCCACAGCCAATAGCATGTCTTGATTGTCGGGCACCAGCATACACTGTCATGCTTGGATCGCTTAGGCAATTTTTTGAATGGCTTTTCATGGACTGTAATGACAATTTTTCTCTTACGCTGTTTTTATTAAATTAGAATCATGACATTTTGTGTCGGCGCTACTTCACCGTGTCCCTTTAAATATGAAAAACACTCCGTTTAAAAAAACAACAGGCGTGCCCTAAACTCTGCTCGCAGTATTTGAAAAGTACCTGAAGTGCCGCTGTCCCACCGCTCTGTTTACTTGGGTTAACAGCCAGCCCAGTCGTCTACTCGAGAAAGCCATTGAGATTCGGGTAACAAGCCCTGCATGAGAAACAAGAGAATTATGGACTCTGGAAATTGGATAGTGCTGATTTCAGTTTTTTTAAAAAGGTAAATCATAGGCTGGAACCCAAAAGACACATTTGGGATGTACAGTACATCGCACGGCTGGGCATACATTATCAGAGTGCTGACTGCATCCTCAGCATTGTACAAACCAGAGCAAAAAGTCCTTATTTGACTCTGACAGCCAGTACAACTCAGACATAACGCATAGGCAGTATGTTCAATATCACTGCAGTGCAGTTTTCTACTTAAGGGGAAATGCATCATTTTAGTGCCTTTTCACAATTTTGGGAATTGTGGGCATGCCTGGAGAAAACAGTCACTATGTAAGAGACTTTATTCGACCATTAACAGCTACTAAAATTGTCTCCAAAAAAAGGCCAAAGAAAATTCTGATTCCTTTAAATGGGGGGGTTCAATATAAAATCTGTGGGTCTGTGGACTGCAGGAGGCAAGACACCAAAGATTAGAACATGAAAGGGATGAAGCTCCAACTGCTATTGATCAATGGTGTTCCAAATCTTAGCAAGCAGCAGGCATTCCTCAGCCTCTTTCTAGACCCCAATACTATTTCAGACAATATTTCCCCACCTGCGGTGCCCACAGGAAACAAATCTCCTGTAAGGTAAGAAGTGCTTTCAGGAGCCCTGGCTCTGAGTAGTATTGCTATTCTTAAGTCCTTGCAGCATTCCAACCTCATGACAGCCTTTTGTAAAGACTTGGGCAGGAATTTATCAGATACCAAAAATGTTATCAAAACTAGATTCCCTGGCTTTCTCCCGGGCCCATATTTTAGGTACTTTTATTTCTTTGTACCTATAACCATACGGAATAACTGGACTCTTTCAAACAAAGCTCCCTTCTGCCTCTCTCCTTCCTGAAGTAACCCTTAAAATACAGTTGCCACTTGTCTTTTAGCCAGTTCTGATCATCCTGGGGCCACGTTCTGTATATTGGCACATTTTAAGGACCATCTGAAAAAACCTGCCACCGCACTTCTGCACCAACACCCACACAATACAGCATGTATTTTTAACGGTGCTGCAAGTGGCCTCACACATCACGTGAGCAGGTTTTAAAAAAGAAGCTTACCACATTGGCAGTGTGGTATTTTCTGTGGCAAAGAACAAAACAAAACAAAACCTCGGTTGGTGGTGAGAACAGAACCTGGAATAAATTAGCAATATTCCCACTATTCCTAAGGTAACCATCTTCATTACCAAAAAAGGTGTGTTTTTATAGCAAGAGAGCTAACACTTATTAGCTATCTCGCTGTGAAATACTAGCGGAAACAAGACACTGCCATTTTTACTTTGATGTAGCTAGGCAAGCTCAACTATGGCAGGAAGATATAGTAACTTTTCCCAGCTACATGAAGGTTAAGACTACCTATGCCTTGACTTCATTTGGATTTTACAGAAAGATAGCTTCAGTTAGCTCACCCTAAACACACACAACTTTCCTGGCAGTGGATAGACTTTGTCCCCAATTTTGCTAACACTCCTATATATGCTTAATTTTAATAATGGAAGCAAAACTGAGCACATACATGAGTGTTTGCATTTCCTCTCACTACCTCCAGAGCCTGTGTCTAAGGAAAGCCATGGATCTTTCCAACAGAAGGCATCAATGAGAAATACCTCTTTCCTGTATCATACTGTCTGTTAAACTCTAAATTTGCTATCCGTCGGCAACAGCTATCTTTCCATACGAGGATGATGTCTACCCGGGGGGAAAAAAGTCACTGATGAGACTTCAGATGGCTGAGGAGTCCAACCAGTGCTCTACAGATTTTTCCATATATATGGCAAGTGGTTGCTTGGAGACAGCACAGCTCCTGGAGGGGTGGGGGTGAGGTGGTGCGGAGGGCTTGCTGTACCCTTTCCTTACCCGTGCCATTTCTCAGCATCTTGAGCAAGGTGATTCTCTGCAAATTTGATGTACGATGCGATGCCATAGCAGTGTACTGGCAGTCAACTCTTCCCAATTCATGGGGTCAATGCCTCCCTTCTTAAGATAAACTCTCAGAGTGTGCTTGTAGCGTTTCCTCTGTTCTCTGCAAGTCCTCTTACCATGACTGGTGTTAAGCAGGGCTGTGTTATTGCCCCAAATCTTTTTTCCATCTATCTTGCCATGATCTCAACTCTTATTTCTTCTGGAATTGGGATTGAGTATCTCATGGACGGCCAGCTCTTCAACTGCGGTGGCTTCCTTCTAAAACTAAGGTCACCAGGACTATTACCAACCTTCACTATGCTGACAACCGTGCTACCCTCATGCACACTGAGGCTGACTTGCAGTCCACCCTAGATCTTTTCATAGCCTGGGGCTTTCCCTCAACACGGGGAAGACTAAGGAGCTCCACCAGCCTGCCCCCGCACAAGTTGTCCCCTTCTCCCAAAAATTGTCATCAGTGGTGAAGTCCTGAAAAACACTGAGCATTCCCTGGCTATCCATTAGTCGTGCATAAAAAGCCCTTGGATATTTCTAACCCCAAATCCTCTGTGTGGCATAACATTACACAGCCACTGACCTCTCTGCCTTAGTATCTCCATCTTAACTCCAAGGGGCAGATTAGTTTTTTACTGTCTGTGTGGCAGTATGTGAATGCTAAGAATTAAAAGCCTGGTTTAATGCTGGTTTAACCGTCATTATAAAGCACTAACATCCATCCCACCAGTTGCAGCACAGAACACTTCAACACTCCAGAGAGCTGTTACCACATGCTGGCAAATCTTCAAAGTGGACCAGAGAGGAAGAGATAGCATTTGGCATAGTCCATTAGAGCGGTAACTGCAAAAGTGTGAATAACAAATTAACTTAGTTTTCTTCTTCAGTTTGCTTTCCAGTGTCACTTCTGTTCATGTTTCGGTGCTTTGTGGTGCATTTGTAAAAGGCTCTTCCCAGCCTCTCTCAAGCCTTATACAACGCAAACATTGTTCCTTTGGTCACTTCCAAGAGCCATTCACCTGTAGTTGCTATTGCGCAATCAGGGTGCTTTATAATATCAGAGAAAGGCAAGAGAATATTACTGTTTAATATTTAAATATTGACATTCTTTTTTATTGTTGACTCAATTATCCTAGTAAAGAAGAGGCCAGTTTTCATACATCTTGATCATGGCCACGGCCCAAATCTGAGACTCAAGATAGCCACCAACCCAAGAGCCAATTTCATGCAGTATAGAGTTTTATGACAAGAGGTGCTTCTTGTCACGGAAATGTTGCTGTGCTGCAGTGCTGTGATCATGTTTAGTGCGCTTAAACGATGACTACACCTTAAATCCATCTTTTCTAATGTAGGTCACATGGGAGCAGCTAAACTCTAGCAATGACTTTTATTTCATATTGAAGGGCTAACTCTGTAAATCCAAGACCGTGAAGCTGTTTTACCCATCTCCCCCCAACCGGACCAGGTAAGCTGTAGACCCCAATGCATTTTTTGCTCAGAACAGGATTTAGAAAGAAAAAAGAAACAAATTAATCAAATATTCACTCCTAAAGTGACCCAATTCCTAGCCTACTGATTAAGTCTGAATGTGCAATAACCCACTGCAGTAAACATTCCATTCTCAAGTGTATTGCAGCATTCTCCTCACTTCAACACGCTTCTCCAGCAGACTTAAACACAAAGCTCAAACACTGCACAGGAAGAGGAACCGTTCATTGGTCAAAAACCACTGAAGGCTATTTATACACTGTACCATTTTCAAGTGCCATATTAAAACTCCCAGCTTACCTTACCTCCTTTCCACTAGGGAACAAAGATGTGTTTTATTAATCTTGTGTTTTCCAACAAAAGCCAATCCACTGCAGTTCTGGAATATTCCACTGCAACGAAGAGAAAGTGGCCAACCCAGAATATTTTATTTAACACACATGAGCTACCTCATTTAACTAATGTGACCTGAGGATGTCTTGCCACTAAAATAATAGCAGTGACCATGTGTGCTTACTCCCAAAGGGAGCCAAACAATCCACAAGTTGCTGAATATCTTCTTCAGGACTCAAACCACATGGGAATCAAGACTCGAGCCTTAAATTCTCTTAATTTCATTTGTGAGTCTGCCAGTAGGAAAGGTGTGGGTTTTTTTTTCCACTTTAGCAACATATTGCAAGGCCACCTTCCCCCCTCAACTCTAGTTTGGGTGATAAAACCTCAATGCCCATTGCAGGGGTATTCTGCAAAAGTGTTTACTAATGGTACATTAGGTCACCATAGGATTAAAAGACATTTTAAAACAAGAGGCCGGAACATCCACTTTTAGGGGACACAATTAACCTGAAATCTAGTCAGTTTTGAAAATGAGTTAACCACCTGCTTCCAAGTCCCCTGGGAATGACTGCAGTTTCAGTCACAGATTACTCTTTATAACTTTGTTTCTGTCCCCTGTTGCTAGGTGAAAGGGCAAACACTGAAACCAATTCAGCACCAAATTGCTGTTAAATGCACAAAACAAAATGGAAAAACCAGGGGAAAACATCTTTACTCACTCTCAACTATAGTAATCTTATGTTAATAGTCAGTTTAGCAGAGTCTAGCATGACCATTCTTTCAAACTGAGACAGAAAAAAAAAAATTCTGGACATGCAGATTTGAAATGAGTTCTTCATTCATCATTAACATGAAGGCAATGAACTCAAGATGATATTCACAATGCCAATGTCTGAACCTGCAGCAGCAGTGTATGGGTTTATTTATAGAATGTCTGCCAACCTGATCTACAAGAGCCAACTGTGAGCTACAGGGGCTTAACCAATTCAGAGTTCTCTTCAGAAAGAAAGAGCTGTGATTTAAAACTTGGGTGTGTTAAAAACAGGAGATATTCCTTACAAAGACATAATTGGTTTTATATTAATGACAGACTACAAAGGCCAAAACTCACACAGAGGGACTTAATTCTTCTAGATTTCAAGTTTTATGAATAGGACTCGCTATTAACCAGGGTATTTACTGGTTCAAGGGAATAACAGAAACTCATTATACCTGTGTTTTAAGAAGGAACCATTTTACTTTTGCGCAGTTTTTTTAATTAGTTGTCAGGATCACAATTAACCAGGGGAAAAAAATTAAGAAATAGAAGTGTTGCAAATTGAGATTCAGGCCTTTCTTTTTGGTGCTATCGCTGCCTGAAAAACATTTCATAGTAAAATTCCCCAGTCAAATCTTTTGGGATTGCAAACTAATCCAAACATTAACTTGCATAACTGAATTTTGCTTTCTAGTCCCACAGAGTGTGCACATGCACATATATACACCTCAAATCTCAAAACAAACACCTCTCTTTTAAAGATTAGTGAGGGCTAGTGGACAAGACAATTAACAGGATGTCAGAAGGCTGAGTCTATTCCCAGTTCTACCACTGACCTGTTATCCAACCGTGGCTGTCTTCACAGCAAACCCCCCCAAAAAGGAGGGAGTGTGTTTACCCTGAGATAGCTGAGTCAGCTGTCTCAATATAACATCTTGGTGCAGATAAGGCTAATTTTTAGCTAGTTGAGGTCAATCCCAGGTCAGGGTATAGGGCTGACGTCTACTGGCTACATTAAAGTAAATTGTTACCAATTTATAATCTTTGAGTACCCTTTAAGTATATACTGTAGTTGTATTCTCAGCCTCTTATTTATTCCAAGAAATCAGAACTTTTTTTAATAAAATGTTTGGTTGGCCACATGGATTATGGTGGTGTTTATTTTAAATTATCATATGTCATGCTTGTTTCTCTCCCTTGCTCCAATTAAAGCCACATTTTTTTTGGACAAAATAAGTAATCTGTGCTTTGTCTCCACTGGGATTTTACTGAGAAATAGCTATCTTGATGTAAAACGGTCTTTGTCCATTTCACCTTAGCCTCTTTGTGCCTGTCTTCACCAGACATTTACCACCATGCATAACTGCTTGCAGTTTGTCTTCACTGCAGTTGGCCCAGGCATTTATATGGGTGCTGCCCCAATCCCCTCCTATCAACACAGAATCCTGTCTCCCAGAGCCTGGTGGTGCTTTCAACCCAGGCTGTCTGGCACAACTGGAGGTAGGAGTAAGAATCTGGGATCTGTTTTCATTCAGGTTGATACCTCACCCACTTTGCAGGGAGGACTAACTCATTTGAGTGCTGATAGTCCTGATGCCTTCCCACAATTCCCTCCAAAGGACAAATTCTCCCACAATTCACAGGGACAGTATCGGACAGGTCACTACCGGTTGAGAAATGTTGCCCTTTGTTGATCCTTAAGAGTAGAGTCCCTACCCTCTGTTTGCCTGAAGCTGGGAATGGGCGACTAGGGATGGATCACTTGATGACTCCCTCTTCTGTTCATTCCCTCTGAAACATTTGGCATTGGCCACTGTCAGAAAACAGAGTACTGGGCTAGATGGACTATTGGTCTGACCCAGTATGGCCGTTCTTCTGTTCTCAAGAACAAATTTTGTAAGTTGTAATGCACAGGTGATGTATCCAAGCCAGACCACTGAAAGGGTCTAGTATAGACATACCCATTGTCTGACTTTTCTAGTTATACGGTAAACTCATTGAGGCAGGGATTGTCTATTACTACGTCTGTACAGTACTAAAATAATGGCCCCTGTTTTGGGTTGGGGACTGGAGGCACTAGTAGAATACAAAGAATAACCAGGATGGCCTCACCAAGCCCTATCTAAACATGAGTTAAGTGTCCCTTGAGCTCCAGAAAGGTTACAAGGAAGGGCCATGACAGCTGTAACAGAGAGGTTGCAGAGTTTAGTAGTTTCCTTTCCTAAATGTGCTCTTGAGGAAAGAAAAACAGACCCTGTGCTTACAGAGGACGGACTAGAAGACCAGGCAGGGATAGTCAATAGGTGGACCCTGGGCCAAATCCAGACCCTCGGACATTTTTGAACAGACCCTGAAATCTTCATTTCCTTATTTTTATTATTATTTCCCCTGCAGTGTGGAAATTTGGACGACAAAAAATAAGGGACTCTCCCGATCTCCAGTGCCCCTGGCTCCCCAGGAGACAAGGACACTGTATTTGAAACCGTTTTCCAATAGTGTGTCCAGAAGAGCCATGAGATAACCTCTAAATGCTTTTTTTTAAATTGCTCACTAAAAATTCAAGTCTTTTAGTCGCTTGTTTACAACATCACAAGAACAAAATGCATCCAGAATGACACATCTGAACAAAGCTGGGTTTCCAACTCCACGCCATTTAATAATACATAAGACTGTGCACGTATCTGGGACCGTACAAGGCTCACCATTATCTAATTCAGGTCATGACCCACAGGAGCACCCCAGGACTCGCCAGAGAATCAGACGAGGTTGCGATCGTGCATGGCAGGAGGGAGGTGAACATGCACCAGTCTCGACTCCACGGGGCGGCGAGACGCGGGGTGGCCTGGGGAACGAGCGAGGGTTTGGGACACGCGGGGAGAACCGGATCCCCCGAGCCGACCCCTGGCCCGCCCCCCCCGCACTCTGGGAAGCCGCCCGGTTCCCCGGCCCGGCTCTGGCCGCCCCGCGTGGCGCAGGGACCGGGCCCCTCCCCGGGGCCAGGCTGCGCCCACCCCGCGGGGGAGCCCCGGGTGGATCCGCCACCGCCGGGGCCGGCGCGGCCCGAGGTCACTTGAGGAACCCAGGAGTCCGAGTCTCCCCCCCGCGCGGGCGCCCCGCTCCCCCCAATTACTCACCGGCCCCAGGCTCGATCCCCCAGCACGCATGCGCAAAAGGGGGACCCTGGTCGGGCAGAGAGGAACGATCCGATCGCCCGGAGGAGGGGGCGCATGCGCATCTAGAGGGCTGAACTAGCCCCGCCCACCACCCCCTCCTGCGCAGGGAATGGCCACGCCCCCTCGCTCCTTGTCTCCTCCTTGTTCTTCCAGCTGAGCCAGGTAGTGGCTGGAATAGGAGGCTTAGCTGGTGTGGAGCCGGGGTGCCTCCTGTGTGGGTGGGGTGCCGCCCTCCCTGCTTCGGAGGGGCCAGCTGGAGCCCTTGGGGAGTCCAGCAGAAGGAGCGGGGAGCCGGTCCGTACCTGACACAGGGGTAAGTGAGCAGCCTGGCATACATTGCAATGCAATGGCTCGTTCCTTTCCCTACGTCCCCCCGCCCGCCTTTCTTCCCTCTGCAGCAGCTCCAAGGACCTGTCTCCAAGGCAGCCTGGCAATGTGAATGTCTCCCTCTGTGTCTGTCTGTGTGTGCGCCCCGTCTCCCCGTCCGTGGGAACGGCGCTCTCCTTCCCCAATCCGGTATCGGTTCCAGTAGATCTGTCGGGGGTGCGTGTCGTTTAGCCCGCCTGCCTCTGGAACAATGGAAGCAGGATTGCTAGGGAATGGCTCCTGCAAATGCCCCGTTTGCCTCTTGTGTGATTTCCCCCCCCCCCCTTTTTGCGGAGCCCGGCAGCGAGGCTGGGATACAGGGTCTCCAGGGGTGCCCGCCGACACACACTAACCTCATCGCAATCAGCCCAGTGACTCATTCACCATTTTTGTAGCGCTTTTTATTTATTTATTTTACCTGGCCCAGCTCCGTCTCCTTGCAGTTCCCTGACTCTCCCCCAATGTCAGAAGCAAATCGCCAAGGAGGAAACGTTGTGTTTTCATGCTGTTGACGCTGGATGTTGATTGATCCAGGCTTCCCTGTCAGGCTGTGTGCGTGTGAATCAAGATGGCAAGAGGAGGCTGAGTGCTTCTTTGTTGTTCTCCCCTTTTGGTGGGGTGGGGTAGCGTGATGTGATGGTTCATGGTGCTGCAGTCTCCTTCTCCCTGACAGCAGGTGTAGTGGAGGGGAGTTACTTCGTGCTCCAGTCCCCCTCCAGAGCGACTCTTCTTTGGAGATGGCTCTGCAGGAGCCCTTCAAACTGCAACAATATTCCTGGGAGAGAGGCCTGGAAGATCCGGGGCTCTGGTGGCAAAATCCACCATCATCCTCCTCAGTCAAAGTTGAATCCACCCTGCATTTTCAGGGAGCTAGAGGACTGCCTTGCTTCTGTCCAGTGGCTCATTGTCAATCGGTCGGATCCTTGTAATGGTCTGTCCCTGGCTGAACTGAAAAGGCTCTGAGGCAACGTGAGTGCACCTAACAGCTGGATCAGCTGGTATCTCGGTCAGAGACCTGACTGGGAGGCACCAGAGATGCTTTCTGTCTGGTTTGGAGTCTATGGGGCAGCTATTCTTCTCAGCCCAAGCAAGGGTGCAAGGAAATAATCTTACCTTAAGCTAGATTACACCTGCTAACCCCTTTATCTGCTGCATACTGACCTCAGCTATTTACTTGCTTACTACTTCTCCCCACCCCTTTTCTCTTCTCTCCTTTCTCTAAGCTCTTCACCACCACCACTTCCTCCTCACTTTCTTCCAGGGTGTGCTTCTCCTGCTGTTCTGCTATAAATAAAAAGTTGTCTTAAAAGCAAAGGAGGCAAGCAGGAGAGCTGTGGTGTGAATCCTGAGCTGCTGCCATTCCTGTTTGTTGTGACTTGAGAATTGTGCATTTTAACCTCCCTCCTTCCATTAATGATCGCAACGTTGTCTAATTTTATTTCAAGTCATGCTGTGCTGATGTGGGTCATCGTCTCATGGTGTTGACCTGCTCTCCCCCTCTCCCCCGGGATGAATTAGCTAATGATGAGCCTTGTACAGTCCCAGATATGTGCACAGTCTTATGTATTATTAAATGGCGTGGAGTTGAAACCCAGCTTTGTTCAGATTTGTCATTCTGGATGCATTTTATTCTTGTGACATTGTAAACAAAATACTAAAAGACTTGAATTTTTAGTGAGCAATTAACCTCTAAATGCTTTTTTTTATCTCATGGCCCTTCTGGCCACACTGTATTGGAAAACGGTTTCAAATTTTTAAAACAACATTTTTTGATGCTGGAGTATAATATAACCTACATGTGAATGGCCTTTTTGAAAGGTAAGGGGGGGGATGAATGGGGAGGGGGGAGCTGATGGATGTTCCATTCATGCCCCTCACAGCCTTCAAGAGCCTTGTGGGGCTCTTGGAACTTTGGTGTGATTGGCAGTTTTGGTTCTGATGGCCTTGGTTCTGAAATTAGTGCTTTCTTAACAACTGTCTCCATCCCACTAACAGGCTGAACTGTACAAGAAGTGTTGGGGCTTTGGCTTAAATTGCCCCTTTGATTTTATTGCCATCAGTATTTAAAAATGTAAATCACATGGTATCCCCATTTATCTAAGTACCCATCCCTTCTGTGTGGCGATACTGACTGGCAAGTATTTATTATTCCCTAGTTCTCTAGCTCCATATAAACAGAAAAATAATAAACATAACCCTGGCCTCAAAGAGCTTATAATTTAAGGCCCTCATTGTACAGTCTGATCCAAATGGGGATACCCTTGCACCTGCATGAGATGCCATGGGTTACACTTTCAGGACTATACGTAGTGGGGTTAGAATGCGTAAATATGTATGTATGTAATTAGTGGAATCTTACAATATTTCTACAGCTACAAAAGTAATGCAAAGCTGATGCCTATAGTTATACCATAGGACCCCCCCTTGATGATAAACTTCCCAAGTGACGGTCATAACATCTTATCCTTTGCATATAGCATGATGTATATCCATATCACTTGGAGGGACCGAACCTGGTTGTGACTAGGGGGAGTATTTCATGTTGTCTAATAGAGTCTAATGATGTATCTATGCCCCTGACAGCTAGTAAAAATGATCAAGAGGTGGATTGGACCATTTGTTGGTTGTGATAGTTGACATTTCCCTGCAGGAGGGCATGGTATCTGTTTCACTTGAAGGAACAGTTGTTAGGCTTGGTCTCATTGGCTGGTGACCTCTTCCTAGTGACAGACGGGGGACCTGTACCGTGCAGTGTTCTTGTTGTCTCAGTAGCCTAGACTTGGATGAAAGTGAGTGGGCTGAAGCTCAGTCTTGGTAGAACAGATGATGCTGGTGTGTCAGTAGTGTGGAGACAAGGTAGCTCTTGCCCCTTCACTGAGGGAGGTGCTCAATCTATGCGTGCTTTTGGGTCCCTGACTGACTACCATGGCTGCAGGATAGAAATACCTTTTTTTCATTTATCTCTGGTAAGGTATCTGTCTCTGTTGAGTACTCACCACAGTTATAGAATCGTAGGACTGGAAGGGACCTTGAGAAGTCATCTAGTCCCTTACACTCATGGCAGGACTAAATATTATCTCAACCATCCATGACCGTGATTGTCTAACCTGCTCTTAAAAAATCTCCAATGACGGAGATTCCACAACCTCCCTCAGCAATTTTGTTTCAGTGCTTAATCACTCTCAAGGTAGGAAGTTTTTCCTAATGTCCAACCTAAACTGCCCTTGTTGCAACTTAAGCCCATGTCTTCTTGTCCTATCCTCAGAGGTTAAGGAGAACAATTTTTCTCCCTCCTCCTTGTAACAACCTTTGATGTACTTGAAAATTATTGTGTCCCCTCTCAACCATCTCTTCTCCAGACTAAACAAACCCAATGTTTCATCTTTCTTCATAGGTCATGTTTCAAGACATTTCTTCATTTTTGTTGCTCTTCCCTGGACTTTCTGCAATTTGTCCACATCTTTCCAGAAATGTGGCAGCCAGAACTGGACACAGTTGAGGCCGTATCAGCGCAGAGTAGAGCAGAAGAATTACTTCTCATGTCTTGCTTACAACACTCCCGCTAATACATCAGAGAATGATATTTGCTTTTTTTGCAACAGTGTTACACAGTTGACTCATATTTAGCTTGTGGTCCATTATGACCCCTAGATCCCTTTCCACAGTACTCCTTCCTAGACAGTCATTTCCCATTTTGTACGTGTGTGTAACTCCTTCCTAAATGGAGAACTTTGCATTTGTCCTTATTGAATTTCATCCTATTCACTTCAGCCCATTTCTTCAGTTTTTCCAGATCATTTTGAATTGTAATCCTATCCTCCAAAGTACTGCAACCCCTTCCAGTGGTATTGTCCTCAGACTTTATATATGTACTCTCTATGCCATTATTTAAATCATTGATGAAGATATTGAACAGAACCAGATCCAGAACTGATCCCTGCGGGACCCCCACTTGATATGCCCTTCCACCTGGACGGAGAACCACTGGTCACTACTCTCTGGGAAGGTTTTTCCAATCAGTTATGCATCCCCCTCTGGTATCTCCATCGATAGTAGCATCCATCTGCTAGTTTATTTATCTTTGCCTCTGACTTTCTGGATGGGACTGTTCTACTGTGCTGTGCATGGGGCTGACCTTTAACGGACCGGCTGGCACTGAATGTGGCTGTATTAGCCAGAGGGGACATTACACCACTTTCTCCACAGGTGATATTGGCTTCCTCTTCCATTCCAAGTGCAATTTGAGATGTGATATTGCTCTATAAAGCTTGTGTGTGGAATGGGTCCTGGCCACCTGGGAGACCTGCCTCTCTCTCCAAATGCAGCACTGTGAAGACTGACAGCAGCTCGGGGCAAGCCAAGATTGGGGGCATGCAGGCAGATAGAAGTGTCTGGCAGGTATGTAGAAGTTGGGGGAGGGGATGATAACACTTCTAGAGCCTCCAAGAGTCTTGAAGCACTTTGCAAAGGTAGTTAAGTATTATCCCTGTCTTGCAAGTGGGGAAACTGAGGCATGGGGGGGAAAAGACTTGCCCACAGTTGTACACCAAGACAGAGCCAGACCTGGGACTCGCTCTGCTGTCCTTCAGTTCCCTGCTCCAACCACTAGGCCAGTGATACTCGAGTGAGGCTCGCGAGCTGCAACTGGCTCTTTAATGTGTCTCCTGCAGCTCTTTGCAGCATGGTATTAAAACATGGTGTGATTTAATTATTAACTAAACTTTTACTATGTTATTAACCAACTATAGTTGTTTAAAATAATAATACTTGGTCAGTCATTTTGCTATAAGAATAATATAAACAGAAATATTTCCCGTAACTATTTAACTATGAATATACAGTATTATAGAAAGTGAAACAATCAATTCACACTACTGTGGCTCGCTTATGGCTAATGCTCATCGCTATTTGGCTCCTGACCCACTAAGGTATGAGTGTCCCTGCGCTAGACCATGTTGCTCCTTCCTACCCCAAAGTGTGTCCACTGGGGATGTAAATGCCACACTGAGAATCTGGGATATGACTGTGGGCAGCCCAAGGTCCATTGCTGGTTACGGAGCTTCCAACTGAATGGAGGACAAGTAATGAGGAATGTATTTGGGTCATGTATGGGGGGGGAAGAGGAGCTTAGCATGCCCATTACACAGACCTGAAGCCCAACGCGGATATGTATGTCTGTGCCTGGAAAGTACTGATCTAAATGTACAGTACATGCTGTACCAGGAACGTCTCCCCCCGCCCCCACCTCTGTCCTGGTCTACTCCCCGCCTTCATCTGGGTGGATGGTCATTGGCTGTTTGGGAAGAATGTCCATTTCCAGGAGCAGCTCATAGTGACCAAGTGGTTTGTGTTAGTTCTGGTCCCCTTTAGGACACTGTATCCTGACTTTTTCTGCAGATGCCTTGCCCCATGACTGGAGAAAACCTTTGAGAATACATTGCAGGGATAAACCCCACCTTGTGACCTGTGGCTAGACTAGATGGGTTTTAATAGCTTTTTATCCTTCTCCAACGTTTCCGAATCTGTGCAGAGAGCAAGCCACTCAGCTAGTAAGTAACTCCAGGAGGACTCTGTGCAAACCAGAAATAGCAAAGCATTAAGGATATTATCTGTAATGATTGCAATTAGCTCGTGTCTTACCTAGAAAAAGCCTTTTCCTCTGGTCATTGAGGGAGGGAGTCTATTCTGCCTTATCCATACAGCTAGCACTAGTGAGAGTTAGTGGAAATGAGGCACCGAAGAGGGTAGGGGAGAGACCCCAGTGGGGCCTGGTGAGTAGATTGTGTTACACAAGGCTCTCTGTGTTTGTTGTAGTAAGTAACCTAAAGAACTAAGAGCACCACGATTTTCTGAGTATTTTGGTTGTTAGCTCTGTAGTCAGATCTCTCCTGGGGCTTTGCATACTGGCACCTCTTCCCCTTTGACACAATATTGCCAGCCTCAAACATCTAAAAATCATGAATCAGATACCAAAATAATGGGATTTTTAAAAAACATTGGGCTCTGAGCCTTCCTGGTGCTCTCAGTTTGTGTCCCAGCTTTTCTCTGCAGCCATGAGACTAAAAGACTTTTACAAAAAGAGAGAGCCGAGATTTTCCCCTTAACAATTGCCTCCAGGAGCTGGGGCTTTAAGAAAAACACGAAATATCATAAGATTTGTGATTTAAGCCCTAACAATAGCTAATTCTGCTTTCATGGAGCCAGGTTGAAGTGCCTCAGGCTGCAGGGGTTAGCCTCATGGGATTCTCCCACCGACCATATTGCTACCTTCCCCTTTAATACTGAGATACAGCCTGGGAAGAATGCACATCCCAGCATGCAGTGCTCTGTCTTCCTCCAAAGAGCCCAGATGGCACATTTTATGTTGGAGTTCATAGGGTATGTCTGCACTGCAATGAAATTAACACCCACAGTTGGCCCGTGTCAGCTGACTTGGGCTCTGGGGCTGTAAGTCTCTGGAACCCTGTGAGTGGGGAGCAGTCCAGCCTGAGCCCAAACATCTACACTCCAGTTTTATAGCCCCACAGCCTGAGTCCCAGGAGCCCTGTAAATACCCTTTAGTCTCTGTGGGACTCTCCACATTGAGGCAAAAGACAACTGAGATCTGCTCTGTTGGATGTAACCATGTCCAGCCCTGGGGCTCCTGTTTAATTAGCAACCCCTGTTTAGTTACCAGCCTCTGTTTGGGAGTCCCTTCCCCCCACTGGGTTAATTGCAGGCAAGCAGTGACTGTGGCTCCAAAAGCTAGTTTGCATATCAAAGGATCTGTGAGCTCTGGAATCTGAGGCCTCCCCTCCCATACCACAGCTTACTGGAGTTGGGGGTAAATCTGCCCCCAGCTTTTAATGATCGGCAGTCCTGCCTGGGAGAGCACAACCCCCTGAATTGCATCTGTGGCCTTTAATACATGTATTGTCAAAGCCTATCCACTGTAGAGCTGCCTTCCAAATCATGGGAACAAGTCAGAAGAGAGCAAATCTAAATGCAAGTCCTTGGTGCTACCCCTTGAAGCAGGAAGAGTCAGTCGCTCCCTGGGATCCTGCTGCAGCCTTTTCCCCCTAGCTCATCTGGAAGCTGTGTCATTTGATTGCGAGCCCTTCCAGGCCTTGCATAGTCCTGCCTCTGAAATGCCTCTGGCATTAGACAAATAATCAATAAACAGGTTGGGCTGAGGCCAGAATCTGCTCTGCTTTCCCCCCTGGGCCCATGTAACCTTGTTCTTGTTTCAGCCCAAGAGCTTGGATATTTTGTTTTAAAATGTGTGCCAGCCATGCCAGCCTGCACCTCTGTTCCTATGGTAACAAGCCAGCAAACACAGCCCTGGGCCCCGTGCTCTCCCCTCCCCCCCCCCCCCCCATCGCCCAGTTGTCCCAAACGATTCTGCTTGGCTCCGCGCTCACAAGCAGCCCCTATAACAAACTGGTGTGCAGCCAAGCCCATTTTGTGAAGGCTGGTTTATTTCCTCATTACCACCAGTTTGCATAGCACTGCATGGTGCGTACAAATCCAGGCAGTGTCTGCCCCAAAGAGCTTTGCTAAGGAAGCAAACTCCAGTGTTGAGCTTCTAAGGGAACTGGAAAGTCTGATCCGGAGCGGGGAACTAAATGACGGGAAATCCTTGGCCAGTTTCTGATCTAGAATTCGGTGAGGCTGTTCACAGGAAGCTGTTGGAGCAGCTGGAATTTCTGGGGATGCCTAGGAGGAGACTGGTGTCCTAATGTGTGCCATGCAGGAGGTCTCCGTGCCTTCGGCCCAGTCCTGTGATCTCCTGGCTGGCATAGCTAGGGCAAGGAGAGAAAAACACAAATAGGATCCAATTCTCGGTGCATATTTTCTGCTCTGTATTTTCCACTTGACCTGCTGACCACAGGAAGGAAACTGAAGGTCTGTGAAGAATCAGAGAGGTAGCCGTGTTAGTCTGGAATAGCAGAGGTAACAAAGAGTCCTGTGGCACCTTAAAGACTAACTAAAGTATTGAAGCATAAGCTTTCGTGGGCTAATACCCACTTCGTCGGATGCAAGCACGAAGGTCTGTGGATAGCTGGAAGTGAAAGGACAGGATTTCTACCTCCTGAACAGGCTCTGTAGAGTCCCAGATCATGCATAATGGACTGGGGGGAGAGGGGGCGGCAGAGGTTGCTTAATGGTGCCACTGCACTTTCTCTGAGGGCATGCCTATACTGGAAACTTCAAAGCACTGTTGCAGCAGTGCTTTGAAGAGAGAGAGAGAGAGCGCGTGTGCTCTCCCAGCGCTCCTGGTAATCCACCTCCACAAGGGATTTGGTTCCCAGTGCCTGGAGCCTGTCCACACTAGCGCTTTCAAGTGCTCAGACTTGCTGTGCCAAGGGGGGTGACTTTTCAAACCTCTGAGCCAGCAGGTTAGAGCTCTGTAAAAATATAAGTATAGCCAGGACCTGAGATGTCCCATGAAACTGAGCGGGTCTGGTCAGTGCAGAGCTGAATCTCTTGCCTCCTTCCGTATCTGAAAGGCTTGTGAATGGGGCTGGGCAGCAGGAGGAATGCATTTCAGTGCAATGGCTGAATGGGCCTCTGTGGGTGGGGACAGTACACTCAGAGCTCTGATCAGAGACAGTGGAGCTACTGCAGCTCCGGGAATTGGACTGGCTGACCGTGTGTCTTCAAGACAAGCTTTCCCTTTCAGGCTTGTGCACACTTGCAGAAAGGGGACTGAAGCTTCCCAGCAGTGCAGCGCTGAGAGTGAGTAGAAGCGCAAATGCAGCGTAGAGGGCTTTGCCCGGGGACAAGGTGCTAACTTTGCCCCATGGAAGCATCCGTTTTCCCCCCTAAAGAACGGGAGTTACTGAGTTAATTAAGCTTAGGGTTGCCAGGTGTTCAGTTTTTGACAGGAGCAGACGGTTGAAAAGAGACCCTGGCAGCTCTGGTTGGGGCTAAGTCAAGTCTGGTCAGCAGCGTGGTGAAGACCTCAGGTTAAGACAGGCTCCCTGCCTGCCCTGGCTCCACATGGCTCCCGAAGCAGTCGTCATGTTCCGGCGGCACTTCGGCACCTGGGCATCCAGGGAAGCTTCACATGCTGCCCCGCCTCAAGTGCCGGCTCCACAGCTCCCATTGGTCATGGTTCGTGACCAATGAGAGCTCTGGGGGTGGCACCTGTGCACACAAGGGCAGCGCACGAAGGCCCCCTGGCTGCTCATGTGCCTAGGTGCTGGAGGGACCTGATGACCGCTTCCTGGGAGCTGCGGTAAGCATCGCCGGGACCCCGCCCAACACTCTGTCCCAGCCCTGAGCGCCTCCCCCGCACTCCAGACCCCTCATCCCCAGCCCAGAGCCCCCCTCTCAACTTGTTCCTGTCCAAGAGTTAGTCTGGGCATCAGCTACTTATTTCAATGCAAATTAGCAGCAGGGAGCCCATGACCCCCAGTGTAAAGTGCAGAAGTTTCTTCTCCATCCCGTAACGTACCATGTTCATTCCTCTCTGCTCCATAATTCCTCCTCACGTGCACCCCATCATACAGCCTCCCACAAACCTAGCAGGCAGTGCCTGAAGATTTATTCCTGCCCTTCCCCAGATACGCAGAGATCCCCCACCTTCCTCTTCCCCATCTCCCCCCACCAGCCTCCTTCTAATGCACGAATGAGTTTAGAGGAGCCCCACGTGTGAGGTCTGTCCTGGGAAGGTTCTAGTGTCGCTACTGTAGGGGAAGGGGAAGCTCGGGTACTGTGCGTGGCCGTGATCCCAAAGGCTTGTTGCATCAGCACCAGAGGACAGACAGTATTTATTTCTGAAAGCTCCAGGTACCAGAGCAGCTGCTCTATGATCATTCAATACAATGATCTCAATCAAGTCTCTTCTTCATACCCCCTCCCCTCCATTCTCCTCCTAGAGAAGTGACCTGTGTGGACCTCTCTGCTCCTGCGTTGAACCCTTGGATAGCAAGATTCCTGTTCTTTCTGTTCATCCTCAATTCTACTGATCTGATTGATCTCTTCCCTGAAACAATGTCCCTCCCCAGGTTAGCCCCACATGCTCTCATATTGGCTGTGCTCTGTTTGTTGCGTTTCAGCCTCTTCTTTTCCCCCTTGATTCCTCTGATTCTCTGTGATGTGCTCACTGGTCATGAGCCCTCCTCTTCCCTGAAAGGAGTCTGCAGATGTGAGGATCTCCAGGGATCCTTTCTTGGAGGTGGCAGAGCTGGAAATTTACAGACTCTTTATCAGCCATGGTTGAGGCTCGTGCTGAACAAAGCAGCCCTGCCATGATTGCAAGAGATCTGTGAAAAGCTGCCTTCCCCGTCCCAGTTTCAGGTTTGCTGGCTGTGCCAGCAGAGGGTGGAGTGTGACTCACAAGCAATGTGGCACATAGTTGCCCATCTGAGATGTGAGCTCTGAAGCCCATGTGTCCCAGCATGCAATACAGCCAGGCTGCTTGGATCAGGAGAGAGCATTGCATGCTGCACTCTAGTCTCTGATGGCCAACTATGTGTTGAGAAGGAAAGCAGCTCCAATTTGCTCATCTCCTGCTGCAGCTCTAGGTTGGGTGAAGTTTGAAAACTCTAGTGCCAACAGAGAAGGTCATGTGCTGCCCTGTCCTGAAGTTGCTAATTAGATAGAGATCTTTAGCAGTCACTGTCCATGAATCACCCCAGCAGCCTCTCAAAGTCAGTGAGCAAAATAGGAAGGCGGGGCTCACCTTACAGATGGGAAACTCAGGTGGTAACAGTCCCCAAGGTATTGTATTGACTGGCTGGGGCTAGAACCTGATGGAAACTGCCATGGAAATGTTACTGCATCTGGCTTTGGAAATCCTCCTGCTACCATCTCAGGCTATTTCACCAAAGGTGCAGGTATTTTCAGATTCCAAAGGGCTCTCTGC
Source organism: Sternotherus odoratus (assembly GCA_032164245.1). Taxonomy (NCBI): domain Eukaryota; kingdom Metazoa; phylum Chordata; order Testudines; family Kinosternidae; genus Sternotherus; species Sternotherus odoratus. Next base: position 120,127,947 of record JAVMKO010000003.1, read on the forward strand.
CTCTGTCCACAGTATCTAGGCCTCCCTTTGTCTGTGACTCATTGTTTCCTTCCATGCAAAGCTGTTGAGTTATGGAGATGCAAAGGTGAGCTGAAGTTAGTTTAACTAACATCTTCCCCAGACCTGCCCCACCCATGTATAAGTTATGCTTGCTGAGGATCTTTTGGACTCCCTAAGACTATGGCTTTGGTTACACACAGACTTCCATTGGTTTTGTTGAACTGGTTCAATCCCCAGTGTGGACATTCTCATTTTGAATTAAGAGTGGTTTATTTAGAGTTTGCTGAGGGCATGTCTTCACTACGACTTTACGTCGACTTTAGCGATGTTAATTCGACATAAACCTGTACCCGTCCTCACACGGACACCATTTGCGTCGATTAAAAGGGCCCTCAAAATCGACTTTATAACTCCTCCCTAACGAGAGAAGTAGCGCTAAAATCGACCTTTCAAGGTCGATTGTGGACTAGTGAGGACGCAACTGACATTAATAGCCTCCAGAGGCTGTCCCACAATGCTCCATTCTGACCGCTCTGGACTGCCTCACTGCTCCACTGTGACCGCTCTGGACAGCACTCTCAACTCGCTGCTCTGGCCAGGTAGACAGGAAAAGACCCGGGAACATTTGAATAGCATTTCCTGTTTGGTCAGCGTGGCCAGCTCACCTGCACAGCTCAGTCGCCATTCAGAGCAATCAGCAGCACAAGCCGCCATGCAGAGCTCAGCATCACAGGAATCCATGATGAGCTCAGCTGCCCTGGAGACCAGCCAGAGGAGAAGAGCTCCAGCATGGTCCACTCGTGAGGTGCTGGATGTCATCGCTATCTGGGGAGAGGAATCTGTGATGTTGGAACTCCGCAACAACAAACGGAATGCCAACACGTTTGCCAGGGTCTCCAAGGCCATGCTGGAAAGGGGCCACAACAGGGACGCCACACAGTGCCGCGTAAAAATTAAGGAGCTGAGGCAAGCGTTCCAGAAAGCCAAGGAGGCAAACGGACGCTCAGGGGGCGCGCCGCGGACATGCCGGTTCTACAATTAACTAAATCAGATAATGGGGGGCGCCCCCACCACCATCGCACCGGTCTGCGTGGACTCCACCGATGGGATAATCGTCAGGGACGAGAACGATTCTGATGAGGACGACAATGAGGAGGAGGGAAATTTCACGGAGCAGCAGGAGGCCAGCGGAGAAACTGTGTTAGCAGACAGCCAGGAGCTGTTCATCACCCTGCAGCCAGCACCCTCCCAAGCCTCCCAGGGGGGTAAGTGTTTTTTTTTTTAAGGGATTACATGATGCATGATTTTCAAAGGAAGCATTTATTAATGGTTAACTTGCCCTAAGGACTTAGCCTGCTTTCATTGCTGGTCAGTTTCTACTCAAAGAGTCTGTCAATATACTCCGGGATTGACCGGAAGTCCTCCGTGGCCATTTCACTGAAGCTATCCAGGAGGTAGCGATGAATCTTCCGCACCAGATTTCTGGGGAGAGCCGCCTTATGTGGTCCCCCGTGATAGGAGACCATCCCACACCACAAAAGTAGTAAGTAGTCTGGTATCATTGAGCAGGCTACCATTGCGGCAAATGGACCAGGACTTTGCATGGAGTCAAGGAGCATGCGCTCCCTATCTCTCCGAGAAATTCTAAGCAAAGTGATGTCATTCATGGTTGCCTGTTTGAAATACAGACTGCAATTAGTAGGGAGATAAAGATTCCCAGCTGCAAAGTAATCTTTTCTGCTGAAGGCTGACCAACCGCCCCCCCCCCCCCAAAAACACTCCCCCCCCCCCTCCTCCTCTCTCCCCCCCCCCCCCCCGCAAGCCGGTAGCGGTAGCTAGCAGGGAATCTGAACAGTCTGCAAGCGGTTGCTTCCGCTTAAGACCCAACGCGCACCCACCACCCCACCACCACCCCCCCCCCCCCCCCCGCCAGCCTGAAGCGGTAGCTAGCAGGGAATTTGAAGAGTCATTTTGCAAGCATTTGCCTCCGCAGAAGAGCCCCAGCCAGCCCTTAGCGAGAGATTTTTGGGCTTTGTTTTGCAGTTTGCGGTTCAGTGGGAGCCACATGGTGGGGGGAGGAGGTCTCCACGTGGTGGGGGGAAGGGGGTGGGGTTACTCTACAATATCCAAGTGCTGCTTTTAAATATGGATTTGAACTTACCATGGCCGGCTGCACGATGATTTCAGAATCCGTGTTGGGCTGAGGCACGCATATGTGTCTGAGATGCTGTGACTTTTCTGTGAGCCATTCAGTCACTTTTAGGTGTAGAATATGACCTTGTACAGAAATCATATCAGGCCTCTGAATACTGAGGTTGCCAATTGCATAGTACTCCCATTGTGTACCGTCCGAGACTGCATCTGTCTCATAACCTTGAATGTATCTGTCTCATAACTTTCAAACTTTCTTTGCCCACATTCGCCCACAGATGAACAATTATCTCAGAATCCCCCGTCCTGCTCCTCACGCCATGCATCGCAGATACGAAAGCGTAAAAAGAAAACGCGAATGCGCGATATGTTCAGTGAACTACTGGAGAACTCGTGCGCTGAGGCAGCCCGCCAGACGGAATGGAGGGAAAGATTGATACAGGCAAGGCAGGAATCGAGAGCCGCAGCAGAAAAGAGGGAAGAAATGTGGCTGCAGCGTCAGGACCGCGAAGAAAGACGCATGGATGCTTTGCTCCGGATAATGGAGGACCAAAGCGACATGCTGCGCTGTCTGGTGGAGCTGCAGCAGGGCCAAAGATTGCCTCTGCAGCCCCTATGTAACCACCTCCCCCCCTCCCCAACTCCCATAGCTTCCCCACCCAAACACGGGGTGAGAACCCGGGGGGGCAAGCTCCGTGGACTGACCCACTCCACCCCACAAGCCAGCACAAGCAGCAGCAGCCTGAGGTTCTCTGAAAACTTTTAAAAGCTGCTGTGTCTTGGACCCCTCCCCCCTTCCCCCCCCCTCTTCTGTCCGCTCCTCCACCAGTGCGACTGCTGGTTTCCCTCCTCACCCACCCCTTCCAGGCTACCATGACAGTGATCCCCTGTATTTGTATTTCTGATGAAGCAATAAAGGAACCATGATTTGTAAAACACTGAATTTATTTCCTCTGCAAGCATGGGGAGGGGGGAGGGAAAGAGGGTGCAAGGACAGCAGGCTTAGAGCACAGCAACGGAGCAGGTTCTCAAACGCCATCTCGGGCTCTCATAAAACTGGTTTTCAAGGCGTCCCTGAGGCGCAGGGCCTCATGGTGCGCTCTTCTACTTTCCCTGCTGTCTGGCTGCTGGTAAGTAGCAGACAGTAAATTTGCCTCTGCCTCCCAGCCCACCATAAACGTTTCCCCCTTGCTCTCACAGACATTGTGGAGCACAGAGCAAGCAGCAATAACAATGGGGATATTTCTCTCGCTGATGTCTGAGCAAATCAGTAAGGAACGCCATCTCCCCTTCAGATGGCCAAATGCACACTCTACGGCCATTCTGCACTTGCTCAGCCTGTAGTTGAACAGCTCCTGACCCCTGTCCAGGGCTCCTGTGTAGGGCTTCATAAGCCAGGGCATTAGGGGGTAGGCTGGGTCCTCAATGATAACGATCAGCATTTCCACCACCCCCCCCCCCACCCACCCCCCCCCACGGAGATTTTCTGGTCAGGGAAGAAATTGCCTTGCTGCAGCTGTCTAAAAAGCCTAGAGTTCCTGAAAACACGAGCGTCATGAAGCTTTCCCAGCCACCCCACATACAGGTCGGTGAAACGTCCCTTGTGGTCAACCACTGCTTGCATGACCATTGAGTAATATCCCTTCCGGTTTCTGTACTCGGCGGCCTCGTAGTCCGGTGCCAGGATAGGGATATGAGTCCCATCTATAGCCTCACCACAGTTAGGGAATCCCATGGCGGTAAAACCATCTATTGTAGCTTGCAGGTTTCCAAGGTTTATAACCCTGGGTAGCAGCCGCTCGACGATTGCCCTGCTTACTTGCATCACAGCAAAGCCCACTGTAGATCTACCCACCCCAAACTGATTCGTGACTGACCGGTAGCTGTCTGGCATTGCAAGCTTCCAAAGGGCTATCGCCACTCGCTTCTCAACTGTAAGGGCCACTCTCATTTTGGTATTCCTGCACCGGAGGACCGGGGACAGCAAGTCACAAAGTTCCATGAATGTGCCCTTTCGCATGTGGAAGTTTCTGAGCCATTGGGAGTCATCCCAGACCCCCACCACTATGCGATCCCACCAGTCCGTGCTTGTTTCCCTGACCCAGAATCGGCGTTCGATTGCATGAGCCTGCCCCATTGCCACCAAATTTGTCAGACTGTCAGTCGCCCCACTTCCAAAAACGTCAGTGTCCCCGTCCCTGCTGTGCACGTCCTGGTCCATCTCCTCCTCACTGTCGTCGGGTTCCAGAAAGCGCAGTTGTCCCCGGATCGCATTCCTCTGCAGACGGTACAGCATGAAATCCACAACCGTGCGTGAGGTCCTCACAACGGCCATTACTGCAGCCGTGGCATCAGCGGGCTCCATGCTTGCAGTGCTATGGTGTTAGCGCGGCGCGGAGAAAGGGCGCGAATTATGGGATGCCTACCCACAGTGCACCGCTCGTAATGGGGGTCGGCGGCGCGGAAAAAGGGCGCGAAATTTGGAAATGCCTACCCATAGTGCAGCACTCGAAATGGTGCCTGCTGGGGACTCCGGGAACTGTGGGATAGGTACCCACAGTGCAACACTCGTTATGTTGACGCTTGCAAAAGTTGTGCGGACAGACACTGTCGACTTGCTGTGCTTAGTGGGGACACACAAAATCGACTGTATACAGTCTGCTTTACAAAATCGAATTAAAGGAAATCGACCTACTGCTGTAGTGAAGACATACCCTTAGTCTCCCAAAAGCCATTCACAAACTAAAATGAGTGTGTCCACACAGGGGATTGCACGGCTTTATCGATATTGGTGTAAATTCACACCTTAGGCCAAACAAGCGACGGGCTCCTGTAGATAAGCCCAAAGACCCGCTTACTGACATGTAATTAACACACTGCCCCTGAGTCAAAGGGGAGTAAGCTGGTGAGACTTGTATGCCAAGGGGCCAGGACTGAGTTACTTTCCTTTCTATACACCTAGCAGCTTTATGTGTGCGTATAAGACAATGAAGCCTGTGGGAACAAAGGCTGGGGGGGAGGATTTGCTTCCCTGGGAGCCATGTGGCTTCCCACATGGCTCCATGTGGCTCCCACTTGGCTGGGGGGGAAGGTTTGCTTCCCTATGCTGAGCCCTTCTGCATCAGGGCTGGTTGGTCCTAAACTGGAAGTAACCCCCTCCTCCCCCCCCCCCCCTCCCGCCATCCAGATTGTAGCCTGGTTTCTATAATCTGCTGGACCCCCTCCCCCCCGCCCCCCACTGGGCCTAGGGTACTGGGGCACATGGCTGAGCTCCTAGGCTAGCAGGCAAAGGGAGCATGCCCTGTAATTCCCCTCTCTAGTAGCCATTGAGCCTCCTTGTTCTCACAGCAACACACTGCGAGAAGAGGGGGAAGTGCTATAAGTGCTATCCATCAGGAAGTCCCTCCGGCTCTAGCAAGAATCCCTCTGTCACAGAGCGCCCGGGTGACGGACTGGAACCACTCCCTAGCGAGCCAGACCGGACTCCGGGTGAAGAGCCCCTTCTCCGTATACAGCCTGTTTCCAAGGCTAGGAGCTTCACGGGTCCCCACTTCTACCTTCCTGGGTCTGACCTCGGAGCATTCAGCATCTTCTGCCCCTCCATGTGCTTCCCTCAGCAAGCCCACCTGGGCGGGGTCCTGAGGGAGCCCATGGGTTCTGCACCCCAAATCCACAGTCAAATGTGACTCTCAGCCAGCCAGCAGAATAGACGGTTTATTTGAGATGTCAGGAACACCATCCAACTCACAGCTTCTCAGTCTCAACAGGGCCATGCAGCAAGCGAGCGTGAGCCCTCCGCTGGATCCATCTTGGGGCCAGAGAGCGAGATAGCTCCTCTCCCCTTCCCAGCTAGACCCAGACTGACCACACCCTCCCCAGCCCATCCGTGCTTTCCTTTGTCTGTTTCCCGGGCTGGAGATATCACCTGACCTCCCTTCTCCTCCTGGGGTCAGATTACAGCATCACGGATGCACACCTGGAGAGGGGAGGGCGTTGCGTCCTTGCTTCCAGGGTCAGTCCCTACTCCTTAAGAAATGCATAGGGGAAACCGAGGCACACACACACAGTACTCCCACTTCGTCACAGATCTCCCCTCTTCAAGAACGAACTGCACATGCCACCTTCCCAATACACACAAGCTAGTCTTCTAGATCACTGGTGAAGTCCGATTAAACCAAACTTAACGCGGATCCCTGCAACCCCCGCTAGACCACAATCCTCAATTCAGTATCTCCTCATTTATAGATTCCCTTTCTTCAGAGTCTACACAACAGAGTTCCTCCTCAAGCCTGTTTGAATTAATGTTGAGAGTGAGAGCTGTTGAAACACTGCTGCAAATCCTCTACTAAACTCCAGCTAGATGACAGGTGCAACTTTACTTTTGTCCACTAACACTTTAATACTGTTCAGAATAAAACGTGATCCTCTTTGGCAAGATCTACCATTGATAAATCCATGCTGCCTGTTGCTCATGGTGTGCTGTAGTATTGAGGAATGTTTCATTATCCTCTGTGGGAAGGGAGGGGCTTTACAAGTTAAGCTCTTGACTCCTGTTTTGAAAATCAGTAGGAGTTGGGGACGTATTTATACTTCTGAACCTTCCCCCCCCCCCCCCCTTCCATCCCCGCCACTGATTAAATATTTATTTTTTTCCTTTGACTCTTTGTTCCATTATTTTAGTGAGAATAGAATTTTGACTGATGGGTAGTATCTGCAAAGATCATTCCTGCCTGTTTTGGAAGATCAGTATTCCAGGAGGTATCAGACGTCAGTGTCAGGGGTAGAGCGAGTGTGTCCAAAGGAAGTGTCTTGTGAAATAGCAGTGTGGATCTCTCCGAGCACAGTGATGATAAATTCATCCTGTGATCATGTCGGGATAAAGCAGAGGTGTCCTTGAAGCAGCTTTGCAGCTCAGAACATATAAGAATAGAATCCTAGAAAAGAGGTCATTTAGTCCACACAGACACTCCCTTATCCCCATCACATGCTGAAGCAGAATCACTTGTACCTAAATCCTAGACCGTTCCTGAGAAGTGTTTGCTAACCTGTTCTTTAAAACTTCCAAAGATGGGGATTCTGCAACCTGCCTTAATAACCTAATCCAGTGCTTAACTACCTGTTTAGTTAGAAAGTTTCTCCTGATATCTAACCTACATCTTCCTTGCTGCAGATGAATCCCATTACTTCTTGTTCTACCATCAGTGGGCACGGAGGACAATTGATCACTGTCCTCTTTATAACATCCTTAACTTATTTGAAGATTGTTCTCAGGGCTTGGCTACACTTGCAGCTGTAGAGCGCTTTGGGTTAAACCAGCCTTCGGAGAGCGCATTAGGGAAAGCGCTCCAGTCTGTCCACACCGACAGTTGAAGCACACTGGTACGGCCACATTTGTGGCACTTGCAGCGGCATTGGGAGAGGTGCATTATGGGCAGCTACCCCAGCATTCAAGTGGCTGCAACATGCTTTTCAAATTAAGGGGGTGGGGTGGAGTGTGTTGTCTGTATGTGGGCGGAGAGAGGGTGGGTTTTTGGGGTGCTGAGAGTGTCAGCATGCTGTCCTGTAAGTTCAGATCCCCCTGCATCTCACCCATTCACTCAGTAAATGTTTGCTTTGCCCCATAGCAGATAAGCAGCCGCTGTCAGAAATGGAGCTTTGAAAAGGCACTTCCGCATTCCTGCAGCAATTTCACAGCACCAGGAAGAGTGACCACTTGACTTAAGGGGATTATGGGGCGTTTCTGGAGGTCAATCAGAACGCAGTAATGTAACTCCTTGTCCACACTGACCCTGAAGCGTCTCACCCAATACGCAACAGCCATTAATCCTCTCGAGGAGGTGGAGTACCAGAAACGCTCCAGCCAGGGAGTCAGAGCGCTCTACGTGTCTTGCCAATGTGGACGAGGGGTAAGGTAGAGCGCTCTGGGAGGCTTTATTGCGGTATAAAGTACAAGTATAACTAAGCCCTTAGGTCCCCCCTCATATGTCTCTTCTCAAGACTAAACATGCCCAATTTCTTTAGCTTTTCCTTCTAGATCAAGTTTTCTAAACTTTTTATCATTTTTGCTGCTCTCCCCTGGACTCTCTCCAATTTGTCCACATCTTTCTTGAAGTGTGGTGCCCAGACCTAGGCACAATATTCCATCTGAAGCCTCACCAGTGCTGAGTAGAGCAGGACAGTTATCTCCCATGTCTTACAAGTGACCTTCCCATTAATACATCCCAGAATACTAGCCTTTTTTTTTTTTGGCAACTGCATCACACAGTTCACTTTCGTATTCAATTTGTGATCCACTATAACCCCCAGATCTCTTTAGCAGCACTACCACCTAACCAGTTTTTCTCTATTTTGTATTTTTTGCATTTGATTTTTTTCCCTTCCTCATTATTTTGTATTTGTCTTTATTGAATTTCATCTTGTTGATTTCAGATCAGTCCTCAGATTTGTCCAGGTCATTTTGAGTTCTAATCATGTCCTCCAAAGTACTTGCAACCTCTCTTACCTTGGAGTGATGCTCAAATTTTGTAAGCATACTCTCCACTCCATTACCTCACTAATGAAAATATTGTATAGTATAGACCTGCAGGACACCACTAGAAACGTGTCCCCCCCCCCCCCAGCTTGACAGCATAACACTGATCGCTGTTCTGTGAGTGCAGCCTTTCAACGAGTTGTGGACCCACATTGTAGTACTTTCATCTAGACCACATTTCCCTAGTTTACTTAGGAGAAGATATTAGTAAGGTTCTTGACACAAAGTTCTATCACATCTACTGCTTCTCCTCTCCGTCCACTAGGCCAATAATGCAGTCAAAGAAATAGATTTAGTTGGTTTGGCATGATTTGTACTTGACAAATCCATGTTGACCAATAATTATTGCCCTGTTATCCTTTAGATCAGCGGTGTCCAATAGAAATTTGATGCTAGCCATGCTTGTGGTTTTGAATTTTTCTTATTCACCACATTATAAAAAGGGATTTAAAAACATACTACCAATGACATTTCAAATTATTTTTATTAATATAAAAAATAAGTAGATATTACAAAAAAAAATTATAGGTACTACTAACACAAAATTACCTCTGTCACACTTTGCATTCTTTTTCTTGGTCTGTACTTGGATTTCATAAAATTTACTATAGAAAAAGTGTCTTTGCTCATGCAATAGCCACAATTCAATAGCCTATTCGCCACATGTGGCTAGTGGCAAACTTATTGGACACCACTGCTTTAGATGCTTACAAATTGATTGTTTAATAATTTGTTCCAGCATCTTTCCAGGTATTAAAGTTAGGCTGACTGGTTTATAATTCCCCGGATCCTCTGTGTTCCCAAAATTGCTAATGGTTCGGAGATTGCTTCGGATAGTTCCCCTGAAGTACCTTAGGGTGACCTTCATTAGGCCCTGCTGACTTGAATACATTTAACTTATCCAAATATTCTTTAACATCTTCTTCCCCTGTTCTGACTTGTGTTGCTTCCCCCGGTTGTTAATGTTAATTGTGACCAGATGCATAAACACAATTCACTTTTTTTAGTGAAGAGTAGACTGAAGCAAAATGTGCGTTGAACATGTCCGCCTGTTTCAGGTCATCTGTTGTTAGCTCTCCTTCCCCACTAGATAGAGGACCTACACTTTCCTTCATCTTTCTCTTGCTCCAAATATATTCTAGAACCTCTCCTTACTGCCATATATGTACCTTGCTAGGTGTAACTCATTATGCATTGTCTGACATTTAAATTAGGTTGTGTCTAGAGGACTCACCTAGGTTTGGGCCTCCTTTGCTTGGCATTGTACAGACTTTATAGTGAAAGACAGTCCCTGCTGTAAAGCTCACAATTTAAAAGGCAAGACACTACAGGTGGCTGAGACAAAGAAGCGAGGCGGTGTGGAATGGCAGGTGAATGCCGCTGTTCACAGATCCCTGGCAGTTACGGCAGCGCTGATTTGTTTAGTAGTGGACGAGCCAGACGGGAATGGGTAAAGATGGTAGAATATGTGTAGTTCTATGGAACCCATTTTAAAGATCTATAGGAAAGGCTGCTCCATAGGTATAAAAGAAAGACCAGAAGTGCACAGTTCTCGATGGAGAAGTAATAAGATCATAGGCATCTCAGTATCTTTTCTGTGTTCTACAAAATGCCCTTTTATAATGCAGAGGTAACAAAGTCCTGTGGGACCTTAAAGACTAACTATAAAGTTTTGAAGCATAAGCTTTCGTGGGCTAATACCCACTTCGTCGGATGCAAGCAGTGGAAGTGTACAGAGGCAGGTATAGAAAGGTAGGCAAGAACCAGGTGGGAGGTAACAAGGTTAGTCCAATCAGGCTGAACCAGCTTGTTATCTCCAATCAGGGAGGGTGGGGTATTCTTCTAGCAGTTGAATGGGGGGGAGGGGGTGTATTGTCTGTGCAGTGTTGCAGTTGGAGAAAGGGACAACAGGTATAAAACCAGCCCAGTTAATTCCATCTATATAATCAGTGATGATGATCTAATAACAAAGAAAAGGAATGTGGGCCTGGATGAATGTAAACATGGTCTGGAAACACCCAGACTTAGGCCTGGTCTAAACTAAAAAGTTAAGCTGACCCAGCTCAAAAATCCACTCTGCTCCTAGTTACACCACCTTAACCTTTGGTGTAGATAGCGCTAGGTTGACAGAAGGATTCTTCTGTCTACCGCCACACGGGGAGGTGGATTAACCCCTCCCTTCGGCATTAACAGTCCCCCAAACAGCCTCTAATTACCTCCCACACAGCCCTAGTGTTTCAGAGCATCCTGACCTTGTACCTCCCTAGCTGTTGTTCATGGATTATTTAGAGTGCACATTGCGCCTGATGACTTCCTACCCTGTTTTCTAAAAGTTCAGGGTTTTTTTCCTGGGGAGCTGTACCAGGTTAAATCCAGAACTAATCTCTTATTAACCCTTTATAGTGGGACAAGTAAGGATTTGATTTAGTTTTGGGGTGGACTGGGGAAGATTCACTGCAGTCCTCCACCTCCTACTCCAACATGTGCATGTACTCTGTACCTGATGTTGGCCTCCCCTAGAGGCGTGTACAGCTGCGTACACCTACATTGTTATCCTCCACCTTTGTATTATCCTAAACTGCCATGGGTTTAGAACTAGGCCCTGCAAGTTCCGATGCCAAGAAGCAATTCTTAGTGCATGAAATTCACCCCTGTGCAGAGGGCCACCACAAGATCTATGCTTCACTTGGTTGTCGAGTGCCGGGCCTCTACATGGCGTGAATCTTATCTGCTATGAATAAACGGCTGGTTGGGTTTGGAGTGAGTTTGGGAGGTTTTGCCTGGTATTTCCCCCTCCTTACAAATGGCATTTCAGAGCCATCTGCTGTCAGCATTTGTTCTACAAGATTCCCCCTACCTCTGAGTAATCCCAGCAGGAGAGAAGCCCAGGACTGAGACCCCTACACTAAGCATTGCTGTTGACTGGCCATTTATGTCTAGAGAAACAGTTGGCCCCTTCTTACTAACATCTCTGCACCTCACGTGCCTTTGAGTCACAGCCGCTTGCTTTGCTGACACAAACAGGTTTTACTCCTGGGGAGCCGATACAGCTATGGGAGAGCAAGCCCGACTCTTTTGCTTGGTAAAGCAGCAGCAAGATGTGTCCGCGAAGTGTGGAGGAGATGTTGCTGAGAAATAACAAAGGTAGCACTTCAGTGAGATGGATCAGTTGCTTTCCTGATTCTAAGCACACTTTGCACCTGACTTATGTTAAATTAACTGTTCAATATCAGATATAGTCCCAGATAAGAATGAAATATGAAGCATGGAGTTTGTACACACAGCCAGCCTTGACTTTAGTGGATTTTGGTTTGGGCTCATAATGTGTCTGAACTCTACTCACCGTGAGTAGTTCTTCCCTCTACAGGAAGGGAGAAATATGCCCATGCGGCCTGCATTGCAGACTATCCCTATCACTCAGTTCTTTGCCTTGGTCGCACTGTGCAGGTACTTCCCATGCCCTCCCCTCCCAGGAAGCCAATCAAATAGTTGGTTTATGAAATTAGTGTATAGTCATCCTGGGCGGATTTGCTTGGGTCTCATAAGTAAGAAGTGCAGCCAGTGGAACTCATAGAGCCAAATGGGAAGCCCCTCTGCAACCTCCAGTCCATCTCCTCTTAACTAGCTGTGGGGGGGAGTGAGAAGGGAGGGGGGTCAGCAGGAGAGAAGAGGAGGTGGTGTCCTGTGCAGACTGATAGTGATTCTTAATTGGCCCTCTCAAGCAAATTCCTATTAGGCAAAGTCACTTCCTGCAGTACTGTAGCTGTCTTGCTACAAGTGGGAGACATCTACCATTCTAGTAGAAGCTGACCAATTAGGAAGGCTACAGAAATACCTGGGGGGAGGGATCTGGTGGGGAGCCATGCAGTATACTGTCGCTCAGCATGTAACAATAAAGGTTCATTTCCCACAGGCTATCACATGTATAGGGCAGGATTTTGTTGTTCTTGATTGAGATCTGGTTCTCAGCCACATTAGCACCGCAAGGAATATTTTATAGTCCCCAAAACAGTCAAGCTAGCTTCCCACAGACACACATGTGTGAGTCTGTGCGCCAGCCTATTACACAATGGCACCGATGCAGCTGTGCCACTGTAGTGCTTCTAGTGTAGACCCTCTCCCACCAACACAGCGCTGTCCAAACTGGCGCTTAGGTCAGTGTAATCTACGTCACTCAAGGGAGTGGCTTATTTGCACCCCTGAGTGGCATAAGTTATATCAACCGAAGATGTAGTGTAGCCCGTAGTGTCACTGGGGAATAATGCTTACTTCAGGGCTTGAAAAAAACCACTTGCCAACTTCCCCTAGTGAGTGAAAGTCTGGCAGGGGGGAGACCCAAACTATCAATTTCTGAAGAAGCTGAGCATTTGTCTTTTCAAAACATTGACCTTTCAATCCTCCTGTTCCAATGGTGCCATGTTGCCTGCAGATAGGCCATTCCAGAGTCTTCCTGCTGTCAGAGCTAAACCTATGCGGCAAGAGCAGGAAGTGCACACTGGTCAGTTTCACTGCAGTCATTCAGAATCTTGCAGGCCGCCGTGGAGCTGATCAGAACCATGTTCCTGGCAGTCCTGCTGCAGCTGGTGAAGCTCTGAGTAGCCACAGAGGCAGGTGCTATTCATAAGGAAGGAGGATCCAAAAATGTGGACGGGGGGAGAGGGCAGGGCCTGGTATACACCTGTAAATTACATTGCACACACTGTAATGTAGTTCGGTCGATCTAACCCTCTCACTGTAGATGCAGCTAGGTCGAGGGAAGAATTCTTCCATCAGCCTCGCTACCATCTCTCGGAGAGGTGGATTAGCTACAGCAATGGAAAAACCACTTTCATCGATGCTATAACGTAGGTGCTTTCTGTAGCAAGAGCTACGGCACTGGAGCTGTGCTGCCGTAGCCGCTGTAGTGTAGACACACCCTTCAACCATCCGAGCACCACCACTCGCAGCATCTGGGAGCCTGGGCAGGAGGAAGGGCAGCAGACCGAAGCCTCACCCCCACCACTTGCAGAGCTGTCAGGACACTTGACGGCAGGTTCCTAGTGATTTGTCATGCCCTGGTTTACCACAGTCTGAAATAATAACCCTTTGCCTGTCTTTAGCAGAAAGATGGCTCAGGGGCTAGGGCACTAGCGTAGATCTTGGAGACCTGGGTTCAACTCCTGGCTCCGCCACAGACTTCCTGTGTGACCTTGGGGGTGTCATTTCACTGTGCCTTTCTGCCTCAGCCCCCCATCTGTATAATGGGGATAATAGCAATCCCCTATCTCACAGGGATGGTGTGAGGATAAATACATTAAAAGACTGGGAAGCGCTTTTGAGATCTGCTGATTAAACCTGCTATTAGCATTATTTAGCACCTTCCATCTGAGAATCACAGGGTGTTTGACTAACATGTTAACTTGGGAGGGGGGCTAAATATCATCCCTATGTGACAGATGGGGAAATTGAGGAACAGAGGGGAGGCAGTGACTTGCCCAAGGTCACACACTGAATCAGTGGCAGGATTAGAAATGGAACCACTGACTCTACTGAGTTCATTTGCCCCAAATCCATGCTGCTTACCCACTGAACTCTAAACCCAAGTGATCTAAGCCCTAGAGATACCTTCCACAGTGAGTCGGAGCTGTTGCAGAACAGAGTGTGTATTCACATGTGTGTGCATGTGAATAAATAGCCATGGGTCTGTATGATGAATGGGGAATTCTGCAGAGCGATACCCAGAACTGTGTGGGGCTTGTGGGTTACTTGACTGTCACAGTCGGTAGCTCTACAAACATCGATGACTTGGCATTTTAGGATTTCTGAGGGTGGGAGGAGGTGAGTGGATGAGCACGTGAATCGGGGTGGGGGGTGGGGGGGAATGACTCAGCGGCAAGGGGCATGTGGGGATAAGGGGAAGGAGATGTATGCAAACAGTCAGGAGGACTTTCGTCAAGAGCAGCTGCAAAGTGAAACCCGGGGGAAGCTAACTGGGAGCGAGGATTAAACGGAGGAACTCCTCCAGGGGCAGTGAGGGTCTTCCCGCTCCCCAAGGTAAGAGAGCACATTGGGCTCGATGTGGGGAGCTGGGGATCAATTTCTACAGGCAGCCTCTCAGCTTGGAGTTTGCTCCTGTTCTCCCAAGATCTGTGCTCTGCTCTGCTTGTTGTTCACACAGCACATAGGGAGGCGAAGGTTATTTGGGGGCTGAAAATCCAGCCAGGTCCTTTGTCTGTTTGATATGCTGTGTTCTCCCTTCACTGTGTCCTCCCCGGTGCTGTCCTCTAATGCTTGTCATGAGCAGACTGGATTTGTTTGGAACAAGAATGTATAATATCTTTGACATGGGCTCCCAAGCCAAGGCTCTGTGCACCAAGCTCAGCCCTGAGCAAACTTCCAACCTACTCACAAGACCTTCTAATGGAGTCACTCACCCCACTGTCCTGGCGCCTGAGGTATGAGGCCAGAAATTGATTTGAACTCCCCCTTAGAAGGATGTCCTCTTCCTCGCAAGGGTTCTGAGCCAGCAGCCTAACACCATGGGGGGAAGCGAATCCAGGAAGCACACGGGGAACCGAGCCAGGGGATCCATTACAGAATGATAACCGAGTGGAACATTTCTGGCTGTTGTCAAGCAGGAGGACATTAGCTTCTTCTAAGAGGGACAGCTAAGTGCAGGGTCATAAAGATGGGCCCAGCCTGATCCAATAACGGGCGAGTGAGCAGATAATCAGATGGTGTCCTGGGAAGAGCCAGGAGTAGGCACTGATGAATTTACCTGGATAGCCTTTGAGGCTGTGATCTAGGCATCCAGTTCAAAACCATTGTGTGCTCTGAAACACAAGGGGCCACTTCCATGCACCCAGCATGGTGCTAAGCTCAGACCCTGGTCTGTCTGCTCTGCAGTAAAACACCTGCAGCTGACCCACATGGGCTGCCTTGGGCTGGCAGAGCGCAGGCTGTGGGGCTGCACATTTGCAGTGTGGACATTCAGGCTTGTGTGGGACCCTCCCCCATTGAGAAGGTGGGGTGGGCCCACTGGCCAGGGCGAGCCGTTGCTGTTAAATTGCAGTGGTGATGGACCCCTAGAAGCTGGAGTCAGTCCACAAACTAGGCTGACTGGTGGCGAGGTGTCTCATGGGGGCCGCAGAGATCGGTGTTGAGTCTGTTGTTTGACATTTCATCTCCAAAGCACTGTGTGCACCATACTAGAGGCAGGACTGCGTGGTGTTATTCTCCCACCCTTACAGGTAGGGAAATTGGTCAACAAAGAGGTGAAGGGCCTGGCTTTCAGAAGTGCTGAGCACCCACAGCTCCAGATGAGATCAATGGGAGCTGCAGGCAATTAGCACCTGTGAAAAACCAGTCCCCAGGAGACTTGCCCAATGCACCACAGTGTTTCATTGACAGAAGAATTCAGCAGTTCCGCTCCCAGTGCTGTGCCTTGATCTGAGGCCACTGTGCTTTTCTTTCACCCTAGAGACCTGGGAGGCGGTAAACGTCTGTTAAAGGGGCAGCTGATGCTAAATTCGGAGGAGGGTGGAATACTCCCGATGACGGACACTGCGGTGTAATGGGCCGGAGAGCCGCCTGCCCCCATGCACAGAGCTGCAGCTTGGCTAGTAATGCCAGGGGGTGTGGAGGTGATGCTCCATCTCTTTGAGGTTCTGGTGCAGGCACCCGTGGGATACTGAGCATAGTTACCCCAGGGTGGAGAGGCCCTAGTGAGATCATTTCTGCACCCCTAGAGCTAGGAAAATGCCAGGTGTGGAAGGTGGGAGGGAGTTAGAAGAGTGAGAGAGGCTCTGCTCCTTGGGAGGAAAGAACTGAGTGCAAATAGCTTGGCTGGATGCCAGCTGTGCCCAAGGGGGCAGCGGGTTTGTTTAGAGGCCCAGGAAGGTAGAACTAGGAGTAAGGGAATAAAACCGAGCAGAAGAAAGTGTAGGTTGGATGGCTGTAGTATTCCTAGTGCTGACCTCTCTGCAGCAGTCTGAGCAGGGAAAGTTTGTATCTTAAAACTGAATGGGGGAATAGACTGTAGGTAGCCATCCTGCCCTGGGCCTGGGGATATTTGCTAGAAGGACCAAAGAGGGGTTTTATCTGGATCTCTGATTCTGCCCCTCACATCCACGTACCCTACTTCTCGTGATGCAGATACCATGGCTGGATCTGGCTCCCTGTCGTTTGTCCCACTTGACCTCCGTGAAGTCGCGGACCAGTGGGTTTACTCAAGGTGTTCACCGGCTGGGCTGCAAAGCTCTGCCCGTGTGCCATCCAGGAGTGGCAGCCAGCCACTCGCTGCTGTGCCCACTGGTGGAGCGCATGTTTCCGTGCTCTGGGATTCCTCGGGATGCCAGTGTGATGACGTAAGAGAGGGCACGCTGCCAGGGCTGAAATTCCATCCCGCCTGCTCGTTCACAGGTCTGTGGCAAGATGAAAGTGACAGGAATAGAGCGTAAACAAGCCGGCAGGCTGGAGGTGGTGGTGCCCTCACCCCCGGGATCCTTGTACTTCTCCATTTCAGACTGTGGTGGATTATATATAACCCAGGAGCTGGTTGGAGGGGGATGGGCTTGCCTTGCGGGCACTGGCCCTGCTGATATCTGGGCTTGTCTCTCTCACAAGCTGGCCTGTGTGGGGCATGCAGCTCCCTATTCCCTTGGCTTAATGTGGCCAGGGAACAGCAGCAGTGATCTCATTGCAATCAGAGGCGTGTTCCCTCCAGTGTTTCAGTGATGTCCGTCCAAAGCCGTGTTGTGCAGCATTTCCTGCCCCATTACTGCTGGTCACCCGGGTGTGCAAGTGCTGAGGCACTCGCCTGTCTCCTCCGTTCCTTTTGCTCCTTGAGCCATCCAGAGAGGTCATGGTCCCTGACGGGGGAGGTGAAGGAGCTGAGTGATACCAATGGATGGATCTGACAGGAGCAGAAAGGAGAGAGCTTGGGGCATGATGGGTTCTCAGCCTGGGAGCTGCAAGCCTCCCCCGCTTCCCTTTCCTCATTACCACCTGGGAAGGGGATCTCCGCTAGATCTTGCTTAGCGTGGTTGTCATCTTAGTATGGAGCTCATGATATGGAAAATAACCCCTTGGAATAGCGCTTAGCACAGGAGGCCGTGAATCAAGATACCTGGGATGCCTTAGCTGTGCCTGAGACTCTTCATCTATGGGCGAGGGGTACTGCCACATGGTGGGGGGGAGCGATGCTTCACTCAGAGTCGGTGGGCCCTGCAAGACACCCGGGGAGCAAGGATGTGCTAGAGAGACACAAAACCTTTGTTCTGTTGGCACACGCACGGCTCGGGAGCGGGCCATGCTAGGAAAGGGAGGTAGCCAGCTGGAAGCTCCTGGTGGGTGGAGGGGGGGTAGGTAGTTTTTAGCAGCTTTTTTGGAGTCTGGCAGTGGCTTTCATTGTCTGAAAGCTCCTGACCCCAGGAGCGCTGGCACTGAATCATCCCGCTCCTGGACAGACAGCAGCATCGGTGTCTTCTGGGCTCTGCTCCTAGCAGGGAGTGTTCGGTGTGTGAGAAATCTGGTTGGTTCTGCCAAGCTTGAGGGCAGGAGGCAGAGGAAAAGCTGAGCAGCAGAAACTCGGTCTGGAGAAGACTGGACTGACCTGAGTGAGCACAGGGGACAATACCCACCCTGCCAGCTCTCCCCATTCCTTCACCCTCCCGCACCAGCAGCAAAAGGCGAAGCACCTTCATAAAAGATTCTCGCCTGATCTCTTGCAGGGTATATTTTTTTGCTCTGTTATTGGATACCCAGATAAAGATGTCCGGAAGCTGCTTTTCTGTTGCATGGTAATGAAGTCCTCGTTTTAGCGGCAGGTATCCTCTTCTAGAGAGAATGCAGACAGCTTTTCTGATGATTGCAGCTCTTGGGGCAAATGATCAGACACAGCTCAAAGCGCCACGAGGCCCTTTGACCCTCGCTCACAAAGCTTCGGGGCAGGCTGATTTATTTAGACTTTGGAGTTACTTCCTTTCAGAATACCCAGGAACAGTTGCATAGCAAGCAAAGCACACGCATTTGATGTGGGATATTGTCTCTAGGGATCTAACTTATTGCACAGCTAACGTTTGAGAGCTGAAACAGAGTCTTCAGTCGGGGCTTGCCCCTACTAGGGGGAAATGGTTGTGTTGTTTAAAATTGTGGTCGCTAACGCTCCTAGTGTAGGGAGACAAGGTGGCTAAGGTAATATCTTTTATTAACCCAGCTTCTGCTGGTGAATGAGACAAGCTTTCAAGCACCCCAGAGCGCTTCTTCAGGCTCTGTGGCGCTCTAAAGTTTGTATCTTTCAGGAACAGATGTTAGTCCTGATTAAAGATATTACTCCACACACCTCCTCTCTCCTGCTCTGGGACCAACACGGCTACAACATTGCAAACAATCATACTGTAGCCAGGACAAGTCCTGGTTCATCATGTAACAACAAACGTGGTGAGCTATTATGTTTCAAAGAAACACCTTTCTTCTAGGGCTATCAATTGCAATTAACTCAAAAAAATTAATCACCATTTAAAAATATTAATTGTGGTTAATTGCACTGTTAAACAATAGAATACCAATTGAAATTTATTAAATATCTGCTTCAATTCACCTTTGGTAAATTAAATGACAAAAGAATAATTCATTTTCTGATCTAGCTGTAAGTTAATTGCGTGAGTTAATTAACGGGGCTGCGATGAATTGATAACTTAACACATTAGTTGTTATATGATGAACCAGTCCTTGCCTGAGTAGGACTTGTTTTGTTCCTAGCATGGCAGAAGGTGTGTGTCTAGTGCTGCTTGGTTAATGGCCTCACAAAAAGGTAAGACCCCAATTCGGGAAAGCACATTAGCACATGCTCAAGTCCATCTTGAGTCAGGTGAGCATTTAACTTGATGCATGTGCAATGTGTAAGGTTAAGCATGTATTTGAGAGCATTCCTGGATGGGGATACTTTCCTTAATCTGGGAGCCTGGGGTGGGAGGTGCTACCCAGATGACAGGGCTTTCCACCCGGAGCAGGTGGCCTAGAGGGGACCACGGAGCTGTACGGTGCCCCTCCCTGTGCTCTCCAGGCTGTGTTCTGCCCTCGCATCATGGCCAGGGCTTTCCATGGGAAGCAAGGGTACTGGGATGTGCCAGGGCAGGACACAGCCCAGAGAACACAGGGAGGAGATACTGTGCTGCCCCAGGGCTTCCTTACAGAGCTGCAGCCCCGTGAACCCGCCTGTGGATGGGTCTCCGCATGTCCCGGCACTTCCTTGCCTGACTGCAGTACTGCAAAGCTGCCTCTCGCTCATTGGCAACTGCTGGATAATGGTGATATTTTGCCGCTCACAGGGAGAGCGAATAGGTGGAATCTCCTGTAATAAGCAGTAATCGCGTCTGCTTTATTTCTCGGCAGTAATTAATCTCTCGGCATGCTACAAGCCAGCGATGCCTTCCCTGGGTGCAGCTTCCGTTAACGTATGTATGTCTTGGTGACCGTCACTTCCGTAGTGAGACCAGAGGAGGGATTGTACTAGGCAGTGATGTCTCAGGC
The DNA here is from genome assembly GCA_032164245.1 of Sternotherus odoratus. NCBI lineage: Eukaryota > Metazoa > Chordata > Testudines > Kinosternidae > Sternotherus > Sternotherus odoratus. The sequence goes on from JAVMKO010000003.1 coordinate 120,148,141, forward strand.
TAGAAAGGCCGGTCTCTCACTTTCTCACACAGTTATTTCCTATAATGTGTGTGGCGCGTCTCCTGATCCAGCCTCACGTTTGGCCTTGGATGAAACCTCAGAGCAAGGATGTGGCATCTGAAACTCCCGCATGCATGCACAAGGAGTAGATTTGTCTCGGTTCCCAGGAAATTCACTGCCTGTCACTAGGCCTGGCTGCTGTCTTGGGGGGCTGTTTAGACCAGGTGTACTGATCCTTCTGCCAGTCACTGAGCGACATTTGGTATCTCTTGCCTCCCTGCCCTCGAGGCCAGGTGGATTGCTCCATTCAGCGCTTTAGGGAGGAATGGGGAGGGTATGCAGCCCTTGGCATTTTATGGTGCCAGGAAATTCCCAGGCTGCCAGGAGATCTCTCTTCCCCACCCCACCACGGGTAACACGAGAGGAAGCCTGGCAGAGGTGGGTAGGATTACGAGGCGGATGACTGTCTCACCAGACTGTCAAACTGTTCTGGTTTCTCTAACGTGGTGAGAAAGCCAGGCTCTAGGGCAGAGAGGCAAAGCGGGGGCTGAGCTCCCTCCCGAGGCAGGGTGTTTACATGCAGGCCATCACTGCAGTCCTGCCCTTCGCGTCGAGTGCGAAGTGAGGTATAGTGGGTGCAGGGAGCTCTGAGGGACAGGAACCTTTGAGTGGCACATGGCGCTGGCACTGAGCTGGCACAGAAGTCCAGCATGACCTGGCTTCAAGGGACAGGTCACCCTGTGTTCACTACCTGTTCTCCCTCAGGGCTGGGCACCCGGGAGCCCATAGAGCAGGTACTTCATATTCCGTGCTTAAGGAACAAGCCTGGCAGAGCAAGAGGAGGGAGCTCTGAGGTTCCTTTGTACGTGATCCCCTGCTCAGCTGCTGCTGAGGAAGCCTGGCTTGAGGTATCCTGTCATGACTCCTTTGTGCCCTAGGCACTGCTGGGTTGGTGATCTCAGTGAGCTTCGAGACCCCTTCCCCCCCTTCAGGCCAATGGAAAGGGCCTGTGATTGGAGGCAGCAGTTCTGTCCGCCTGTCTGGTGTCCTGGCTCTGACAAGGACTACTGCTGGGTGCATTGAAGAAAGGTGCCAAAGTTCCATGCTGCATTGCGCTGTTATGTCCTCTTTGGGGTTGAGGAGCAAGTGGCCTCCTAACCTCACCTGTCAAGGCCCCGGAGCGTGGTCCTTGGTGTTCTCTCCACAGTAGTGTCCCTCGTTGGCAGGGGTGCAAAGCTTCTCCTTCAAAATGAGCACAGTTCGAAGTTTGACTTAAGACTGCGCCTTTGACCTCTTTCTGTCTTTCCATGGGCCCAGGTTCAAGTGACAGGCCCGGGTCTGAGTGGAATCACCCCACTTTTCGACTGAGTCTCCAGGCTACAGCACCTCTGGGTACTAACCAGGAGTCCTCAGCAGCACCGGCTGGGTGTGGCGCCTGCAAGGGACTTCCCTTCAGGAGCTGTAACCTGTCATAGCACCTGGGGAGCCTCAGTCATGAACCACGACTCCTTTGTGCTAGGCACTGTATAAACGCAGGGGGGGGGAAAGACACACCCCGCCCCAAAGAGTTTACAGTCGAAGTACCATTACAGCCCCTGTAGTCTGAATTCTTTGTTCTAGAACGCTACTGGCTTTAGAAGAAAAAAATGATTGAGCAGCTTACAGGGTAATGGGAACCTGAACAATTCACAGTATTTGCAAAGGGGGGATGTGATAAAGCGCAGCTAATCAGGTGAACTTGGTGGCTTTCTGGTAGCATGACAGATGGCATGGCTGACGGGAAAGCGACAGGTGGATGTATTTGGAATTGAGTAAAGTGTTTGATTCCGTGACTCATGAAACTGAACACTCCAGGTTTAATGGAAATCAGCTCAGCTATGATGCTGTCACGTGGACTGAAAAGTGGCTGAAGGATCACAAACAAAAGGAAGCAGTTGGGTGGGAAGGCTTTGTCTTCGCTGCTTTAAAAAAAGCGGTATTTTTACTGCGGGATAACTAATACGCATTAGCTATCCTGCAGAAAAATACTAGTAGAGACAAGGTACCTGTAGTTTTTACTGTAAGGGGAACTAGAGGAGGTCAACCATGGCCCAGAGAATAGTGTTGATCTTGCCTAGCTACATCGTACCTTTGTGTCCACTAAGATTTAACAGCGAAAGAATATCACGTTAGTTATCTTGTAAAGAACCCCATCTTTTTGGCCGTGAAGACATAATCAAAGTGGGAGATGCCACGTGAAGACTGAAGGGAGCTGTGTTATTTCTGGTCATGGTAAATATTTTCACTGATGTACTAGAGGGAGGAGTAAACAAGGCATGAATGACGTTCATAAGGGATATTAAACTGGGAAGAGTGAGAATGCCAATGAGGACAGGAAATCCAAAGGATTTAGAGAAAACTGAAATATAGGCAGGAATTAACTGAGATTGACCATGGAGAGGAAATGGCCCCAATACATCTGAGAAGAATCCAGAACAGTAATGGCTAAAAGACTTCAGGCTGACAGCAGATTGACAGGAATCTACAAGGAGAGATGGTAGAGAAGACGACCTTTGCATGCAGAGGCTTTAAGCCACAGTACAGCTTGGATTCACCCACACCTGGAATCCTGCATTGCATTCGGGGAACCTTTAGCAGAAAGCTATTGAGAGATTGGTGGGAGTTCTGCAAAGAGGAATTAAAATGTCTAGTGGTCTGGAGGATCCGAAAAGAGCTAAAAATATGTAGCTCAGATAGCCAACAATTACAAGAGGGAATGAAATGTACTACAGTAGACTCTCCATTATCCCGGATGATAGGGAAAAAATTAATTCTGGTTAATAAAATCCCGGTTAATCACCATCCATAGGAAATATGGGGGGGAGGGGTTGGTTCACCAGCCACCCTGCGCCAGGGAAAGGGGGTGTTGGTTCACTGGCTGCCCTGCGCCCTTTTTTGGTGTGTGTGCTTGAAGCGGCAACAAAGCCAGAGCCGCCCTGCGAGTTACGCGTATTTATTTATTTTTTGACATCCTGGTTAATCCACATCCTGGTTAACCCAATCCTGGATAATCAAGAGTCTACTGTAATTATATGAAGCTCATGACTTTGACAAGCAACTTGTGATTTTGGGTGCCCAAGTTGATTTCACAATGAGTCAAGCACCTGGCCTCGAGCAACCCAGCACTTTTAGGGGTCTCAAGTTGAGCACCCAAAAACATGAGTCCCTTATGAAAATTGTGGCTGAACTGTGCAGACACAAAGGAGGGAGAGGAATTTGTCTGGCACAAGGGGATTTAACTTGGAAAAAGTGGGGTGAAATTAAGAAAGGGAACTGTTACTTTAGTCTGAATCTCCACCAAAAAAAAAGAAAAAAGAAAAATCTTCCTGACCGTGAAATGTGTCAGGCTGGGAAATAATCTCCCAAAGGCCCCTTCAGGCCGCTCTGACCAGAGCTCTAGACCTTGTACTGTAGGGCAAAGTCCTGTACCAGGCACCAGCGATGGGTTAGATTTCTAAAAGCTCTTCTCTGTGTCTGTGGATGTGTCTACAGACGGCAATCAGAATTGGTGTGACTGCAGCATGTGTAAACGTTCCTGACTAGCTTGGATCTAGCTATTTATTTAAAAAGAACGACAACAACAAAAAGCAGCAAAGCCCAGGACTTGTAGCTGTGCTGGGAACGAGACGTCTGGGGCCTGACCCACAGCCCGCTAAGTCCATGGAGTGATTTCTATGGAAGTAATGTTTAGTTCTTATATGATGCTTTACTAGGTTCTGCCTAGTCCTACCTCCTTTCCAGCCACCATAGGGCTGTTCCCTCTGTATACTATCCAGTGCTTTGTCCAATCTAGTTCTAAATATCCCAAGTGATGGGGTTTCTGCTGCTCATCTTCACAAATTACTCCTCAGCCTAGCAGACTGCATTTCTCCCTACTCCCTCCAGCTTGACAATACTTCTCTAACACTGAATTGCCCAGCAGTGTATGCTGGGTTTTGGGGTCAGATCACAGCTAAACCATATTGTATGGGCAGCTCCAGCCATCCTGTGATGCCTCCTTGCCGGCAGCCAAAATGATCCTTGCTCTTTCTTCTTGCTGCTGGCTTGCATTAGAGGCTCCTGGCTAATTAGCAGGCTCAGCCATTTGCAAGCCTCCGAATCAGCTACTCAGAGCCATACTGTTCTCCCCAAGGAATATTCTTAATGGGCAGTGTCTTCCTGCTCTGTGTGACTTGCAGTCTCTACGTTCTCCACAAAGTTCCATTGAGTGAGTTCACCAGGCCCACTGCTAACAGAGTGGAAAGGTTCCCAGAATGTGCCAATCATCATCAGCTCCATTGCCGCAACTGGGCAGCAGTTCTGTGCTCTCTAGGTACCTCTGCACTGTAATTAGAGACCCACAGCTGGCCCGTGGCAGCTGACTCGGGCTCCTGGGGCTCGGGCTGTTTAACTGGAGTGTAGGTGTTCAGCTCAGGCTGCAGCCCCAGCTCTGGGACCTTCCCAGCGTCCTAGACCCCAGGCTTCAGGCCCAGCCCAAAGGTCTACACTACAGTTAACAACCCCCTAGCCGGAGCCCTGCGGGACTGAGTCGGGTGACAAGGGCCAGCCACAGGTTGTTAATTGCCGTGTGGACATGTCCTCCGTGGCCTGAGCATTAGTGTACCAGCAGTAGTGCATCAGAGGAGCCTGTGTGACTGTAAGTTCACAGGAGACGGGGAGAGAGAGTTCCCCACCTGTTCCTGCAGCCCCCCTGGCATGCTGGCTGGCTGGCCGCTTTGTGGTTTCTGGATAGCTCAGTGGTTTGAGCATTGGCCTGCTAAATCCAGGGTTGTGAGCTCAGTCCTTGAGGGGGCCATTTAGGAATATGGGGCAAACATCTGTTGGATGATTTAATTGGGGATTGGTCCTGCTTTGAGCAGGGCATTGGACTAGATGATCTCCTGAGGTTCTCTTCCGACCCTGATAGGCTGTGAATCGGGACATGCTAGTCCAGCACTCGGGCGCCTTGCAGAGAGGTTAGGACGATGGCTATCCTGGCTGCTGTTCCAAAGTGCCTGAGCCCCACACTTTCCAGAGTGTGCATCCGTCTGTCTCGCTCCCAGATTCCCAGCTGGAGCGAGGGCCAGGATTCTAAGGTTAGCTGAGGAGCAAAACAGAGCTGTGAGATACTGGAGTCTGGAGGGAGGAGGCTGCTCTTTTTATTGTGCGCACGGCTTGCTCTGCGCCACAATGGAGTTCAGTCCCGGGTTAGACCGTCTCCTCAACAAGTAGCTCATTGTTAGCTGCCCTGTCAGGGCCCGTCTGGTGCCAGCTCCTGCTGCCTAGAATGCCAATGACTTGACGTGCATCTCACTGAATGGGAGTCGGCCTCTCTTGCCTCTGTGTCTCAGACCGCAAGGTGCTGGGCTGAGGAATTTCACTCAATCCTCTCCAACCTCTCTCCTTCTCCCTCCCCACCCCCATTCACCTTGCCTGCTGCTCAGTGCTGGGATGGAGTCTATAGACTAGCAGAGCCAGTGATGCTAGAACTATTTGATGCTCTGGGCAGGGGAGACCTGTACTGGTTAATTTCTGCAGCCTAGGGGTTGGCGTTAGATCTGGGGATGTTCCAGAGCACTGTAGATTAGTGGCCTGGCCTGAGATCTGTGAGTGGACCTGACTCTGGGATTCAATCTTTGTTTTTGTTGCCTGCAGATAGATGCCTGGGAAGGTGTGAAAGTGTTAAAGGCCCCAGTGAGGGTGCATTCCCAATACAGAGAGACTGCTGGTCTGGAGGAACTCAAGAGATTAACTGCTGTGGAATATGAGACCGTTATAAGCTCTCTCTGCAATGCTACCCCAGGGCCTTGGCGCTTTTGTGCCCGGCGTGGTGGGCAGTGTTATTCATTATGAAAGGATGTGTGTTGATGAATGGTTATGTGTATTTGACAATCCGCTTGGCATGTAAGGGGCTATTACAGCTGTAAACAGGTCTATATGAGAGGAGCAGGGTGGTCAGGGGGCGGAGTGCAGGATGGAGACTTGGGAAAACTTGGTTCGATTCCTGGCTCTGCCATACATTCCTCAGTTTTCTGCTCTGTGAAATGGGGGCAATGATCCTGCCCTACATGCCCTGCTGGAAAGCTAAAGCTAAATTCATTGTCTAGGCAGCGCTTTGGTGTCTGGGGCCGGAAGGGCTGGAGGAGGAGTGATTCTAAAGTGCTGCCACCAACAGCCCCTCCCTCTGCCCTTCAGCTGGCTCTTGAAGTTATGGAACTACAGAAAAGTAACCAGTTGCAGTGACCCAGTGTGGGTGGAGTTGGGCCCCCACTACAACAACAAGGGTAGGCTAACGTGCCCATTACCTTCTCCTCCCACCCTCCTTCTCTCGTGGCAGAGCCTGAATCCCGTAGTACCCCCCATTGTCTGAGCTTACGGACAGTAATAATGACCCAGGAGGGGTTCCCTGGAAGTGGCTGGGAGAGCCCCTGGGCCGGGCAGCTATAGAAGGTTATAAAATGTAGATAGGGGAGTGAGTCTCTTCTCCCCGCCCTCTGCCCCACCCTTGCAGTTTCCAGTGAGGTTTCTACAAGGAATTTGTAGAGGCTGGATCATCATCTCTCCCCCCCCGTCCCCCCCCCCCCCCGGCTGGGAGGGTGAAATATACTCTGGATAATGGCCACACATTGTGAATTGTGACACAGACGAATGAATTATGCCGTTAATGCCCGTGCAGCACTGAGCATTCTCATCCTTACGGTTGCCACCTCACTGCTCTGGCCCATTTCCTCCACATGCTGGGCCCTGCCTCCGGCCCCCACCCCAGACATGCACAGGTCTCAGTGGGCTCGATGCCAGGCTGCAGAGTGTGATGCTGGGTGCTTTCCCCTGTGCTGTGTTGCTGTGGACATCTGTACTTCCTGGGCTGCGGCTTGCAGCCCTGGGGGTGGGGGAAGGCAGGGCTGAGAGGCCAGTTCCCTTGACAAATGGTTCTGTGTTCCAGGGCAGAGCTGCACCTGGGGAAGTGTCAGACGTCAGGGATGGGGAGTTTGAGTGCAAAGATGGGCCTCTCTTGCTGCAACATGGGCTGTTTTTATTTTTCATAGTAGGAGGCATGCCCCCAAATCCCAGAGCGGCACCCCCGACAAACCCCCCATATTTACTCACACACGCACCTTTGCCTGGCCTGAAACAGTCCATCTGATCTATGGGTCCCCTCTGGAGGCATGTGGTGTGCATTAAGCCCTAACCAATGCCCTTGTGACTGACACTGTCCTGTGTCCACATTGTTGTTGTTCCTGGCGTCCCTGGAGCTGCCCTGGATGATGATCTCAGCTGCACAGCCCCAGGCCAGTAGCATGAACTCTGCAATAGCCAAGCACAGTAGGGAGCAGAGAGGTAGGAGCAGTCTTAGGGGAGCTGCCCGGAACTGGTAGACCCAGTCTGTTTGGGGCAGGGTCTGTATCCTGGTTAGTAGGGCAGCTCATCATGTCTGTGGAACGTGTCTGTGTCTCTCTGTCACGGCAGCTGATTGCCAGGAATGACATGCAAGGTTTGACCCCGATTCCCATCCAGGAAGCCTGCACTCCCCCTCTTTCTCTTTCCCTGACTTCCTCATTCTTGCTGAATCATCCACCTTTGGACAAGCCTGGGAGAGGTGAAGAGACTCTTCCTCTGGCGGGATGGGCATTTAAAACTCCCAAGCACCTGCTCAACGGATGCATGAGGCACAATCTTGGATACGTGATCCAGTTCAGGTGGGACACATGGAGCACAAAGGGGTCTCCGTGCAAGTCTGGTGGGGAGTGTGTTTGTGAGAGAGCGGTGTGCTACCCAGTGTACCTTGGGAGAAGCAGAATAATCGGCAGTCACGGAGCCGGGGAGAGAAGTAAGGTCCCATCTCCAGCAGGAACAGCATGAGATGTCTGGTGCCTGGGGAGGGCATAGCCAGCGGGTGCGATTCCTGTTGCTCAGCTGTCTGGGAGAGCCATGCTCATGGCTGATGCTCTGGCTAGCCAGCTGTTGAGACTGTAGCCGGGAGCAGACGTGGCCAGTCAGTGTATGTTAAGCGGTCTGCTCGGGCAGGTTGTGTGAAACGGTCAATCCGGCCAAAGACCTGGCTTCCACCTTCCAAGCAAAAGGGTAGCACTGGGATAGAAATGGCGAGTGGCATTTCCCCAGGCCTGTACCCAGAGTCCACTCCAGGGGGCCCAGGGAATCCATGGACTGTGCCCGGAATGGGCACAGTGCCTCTCCTTCCGTTTTCACGGGCATTCGCAGACTGAGGGACCTCGCTCCCGCTCAGCTTGGGCTATGTTGGGGATTCTTCTTTCACTTCTGTTCATTGGCCCGGAGTGAATCTCACCTGGCAGGGCTGGGCCCTCCTGCTGTGTCAGCACTGACTATGCTGCACCTGGCACTCCAGTGCCACTGCGGGGGTGGGGTGGGGTGGGGGACAGCTTTAACTGAACAGTTGTCCTGTCTGGCTTCCATCTTTGCCCAGTGGTTTAGGCATGAGGGCAGCTCCCCTTCTGTGCCCCTTGACCACACACCACACTTTTCAGAAGTTGCTTCAGAGGTGAGGGGGGAGAGGAAATCCCGCACCTCAGCCAGGCTGGGAGAAAGCTGACCATGGGCATGGTAGCGTCCGCCAGCATCAGTGAATTGTTGCTGGAGACAGGCATACCAGGACAACGAAACAGCAGTGCAGCCCAGGGATGGATGAGAAAGGACCAGGGATAAACGTCTCCATCCCAGCCAGTGCTCCCTCCCTTGAACTAGCTATTTAGCACACAGGTTGTGCGTCCCCGATGCATCCCGCTGCCCAGAAGGCACTGGGAGTTTGCGGCTTCTTGGGCTGGGCTCTTCTCTCCTCTACCCCCTTAGGAAACTCAGAGCAGACTCAGCATTACTTAGTCACGGATTCCCCAGTGAGTCACGAGGCTACAACCTGACCCCTCCTGGTTCCCAGACCTCCTTTCGAGCCACAAGACCAGGTGGTGTTTGGCTGAGCGAATCAGCTATGGTGAAAGTTTCTGAAGCTGCAAAGCACTAGGCAGGCACTCAGTGTTGCCACTGTGTTGGGGTCTATCATTTCTAGTCTGTGTACCACCTGAGATTCCCCATTAGGAGGCAGAGAGCTTGGAGATGGAAAGGAGGGGAGAAGTCCTTTTTGGGGTCATTGCAGACTCTCCAGACCACTTAGGCAGCTGGAAACCCTCTGGTGTCTGAACCAGTGCTTCCCCCTTCTGCTCTCCTGTCTGTCTTTGTAGCTGACGTGAACCATAACAGGGCATACCTGACGAGGCAGTTTTACTTCTTTCCTTGGTCGATACCTCTCCACACTGGTATCTAGAGATCATGCAAGAAAGACTCTGTGTGTCCAAGCAAAGCCTGTCTGAACGTGCACTGCTGGCATCAAAGAACTCCCCCGTTTATCCCATGTGAGAGCTGGAGGCTTCCGCTTCTAGCCACGCACCAGAACTTGGGCTATGTCTTTAAGAAAGGTGTGCTTTCAGAATGTGCTGCCAATTAATTCAAATGCTCCGCACTAATTCAATCAACTTCTATATCAGAGGAGTCAAAGAAAGCAAGAGCTGTGCATGGTTGGTTTTGGTTTTTTGGTTTGAAGGCCCTGGGAACCACAGTGGTTTAATTATGCCAATGGGAGAGCTCTCTCCCCTAAGTATAGAGAGACTACGAGGGAGACCTGACACTGGTGCAGCCGCGTCGGTAAAGCGGTGCTGCTGTTGGGTCTCTAGTGTGGACATGGCTTCATTTACTCTTTTTTCTAACACCGGTGCAAGGAAAATGGAAAGGGAATACATTTTAACACCGATAAAAGAATAGGGTCTGATCTGGCATAATTAGCTTGTGGAACTCGTGGTCACAAGAAGTCACTGAGGCCAAGAGTGTAGCAGGGTTCAAAAAATGCTTTGGCCTTTTTGTTACACTGGAGAGGACAGAAACCCTCCTGTTTCAGGGCATGTCCAGCCTTCACCTGACAAGACTAGGAAGACGCTTCCCTATAGATGGATTTTTCCACAATTGCCCACTACAGGGATCACTACCCTTTCCTCTGAAGCACCTGGTCCAGTCACAGAGAGGATACGGGGCTAGATGGGCCTCTAGGCTGATCCAAAATGGCAATTGCTATGGTTCAAATCCACAAAGGTATTTTGGCTCCTAACTTCCATTGTATTCAATGAGACGTTGTGGGGGAGGTAATATCTATTACTGGACCAACGTCTGTTGGTGGGACAGACAAGCTCAACGGAGCTCTTCCTCACTGCAAATGACAATTGAATTCAATGGAAGTTAGGAGCCTAAATACCTTTTGTGGGTCTGTTCCCGTGTTCCCAACTCATCTCACACAGGGGCCATTGAACAGCCATCCTGCCGTTGTAGATCATTTCAAGGAGGAAACTGGAGTCTCAGAGGTTAAGGCTCCCCTCTCACTGCAAGCTCCCCAGAACCAGCTTCTGACTTCTCCTCTAGCTTCCAGGTTGGTTTTGACTCATGGGTTTCAGCCAGCTTTGCCTGGGATCCCTCCCCACCTCGGTATGTTTCTCCTCGGAAATCGTGTGCCAGGTGCCCCAAGCTCCCGTTCCTCCTTGCTGTTACAGGCCTTCCTGGTCTGAGCTGTATCTAATTGGCTGTAATGACAACTGTTCAGCCCTGTTACTGTGGCTGAGCTAAGCGAGGCTAATTACTGTGCAGCTGTGGATATTGCATGTCGAGATGGGGAGCGAGTCTCAGGGGAAACCATGCCCAGGCAGGTCTGAGCTGTGAGGAAGCATAGCCCTGTCTCTGCAGGATACCTGGCTGATCCCTGAGCAGTCTGGTTTACCTGCCTAGACTCTGAGCAAGGCTCTTTCAAGCTAGTCAGCTCTGGAGCCTGGCCAGGGTTTGCTTTTTAAGGGTTTAGCCCTTACAGCTCCTCGGGGTCCCTCCCTCTACCTCTCCCCTCCCCCTTCTGACCAGGCACTGCTCCTATCCACACCTCTGGATCTGATATACAAAGCCCGGGTAGCCGTGAGACAAAACAAGCTTTCCCCATGCCCTGCTCCAGGGGGACCTACCTCTAGAGAGGAGTTGGATCTCCATTACCCATGCAGTCCTTAGATTGAAGCTACCTGCAAGAGGGCAAATCAATGCTAATTGATTTAGTTCCTCCTGATGGTGGTGATGGCTTGTGTGAGGGTGATGGGGCTATTCTTTCTCTATTCTGACTTGGGTCTCTATCAATTACTAATCTCTGCCCGTTCCCCATTCCCTGGAGATGTCAGCTGACCCCCACTCATGCATTGCTCCCTCCAGCACTTTTTCTGGTCCTTCATTGTGAACATCCCGACTGATGGAGTTTTAGCCCTTCCCTTGGGACACTGCCCCCCAGCCTCCTAGATCTCAACCAAGAAGATTTTTGATGTGTGTAGTCTTCTGCCATTTCACTCTATTGCTTCTCCTTGACTCCCCCTCCGATCGCTTCCCCCTCCTGATGGTCATAGCTCTGATTTCTAGCAGATTGTTCCCACTTTCCCCTTTAATTGTCCTTTCCATATTTCCCTCCAGCCTCTTACCATTTTTAGATGATCCGTAAGGGTCCTATTTAGAGCCCATTGAAGTTGGTGGAAAGATTCCCATTGACTCCAATGGCTGTTGGAGTGGGCCCTCTAGGCCTTCCAGGTTTGTTGATACCCCTTGGTGAGGATCTTGCTTAGAGCCAGCTGCAGTATTTGTGGTGTGGGTTTCTCCAGCACTAGATCAGACAGGGCCTCCGCTGTCTGATCTGCATGCAGCCCAAAATCGAACATTTTGCTGTTCGGCTCCATTGGAGGCTCCCGTGTCATTTGCTGCCCACTTTACTTACCTAGGTTGCTCTGAGCTTCCCAGGTCTCTCCTTCCTCCCGAGTATCTGTTTCTCATTCATTATGCCAGGATGAATAAAGCTGGCTGGCTCTCACATTATTAGTCCCTGATCGCTTTGTCGCAGCTTGCCCCTGCTGTCCTGCTTTTCCCTCTCTCTGATGATGTCAGCACCCCCTCTCTCTTATTCTCAGCTGTGAATTTAATTTAAGGTGATGTTTGGCGGCTTTTCCAGATCATTAGTGATGCTCTGAAATAGAATCCCAGCCTCCTCCCAATCCCTACTGGACACCTCTAGCCAATCAATATGCTGCTGCTTGTCAAGGCCTTTTGTTTACTGTTCTTCTGCCAGCTTGGATCCATGTGACTGTGCCTTGGCTGAGCCAATGGGGGATTAAATTTTCAAGCAAGATCTCCTGGGACACAGCAGCAAATCTCCCTCCCCAGGGACCAGCACCCAGACCGCCTTGTGCTGTGATGATGTCCAAGCTCTCAAGCTAAGCAGGGTGGGACTGGCTCAGGACTTGGATGGGAGATGGTTGCGGTAAACCCGAGTGTTTGAGGAAGTGTCACAGAGCGCCCGGGCGATGGTCTGGAACCGCTCCCTAGGAAGCCAGACCGGACTCCAGGTGAAGGGCCCCTTCTCCGTACACAGCCTGTTTCCCAGGCCAGGAGCTTCAGGGGTCCCCACTTTCACCTTCCTGGGTCTGACCTCGGAGCATTCAGCACCTTCTGCCCCTCCGTGTGCTTCCCCCAGCAAGCCTGCCTGGGCGGGGTCCTGGGGGAGCCCATGGGTTCTGCACCCCAAATCCACAGTCAAACGTGACTCTCAGCCAGCCAGCAGAATAGACGGTTTATTTGAGATGTCAGGAACACCATCCAACTCACAGCTTCTCAGTTCAAACAGGGTCCCTCAGTCAGGCCTTTCTGGGGGATGCCAGGAGGTGAGACCCAGATTCTGGGCTCCTGCTTCCTCCCCAGGTTTATTTGATGACTTCCATCTGGTCCAACACAGACCATGCAGCCAGCGAGCGTGAGCCCTCAGCTGGATCCATCCTGGGGCTAGAGAGCGAGAAGATGGCTTTTCTCCCCCTTTCCAGCTAGACCCAGACCCCGACTGTCTCAAACCCCCTCTAGCCACTCCCTGCTCCTTTGTTCCTGTCCCCGGCTTCAGGTATCACCTGACCTCCCTCCAACAGATTCAGCTGACCTCCCTCCCCCACTTGGGGTCAGGTTACAGCTTCACCTTTGAATACCTGCAGTGGCTCCGCTCTGCACCATCCACACATTTCCCCCCCTCCACATAGAGGCCCAAGAAATGCATAGGGGAAACCGAGGCACACACACACAGTACTCCCACTTCGTCACAGGAAGCAGTGTTGGCCATTCAGCAAGGGATACTCTTTTTCCTCTTGGTCAGTATTGAACCAACATCCCAGTGTGGCACTAAGTCCTTTATAAACCACCCTGATGCTGCTTCTGTTCTAGTCACTGCTTCTGGAGCTGTGATCCACTGCACATTTCCATGTGGTCTGCAGAGCTGCTTCCATGCCAGTGAAGAAGTGTGTGTGTGTGTCTGTCTGTCTGTCTGTCTGTCTCCTGCTGACTGTTGCACAGTCCAGGACACTCTTGGTGTTTCGAGGAGTTTTGGGGGTTTTTTTAACCAACTGAACTAAAAATACCGAGCCCCTTTCTGCACCTTAATCTCCATATGGGTGTGTCAGATGTTCTTAGGTTGAGTCTTTCTTTGGTATAAATTCGACTGTGATCAGCGTTACAGGTGACCTCAAAATTGGGGACAGGAAGAAAACTGCCAGGAAAATGAAGCCAACCTGGAAAAGGGCCTGGTGAGATTGAAGCTAAGGGGAAGACGGGCATGTAAGGGGAGAAGAGGGATTCAGTCTAATAAACGTGAAGACCTGCCACCAGGGAGAGGAAATAGAGCCCAGATACAGAAAAGAGGAACATAATGTGGCAGCTACCCCTGTGGCATTGAAGTGAGTTCATTTTCATCTTCTAACCACACTTAATAGGAGTTTATCCCCTAACTGGGTGCTCTAGCTGCCATGGGGAAAGGCACTGAAGTTACCAGTTGCCGGTGCTTAGGCTGGGAGAGGGAGAAGCCCAACACAAGGGAGAGCCTCTTAAGTGCTGTATTGTTGCATTCAAGAGGCCTTGCTGCAGCTTTGTTGTTTCTGGCTTGGGCTCACAGGGCAGCAATGGCCAGGATTGCTCTGCTCCCAGTATCACATCGTAGAATCCTAGGGTTAGAAGGGACCGCAAGAGTCATCTAGTCTAACCCCTTGCCAAGCTGCAGGATTTGTTATGGATAAACCATCCGTCAGATGGATCCAGCCTCCTTTGAAAACCGCCAGTGAAGGAGCTTCCATAAGCTCCCTAGGCCGTCTGTTCCCTTCTCCTACTGTTCGCACCGCTAGGAAGTTTTTTCTGAGATTTAATCTAAATCTGCTAGGCGGTAGTTTGAACCCATTGCCTCTTGTCCTGCCCTGTGTGACCAGAGAGAACAACTTTTCTCCATCTTTTTTTATGGCAGCATTTCAAGTATTTGAAGACCACTATCATGTCCCCTGTAACCTGTTCTCCAAACTAAACGTAACCAGTTCCTTCAGCCTTTGCACATATAGCTTGTGTTCCATCTCTTTGATCATCTTTATCGCTCACCTCTGGATCCTTTCCAGTCTATCTTCCCAATGTGTAGCACCTTACATTTGTCTTTGTTAAATTTCATTTTTTGTCTAATCCAGGTCTCCAATTTTTCAAGATCCCTCTGAATTTTAGCTCTATCCTCCAAAGTATTGGCAAACCCCTATCAGCTTTGTGTCATCTGCAAATCTGATCACTGTGCTCTCTATTCCTACATCCAGATCATTAATAAAGATGTTAATCAACACAGGAGCCAGAATAGATCCCTGTGGAACCCCCCTTGAGACGTCTCTCCAATCTGACGTCATTCCATTAATAGCTACTCTTTGTTGCAGTTGTTTAACCAATTATGTGTCCACTTAATGGTAGATCCACCAACCCCCATTTCTCCAGCACACTTCTCAAAATATCACGTGGGACTGTGTCAAAAGCCTTGCAGAAGCCCAGGTACAATATGTCCAGTGCAGTCCCCCATCCACCAAACCAGTTACCCTGTCAAAGAAGGAAATCAAAACATGTCTGACATGCTTTGTACTTGGTGAATCCATGCTGGTTGTTCGTGATCACTCTTCTGTGATGCAGCAGGGAGTGGGGCAGATTTGACCTGGGAATGTTGCACTGGGGAGGGGAGACTTCCCTTCAGAGAAGATACCCAAGCCTGTAATCCGAGCCCAGGACGGGGTTGGGTCAAGGTGACAACTTCTGCCCAAGAAACTGGACAAAGGCTGGAGGAGGAGCTAGGGGGAGGCTCGGTGAGACAGCTGGAGGGGGTGGTTTCAATTTGGAGCTGGCTGGGGAAGAGGAGGGAGCCCGTAAGTCTGGGGTTTAATCTCCCTGCCCCCCAGGAGGACCTGACTGGGGGATCCTGTTTGTGCCTACAAGCTCTGAATTAGACTGTGTTCCTGTTGTTCCTAATAAACCTTCTGTTTTACTGGCTGGCTGAGAGTCACGGTGAATCTCAGGAAGTTGGGGGTGCAGGGCCTTGACTCCCCACACTCCGTTGTAGCGGGACGTTCGCTAGGCTATTGAGGGAGATCGGTAATAAAGTTCAAGGAGACCAATGATGCTCAAAACAAAACGTGTTTATTCGGCCGAGGTGGCAGCCGCCCAAAAGCGTGAAGAAACTGCCACACCAACCACGCTTAACTTACAGTTTTTATAGTCTTAGTTAACTACGCAGTTTCTTTATGTGTTACATGATTGGCTATCCCATATTGCTAGGTAGATTTAGACTACGCACGTGTAGCAGGCACGTGGTAGGAACAGCGTGATTGGACAGAATTTCGCGCCCTTTTTGCAGGATTGTTGCATTGCTTGTGCACAGAACATGCAATAGCAGCATATTACTTTTGATGAGGTAGTGACTGTATAAATGTGCAAAAACCATTTGTTACATGATTGATTCAAAACATTCTCATAACCTTTTTAAAATACACATTAATATTAAACAATAACTATAACTATCTATCATTTTTCTTAATGGAGATCTTATATTTTGATCTTTACATATCTGCATCAACATTTATCATTATTTGCTTTCTACAACCCTCACACCGTGACACCTTCAACCTCCAGATATTCTCAAATTGAATGTTTTTTACATTGCTCTAGTAGCTTCCCAGGTATCAAAGTCCAGCTGACTGGTCTATAACTCCCCAGCTCCTCTTTCTCCCCCTTTAAAAGGTGGGCACTACGTTAGCCCTTCTCCAGTCTTCCGGGACCTCTCCTCTTGTCCATGAGTTTGCAAATATTATTGCCAATGGCTCCACGTTTCTTTAGCTAATTCCTTCAGCACCTTGGGGTGAACAGCATCAGGTCTCGCTGATTTGAATTCACTCCGATTGGTCAGAAGATCTCTGACGTGTTCTTTACGTATCCCGAGCTGCATCCCTTCCCCTTTATTGACTGTGGTAATTTCGCTAGTTGTCGGTCCCCATGTTATTTTTTGTGAGAAGACTGAAGCAAAGTAGGTCTCCTCTTCCCCTGTCCTTTGGTATCTCCCTCGTTCTCCCGGACTTCCTACATGTGTTCATTAGCCAGCTCCCTTTGAGACTGTATTGAAAGAGGCTGCTGTGCAGAGAAGGCTGGAGGTGGTGGAAGATGACAATGGGTGAGCTGGCCCTGGGAGTGCCTCGCCTGCTGCTGCCTCCTGTGAAGCGGGCAGCTGACTAGTTGGTCGGGTGTGTTTCTAACTGTGCCTTTTCTCTCCCCCCCCCCCCCTCTTCAGATAAGACGATGAGGCAGTAGAGATGCTTCCCTTCCTGTTTGCCACCCTGGGCTCGGCAGGAGCCCCCTGCAAGGCCTCCGGCTGTAACAGCACTACCAAGGATTACTGCTACAGTGCCCGCATCCGCAGCACTGTGCTGCAGGGCTTGCCCTTTGGGGGAGTGCCCACCGTCCTAGCCCTTGACTTCATGTGCTTTCTGGTAAGTCTCCTGCACCATTGTGCTGCTGCCATTTGCCAGGGGTGTGTGTGTGTGTGTGTGTGTGTGTGTGTGTGTGTGTGTGTGTGTTCATGGTTGTGAAAATGAAAGGTGGACATAACTATTCAGGACTCCGGGGTTCTATCCCCAGGTGTGGGAGGAGGAGTGTAATCTACTGATTGGAGCTGGAACGCATGGGAGTCAGGACTCCTGGCCCTGGTTGCCAGCTTAGGATTGGGAGTGGTTAGAGCGACGACTCCCGAATTCTCCCCCCACCCAATTCACAGCACTCCTTCAACTGGGGTCTCTGCGTTGGATCCACCTGTAATGGGTTGGATCACAGAGACCCGCTTGGGACTGCCACCTGATGTGCTGAGACTACCTCTGAGCCCGTTTCCCCTGGCAGCTTGGGAATTCAGAGCCCTGCCTTGTTGAGCAAGACACGCTGGCCTGCTACAAACACAGGCCCAGCTCTGAACCACATCCCCCAAAAGCTTCAGACTTAACTGAAAACAGCTTAAGAAGTGGTCCTGTCTCCAGCGTCCAGATACCCAGCTCCCAATGGGATCCAAACCCCAAATAAATCCATTTTACCCTGTATAAAGCTTATACAGGGTAAAGTCATAAATTGTTCACCCCCATAACGCTAATAGAGAGAGATGCACAGCTGTTTGCTCCCCCAGGTATTAATTGCTTGTTCTGGGTTAATAAGTAAAAAGTGATTTTAATTAAGTATAAAAAGTAGGATTCAAGTGGTTTCAAGTAGTAACAGAGAGAACAAAGTAATTTACCAAGCAAAATAAAATAAAACCACACAAGTCTAAGTCTAATACAGTAGGAAACTAAGTGCTGGTAAATCTTACCCTCAGAGATGTTCCAATAAGCTTCTTTCACAGACTAGACTCCTTCCTAGTCTGGACCCAAGCCTTTCCCCTCGTACTGTCCTTGTCCAGCTCGGGTGGCAGCTAGGGGTTTTCTCATGACTACAGCCCCCTTTGTTCTGTTCCACTCCCTTATATAGTTTTGGCACAAGGTAGGAATCTTTTGTCTCGCTCTGGGGCCCCACCTATGTCCTTCGAGACCCCCCCAAGGCTTGATTCTTCCTGGGTGGTTTTCAAGTAAACAGAGCTATCTACAGTCAATTGTCCTAGTTGAGGGGAGCCATCAAGATTCCAAACCACCATTAATGGCCCACTCTTTGCATAATTACAGTAGGACCGCAGAATTATATTTCATATTTCTAGTTTCCGGTACAAGAGTGATACATTCATACAAATCAGATGAACACACTCGGTAGATTATAAGATTTGTAATGATACCTTACAACAGACCTTTTGCATGAAGCATAGTCCAGTGACATTATATTCACACTTATTAGCATATTTTCATAAAATTGTATGGAGTGCAACGTCACACCACCTCTCTGGCGTGTCCAGCATCCGTTGTAAGCTGTCGGCACACGCTGCTCATGGCCGGCTTGTCTCCTCACAGCCCCTGTCCTGCTTGGATGCAGTTCGGGGCTGGGACAGGATCAGCTGCCGCTGAATGCTGCCAAGCCCTGCTTTGGGGCTCTTTCAGAGGAAGGGAGCTGTAATATGCAAGCAGTGAAGTTCTCAGCCACTCTTGGAGCAGGATGGCAGCTGGGGTTAGGGTGACCAGACAACAAATGTGAAAAATCGGGACGGGGGTGGAGGGTAATAGGAGTCTATGTAAGAAAAAGACCCAAAAATCAGGATTGTCCCTATAAAATCGGGACATCTGATCACCCTAGCTGGGGCAGGTACCTGGGCTCTGGTGGGAGAATGCTACAGACTAGCCCCAGGGATGCGGCAATCCTGCATCCCAGAGTCCTGTTTTCTGGGTTGCACCCAGCTCAGACCGAGCAGAGCAGACTGCAGCCCTCTTGGAATTCTGCAGTGCACCCCTCTCTGCTCTGCTTCAGGGATGGTGCCATACACAGTGTGACCCGCTCACTCAGGTCCTAGCACGTTGCATGCAGGGACTGTACTTCCTGTGCTTCTGATGCTGGATCCCACTTCCCCATCAGCTCCTCTCTTCCCAGGCCTGGCTGCCGCACCTGAGTGACAAGGGTCCAATTCTTTAGACCACACGAGCAAGCCAAGCTGCTGCTGCCTCTGTCCCTGCCATTGTTCTCTCCATGCCTGGCAGACGGCCAGAGGGGAGAATGTTGGGCGGGGGGGGGGCTGCTCCCCCAGTCAAAGGGGCCTTGTCTCATAGCTTCTCCTTGGCACTTTCACAGGCACTGTTGTTTGTCTTTTCGATCTTGCGTAAAGTAGCCTGGGACTATGGACGTCTGGCGCTGGTGACTGATGCTGACAGGTAAGGTCAGGATGGGGTGGGCTGGAAAATGGGGTACAAGGTTAAAAACCCTCTGCTGTGTGCCCGGATGGCGGGAGTGGGGAAGGAGTAGTGCTCAGGTTGGTTTAACCCCATAAATCCCAGGAGCAGGTCCCCGCAGCCCACCATGCCAGCCCTTTGTCATTCTGACTTCATCCTTGTGCAGGGGCAGACCTCTGGGGGCTCTGGAGGTAGGGCTGTAATGTATGATTTATGATTCCTACAGCTACTCCACAGGCTCTACAACACAGGACAGCTCCCTGCACTGTGGAAACAGCAATGGCCCGGCAAGGGTCAGGCAAGGAGAAGGGTGGGGTGGGGGAAGAGGTTGCGGGAGGGCAAGGTCTGACGCAATAACTGCTTTGTTTGCAACACCGCAGGAGGTGATTGTCCTGACTGATTTATTTTTAAGCAAATTGGGAGGCACGGGCTGGGTTTTCAGGTACCCTAGCTCTTAACTGTACAGGTCACAGCACTAAAGCTGAGGCAGCAAAGGCAGGCAAGCGTGGATGGCTCAGAGCAGGGCTCTGAGCTGGAAGCGGGAGCGAAGTGAGTCCAGAGTAGGGATCCAAGGGACGTTATGGATGGCTGTGTCGGCGGCCAAAGGGAAAGCTTTTTCCCTAACTGCTAATGCAACCTTAGTCTTAAAATATAATTGTACGTGGCTTGACGAAGACACTGCCCTACGGACTGAAAACTGGCTGAAGGACTGAGCCCAGGGTTCTGACAATGAAGTGCAGTGTACCAGCTGGAGGAGGTGTCTAAAGGTCCCTACTGGGGACGATCTCCTTTAACGGTCACATAGTCCTCTGCATTTCAGTAATGAGTCTGTCTCAGGACGCCAGCTCGACGGTGAAGCAACAAGAGGCAGAGTAGTTTCAGGGGCTGCGCTGTTCTCCATTTTCCATGTCATTCCTTGTTTCAAATCCCACCTGCTCGACGATCTGGAGCTCAGACACTGCTCGGCTCCGGCAGAGGGGGCCTTTAGAAAGGGGGCCATGGTCTCTGGGCCCACTGCACCCTTTGGTAAAAGCCAGCCCGTTCATGTACATTAATTCCATGTGGAACGAAGCACTCAGAGAATCTCGGAAGAGCCAAGTCCCAGGTATTCGCACCACCTCCCACAATGGAGGTGAAGGAGTGCTACGTATTTTCAGTTTCATTTACCGTTGCACAAGCTTACCAGGCTGACGTTTGCTTCATTGCTCTGTGTGTTAAGCGGTCAATTGAGTCTGGTTTGCACCTCTTGTTACATGACAAGGGAACGAATGGCAGTGTTTTCTTCTAACACTGACCAAGGATCTTTTATCTGAATAAATTAATCAGCTATATCACCAGAGCTACTCTGTCTCCTCCTTCCTTAGGCGGAGCTGTGAACGCTGCTGAGGCTGGAGAAAACAGCACCAGGGGACCCAGAGAGATGGGGAAAAGCAGGCAGGAGGTAGCCATGTGAGAAATGTAGCTGATCCCTTGTGGGGAAAGTAATCCACAGCTAGATCTCAATGGGATGGAGGAACCTGCTCAGCAGCAATGGGGTGTGAGACCCAGGGCGAGAACATGCAACTAATTACACGAGTCTGCTACGTGACGTGGTTGCAGTGAGGCCAGGGTGGCAGGGTAAGAGGCATGGTCTTACGGCAGGGAGGGGATACCGTCCCCCGGGAGAAAGTGACTGGCGCCGAGTTTTTCACAAACTAGAGTCACTTCAAGCTGCCTCCATGCCTCAGGGCTTTGGGCTGCCAGTCCCACGCTCAGTCCTCCAGACCAGCGTTTCTCAAGCAGTGGGTCACAACCCTAGGGGTTCACCAAAGGCAGTCGGGGTTGTGCGAGGAGTTGGAAGAGTTAGTACACTCGAAAGCAAAGGAAATCTCACATGACCTCTACCAACCTGCCCAACCAGCCCCTCTGTTCGCAGTGATACATCTCCTACTCTTCCTTTTTAGACCGGGGGGGTTGGGACACTTTTTGACGTAGAATAAGGGGTCACCAGCCTGAAAAGGGTGAGAGACCTTGGCCTGGGCTATGCTCCCTGTCTTGTACACCCAGCGCTATCTGCCTGCCCTTGTTGCTGGTCCAGTTGGCTCTTCCCCTTTAAGGGGTGGCTCTGCCCCCCCTTTTTGCCCTTTCTTCCCCATTTGTTCCTCAGCTTTAGGCCACGTTCCCTTCCCCAGGAGGACATTTTTTCTCACACTCGCTCAGTCCCTTTGAGAACTGTGCAAATCTCTCTGCCTGGTCCTCTCCTCACACCCACGCACCTTCCCTCCGGACGTGTCTCTCTCAGACCTGGGAATATCGGTGCACTCCAGAACCCTCAGTGCCTCCTTTTGTATGGGATGGGCCCCGCCTCGCAGGCTAGGTGAGGTCCTAGTCATTCTTGGTGCAACCCATGCCTGCTGGGTGTGGGGTTCTATCCCCCCTCTAGTGACACCTACAC
Source organism: Sternotherus odoratus (assembly GCA_032164245.1). Taxonomy (NCBI): domain Eukaryota; kingdom Metazoa; phylum Chordata; order Testudines; family Kinosternidae; genus Sternotherus; species Sternotherus odoratus. Next base: position 120,169,843 of record JAVMKO010000003.1, read on the forward strand.
CACTTCGAAATTAACGAGTCTGCTGCAGCCTCAGGTAAGAGCCATATGGCTTTTAGCTCATGCAGTACGCTTCAGAGGTCCCAGGTTCAGTCCCGCCCGATGACGACCAGGGTCTGTTGGCCTTACACTGGCACAGCTTGGGTAGCGGTTGGATCCTCGCCCTGTGCTCAGAAGGCCTGCCACCCTTGTTATAACCCTATCTGTGAGGCACTGTGTTAAGTCTGGGGGCTGCCAACTGGAAGGAGAGCCACAGCGAAGACGGAATAAATAATACCCAGCTGGCAAGCTAGGGCACTAGGAGGCCCAGAGGAGAGGAGCTGAGACAGAAGCAGGTATTAGCAGCAAAGCATCCCCATTTGTGTGCCCTGAACCTCAGTAGCACGGCCGCTTGTGGGGCCTGGTGTGAACTGGCAGGGAAGGGCTACTTGGGAGTGTTTGCAGGAATCCATGATCTCTGCAGGGAAGCTGAGGGAGGCACTATTTTGAGAACTGTGCCAGGCTCCAGCTGCTTCACGCTGGGCTTCTATCCGGTAGAGAGTCCACCAGACTGCCATGAGGTTCTCCTCTCCATCCCGGGGTGGGTGGCAGGGCAAAGGCAACGGGGTTGCTGCTTCCTTAGGGAACCCCTTGGATTTCCCCATGAAATGTGGTGCCCAAGTGCTGCTAGCTTTGGGTTGGGATCAGAAGACCACCCCCCCAGGAGATACTAAGGGTGACAACGGGCCAGAGCTCAAACCCGCTCTGTGCACTGATGTACAACCCATGGTACAGAGTCAAAGCCCCTGCCCAGGGGGCCTACAGTTTAAACCTTTTGCCCCCAGGGTAACCCATGGCAGGGACACATTCCTTGCAGCACCGAGAGGAGCTGGAACAACACAAATATCTGAGAGAAGGTTTTCCTGGCTGCCTCCCGTTCCTGACCAGGGCAGGGAGATGGTGAGAAAGCACAGGACTGGAAGAGACAGATAATACTGGGGAGCTGGTAGAGATGCTGCCGCCATTCTTTCAGGTCCTGTCTGCTGCTGACGTGGATGGGAAGAGATTTACCTCCCCCCGGGTCAAAGAAGGAATCTGGGGGCGGAAAGGGGGCTGAGAGGAGGCAACCAGAGTTCTGTCACACCACAAGGGAACGTGAATCGCTCTGCCCCATCAATAAATGGACCCCTAGGGCCGATTCGTCTAGCAGCAGGAGTGGGGATGGGTGGAGATTTCCACAACTGGATCCTTGGGAGCCGTAGGTTGAAATGTTTCCAGTTAACATGAAGTTGGTAAAGATAAGGGGGCAACAAAGCCCAGCAGAGTCTTCAGGTGGGAGCTGCTAGGTGGGATACAGAAAATGCATTTAGTAGAGGATCACTAGGCATCACTGAGAATGATAAAACCAAGCTTTATTCAAAAGCAATATGCTAGCTGAGCAAACAGGCATGCAATTACTACTTAATCAATGCGTGATCACTCCACTGACAACAGCCTGGTGATGCTGGAACCTAACCGGGCCCTTGGATGTTAATTGAAGCGCCTCCCAAATTAACAAAACGACTCCTTTTATAATCTATCATCATACTGCCTAACATTACACTGGCCTTCCCATGTCATCAATACAGACAGAATGGGGCGGGGGGGGGGGGGAGGGGAAACGTTCATGATTCTCAGAAACACTCATTAAAAACCCTTCTTGGAGCAGTTATAACCCAAACGTAAGGGCACCATAACCCTGGCTCACGTCCTTGCTAAATGCAGTTTTCCCATTTTACTGTCTCCAGCTTCTCTCTAACTCGCAGCCTCCATTCCCCTGACTCCTCTCCACTTAGGCTAACTTAGGCCACCACTAATTTCTTAATCTAAACCATCCTACAGGCTGTGCCTTGCACACTGTGCGTGGCTGGCCCTGATCTGTCTCCAGTAATGCTGGTGGAAACTGAGTCAGCTGTACAGGGAAGGTTACACTGAGGACTGGGGCCAGAGGGCAGCACTCTAGATCTAAGGCTCTCCCACACAGGTGCTTCCCTGGCGCGAGGGCTCCCGGTCTTCCCTCATGTCACTGCTGACTCTTTAGTCCCTGCCAGTGGGGAGAGACTTCTGCTGTCTGATGCTTTCATGCAGCCCATTCAGGATGCACCAGACAATGGAACACGGGTCAAATCCCGCTTCCCTGGGAATCGGTGGGGTTCTGCCATCATCTTCAGTGGTCTTTGCCTCTAGGAAAGGCAGAGCTGCTAGTCCTAAACCGTCCCCTCTCCTAACATAAAACACAGGACCGGGCCTCCTCTCCCTGTCAGTCTGGGCTGGCCAGACAGCACTGTAAGGAGAGGCTGCCAGGTGCAGGAACCCCTCTAGAAAAGGAACAAACGAGAGATGGGAAGGGAAGCTGAACCAGCGGGTTCTTCTCACTTAGCCTTACAGGGATCTTGGCCTAGCCTGGAGCAGTTTACCGGATCAGCGGCCCCAGTTCTCTCAGCTCACCAGGCTCGTTTCTTCAGCAGCTGGCCCAGTCTGGTCTGGAGTTGGGCTGACATTCCCGGGCGGTGGGGGGGGGGGGCAGTTCCTGAAGATCAGCTGATGTTTTCCCTTTCTTTTGTAGCTGTCACAGGAATGTCCCACCTGGTTGTGGTGGCCCCCTCTGCTGGAATGGCAGGAGAGATTACTCAGCACGTTTGTAAAGAGCTGTGCATATAAGTTCCCTGGGTCTTATACTCGTTTTGCGCTAAGACTAGGGAGTGGAGAACTCATTTCACCAGATTTAGCAGCCACTTGTATATTGTGGGTTCTAGATTTAGGAGCCACTTGGAAATAGTGGGTTCTAGATTTAAGGCAGAACCTGAAGTCTGGGGGTTCTGGGCTGCTGTGTAGTTCCTTATTTAATTCCCTGAAGGTCCCTGAGGCCGGGCCAGCTAATTTGTCCTTGAGGCCACTCTTTGCACTGGCTCAGGAGGGAAAAACAATGGTGGTTTTATTCCGTTTGGGGAAGCACTATTTTAAGGGGTGGGGCAAACGTTCTGCAATGTTTAGACGCACGCCCGAGTAGAATCCGAGAGGTTTCCCAGAGTCCAGCACATTCTGGGGTCTCCCACTCCAAACTAAAGACCCTTCCTGTGACCACCTCCGCTGCAGTGCAGATCTGATCGGTGTGTGTTACAGACGGAGCCAGCACAAGAGGTGTACATGTGATTTCCAGACCAGTGTGACAGGGCCCTGCCCTGAGGAGCCTGCAGCGTGCTGGGAAACTGAGTTTCTACGGGGAAGTTTTTTCCCTTTATTTTCTCTCTCTGATCTGATTGTTGACAGGTTTCTCCCCAGCAGGGTGAGGAGCAGCCCGTTGCTGTGTCTACTGGGGCCGAGGAGGCTCCCTGCGGGGTGCTGCAAAGTTCCCACGGTTGTAACCCTCCCTTTTTGTTTCTCTGCCCCTAGGCGGCGGCACTGGCAGACCGAGCGAGAGGAACGGGAATAGTATGTTGTTGTTTTTTCAGGGTATTTTTCCTTCCCTCTCTCTCCTGTTTTTTTCCTTTGGAAATGGCCAGGGGTTCAGGGCTGGGATCAGCGTCTCCTGATCAATGCAGACTCTTCATCTCTACATCACAGCTGGGAAGGGACAGGGCGCCGTGTTCTGGTCCTTCTCGAACAGCAGCAATGCCACTGTGATTCTGGGAGGGTACCACAGCACTCACCCTGCTTCCCTACAAATGCATGTGATGTGCTGGAACTGGGACAGGGACCAAATCCTGCCCTCTCCTGTGTCCCCACACTACTTACCCCTAGATCTTTCCTTCCACCCTTCCCCTGTGTCTATGGACAGTGAGGCAACAGGGAGATTTGGGAACCCTGGATACAGACTCCCTTTTATTATTGCTGTTTTCCTGGGTTGAGGAGGGAAAGGGGTTTCTCTCACCCCCGGTTCAGAGCTGGGCTTTGGTCATATAAGCCCAAGGGGAGCCAGAATTCAGCTACCACACCCCAAGAATAAGCAGCTGTGAATAATGCACTGGTGCACTCTCCCACCTTCCCACTCCCTCCCTCCGGCTCAGCCAATAATGCAGACATGAACTTCCTATTACAGAACCATTGCCAGCACCATCTGGTACCTTGGCTTGGCACTGGCCATTGTAGACCCCAGCAGTGAGAATGTGGGCTGGTCAGCCAGACTTCGAATAGCCCGTTGGACAGTCTCCTTGTTTCCCCACTGGGGATGTCCCTTTGCATTTTGACTTCTTCTTAAAAATGTTTCATCTTCCACACAGCCACAGTGTGGAACCTCGGCGTGACCCAGTATGGCCGTGCTTAAGGTCCATCTAGCCCACTTCCTCTTTCTCAGCCAGCAGCAGGCACTTGCCTCGCGGGTGATCCCGGGGGGGTCTCCCCAATCTGCCGTTTGAACCTTGAGGTGAGGCTCAGCTCTAAGTCAGGGAGCCGAGGGAGGAAACCCCGGGCAGACCCCTCCTCCTCCATGGCTGGCAGCAGCTCCCCTCCCCCTGTTACATGCTGGATCTCTGTGTCGGGCTGGGACACCGCACCCCCGGACAAGCAACGCTGGGCACCGTGAGCCTGGTAGGTTCCCGCTGTAACGTCGCTCTTTGCTAGCAAATGACTGGCGGCTTCATGTGGTGTGGGTTTGTGTCAGTCTGTCCCCGCACACTCCTGTCTGTCTGCTTCGGCCCCGGGCCTCTCGGTCATCTGGCCCCCGGGGAGCACCCCCACCCCCACCACCCATCAGTGAGTCAGCCAGCCGGTGTCAGCTGAAGAGCCGCTGCATGCCATAAGGAGGAGGCCAGCCCCCATCTCTGAGGTAGGAGTGGGGAGCTCATAGCCCTGCAGGGCTCCCCACCCACGAGACTGCCTGCATCACACCAACATCACACAGGTGCAAACCTTCCCCATCATCTGCCTGGCAACACGTTGCCCGCTGGCTCCCCCTGGTGGGTGCTGTGTGCGTTCGTTTGCCTGTGCGCAGGATTATTAACTCCTCCAGTGAGTCATAGCTGCGCAGAAATCGAATCCTGGCCGATGCAGCGGGAGGGAAGGCCTGCCCGGTCCCGTCTCGACGGGCTCTTGGGGACCAGGCAGGATCAAGCCCTACAGCAAGTTTTGCTAGAGCTTTGCCCAGCCTGGCGTTAAACGTCCCAGTGGCCGGGGCTGCTAGCACCCCGTGGGAGCCCAGGGTATCTCACTGTCAGGAAGTGTCTCCCGAGTGTCATTCGGAATAATCCTTTTGTTCATGTTGTGGCAGTACTCCTAGTTATGCCCCCCTGCCTCCCCCTAAACAGACCCTCTTCTCCTCCTCCCCTCAATTCACGCTCGCTCATTGTCGAGCCAAGCGCGTCGGATTTAACCCTCCGTACTCTCTTCTCTAAACTGATGCCTTTCTGCCCTTCTCTGAGCACCCTCGGTTTGTCCTCTTTCTAGCACCGAGGTGCTCAGAACAGAACACAGTCACTCCGCTATGGAGCCAGAGAACGGAGCTAGCCCCGCCCTGCTCCGGGCCGTAACGCATGTGGAATCGGGCCCAGAGCTGAGCGCCGGATCCCGGTTTTGAGACTCTCAGGGCAGTGCCGAGAGGGGCTTTTCCCTGGGGAGGGGTGTGTCTGCATATGCAGCCTCAGACCTGCAAGCATCTGTCTCATCAGCTCTTCGCTCTCGTTTCTTCCCACACCTCTCGAAGGCTTTCTAATCACCCTTCGCTCATGGCATTAATTCCTATGTAGGTGGCACCTGGGATGGAGGGAGAGCCAAGTTCTTCAGGAGCTGCTTTGCTCTTCTTGGGTCTCCTCTCGGGACACTTGGCAGGCAGCGTGTTTCATCCTGATTCCATAGGCCGTACCATGGAATCACTAATGAGGACTGTTTGCCTCTTGGTCACTTGCTGGGTCCCTGACCTCCCTTCTCCATCTGATCCTCTGCCTGGTAGTGCCTATTATAGGGTCCAGTTTGAATGGCTTCACATTTCCCTCTGTTCCTATTGCTGCCAGGTTTTTCCACTTCCTTAAATTCATCCCTCCTCCCCCCTTCCAGTGTTTTAGCCTGCTGGGACTCTTCCACTGTTTTGCTTCTGAGTGACTTCAGCTGCTCCTATTCCCCACAGCTCCAACCTGGTCCAGAACAGCATCCAGCTTGTGGCCTATCTGTGAACAGCCATCTTGGTCTTTGCTCATAAAGAGGGGTCTTCTGCATGTCCCATAGCAGCCAGCCATGAATGCTTCAGCCGCAAGCTGCCCCAGAATCCACCATAGCCAACCGCTGTGTGGTTCAGGGTCCATGCTGCAAAGCTGAGGCCCAGCTGCCACAGCGTACACTGTATCCCAGCCGTTGTGTGCTGCTTGAAGCAAGTCTCTGCCTACTGGGGGCTTCCAGGGCGTAGCCATCTCCAGGCTTCCCCTCTTCATTACTAGAACTCTGAGTGTCCTGCTGTTTATAGCTCCCACCTCAGTAATCACACGCTCCACCTTTGGTTCATCAGCAGCCTGACTGCCACTTTCTCAAGCTCCAAGTGTATGTTCAGGTGTCCCACTATGTTCTCTGGCCTCATTTCCTTCTTGGCTGTGATGCTACTAATGCAACGCGTTCCAGGATCCTGACCTCCATCATCATCACCACCTCCTCTGGGCAGAAATTACCTCCCGCTCTTCTAATGCTCCATGAACAATTTGCTTAACCCAGATAAATGTTGTGGGAAAGGGGTGAACAGAGAGGTGGTAACATTTGCCGACCACATAAAATTACTCAAGATGGTTTAGTCCAAAGCTGACTGCAAAGTGATCTCATTAAACTTGGCGGGCCGGGGGCGGGGGGGAGGAATAGCCAATGAAATTCAGTGTTGCTAAGTGCAAAGTGATGCACATGGGAAAACAATCCCAACTGTACATATAAAATGATGGGGTCTAAATTAGCTGCTACCACTCAAGGAAGAGATCTTGGAGTTGTGGCTAGTTCTCTAAAAACATCCACTCAATGTGCAGCGGAGTTTAAAAAAACAAAAGTTAACAATGTTAGAAACCATTAGGAAAGGGATAGATAATAAGACAGAAAACTTCCTAATGCCACTGTATAAATCCTTAGTACACCCACACCTTGAATACTGCATGAAGATCTGGTTGCCCCATCTCAAAAAAGATGCATTAGAATTCGAAATGGTACTGAGCAGAGGGACCAAAACCATTAGGGGTATAGAACACCTTCCACATGAGGAGAGATTCAAAAGACTGGCATGCTTCAGCTTAGAAAAGATGACTAGGGGGTGGAGTATGATTAGAGGTCTGTAAGATCAAGATGGGTATGGGAAAAGTGACTATAAAGAAATGTTATTTACCCTTTCACAAAACACAAGAACCCAATGAAATGAATAGGCAGCAGGTTTAAAGCAAACAAAAAGAAGTATTTTTTCACACCGCACACAGTCAACCTGTGGAACTCTTTGCCAGGGGATGTTGTGAAGGCCAAATGTATAATGGTTCAAAAAATAACTCTTAAGTTCATGGAGTGTGGGTCCATCATTGGCTATTAGCCAAAGATGGTTAGGGACACAACTCTACACCCTGGGTGTCCCTAAACCTCCAGCTGCCATGGCATGGCATGGACCATTGTCAGAGATAGGATACTGGACTAGAAGGACCATTGGTCTGACCTCGTATTGCTGCTCTTATGTTTTTATTAACCCAGCCCCCTATGTACACTGTCTTCCCTTTGTTTCCCTAGCCCTTTGCGAAGGGATTTCCAGCCAGACTCTGGAGTACGGACCCAGCTGAGGCTATGGTGCGAGCCCTGCAGGGCCTGGCTTTGGGGAGCGGGGGAGGAAGTCAGACCTCTCCTTTCACCTGCCTCTGTGTTTCCCAGCTCTAGGTCTTCCGGTTCGAATGGGAGGCAAGCTGCTACTCCTACTGTGCACAAGTCCCCCTGCTCTTGAACCAGCTTGCAGAGCATGAGAGGGAGGCATGATGGAGGTGTGCAGGCAGGATCAGAGAACAAGGGTAGAGACACTCTGGATAAGGAGTTGGGGAAATAGTGGAGGAACAATTATGGAGTGACACATGCAGTCTTCCATTCCCAGCTTCTTGTGGAGGTTTAGGGTAGCCCCGAGAGTAGTCAGTTGGGGACCTCAGCACTTTTCTCTGAACTTTTTCCAGTTCCACTATGAGCTTTTTGAGATGGGGTGACCCGAACTGAACACAGTATTCAAGGTGTGGGCAGACCATGGATTTATACAGTGGCATTATGGTATTTTCTGTCTTATCATCTGTCCCTTTCCTAATAGTTCCTAACATACCATAGCCTTCTTGACGGCTGCTGTGCATTGTGCAGTGGTTTTCAGAGACCTATCTATGGTGACTCCAAGATCTCTTTCTGGGGGAGTAAGAGACAACTTAGAACATCACTGTATATGAATAGTTGGGATTATTTTTTCTGAGTGTTACTTTGCACTTATCAACATTGAATTTCATCTGCCATTTGGGACCATCCTGAAAATGAAATATTTTGCAATATTTTGCATTAATATATTTGCTACACTGTGTGTGTGTTTAAAAAAACAATGTATGTATGTTAATTCACTCTCCCACCAAGCCACTTATTCATCCAGCAGGACATAGGAATTGAACCAGCCCAATGGTCCATCTTTTCCAGGATCCTATCTGACGTAATTCACTAACACCAAATGCTCCAGAAAAAGGTCCAATGAACCCCTCTAGGGGATAATTTTAGAATAACCTCCTCATATGGGAAGCCCTGGCAATTGATAATCAGCTGAAGTGTTTCTAGCCCTCAAACATTTCTATTCTAGCTAGTAACTGTGATTTTTATCTATCCCTATAAATGTTTCTTTCTTGCTATCTTTTAACCTTGCTTGGTTCTTGGCCTCAATAATATCCTGTGGCAGAGAGTTCCGCAGAGTACTGTTCACATTGTGTGGGGTGTCTCTTCCTTTCATAAGTTTTGAAGTTTGCCTCTTAATTTCATGGGGCACCCTCTTGCTATTGGGTTATAAAAGGGGAAATGGGAGCTCCCAACTGACTTACATGCAACCATTGGTTATTGTGTGTCCTTTTAATGGGTCCCCTGTTTTTCATCACCTCTCTAAACTAAACAGTCCCAATCTCTCCTCCCGGGGCAGCCTCTGCAGGCCCCTCTTCACTGGTGGGTATTCTCCTGTGCACGTGCACAGACGCTTCATGTTCTCTGATAATGTGTCTGAGCTGCTGCGGGTGTCTCCAGCCAGCCCTGGGAAGAAGGAGGGGTTAGCAGGGAGAGTGGAAGGACAGGGAGGCTGACCACACCCACTCCCCTTCTGTCTGTCCTGTGAAGTCCATCAAAGCTGGATGTCCATGAGGCTGGTCCTATGCACTGCAGCGCACCCCCTGTACTCCAGTCTGAACAGTGCCATCTGAGGAGGGGCTTTCCACTAACTGCTATCCGCTCTCTGCTCTCTGAGGTTCTTCTCTCTCCATCTCGCCTGGGGCAAACTGACCTGAATTAACCGCTGACCTCCTGGGTGCTGCTTCCTGGTTGAGCTTCTCTCTTCTCCTTACTTAACCCTTTGATTGTCCCCCCCTCTGTAATTTCAGCGTGGCGTCCGCTCTGCACTCCGACAACCACGACCGCTATGAGCGCCTCACCTCCGTCTCCAGCTCCGTGGACTTCGACCAGAGGGACAATGTGAGTAGCAGCAAAAAATAGTCCAGTGCTTGCCACCTGAGCAGCTCATAGCCCATCACACATTAGCCAAGTCTCCCCACCCCCAGAGAAATGGGGCGCTGCCATCATCCCTGTTTTGCAGAAGAGAAACTGAGGCACAGAGAAGGGAAGCTATTTGCCCAAAGCCAAATGGTAAATGAGTGAGGGAATAGAACCCAGGAGTCCTGGCTTCTAGTCCCATTTTCTAACCACTTGACAATACTCCCCACCTAGAGCTGAAAAAGGAACCCAGGAGTCTAGGCTCCCAGCCACTGTGGTCCCACAGAGAGGTGGCTTGTCACATGGTGCTGGCTTCTCCTCTTCCCATTCAGCTGCTAAACCCCATTACAAGCTAGACAGCTACTGGATGTCTCCCTGCTGCCCCCTTTTCCTGTCAGAAGCAGTTCTGGTGAAATGGGATGGGTCTGGGTAGGCCGACAAATAGGTTCCCAGGAGACATGCTCTCTGTCCAGGTGTGTGCCATACCATGAGGAGCCCTGGCCTACTTCATGCTGCCTCTCCAGTCCATCTTGTGTTCCTCCTCTCCTGTTTGATGGCCGAGGTGGCCCCTGGGGATGTGACCCTGCCCTGGGACAGCTGACTTCCTGACAGAGCTCCTGTGCTAACTGGCAGCCCTTGGGGTCTGCCCTGTCCCCACCGCCCACTGTAATGTAGCAAAATGGCTGCTTTGACCTCATGACTCAACTGGGAGGGTGACCAGCCAGTTGGTGCTGGCGTTGAGCCTGGTCCATGTCATACACAGGCAAGCGACTGATGCGTCGGGAGAACCTGTGACCTACCACAGATGGGCATATCTGGGGTCCTACATACCTGAGCATTTGTGGTCCATGTGCCCTTCCAGCTTCCCTTTCGTGCAAGGGAAACCACTGGGCCTGGGGAAAACAGGAAAGAGGAGCCTTATATTGACCGGGGAGAAGAGAGCAGAAGGCTTGGGCTCCTTGGGGCCTACCAAGGGGGGGGGGGGGGAAGTAGGGCTGAGCGAACCCTCAGTAACCCGGGGTTCCCATTGTCTCTCTGCACAGGGCTTCTGCTCCTGGTTGACAGCCATCTTCAGGATAAAGTAAGTGGCCCTTGAAGCCAAGCATTGGTTCTAGAGCTTAGCCACGGACAGGGCCCGGGGACAGTGGGAGACCTGGCTCTGTGGGGTTCTAGGGTGGTTGGTTGTTGCTTGTTGTAGCACCTGGAAGCCCCATCCGGGCTCAAAACCCCCTTGAGCTACGTGGTACAAGCCCCCGCCCCACAGAGCTTACGGGCCAGCTAGGAAAGGCAGACAATGGACGGACTGTTCTCCCTATTTTACAGCTGAGGAACTGGGACACAAAGAGACTAAGGGTCTCTTATGCAGGCATGGTTCCCACTGCAGCTAGACAGATGCAGGAGCTCTGCTTGAGCTTGAATGAGGGCATCCCGCTAGCCCACTGCAGCCACACCGCTGTTTTCTAACACGCTTGCTGGAGCTGAACTAGCTCACGTCTGGGAGCTGCGCTGGGGCATACGCCTCCCAAAGGCTCTCTAGATTGGGCCATTGTGACTTGCCCAGGGTTGCCAGTGAGCCTGTGGCACGGCAGGGATGTCCAAATCTCCCAGTCCCATCCCGGCGCCTAATTGCAAACCCTTCCCCTCTGCCCCCCAAGCTCCTGCTCAGATACCCCCTTCTGGTGCCTGCTGTGCCCCAAACGGGGGCTCCAGTGCCAGTGACGCTCAGGAGAACCTACCAGGGCCTCAGGAAGAGGGTGCCCCCGAGCTCTTCTCTAGTGTTTTCCCTCCTTAGCTCTTAAAGTCTGCGGGGTCGACGTCATTACCCTCTCTGGCAGATGGGGAACCCGCGGAGGTTACGGTGATGGTGGATTGTGTGGGCACAGCTGCCTGGCAGGCTGCCATGCGTGAGCCTCTCATTCCCATCCTGCAGGGGCTTGGCGCACCGGGGTGCAGTTGCAGCAGATGGACGTTGGCTAGTGGATTCGTATTTGAGCTAGTGCCAGGGGCCGAGGTCCCTAACTGGCCGCTCCCTGGGCTAGGACAGAGGGAGCTTGTCCTAAGCGATGGCATCATTAGAACTCCGTTAGCTCTGGTGTTAGGGGCTAGGTGCCGAGCGCTAGGAACCGAAGGGCTATTGGGATTGGGCCCCATGCCCTTATTAGGTGATGCTTCACCGCCTTTGTGTCCTTGCCAGGGACGATGAGATCCGGGATAAGTGCGGGGCCGACGCAGTCCATTATCTCTCCTTCCAGCGGCACATCATAGGGCTGCTGGTGGCCGTGGGCGTGCTCTCCGTGGGCATCGTGCTGCCCGTCAACTTCTCAGGGGACCTGCTAGGTGAGTGGGGGGAGGGGACTCTTGCTGGCCCTGTTGTGTTCCCCCCTTTGGAAGGGAATTAGCCAGCCCTGCTCACAGCAGCCTGGCAAGAGTCCCCGCAGGACACGGGCTCCCGAGGTGAGGACACTGGCCCTGCAGTGGCAGCTGGGAGCACCTGCTGGCAGGGAGGCTGTTGTAGCGGGAGGTGGTGGGGACGGGGCTTCCGCCGAGCCCTCACCCCCTTGCAACTCAGCCAGGAAAACTGGAGCTCAGAAACGTAACCTTTGACCCTTTAGTGTGTCATGCGGATTGCAGGGCGACGCCATTTTCAGAGGCATTGCAAGGATGACTCCCAGAGCCGCCCTGCCCTGCCCCATGTCGCCCCAGCCCAGGCACCCCAATCCACAACCCTCTGGCTTGAATTAAAGATCTCCGTCTCTCGCTCTCTCCCCAGAGAACAACCCCTACAGCTTTGGGAGAACGACGATCGCTAACCTGAATTCTCGGTATGTCAAGGAGGGGGCGGAGCGGGGCCCTTGGAGTGTATCAGGTGGAGCCAGAGGGGGGGGGAAGGCCAGGGAGGCTTCTTTGCTGCCGTCCCAGCTCATTCACTGTGCAGAGCCAGCTCCCAGCCACTGTCTCCAGAACAAAAACCCGGGAGCAGCCTCTGGGGTGCCACCACTGAGCCCTGTACTGGATAGCAGCCTTCCAGCATGCATATATGTCTCCAGGTGCAATGTCCTTGGCTGGTAGCCTGGCCCTGGAGGGAGGGGGGTAGCCCACGTTGGCTGACTAGCCAGGCACAAGGTGGGGGGGTGGGTTCACTGCACTGCCCAGGTGGCCTCAGCTGAGCGGTGTCTCTCTGGTGACAGAAATAACCTGCTGTGGTTGCACACGTCCTTTGCCTTCCTGTACCTGTTGCTGACGGTGTACAGCATGCGTCGGCACACCTCCAAGATGCGCTACAAGGAGGACGACCTGGTAAGGCGGGGGTGGCCTCCCACTAGGGTTCTCTGCTCTTTCAGCCTCCCTCTCTCTGCCGCCCCAGCCGTGCCTCCCGTTCGTGCTGGGAATGACACCCCGTGCAGGGTTCTTGCCTGCACCTCGCCCCTGATACAACTGTAACAGTCCCAGGGTCTCCAGGGCCCCCACTGGGTGAGCTGAGCTGCAGCAGTGAGTGTGCAATCTCCGGTCCCTTCCCACTAGGCACTGCCTCTGCTAGGTACGTTCTAAGTTCCCCCACTGAAAGCCACCTCACTTCCTATGTTTAATGCCCCCACCGCAGCTCTGCTCAGGCAGCTGTTGTATAACCGTCTCGCCAGGACAGAACCTGGGCTGGAGCAAATGTTGGCTACGTGTCAGGTTGCCCCCACGCCAGCCGGTGGGGGATGGGAGACAACTGATAAATATGGAACCCTGGGCACTGCTGGGAAAAAGTGAGCCACTCCCCTGACATTAACCCTGGCCTGGCTTCACCCCTTGGCCACAGCCTGGTGTCCTGTGCTGCCCTAGTTTGGGTTCCCATACTGCCCTCCCCTCCCCCTTGGTCTCTTCCAGGTGAAACGAACTCTCTTCATTAACGGGATCTCAAAATATGCGGAATCGGAGAAGATCAAGAAGCATTTTGAGTGAGTCTGTGCATGCATGCTGGGTCCCAGCTTGAGCTACCTTTCTTTCTCCTGCAGAAAATTTCAGCTTTTTGGCCAAAAAAATTGAAAACTATAAAAATTTACTAAATTTAAAAAAAAAAAAAAAAAAAGTCTTGTCACCGCACTGTTTCATGGGAGTTGTAGTTCAAGTGCCTCATGCCTACAGTCTAGTCCAGTGGTTCTCAAACTTGTTGAGACCGCGACCCCTTTTTGTGCTCCGGCGGCACGGCGCGATCCCTCCGCCGAAAAGCCGCCGAATTTAAAACCAAAAAAAAGCGCGCCAAAAAAAAAGTGTGTCAAAAAATTAACCTAGAAAGCAGCTCTAGTCCCAGCCCTCAGGGGAGAGGGAATGCTGAACCCTTCAGTGCCAGCTCTGTCCCTGCAGAGATCCAAGAGATCACAGCCAAACCAAGAGATGTCAGGGGAGACGATGGAGTGGGGGGCGGTGGCCGAGGTACACCCAGACCCTCTCCAGCAGTACAGGACTTGTCCCCCTCCCCCCACCTATTTTTAGAAGTCCCACAATGAGACCCTGGTTCTTCTAGGGGCAAAGGACTGAGGAGGATCCCAAGAGCACTGCTTTAGAAGCAGGCACTCTCCTCCCCATCCCGTTCCCCCATAAGAGCAGAGTGCATGGGTGAGTTCCTCCCCCCAACTCCCCACCCAGTACAGCTTTACCAGAATTCCCTGATGGTTGGGACGAGGCCTGAGAATGGAGTCTGGGTCCCCACCGACCCCCAGCCATCCCATTGGCTGCTGGAGGATTTGTTCAAGCTGCTGCTTTCCACCTCATTGCTCATGAGCCTGGGGTTGTTTCCTGTCCACAGGGAGGCATATTCCAACTGCACGGTGCTGGAGGCGCGCCCCTGTTACAACGTGGCCAGGCTGATGTTCCTTGACACAGAGAGGTAAAGTCTGGGGCAGGTATGGGTGGGGGGCCCCAACAGGCCTAGGCCAGGAGTGTTGCACAGAGCATGAGGGGGAGACTCCGCAATAGGAGGGTTACAGAGAACAGGTCACCAAAAAAATGCATGGGATGGTCTCAGGCTAGTCCTTCTCCTAGGCCCTGTCTGCACCACTAAACAGCAAAGGAACTGGGGACTATTTCACTCCAGTGATGGGCTCTGCTTGAGGGGCCCAGGGCTGGGATTGCGGGTGGGGAGGGGGCTGCAGGTCGGGAGTGAGGGGCCCTGGCAGAGCTGTGGGTGGGGAGCCCAGGACTTTGAAGAGACATTAAGCGTCGGTATTGGGTGCGTAGCAGAGTGGGGCAGGGCAGAGCTGAATGACCTGAGCTGCTCTAGGGTTATCAATCTGCTTGTCTGGCCCCCACCACAACCGCAGTGTCTGAACCCCACAGATCATAGTGGATTTGGCTCCCAGCCCCACGGTGAGGTGGGGAAGGATCAGAACTGTGGCACAGGGGCAGTGACTTGCTGCAGTCACACACTGAGCCCAGGATTGTCCCACGCCCCAGCGCGGTGCCTTCCCTGTCCTTTAGTGATGTAACCCCACCTTTGGACCGTGCAGCTGTGCTTCCACCCGGAGATGGGGGAGACGTAGTTACACACTCTTAGGGCCCCTGATTACTCAGCCTGGTGTAATGAAATCCCAGCAGCCTCTGCCTCAGCTGAGTGGAAAACATCTTAAAAAAATCCGTCTATGAGAGTCACATGCGCAGAGAGAGCCCCCACCCTCCGCGCTCATGTCTGATCCTTCCCCCTGCTCTCTACCCCCACCCTCCCTGCGTTCCCACACGCTCTCCCTGCTTGCTGGCCCCGTGGTGGTCACAGCAGGAGGAAGGGCCTGTCTGAGCCTCTGCTTCCCCTCCCGTCGCCGCCTCTTGCAGGAAAAAAGCAGAACGTGGGAAAATCTATTTCACCAACCTGAAGACCAAGGAGAACGCCTCGTCGATGATCAACCCCAAGCCCTGCGGCCACCTGTGCTGCTGTGTCATCAAGGGCTGTGAGGAGGTGCGGGGGCAGGGCGGCGGAAGGGCACTAGGCAGTAGCGTGAGTGGCGTGGGGGATGCTGGGAGACGGTCCCCGTGCTGCTCCCAGCTCCCGCCGGCCCCCACGTAGAGGAGGGTTCGGCCCCCAAATCCTGGCACACCAGCGTGTTGCTGCCCCCTTGTTCACCCTTAGCATCTCCGGGGCCCTCCAAGGAGAGGAAGCTCATTTCCCCCCCGTTGTTACTGTCCCTGCTGCCCCTTGCTAAACAGCCCTCTACCCCAGCTCCCACCCGTTTGCCTCGTTAACTCTGATTCTTCCAATTCTAATACTAATCCTAAATGGAGTTGATGCACCAAGCGGCTGGTCCGGATTAGCCCTCCGACACTGGCTGTAGCGCACGGGGAGGAGCGGGGTCCCCATGCCCTCTAGGGGCATGCCCGGCCTGGGGCCCGAGGGGGCAGCAGCCTGGCGGGGTTGCGTGGCTCTCAGCTCTGACCCGCATCCCTATGTCATCCAGGTGGAGGCCATTGAGTATTACACCAAGCTGGAGGAGAAGCTGAAGGACGACTACAAGCGGGAGAAGGAGAAGGTGAACGAGAAGCCTCTGGGGATGGCCTTCGTCACCTTCCACAACGAGACCATTACAGCCATGTGAGCGCCAGGGGCCCGCCATGGGACTCGGGAGGGGATGGGAGGGAGAGTCCCTGTCATTTCCAGGCTGGCGGATGAGTGGCTAGAAAGCAGTTCCCAGGGGCTCGGCCTCCCTGATCTCCCCCTGTGGGGAGGCCTCACTCTCTCCCCCTCTTCCCTTCAGAATCCTCAAAGACTTCAACGTGTGCAAGTGCCAGGGCTGCATGTGCCGCGGGGAGCCCCGGGCCTCCTCCTGCAGCGAGTCCCTCCATATCTCCAACTGGACCGTCACCTACGCCCCCGACCCACAGAACATTTACTGGTGAGCCGGCCGCGCCTCCTGCGGGCAGGTCTGGGGAGCAGCCGGGATAGGGTGGCACGGACAGCCTGCTAAAGGGAAGGTACCGTCAGGGCCATGGGCCTAGCCCAGGAGTGCCCTTGACAGCCGGAGGACTCAGAAGTGGGAGCAGCCCCATCGACAGGCCCACACAGCTGGCTGGAGGGGTTCGCTTCCTCTGAAACATCTGGGTGCAGGGTCACAGCTTGGCTGGGCCATGGGTCTGACTCAGAATGGGGAGCAGTGAGATCTGGGTGCCTCTAAAGGGGGTTCAGGCCCTTGAAGAGTCAATGTCCTTGACTCTGCCCAGTACAGACAAATGTCTCTGACTCCCCCGTGATTCCCCTCCTGATTGGCTTCTGCACCCTGTCTCCCCCCAGGGAACACCTCTCCACCCGGGGTTTCATCTGGTGGATCCGCTGTCTGGTTATCAACGTCATCCTCTTCCTCCTCCTCTTCTTCCTCACCACTCCCGCCATCATCATCACCACCATGGATAAGTTCAACGTCACCAAGCCCGTGGAATATCTGAACGTAAGGCCTGCCAGGGGGATGGGCGCAGGAATGAGGAACCCTGGGGAGGTGGGGGTGGGTCATGAATGTGCACTGGTCCCTCCACCTCGCCTATCTGGATGAGCTAGGCCTGGCCCCGTCAGGCTAAGAAAGGTCCCTGGAGGTCTGAAGTGCTCCTGTGTGGGGAGCAGGGGGGGGCTGTCTACATCACTGCAGTGTGGGCACTGCTCTGTTACGTGAGGACAGAAAGCAGCCGGGCTCCCTGTCCTGCCTCCTGAGCTGCAGCACTGCAGAGCCTGTTGGAGTAAAACAGGGAGCACGTGTTGCTGGAGCCAGAGCATCTGAGGTGGCTGCATTTGGAGGGGAGACGGGAGCAGGCAAGGCTTCTGCCTGGGACCCTACGAGAAGCCTTGAGAATCCCTCTCTTGTCAGAACCTGGGCGAACGGGGCCATCCCCACTCTCCCCAGGGGCAGCCGGGCTCTGCGGCCAGCGCTCAGTTTTGCATGCCTGGCAAGTGGGAGGAAATCCAGCTCTCCCTACCATAACGGAGATCAAGAAAACACTCTGCTGATGTGCCGAGGGACCAGAGCATTACAGGACCAAAGGAAACTACTGGGGATACGCTGACTGCATTAGGCTGCCTCTACGCTTGGGAAAAACCCCAGCCCGAGAATCGGAGTAGCTGCAGCCTGGCTGATCCATGAGTCCCAGGGCAGGGCCTGGGCAGGTGCCTCATTCCCCGCCCTGTGCAACTCCCAGACTCTCGCTTCTCTCCTGGGGATAAGGCAGAGGGGCTGCAGGTTCCCATCCAGGATTCCCAAGTTGAGGAATGTGCCCCTGTTGATACAGCCCCCAAAGGGGCAGTGTCACGCTCAGCTCTGCTGGCAGCTCTTGTCCTTTGCCACTGGCGATGCAGCAGGTTAGCCCGCTGCCCTCCCCGACGCACCCAGCCTCCGGATTGGCATGGCCTGCATTGAACAGGGGTGTTCTTTGCCTTCCCAGAACCCCATCATCACCCAGTTCTTCCCCACCCTGCTGCTGTGGTGCTTCTCTGCTCTGCTGCCGACCATCGTGTATTACTCCGCCTTCTTCGAAGCTCACTGGACCCGGTAAGGACAGACCGCGCCTGCGCTCAGCCTGAGCACAAGAGCAAGGCCTGCTTGTTCTATTCCTCCCACCTAAGATCCACCTGTAATGTCATTTCCTGGCGTAAACTGTGGGGGTGGTAATCAGGTGCTGGACCCCACCTCAGAGGTGGGACTGGATGAACTGATTGCACAGTCTGCTAAGCTCTGTGGGCTCCAGATGGCTGGCGGGCGTTGCGGGCGGATTCGGATGATTGTTCTCCATATGCATTCGTGAGCCAGGACATTTGCTGTGTCAGACCCTGCTGCCCTGATCGCATGTTGTTAGGTCACGTGGCTCCGCCTGTTTGAGCTGTGATTGGCTGCAGCCCTGCAAGCAGTGTGGTCTAGTGGTCTGAGCATAGGGCTGGCAGCCTGGCGTTCTAATCCCAGCGGGGTGTGACCCTGGGCAAATCATATCCCTTCCCTGGGCCTCGCTTTCCTCGTCTGAATTGGAGAATGATCCCACCCACCCCTCCCGCTGGAGATCTGTGATGGTGAGTTAGGCCCGGGTCGACACTAGAAGGGTGTCCCAGTAGTGCAGTGTGGGCTGGGGTGATGGTTCTGTACCGACAAAAGTGTGAAATAAGGTGAACGGGTATAAGCTATCCAGACAAAAGCGCTTTTTAGCCAGTGTAAGCTGTGTCTACCATAGGGGAGAGCTTGACTATTCCAGCCCTACCAGCAAGTCTTCTCTGGTGTAGACTAGGCCTCAGTGACTGTCTGTGCTGACACTGTCTGCATTCACTCCTGTGGCGGATTGAGGAGGAGCCCCTGGAGGCTTGGGGGGGCTGGGGCTGAAGGTGTCTACTAGGTGAGGGGAAGGATGATTCAGTGGTTAGAGCGCCTGCCTGGAGTGGTCAATTCTCTGCTCTGTTACAGATTTCCTGTTTGACCTTGGGCAAGTGTGTCCCCTCTCTCCCCCATCTGTGGCATGGGGATAACAGCACTGCTGAGGATAAAGACATTGGGCCCTCAGATATGCCAGCAATGCCCCATTTATCTATCTGTTGTACTCATTTGCCCTTCACACGTCCTGGGACCGTCTTTTTCTTCTGTGTTTGTACAACACCTAGCGCAGCAAGAGGCTGGCCCTTGATGGGCTCCTAGGTGCTGCCAGCATAGAAATAATTAACACTAATAATAGTTGGGTACAATGGACAGATCGGTACCAAGGGGCCGAGAGGGTGCATTGCAAGTGCTTAAGATGGCTCGATAGATGGGTGTGATCACGCACGGTGGGGCTCTTAGTCCACTTGCTAATGGCCTCCCCTGTGCCCACAGGTCTGGAGAGAACAGGACAACCATGCACAAGTGCTACACCTTCCTCATCTTCATGGTCTTGCTGCTGCCTTCGCTGGGCCTGAGCAGGTGGGTGAGGAGGAAACGAAGGCCGGTCTGGAGACCCAGCAGATCTGGAGTCCCAAATCCTCATGCCAGTGTTCCATGGCAACACTCACAAAGCCACCCCTCATGGATTCCCGCCAGCTGTGTGCTGCTAGGACAGGTCCCCCACGCTGGAGGCCTCAGAGCCCAGGCTGCACTGTCGTGATGAGGGAGAGTGCAAAATGCTTACAAGAGTAAAGGAAATTCTCCAGGAGTATCTGAAAAGAGGTGATGCTGTATCTGAATCTCAGCCGATACAGGCTGAGGAGCTGTGTGACCTCAGGGGGCTCCCACTTTAAAAGGATCCCATCGGTTTAAAAATAATCACACTTCTGACCTGAGAATCTTTTCCTGGCTATTGATGCAAGCAATGCTTCAGGGTCAAACTGCGCTCCGCAGATGAGTGCACAGAAGTCCATAGGCTCAGAATCTGGGCCTAAACCTAATGGAATTAAAAGAGAGAATGAGGATTTTTTTTTTTTCTACTTGTTTATTCTGGGTGTTTGAGGGCACGTTGGTCCAGATCCTCAAAGGGATTAAGGTACCCAACTTCCACTGATTTTAGGATTTGGGCCTTTGGAGCTAGTCAGTTTCATTGTTTGCCTTGTATAGGTGGGGTTTGCCTGTTTGTTTGTGTGGCTCTTCCATCCAGCAGAGAAATGTTTTAAAAAACAGGAGAATTGTGATGCAGGGAATGGGATGGGGGGCCTGAAACTACTTTAAATCATTTTTTTTGAATTAATTAGATTTCAAGGTCATAAGACACACAAACCACTGACGTGTCAGGAGGCAAGAAGACCAGAGCTGCAGGCAGAGACAGCAAAACATTCCTACAGCTCTTGTTAGGGCAAGCCCTGTATGTTTTCTTTTCTGAGTGTGCATGTATATATTTGCACTAAAAAGAGCTGTAGAAATTCTCTGCCGTTCTGCTCTTCCAGTCTTGGTATGAATCCTCAGACTGACAATATCACTGCGCCCTTATTTCACCTTTCATTTTTATATCCTATATAATAAAAGGCCAGAGGATGTTTGTCCGAGGCCGTCATGTGCAGTAGAGACGGCCGAGACGAACAGCATGATGGGAGTTGTAGTTCGGTGGCACAAAATGGCCACCGTGCGTGTGCCGTCATCTCCCTTCCCCAACCTACCACACTGTATCCATGTGGGTAGGATAAATTCTTAGCACTGTACGGATGTTGAGCAGGGAGGGGGCTGGCTAACATGCCTGAAGGGAATCCATAGCCTTGAAAGGGGCATAAACAGCTCACTTGGGGGCATGACCAAGAACTCCAGGCACGCTGTGTATATCTTGCAATCGGCAGGAGATGCTCAGGTGGGAGAATATGCTGCTCCTTTTTAAAGGTGTGTTCCGAAGTTGCCCTCAGCCCCGCTCCCTCCCCCAAGTATTCATCCATTCTGCTGTGTGAAAGCAAAGAAATTCCCAGGTCCTCTACCTGGCCATCTGCTTCACTCCTTCCCAGGGAAAACTGGGGCAGGATTCTGCCCGACGTTAACAGCACTATGCGCTGTTATGATTCATTATCTGTTGTGTGCTGACAGCAGCAGGTTGAAATTCCAATTCTGTTAATTAGTGATGGCTGTTAAAGCACTCTGAGCAAGCAAAGGGTCTTCGCTAGCAGATACTAGACGGCCCGGACAAACAGCATTAAGCACTTTGGCCCGTGTACACGGGCTGTTACACTAGTATGTAATATAATGTCAAATGTTTTAGTCAATTTTTACATTGGTTCAAGTGAGTGGAAACGACTTCCTAGTTTAGTGCAGTTTTCCTTTGGAGCAACCGTTTAAGGCCCCAGCATAATCCCCCACAGGGTCAGCAGAGAATTGCAGCAGATGTTGTTGCTAACTCCCCTGCAGAATTGAGTGAGAAAGCACAGGTACAATGATGCACGTGGGATGGACGGCAGAGACAGACAGCCCAGCGGAGTCCAGGCCCGCTTTCCCAGTAGTCCCACCATCTAAAGATTTGATCCTCTATACATACTGTCCTGAAGAAAGGAGAGGACGTCCGCACTCCTCACATATACACACATCTGAGTGCATCCGTGTTCCAAGATTACTTTGTATTCGCAGCAGCTCTTGTTCCAGCTCCTGAGAGGGCCGTGATCACGTGTGCGTACAGCTTGTTCTCCTTGATCTCCAAACATTTATATACTCACCCTAGACTCTTTGTTGTTAATTGTTCTCCCTAGTCTGGATGTGTTTTTCCGCTGGCTGTTCGACAAAAAATTCCTGGCTGAGGCCGCAGTGCGATTTGAGTAAGTGGTACCCGAAACCAGGGGGCGGGGAAAGCCTGTCTTTGTAATTGTGACTCCTGCTGAGGCTGGTGTTTGGGGGGGAACTCGCCCCACAGCCAGTGCCCCTGCCCCGTTCCGTCCAGGGCCACCTGCTGAGAGCACCTGGGACTGGCATAGCTCCCCACACAGCCAGTGCCCCTGCCCCGTTCCGTCCAGGGCCTCCTGCTGAGAGCACCTGGGACTGGCGTAGCTGGGACTGGCGTAGCTCCCCACACAGCCAGTGCCCCTGCCCCGTTCCGTCCAGGGCCTCCTACTGGAAGAGGAGGCCTCAGCCCCTGTGAGGTCTTCCGAAGCCAAAGCTGCTTCTAGAGATGTTGCGCTGGTTCTTCCCGGTGGGAAACGTGGGGAGACTGGCCAGTCTGTGGTAAAACACAGCAGCTTCCTAGAAAGCAGAATGTTGGGAGGCAGAACAGTGACCGTTGTATGACAGTGCTAGCCCTGGCCAGCTTCCTCTCTACCCAGCTGGAGCTGACGCCCATACTCTCCATGTCTGTGGTCAGGTTAAGGAGCATTACTTGCCTATCTCGCTCTCCTTCCCTCCCCCGCCCAACAGGTGCGTGTTTCTGCCTGACAATGGGGCCTTCTTTGTGAACTACGTCATTGCCTCCGCCTTCATCGGGAACGCCATGGACCTGCTGCGCATCCCCGGCCTGCTCATGTACATGATACGCCTCTGCCTGGCCCGCTCAGCCGCTGAGCGGAGGAACGTCAAGCGGGTACGTGCCGGAGCCGACCCCGTCTCCCTTAGCAGATACTGGGCACGTTCGCTGCCACGCTTGGAGCCCTGCCCTGAGCACCCGACGCACATCGGGCCCCTGGTGAACAGACTGGGCGTGTTCCTGTAGTTGTAGACTTGTGCAAGGAGGCACCTGTGAGTCGGTGCCTGTGCAAGCTGCACAGCCGTACCCGTGCCTATCCAGACGCTTAATCACACATTGGTGTAGGTGGACTAAGGAAACAGCCCGCTAACGGGTATCGCGTCAGGAAGATCAGAGCTGCAGCCAGACAGGCTGGGGGAAGCGGGGGATTCCCGCAGCTCTTCTTAGGCAAGTCCGTGCGGTGTTGCCGTGTGTGCGCTCACAGACAGGCCCATCCGCAGGGAGCCTGAACAGACTGTGGCACACGGACAAAGCAGTACACGCGCTCCCATGTGTGACATGTGCTTCCCGCTACCCGGCAGCTCTGTGCGCCGTCCCGACGTGCTCTCTGCTTCCTCCCGCAGCACCAAGCGTACGAGTTCCAGTTCGGAGCCGCCTATGCCTGGATGATGTGCGTCTTCACCGTGGTCATGACCTACAGCATCACCTGCCCCATCATCGTCCCCTTTGGTAGGTGGCCTGGCCCCCCTCTGCCTCGCTGCCCTTGGAAGGGTTTGCATCCAGAGGCGGGAGGGAGGTGGTGTCTTTCATTCCTCCAGTGGGGGAGCCCCATCTGCAGGGTGGGATTGGAGGCACAGGTGCCAACTTTTGTCGGCGTTGGTGGGTGCTCGCACCGCCTCTCTCCCAGCCCTGCCCCCGCCCTGACTCCACCCTGGCCCCCAAATCCCAGCCTAAACTCCGCCCCTCCCTGCCCCATTTGACCCCTCCCCAAATCCCAGTCCCACCCCCTCACTGCTCTCGCCTGCCGTCTCTCTCTCTCAGGGTTGATGTACATGCTACTCAAGCACCTGGTTGACAGGTACAACCTGTACTACGCTTACCTGCCAGCCAAGCTGGACAAGAAGATCCATTCGGGGGCCGTGAACCAAGTGGTGGCAGCCCCCATCCTCTGCCTCTTCTGGCTCCTCTTCTTCTCCACCATGCGCACAGGTAAGCCCGGGGCGAGGGGAGGGAGCTAACGGGGCGAGGGGCGAGCGCTGAATTATAAACACCCACTCAGCCTGGCTGAGGAGTGCTAGGCTCCACGCCGCATGCTGGCTGTCCCCCCTCGGGGGTGGGCAGAGCCCCTGGGGGTGGTGAAGCCGGTGGAGCTGCATGCTGGGTGTGCAGCTGCCCTGACTGTGACCCTTTGCCTTGCCCAGGGTTCCTGGCCCCCACCTCCATGTTCACCTTTGTGGTTCTCGTGATCACCATTGTGATCTGCCTGTGTCACGTCTGCTTCGGACACTTCAAATACCTCAGTGCTCACAACTACAAGGTGAGGCCCCAGGAGGCACTGGGGATGCGGGGGGCGGGGGCGGGGGGGAAGGGTGTCCGGTTGGAGGGAACCGTGGCTGAGGTGATATCTCAGGTCGGGCTATTAGGGAAGCTCCTCACAGGGCCTTTCCCCTTCATTATGGGCTCCCTGGTCTAATACCTCTCCTGCCTCCCCGCTCACAAGCAGGTGAGTGTAGTTGGGACAGGGCTCTTCCCCCAGCTCAGGGCCACCACCACTGGTCCCGTGGGGGGTAGGAAAACATATTGGGAGTCACATACCCTTGCCACGCCCCATCATTGGCGCATGAGCCTGTTCCCTCTCCAGCCTCCTGGAACCGGAGCCTCGTGGGGTTGCTCCGGACCTGGGTGCTCAGCTCCCCGCAGCCCAGCCGTTGCTTGTGTGCAAAGGTTCCTGGGTCAGATTAGGCTCCCAGGGAAGACTCGATGGGGTCAGTGGACCAGCTGCCCCGCCATCTCCACGCCACGTCTCCATTTCACTCTGTTGGCCTCTAGATTGACCACACGGAGGTGGACGCCGTGGACGGACGGGTGAACGGGCAGCCCGCCGCCGTGCCGCCAGCTCCCAAATCCGCTGTGAGTTGCCAGCTCCCGCGCTGCCCTGCGTCTCTCAGTTTGGGACAGGGGAAGGGGGCTGCACGCGTCTCTTCCCATCTGAGGGCCTCCCTCTGGGCCTGGCCCAGCCGGTATCCGCAGGGTGCAGGCAGAGTTCAGAAGAGAATGCCCTTCCGCATGGCCCTCACCCAGCTGAGATGAGGAATTGTACTGGGCCTCTCCTCCCTCCCCCCTCACGCCCCTGATGCTCATTGTTCACTCTTTGCCTCTCTCTCAGCTGGGACAATGAAACCAGACTCTGTTCCCCTTTTTGTTTCACTTTCTGAATTCACTTTCAGAATTCCCCAAACCGTCTGACTGCTCCCATTGGCCCTGCAGCCAGACAGGTGTCCGTACAGGTAAACCAGGCCCTGGGCGGAATTCCAGCTACCTGAGGGAGTGGTTTTGTCCCTCGGGGTTAGATCCCCTGCCACACCCCATCCCCACAGCAGGGAGGCTTCTTTCAAAGGGCCTTGATATGCACGTGCCCAGCTTGAGCCTTTTCAGCGGGTTCGATTGCCATTAAGTGTTGGGCACCTGTCTTCTGGGGCGGGAAAAATCAGACCCCTCTAATATCAGGCCCTCCAGTCTTGTTGAAGCCCTGACGCCCACTGCTCCCAATTCTCCCACCCGGGCTCTCTGGAGGGTTCAGATGCTCCCCGAGGTCTTTAGAAAATGGGGGGTTACTTGGACTGGGCTGTCAAGAGCCGCCCCACGGGCTGTGTGGCTGGGATTTCCCAGCCAGCTCCTCTCCCGGCCCCGGCTCATGCTGACACCTGTACGTCCCCTGCAGCAGGAGTTCCGTTCTGCCCCAGCATGCCCTGCACTCAGCCTCCTGTCCGCACGGCGCTTCCCCGCCGTGCTGCGCTGCGGTGCCTCCAGCCGCCTGCCCAGAGCTCACCGGTCTATCGTCTCCCCCCGCAGCAAAAGTACATCGCCCAAGTGCTGCAGGATTCCTCCCCGGAGGGCGAGGCGGCCGAGTCCGAGGAGCAGGGGTCCCAGGATGAGGAGCTCATCAACCCGGACGGCATGAACGACACGGATTTCCAGTCGTGTGAGGACAGCCTGATAGAGAACGAGATCCGCCAGTAGCGACCCAGGAGGGGCAGGGCGGGGCAGTCCCGGGAGCCGGGGCGGCCGCTGCGAACGGAGAGAGAACCGAAGGGAGCCCGGAGCAGGGCAAGGAGGACGCCGGCCCCTGCCCCCTCCCACCTGGCCAGGCTGCTGCCCTAATGCTCATTCCAAGGGTGGGAAGGGGCCGTGCATCGAATTCTCCATTCCCTGCTTCCCCCCCAGCCCCGCTCCCTCTCACTCCCGTCTGGGTGGGTGAGAAGGGACCTACTCTTACTAGTTACCTTCTCTAACACGTACTGAGACCACGAGACCCCGGGAAGGGGGAAGGAAGAGGAGGAGGAGGTGACTTGGACCCTTGCTGCTTCCATTCTGGGAGTAAGAGGACCCAGGGACAGTAGAAGCCTGGACACTTTGAGGTGGCAAGTGCTAGGGAGAATCTCTGGTCCCCAGGGGCCTCCCCTCTTCCCCCCCACATCTGGACTCTTGAACACTAATAATTTATTAGATTTAAAAGAAACAAAGCTTTAATCAAGGTATTGCAACCCCAGCTAATAGCGAGCGGCTGGGAGCCCGGCAGCTAGCCTTGGTCCTAGCCGCGGGAGGAGCAGTTCCCTGGCGCTGCGCTGCCCTTTGCCCCGTGGCTGTGTCTCCCACATGCATGTGCGTCGGAGTGCGGGTGCCCCTCCCCAGCCCCTGGCTCTGTGGGCACGTGAGGGCCACGGTCCGGTCTGGGGGGAGTGTAACAATGTGGACTGGTCCTGCTCTCTCCCCCAACGCAGGCCAGTGCCAGGGGCAGCACCCAGCCGAGTGCGGGGAGCGGGTGTCGCCCAGTGAGATCCGCGCTGGCTCAGTGATGGCCAGGACCCCTTGCAGGGCGAGGGGAGCCTAGGGGCTAGCACGGGCGCATATCCTATCCAGCCCCTAGGAGAAGAGGGAGCCCCTCCCCCGGCACAGCCTGCTCACGTCTATGCTAGCTGGAGCCCAGTCGGGCCATGGTGGGGGCTCACCATGGGGCATGGGGCATTGTTTTAAGTGGCGTTATTTTGTACATTCCCCCCCCCCTTTAAAATAAAAGACTGACACCCAGCTGCCGCCGCCCCCCATGCTGTCCTGTGTCTGCGCAGCGGGGCCAGCAAGGGGGAGGACTGGGGCCAGCTTCCCCTGACTGCTGTGGAGTGGAGCTGGACATTGAACCCAGCTACCAACAGGCACTGGAGCGGCCCCTGATGCCCTGGCCCGGGTACAGAGCCCTTGCTGACCCTTCCTGTGTGTTTGGTTCCTGCCAGCGTAGGGCTGCGGCTCCCTGCCCCATTGCTCGGGCAGTGTGAGAAGCAGCCTCTGCCATCCCGCCTCCCCCAGCTCTGGAATCCCAGCCCCTGGGAGAGTTGGATCCCTCTGGGGAACTTGGTCCTGTGGGTGAGTGTAACCTGCTACTTTGCGGGACTCTCACGGGACATCCCTGCCTGCTGGGCGTATTTCTGAAACCTTAGCACCACACCCGCGCTAAGCTGGATTTGCAGCGGGCGCTGCGTGCCAGGCAGAGTGAGCAGCAGGAGCACAAAATAAACCTCCCTGCCGGTGAGCTGTATTTATTTTCCCTTGCCTCCCTCCCCTGCTGCTCTGTTCATTGGCCACAGCCCGGCCTTCACACCCTACATGGACACTGCTCTGATTAACTGCAGCCGGAGCAGCGCGTGGAGCCAGTCGGGGCAGGCAATAATAACCTGCCTTGGTCCTTTGCTAGCAACCTCCAGCCAGGAGCTCAAAGCACTTTATCGACACTAAGGAGTCGCGCCTCAGCCCTCCCTATCTCTGCTCCCAGGAGGGCGGTCAGACGTGTCATCCCCATGGTACAGAGGGGGAAACTGAGGCACAGCAGGGAAGAGACTTGCCCACGGTCACACAGCAAGCCCAAGGCAGTTTGGAACAGAGACCAGATGTCCTTCCTTTACCCTGCCCCTCTAAGAGGAATGCCAGCGGCAATAGCAGGACTTGCTCCCTGATGTGAGAAGATGAAGGGCTCAGATCCTGGCTCAGTCTTAGCAGGTAGCCGATGGCTGGAGCATGTTCTTCTGTGGTAGTAGCTGTGAGAGGACGGCCCGGTGGGATCTCAGGCAGACCTCCCCTCCCCTCCCCCTAGAGCTCCCTGTTGAAATGCACGTTGTTTCATATGGGTTGATTTCCTCCGGGACAGACTAGAAATGAAGCCCGGGGCTCTAAGTGCTTGTGTCCAGACAGGGGAGCAGAGGGGATGCTGGTCCCACGGCTGCCTATTCCCACCTGCCCCACCCCCTTCGCCCCGGTGTGGCGGGCAGACTGCGGTTGCTCTGAATGTGCGGCTGTTGGGTGCAGTCCCTGGGCACTGCCGCGGGGGGGAGGGGGGAGCTGTGTTCTACCTGGCACCGCATCTGTGTCGAGCTGTGTATAATACCCTGTATATATTTGTGTAAAAAAGAACAAAATTGAACTTATGAATTGCCAGCCTCTCTGTGTTGAATGGGTTTGCGCTGGCGGATGCAGAGCCATGGGCACCAATCGGAAGGGGGTCTGCCTGGCGCCGAACCTCAGAGCTTCAGGTTCCACGTGTGGAGAGGGCACTGCCCAGATCCTTGGGCACTGCCTGGAATCAAACCCCAGAGCCTCAGGTACTGAGGGGAGAGGACTCTGCCTGGAGTTGGAACCCGGTGCCTCAGGCAGGTGGGAAGAGGGCAGGCTCTGTCCGGGGCTGGCACCCAAAGCCATGGGTACCATGGGGGGGGAGGCTCTGCCTAGAGCTGGGAGCCAGACCTCCGGCACCATTGGGGGTGGGGGGCTCTGCCCAGCCTTGAACACAACCCTTCCTCCTCCTCCCCCCCTCCCCCCCCAGCATGCCGACAGGGCTGTAGGAAGGCCAGACAGGCCTGGGGCCACACGTGTTCCAGGCACCCTAACCATTTTCCTCTCTGTGTCCAGGATAGACTCTGTCTCGCCCGCCCAGAACCCAGCCTGGGCTCCTGGTTGCCACACACTGAGTCCCGCCCCACCCTGCCCGCGGTGCTGCCTGCTGCTGCCGCACCCAAGCGCGCTCTGCCCGTTAGCTCCCACAGGGCCTTTTACCCAATAGAGCTCAGGAGTGGGGTGGCATTTGCCCCACACACACCCTGGTGGCGGAGGCTGGAAGCAGCCCTTGTGAGGTTCAGCAGCCCCCAGGTGGAGCCTGTAGCGAGACCCTCTTGGTGGCAGCGTGTGGCAAGGGGTCCTCTCTTTCTCCCTGAGTGGTGGAGTTAGGGGGGGCTTGATGGTGGGGGTAACAGTCCAATAACTAATGGTGAGGGGGGGGAGCCTCCTCTGCTAGCTACAGCCTGGCTCCAATATCTCGCCCTTTCCTGTAGAGAGAGAGAAGGGAACTGAGGCCTCTGGGGAATGTGGTGTGCATGGCTGTGGTCTGTGTTACCCACTCTTCCTGTGTGTTCTCAACAGTGTCCCCTCTCTGGCTATAGGAGGAGGGTGGCTGTGGCTGCTTTCCGTGCTCCCTCAGCCTCCTGCCCATTGCCTGGTCTGCCCCTTTGGCTCGGTAGCACCCGGCCCAGCTTCTGCACACACATGCCAGGTGTATGGCAAGGGGGAGTGGGTC
This sequence comes from Sternotherus odoratus, assembly GCA_032164245.1. Lineage (NCBI taxonomy): Eukaryota > Metazoa > Chordata > Testudines > Kinosternidae > Sternotherus > Sternotherus odoratus. The sequence continues at coordinate 120,199,154 of JAVMKO010000003.1, forward strand.
TCCTTCCAACCCACCACCCAGACAGTCCCGCCTGGCAGGCAGGGCCCAGCTGACGCTTCCTTACCTCTAGGAATATTTGACTCAGACGCCACCTCCACCTATCCCTTCTGCTTTTCCGTTTCATCTTCTTGCTGCATCTCCTGACACGTCCCCTCCCCCAAAGGATCCCCACACCCACCGCTGCATGCCCCCAATAGCAACGCGTGCCACTTCCAGACCACGTCACCCGTTCAAAGCACTGCCGGTGCCCAGGGGAGCCTCCCCTCACGGCTAACGCAGCTGGGAGCCTGAGGTGTTGCAGCAAAGCAATAGAGTGTTCAGCAGAGAAATCAGCGGGTGTGGGTGTCCCACTGTGTCTGGGTGAGCTGCAGTTCCCTCTCTCTGCCCAGAACAGCAGCGGGTCCCAGCCTCTGCTCTGCGGAGAGCTGTCAGGTCACTTGGGGTGCGCCTCCTTGTCTCAGGCTGGTTCTACCGCTCTTCAGTGCAAAGGAAACCCTGTCAAAGCAGATGGAAAGAACAAGGAGCTAGTCTAGCTGCCTCGTCCGGGCCTGCTGCTACCCAGGAAAGAGGTGCCACTCCCAGGGAGCAGAGCCACCAGGAGGAGAGCACTGTGCAGGGGAGAACCTGCGTGGAGAAGAGGAGTCTGGCTGGTCAGCCACTCCGGTGAGTAGGAGAGCAGGAGCTCTCAGGGAGAGGGGGGCCAGCACAGACGTGGGAGGAGATGAAGAGCAGAGAGAAGCAGGGTAAGGTTTGATTTCAGAACCCCAGTTGCATGATAGTCTATATCCCGGAGAGCTTAGTGACGCCGGGGGTGCAATGTGGAGGTCGATGGGGAGCTGCATCCTGGGTAATGGTGACTGGCAGGGCGTGGGCACAAATGGAGTGGAGGGGCCCACAAAACCCTTTTCTATTGACACACGGTCCACCCTGTGAATACGCTTGGGCAGCCCTGGGCTCCTGGGGCAGGGACCGTCACGCAGGGGGCACTAGCCAAGGCTCCTTGGCAGGCGCCGAGGACTGGGTTCAGCAATGCCAGCTGCTGGCAGCAGAGGGCACTCATGGAGCAGTTATGGGGTGGCTTGCTCTAGCTCTGTCAATGGCAGATGGAAGGGTCCTGGCCTCCCTTTGCTGGGGGCTGCCTGGCTGCTTTGCTCTAGCCAAGCCGCCTGGGCAGGACTCGGACACTCCTGGCGAATGCCCCTCCGGAGCGCCAGTGGATCCAGGCCCTGCTCTGGGTGTGGCGCCAGCCAGGCATAGCTGAGGCCTGACTCACTCCAGGGCTGTGGCTCCAGAGAGCAACGCAGCTGACTGTCACTAGAATAAGAGGGGGAGAGGACTGGGCTCTTAAAGGCACAGGGGTCTTTCTGTCCCTGCTTGGGCCATGAGGCTCCATCTGCCAGGGCAGGCCCGCTCGGCAGCTGCACCTCTCCACTGAGGGGCTGGGCCCGCTCCTGCTCCCCTAGAATCAGTGCCCAGTGCCTGGAAAGGAGGATTTGGGGTCCAGGGGGATACCCCAGGCAGGGAGCTCAAAGCAAGGTCCCTAATAGCTGCAGATTAACAGCAGAAACACCATCTCCAGAAAGGAGTTGACAGGGCAGTCCCAGGGGTCAGGAGGTCTGGGGGTGAGGAGTGTAGATTTCTCAAGGGTTCCCCATAAGTCACCGACTATATCCCCTACCCACTGCTTGTTCCCACTGGAACGGGTCCCCTCGTGTCCCTCATTGGAGCCCTTGTTGCTCCCACCTCCTGGCTCTGAGATAAGTCAGGGCCTAGAGCTAATGGACAATTCAGCAAGCGCTGAAACTTGGAAGCACTTTTCCACACTGGAGCCAGAATGAATGAGCCCCTCGCCCAGTTCCTGGGGTGCCTTTGAGCCCCTCACCAAGCCAGTGGGTGACACCTAGACCTGCAGGGGTCCCAGCAGGGTGTTCTATTAATGCAGCCAGCTGGCTGGAGATTCTTAGGGGTGGGGACTGCCAGGCTCTGACCCCAATCCCATTCCCTTGGAGCTAATGGCAAAATCTCCCACTGACCTCACTGGAAGGAGGCTGAGACTGGAAGGGGTGAAAGCAAAGATCCTCAGCCAAACCTAATCTGCTCTACGTATGCAACGTCACTGGGGGTGGGACCCCCTTCACCACAGGGCTGTATCTTACCATTCTTAACTCTCTGGCTCTCTCAGCCCCTGGGGCATTTTCCTTCCTGCGGCTGGTTTGAGTTAATACCTGCCCCTTGCTGCCTGCTTTAGCCTGTCAGCAACAGGATCTGCCCTGATCATACCACCAAAGCAAACCTGTCCTCGAGGGGAAACCTGTTCCCTGTCTCCCATTCCCCCTCCCCATTGGCTCCTGCCTCTCCTGTGCCTTAGGAAAACAAACAAACAAAAGGCTCAGGTGAGTTTAAAGCAAACACTGAGCCACAGCTGCTTTTGTCAGGACTCACAGCCCCATGTGCGGCCGGTCACACCGCGCAGCATGCACGCACCCCGTGTATGCTTGCCCAGTGCTGCACAGGCACCGCCAGGCACTGGTGCCGCCCCCCCTCCCCCCCATGCCTCTGCCCTGCACATCCCGTGCCATGCCCGGTGTCCTGCACGCTCACTCAGCACTCTTGCCCTGCGTGTGTAAGCCCCTCCTCCCTCGTGCAGGTGTGCCTGCTCTGGGCACAGCACCATGTGTAGTCCTTGCCCTCACCCTTGTACGCATATATTCCTATAAAGCTAGACGTGCTGTCTGACCAAACTCACTGTATAGCCCCCCACAGGTGTGCAATGACACACCCACCTCCAGGCCCCTGCGTGCAGCACATCCTTCCCTCCCACAGGCCGTGACAATGGGTATTACTGCAGGGAGGGGGGGCGACACAGTGCCTTGTCCATCCCTTCAAAGGTGTCTTGAGGGAGAAGGCCATCAGGTTTTTCATTTCAGTGCATTAACTCTTCGTCTGCCCTGCAGGGGACCTGGTCCCATTGAGGGGCATTAAGTGCTGGGAAGGGGGGCTGCTGTCTATGGTAGGGATCCCCTAGCCCTGGAGATATGGGCAATGCCCTTCCCAGTGCCCCACAGAGAGGATGCTGCCTGGATCGCTGCTCTGCATGCAGCCCGTCCAGGAGAGTTCTCAGAAAAGTGCCTGGAGTTGCTGGAGTTTCTCTGTGATCAGCTGGGAAGGATCCGGTTGGCTCTAGGTGTTGGGGAAGCAAGGCCCAGCCCCGGGACATCCCAGGCTGTGTGAGAGGAGTGTTCTGCCTTTGGAGAAGAAGCGAGAAACCCAGCCTGACTGCAAGAGGTAAGTGATCATGGTGAGAGAGCCCTCCTCGTCGGGAAGGAAGAAGGCAACAAGTTCCAGTGGCCTGCACGTGGGAGTGAGAGCCAGGGAGGCTAGGCTTATATGTCTGATTCTGCTATGGATGTTTGTCATCTGCCTCAGTTTCCCCATCTGGGACATGGGAGGATGATCCTGGGAAACTCTAATGTGGGGAAGGTCTGAGGTTAATTAATGCCTGCAAAGTGTGTGTAATGGGCATGCAGGCTAGGAAGGCTGGGTAGTGGTTGTGTGCCCTCTGCTGGATGGAATCAGAACTACTCAAGTGTGTGTCATAGACCCTATACTATTCATGGTGGTTCTACTTCACTGGGGGGTTAGATCCTCTGCTTTTGGATCCAGGCAGATCCGAGCCGCTGCCTCAGCCCAGGGTGGGAGCCAGGCTCTGAGCCTTCTGCTGCCCCCAGGGCCAGCCCCTCTGGATCCATGACCGGTGCAGACGCCTTGCTTTTGGAGCGAGGATCCCTTGGGCTGGCGTCTCAGAGCGCTGAGGCTTTTAGTGCAGCCTCCTCACCCCTTGTAGCATGCCCTGACGCAGCTGAGGGGCGGTGATCTGCAGCCTGGCACGCAGGGCTGGGCGAACCCCAGTCAGGGAGGAAATCCTGAAGTGGGGCAGGGAAGGGGAGGCCTGGGTTTCTCCAGGGAGCTGCTCCAGGGCAGGGAGTCAGAGAGCAGCGGCTGTGCCTTTAATTGCTCTGCCCATACCGCCCCCCCCCCTTCCCCCCACACATACACTCAATCTGAGCTGCAGGCTCCTCACATCCTGCCACCAAGCCAAACCCCACCTTTCCTCTGTGCGGAGCCAGCAAGCGGAGCGAGCGCCCCTGCTGCAGCGAGCCGAGCCGGGGCGAGGGAGGCTCCCAGCACCCGCGCGGAGCCGGGGAAGGAAGGAGAAGGGGGAAGGGACGGGAGCAGCCCACCCAGTAAGTCTCTCTGCACTTCTCAGCCTCTCCGGCCACGCTGGGATCCGCTTAACAGCTCAGCTGCTGGAGGCTGCTCATTTCGGGGCCTGCCTGGAAGGGAGGGGCTGGTGGCAGGGACCCTCCCGGGCTGGGCACTGGCTCTTCTCCGCTGGGGCAGCTGCTCCGGTGTCTCCGGGGGAGGATCGGGGGAGGCAGGGCGGTGGCCCCGGCCCAGGAGCTCTTTCCCCCCCCCCCCCCAGATCTCTGAAGATTTGGGTGGGGGGCTCTCAGAGCTCTGGCTCGAAGTCTGTTCTCCAGGCCTGGGGGTCCTCTCCCTCCGCCAGTGGGAAGAAGGGGTCCCCCCCCCCTTTGCACCTGGGAGGGCAGCAGTGGCATTTCCTCTTTGCCCCCGCCCTGCGAGTGTCCCTCTATGGCACGTGCAAGGGGAAGCTGCACTGGGTGCCAGGGAGCCGGGCAGGGACTGCAGCAGACGTGGGTGTTGAACCTGAGACCTGCCTTGCGTCCTGGGCTGGATAACGGGATTGTTGTTCCTGCTCTGGAGTTGAGCCCCCTGCTCAGCGATGCCCCGGGAGTGCCCGCCCTGGGCATAGCAGGGCAGCCCTGCTGGGGGTGCCAGCCTTGGGGAAATCCCAGGGGGCTCTTTCTTCCGCCCCTCACCCACGCTTCCTAACGGGCAGTACTGCGCTTCCCCAATGCACCCTGTCTGGGGAGGAGCCTCTCAGTGGGGCCTGAGGAGGCTCCTGCCATTCTGAGGGGAGAGGTTGCTGGGAAATGAGGGCCCTGGCTCCGGTGTTACAGCAGTGGGGGCCCTGTGAGGGCCTCAGTAGAGGAGGCTGCAGCCCGCTGTCCCTGTGAGGCTTGGGGCCTACAGTCGGTCAGGGCTGGGGGCTCTGTGAGAACCCGGGGAGGCTGTGCATGTGGGTGGCTATTGCAGTCTGGCTGCTTCTTGGCTCCTGTTCCCAGCTGTTTACAGGAAACAGTTTTCCTGCTCCAAAGCTCGGTACTGGGCCCACCACCCTTTGGAACAATCTCCCTCTGCTCGAGCACCTCTGAAGACCGCGCCTTTCCATTTGCTCAGCAGAGGTGTCAGACTGGTCCCTGCAGTTTTGTAGTTTCTAAAGGTCCCAGGGCGCGTTTCCATGGAATTGATGTGAACTCCTTTGGCCCGGTCAGATCCCAGCCTGGGTAGCTGTGCTGTGCCTTCCACAAGTCCTGCTGTTTCATGTGAGTGCCTGCCTTGAGCTCTTGTGTGTCGTGTTGCTGTCTGGTGGGTTCCACCCCAGAAGCGGCTGCACATCGGTGCTGGGTGACCAAGTGTGTATTATAGGTGATTTGGGGTGTGACATTCCATGGACTGGTTGGAGAGAAAGTGCTATGCAAGCCTGGGTAACTCTTTATGTTTTGCTAGGTGTGGTGGCCAGGAACTAGACACCGTTCCTGGGCTCCTCATGGAAGTCCAGCCCTGGGGCTGCTTGTCCTGTTTCCTTTAACTTTCTAGTCCTGGGCGTGGGGGTGGGGCTACCCCCCTTCTCCACTGTGGGATGCCGGCCTGTGCCGTGATGTCATTACTGCAGAGACGCAGGGCCCTCCCAGCTCAGGCAGGGATGGTGAGCAGGGTGCTTGTCGTGTTGCAACAGGCGCTTGATGCAAATCTCGGGGTTTGGCAGGGAGCCAGGCCTGGCCTAGGTGCTTTGTACATGCTCTACTCACTGCATCCACCTCCAGCCAGCCCTGGGAGGCGGCTGCAGGAAATGAGGCCTGCAGCCCCTCCGCACCTGGGGGGCAGTGCCCTGCAAGCCCAATGGCTTCAGTCCTGGGTGACCTGGTTAGCTCCACAAGGAGCCTCCCTCAAATGCCTGGGGACCAGCAATGGTGCGAACAGCTGGACCCTCAGCTGTGTGTATGGGGGAGCCCCTCTGATCACAGGCCGGAAACAAAGGGACCTGAACTCTCCCTCTCTCCCTCCCCCCCAACAGTCACCTGGGTTCTGTAGGGAGCTGAGTTCTACAAAACTCGGGGGGGGGGGGGGAATTGGCACATCTGAAAGCAGGGTCCCCAGAGCGCTGGATGGGATGGTGGCAACCTGGCTGGTAGGAATTATTGGTGATCCAAGGTCTAGCTGGTGCAGGGAAGACTGGAGAAGCCAAGTCCTGGCATAAAGGTGGAGGGGGAATTAGTGAGACACACCCTATTGTGCTGCTGGGGAAACTGAGGCACGGAATGGCACAATGGCCTGCCTGTGGGTGCACAGTGTGGGAGCCCAGAGCTGGGATTTGAACCCAGGAGTCAAGTGGGTGGGGGTCCTCCCCACCCCTTCCGCCTGCAGTGCCCCACGCTCCTGCCAGGGAAATGGGATTGTGGCACAGGGGCTTGCCATGCTCCACCTGCCCAGTGCTCCAGCAAGGCCTCGTGTCCTGACCACACTCCCCGGCAGGAGCGCCGTGGGGCACCCATTTTTCCAAGGCCCCTGGGCATAGGCCCCGTTGGCCCAATGGCCAATCCTCCACTGCTGGTGTAGGGTTTGTTTGGCGGCTGGGGAGAGGCCTTTGGGGACTGGAAGGACCAGTTGGTTTGTATCGGAAGGAACAGGGAAGGTGTCTTCCAAACCAAACAGGGCAGGACTTTGAAAGGGAGCTCAGGGACTCCCAGGGCTGAATCAGCCCTGGTGTCACTGACTTGTTACGCTGAGAAGGCACAGCATGGAGAGATGGGAAAACCTATTGGGTCCCGTCCCATCCAGCTCCCGGGGGTCAGTGCGGCACACAGCTCCTTTCTAGTGCCTGGCTGGCTCCATTCTACATTCTCCTCACGTCTCTGGGGTGGCGATTCCCCAGCCTCATCCATCTGTGTTGGGAAGACTTTCCTGAGATTCAGCTTTAATTCCCACTCCCTTAATCACACCCCAGCCCTCCTAGCTACACCAGCCTGCAGGGAGACCTCTGTCAGCTCCTGCTCAGCTCGCATCCAGACCACTTCCCTCGTGTGTCTGAAATGCTCTTCCCTTTCTCTGCACTCAGGAGGTCTCCAGCATCAGCTGCTGGTTCCCCTCCTTTGTGAGCACAGGAGCCATCAGGGCCTTCCAAAATGCACTGAATAACAAGGCTAATAATAACTTATGTTGTGTGCTATGGATGGCCGTGCCTGCTGGCGAGGCTCAGCTTATCCAGACGGCTTGCCCACCACAGGGGGCTGCTGCAGAGCTGGGAGGAGCTACACATCTTGGAAGAGGAAGCAGGGGTGCAGGAACCCTACAAAAGAGGCTGCTAGTTTCTAGCCCCCCCTGAGGATGAAGAAAAGCTTGTAAACGTGCCCAGAGTGTCACTAGCGCAGGGAAGTCTGCCTGAGTCTGCAGACAGCCTGAAACCAATGCTCTGTGAGGGTGACTGCCCCCATCGGCGCTGCGGGAGGGTTAGGGGGGCTATTCACTCAGCTGATGGAAACGTCCACATTAATCCCTTTAGTGCTGATCACCTCATGCAGGGATGGAGAGGGAGGGTTGGTCTATAAAGTTCTACGCAGCGTGATTGGGAATGGCAGCTCATGTTGGTGCCACGAGTGGGTGGCACTTAAGAGATGACCCCCAATTATTTTTTCCCATCTGGTTCCTGGAGCCAATCAGCCAGAGAGCTCCACCCACAGGGAGCTAAACCCCAGGAGCAGAGGGGCATTTCACACAATGCTTACTTACTTACTTACGCCCGTCACCCCAGTCGGGGTATGGGCCGCCAACCACAGATCTCCAGAGTCCTCTATCCTGGGCCGTTTTCTCTAGCTGGTTCCAGGTGTAGCCCATTTTTGTGGTATCAGCCTGAAGGTCGCGTCGCCAGGTGTTTCTTGGACGGCCTCTTTTCCGCTTGCCTTGGGGGTTCCACAGCAGTGCCTGTCTGGTGATGTTGGTTGGCTGCTTGCGTAGTGTGTGTCCTATCCAGCCCCACCTTCTCCTTCTGATTTCTTCCTCTGCTGGGAGTTGACGGGTCCTCTCCAAGAGATGGATGTTGCTGATGGTGTCTGGCCAGCGGATCTGGAGAATCCTTCTAAGGCAGCTGTTGATGAAGGTCTGGATCTTCCTGGTGGTTGTTTTGGTTGTCCTCCAGGTTTCAGCTCCATACAGTAGGACTGATTTCACGTTGGAGTTGAACAGTCGAATCTTTATTGCCAAAAACAGCTCTCTGGAGCTCCAGATGTTCTTGAGCTGTAAGAAGGCTGCTCTTGCCTTACCAATCCTGGCTTTGATGTCTGTGTCTGTGCCACCCTGCTGGTCGATGTTGCTGCCTAGGTAGGTGAAGGACTGCACTTCTTCCAGGGGGCTTCCATTCAGTGTGACTGGGTCGCTGCTAATGGAATTGATCTTGAGGATCTTGGTCTTGTCCTTGTGGATGTTGAGGCCAACCTGTGATGACGTGGCTGCCACTATGTTGGTCTTCTCTTGCATCTGCTGTTTGCTATGCGAAAGGAGTGCAAGGTCGTCGGCAAAGTCCAGGTCATCGAGCTGGGTCCACAACGTCCACTGGATTCCATTCCTGCGCTCGTAAGTGGATGTCTTCATAATCCAATCGATGACGAGGAGAAAGAGAAATGGTGACAACAGGCATCCTTGTCTGACTCCAGTTCACACCTGGAAGCTGTTTGTGAGCTGCCCTCCATGGATCACTCTGCAGTGTACGCCGTCGTATGAGTTCTTGATCAGGTTGACCATCTTTGCTGGAATGCCGTAGTGCCAAAGGAGCTTCCAGAGAGTCTCTCGATCCACGCTATCGAACGCTTTCTCATAGTCAACAAAGTTGATATACAACGAGGAGTTCCACTCCATGGACTGCTCGACTATGATGCGGAGCGTTGCTATCTGGTCAGTGAATGATCTATTCTGCCGGAAGCCTGCCTGCTCATATCGTAGCTGTGGATCGACGGCATCCTTCATTCTCTCTAAGAGGACTCGGTTGAAGACCTTCCCTGGTACCGACAGGAGTGTGATTCCTCTGTAGTTGGCACAGTTGCTGAGGTCTCCTTTCTTGGGGATTTTGATGAGGTATCCCTCTTTCCAGTCTGCCGGAATCACTACTTCTTCCCATATCTTCTCAAAGAGGGGGTACAGCATTTCCACTGAAGCATCCAGGTCTGCTTTCAGGGCCTCTGCTGGGATGTCATCAGGTCCAGCCACCTTCCTGTTCTTCATCATGGTGATGGCTTTTCTGATCTCGTCTCTGGTTGTCACAATTGATTGGGAGGTCCTCGTTGGCTGGGTCGATGTCTGGAGGATTTGGTGGTGCTGGTCTGTTCAGGAGTTCCTCAAAGTGCTCCGCCCATCTGTTCATCTGTTGTTCTATTCCTGTTATAGAATTTCCCTGCTTGTCTTTGACGGGACGTTCTGGCTTGCTGAACTTTCCAGACAGTCGCTTGGTGGTGTCCTACAGCTGTTGCGTGTTGCCGCTGTATGCTGCCTGCTCCGCTTCTGCTACCAGTCCATCCACATAGTCCCTCTTATCCTTCCTAATGTTCCTCTTCACTGCTCTGTGGGCTTCAGCATACTCTTTTTGAGCTTTGGCCTTTGCTGCTCTAGTCCTGCTGTTGACGACTGCTACCTTCTTCTTCTTTCTGTCTTCTATCTTAGTCAAGTTCTCTGCTGTGATCCACTCTTTCTGCTGGTGTTTCTTGATTCCAAGCACTTCCTGGCATGCTAACCTAAGTGTGTCTCTCACTTTCTGCCAGCTGTTAAGTACACTGTCTTCCTCTTCCTCAAACCGATCCTGTAGTACTGAAAACTTATTCTTCAGCATCAGCCCAAAATCTTCCTTGGTCTTGTGGTCCTTCAGAAGGCTGACATTGTACTTGGCTCTTCTGTCTGACACGTCTATCCAGTTCTTCTTCAGCTTCAATCTGGCCACCACTAAGTGATGATTGGACGCCGCATCTGCTCCTCTTCTAACTCTAACGTCCTGCAGGGATCTTCTGAACTTCTTGCTAATGCAGACATGGTCGATCTGGTTTTCTGTCGTGCCTGCTGGCGATACCCAGGTACTCTTGTGGATCCGCATGTGAGGAAAGATGCTGCCTCCTATGTCTAGGTTGTTAAGTGCACACAGATCCGCAAATCTCTCTCTCCATTCTCACTCATCTCTCCCAGCGCGTGGGTCCCCATGACTTGTTCGTATCCTGTGTTGTCAGGTCCAATTTTGGCATTGAAGTCTCCCATAAGGATGGTGATGTCTTTGTCTGGGAGAGTCTCTAATATTTTCTGAAGTCTGTTGTAAAAGTAGTCTTTGTCCTCCTCTTCACTGTCATTGATTGGAGCGTAGCACTGAACAACATTCATCTTAATCCTCTTCATTTTAGCTCTGAAGGATGCTGTGATGATCCTGGGGCCGTGTGCCTCCCAACCAATCAGTGCTCTCTGTGCCTGCTTGGACAACATGAAGCCTACTCCCTGTGTGTGGGGTGCGTCGCTCTCTTCATGTCCGGAATACAGCAACAGCTCTCCTGTCAACAGTCGTCTCTGTCCATCTTGTCTCGCTAATGCCTAGTAGGGTCAGGTTGTTGCTCCTCATCTCTGCTGCAACCTGCGCCATCTTTTCTGACTCGTACATGGTCCTCACGTTCCATGTGCCGATGGTGATCCTCCTGGTTGCAAAAAGGGTGATCGGCTTAGTGGCTTCCTCGTGGCTTTCATCACTCAGCGTCATGCGTCTTCGAGTTAAAGACCCTTCTTTTTCCAGGCTAAGTCTCTGTTATCTCTATTTCTGTTGTTGGTGTTTCTGTAGCAAGTTGATTTTTTTACGGGGTGGAGTTGCTAGCCCCACGCCCAACCCTCCTCCTTTACCCTGACTTGGGACAGGCAGATGGCCCCAAAGGACTTCTCTGGTGGAGTTACACAATGCTTAGCCTGGGCAAAATTGTTTTGCAGGGCAACAGTCAGTTCCTGGGGGGTGGGGGTGGGGGTGTCTGAGTCCCTTGGTCAAGCTGTTGCTGGCGTGAGGATGTGCAGTAGGGATGGGGTGAGGGCCTGGTGCAACCATTGGGGAATGCTCTTTCCCTGGAGTGGCAGTGCCCGGACTAGAGCATCCTCTTCCCCCATATCAGCGCTGCACAGGCCTGCCAGGAGGTAGGAAAGGGCCCAGCACAGCACAAGGAGGCTCGGCAGGGGAAACCGCAAGCCAGGAAACAAAGGCAGCACAGATGACTGTGCCTAGTGTGGTTCCTCGCCCTGCCCTGCCAGTCAGAGACAGGAGGAGCTAGCCCAGGGCTTCCTGGGTGGGAAGGTACTTTGGCTGGTACACCGAGATGGCGTCGCTCTGAGGTTCTGGGGCACACGGAGGTGCTAGTGCTGTGGAGCCTGGGGTGGGGAGTTGGCTCTGGGAACTGGCTGGGGGTGACACGCCGTGCAGGGATGGAAAAAGGGGATTGCTACTGTGGCAGGGAGGGGCACAGGGAGGGGGAGGAATTGGTACTGCCTGGGGAAAGGGGTATGGGACATACCGGCAGGAGTTCGTACTGCCAGAGGAGCGGGCACCGGGGGCATGAGGGGTGATTGGGGCTGCGGGGGGAGGGTAAATTCTCTCCCTCCACACCTCAGTGAGCATTGGAGCAGACACAGCTGGTGCCACCATAGGGCACCTTGTGTTCAGTGCCCAGTTTCTCGTCCATCCCAAGGAAGCCAGCAAAAGTATAGCATAGGATCTGCCAAGCGCCATCCCAGCCAGTGCCATCCACTCCCTCCTGGTACCAGCGGGCACCCCCAAGGGTCAGGGGAGACTTCCTCGTGGCCTGGCTCCATCCATGCTATCCTGTGCAGAGGGTTGTTGTGGTGTGTCTTAGCGCTGGGCTGCTAGGTGTCCAGTCCCCTGCCTTTTGGGGGGGGGGGGGGGCTTTGGAACGGGTGCCCCCTGGGATGGAGAGGATCCTGGCTGGCGACAGGGAGGCTGTGGGGAAGGCGTTACAGGCCCCAGGGCAGGATTTCTGGCAGCAGAAAATGGAGCCTAGCTTGGCTGTTGTGGTGAGATGTGTGGGGGGTAGCTTGGGGTGATTGTCTGAGCTGGGGGAGAGCAGGAGCGGGGGTGATGCTTTACCTGCTGCCTCCCAGCTTCCGTGGGCACTAGTGCCAGCCCTCAGAGTGAGGCCTTGGTCGTGCCAGCCAGTGCCCACTCCCTCGTGCTCAGTAGTGCCCCAGGTCCTGCCATGGATCTTGTGCTGGCTGCAGGCTCTGAAGCAGCAGTGAGGTGGGTCAGAGTTGACTTCACTGGATAGGTGGTGCAGCGCACTGGGGCCTGGTGCTCAGGGGCGCCCAGTCCCACAAACCCACAGGCCCCAGGTGCTGATTAAATCCTCCGGAGGCAGGGACTTTGCAGGCCTTTACCCCGTTTATGGTGGTGTCACGGAGTGCCCAGGAGATGGTCCTGAACTTGCTCCCTATGAAGCCAGATAGGACTTCTGGGGAAGTGTCCCCTCTCCGTACACAGCCTGTTTCCAAGGCTAGGAGCTTCACTTTCACCTTCCTGGGTCTGACCTCGGAGCATTCAGCACCTTCTGCCCTTCCGTGCGCTTCCCCCAGCGAGTGGATTCTGCACTCCAATTCCACAGGCAGACGTGACTCTCAGCCAGCCAGTAAAACAGAGGTTTATTCGATGACCTTTATCTGGTCTAACCCAGACCATACAGCGAGCGTGAGCCCTCAGCTGGATCCATTTTGGGGGCCAGAGAGCGAGATAGCTCCTCTGCCTCCCTGCCTGACTCCAGCCAGCTTCAGACTTCCCAACTGAAAACTCACTCTCCAGCCCCTCCTCCCCCCGGCTCAGCCAGGTCAGGTGACCTCCCTCCCCAACTTGGAGTCAGATTGCAGCTTCAGGTATGGACACCTGCAGAGAGGCTCTGCTTTGCAACACTCTCAGCCCCTATTCCTTCACAGAGACTCTCAAGAAATGCATTGGGGAAACTGAGGCACACACACAGTATTCCTACTCCGTCACAGGTGGGCTCCCCACCTCCACCCATCAGCCATTCATCCAAGAGGGTGATGGGTCACAGACACAGAAAGGGAGGCTGGGCTTGGCCCAGATGATCCAGGCTTGGCTGTGGGGCGACCCCCATGTTCTGGGACGGCAAGCTGGGGACTGGTGGGGGGAGGGCCAGCCGTGTCCCCAGCACTAGTGGGAGTTAGTTAGTTGCAAACACCCTGACCAGGACAGAGCTGTGGTCCTACTGGTCTGCCATCCAGTCTTCACAGGGGCTGATGGCTGGACTGTGACGAAGTAGGAATACTGTGTGTGCGTGCCTCAGTTTCCCCTATGCATTTCTTGAGCGTCTGTGTGGAGGGAAAGGAATGTGTAGCTGATGCAAAACAGAACCACTGCAGGTGTTAATGGGTGAAGCTGTAACTTAACCCCAGGAAGGGAAGGGAGGTCAGGTGATACCTCCTGCCCCGGAAAGAAAAGACACAGGAATGCAGGGAGGAGGGGTTGGAAGGGAGGAAGTTGTTTTGGGGAGTTTGAAGCAGACTGGGTTTAGCTGGAGTCAGGCAGGGAAGGCAGAGGAGCTATCTCGCTCTCTGGCCCCCTGTGACGGTGCTGTTCCTGGTGGGATCCAACTGTGAGTGTCAGATCAGGACAGATTGCTTCCAAAAGGGCAACTACAGCCCAAAGCTGGGGTTTTTCCACACTAAGGCACCAAACCAGCCAAACAGAACAGACTTTGGTTTCGCCCCACTGGCTAACCACAAGTCACACAAGCAATTCCCTTAGACACTCCAGATTCCCAGTATCACCACCAGCAACCACCTGTCCTGGGGATCAATGGTTATGAAAACCAATACCCCAAATAAAGAAAACGGTTCTCCCCAATTCCAAAGAATCAGGCCCCAGACCCAGGTCAATATACAAATCAGATCTTACCACAAATCACGCTGTAGCCAATCCTTTAGAATCTAAAATCTAAAGGTTTATTATTATAAAAGGAAAAAGGTATAAGTGAGGGTTAAGAATGGTTAAAAGAAATCAATTACATGCAGTAATGGCACATCTCTTAGCTCAGGCTTGCAGCAAAGGTAGAATAAACTGCAGGTTCAAATCAAAGTCTTTGGATGCATCCCTTTTGGGGGATGGGTCAGTACCATTGTCCAGAGTTCCCTGAGTAGCAAAGTTCCATCCAAAGCTGGAAACAAGGCAGGCTGAAGACTGGAGGTGAAAGACAAAATGGAGAATGCTTCTTCCAGCTTTTGTAGACTCTGTCTTCTGGGCCAAGACCCTCCTCCTTCTTTTGCAGAGTCTGGTTCAAAATGGAGGTTTACAGTCACAAGGTCCAATCACCAGACTTTCCAGGATTCAGTTTCTGACCAGGCAGTTGACATTCCTAGAGCAGCTTGGGTGTGGACAGGCATATACAAAGTCCATTGTGTGGTTGATGTCCCTTAATGGGCCATCAGGCAGCCCCAGCCTGTCTGAGCCTTCACAGGAGCCAAGCCTAAGCTTGAATTACAGGCACCTTTAACTTTAGTTACAGAATAGATACACACATATGGAATAGATACACACATATGGAATAGATACACACATATGACACCTGTTATGACCCCCTTCACATAATATTTTGTGCACCCATTGATCTACACGGTACCAAACTATTTCAGTACCGTGACAGCCCCAAAATGGATCCAGCCGAGGGCTAACACTCGCTGTATGGTCTGGGTTAGACCAGATAGAAGTCATTGAATAAACCTGTTTTACTGGCTGGCTGAGAGTCACATTTGACTGTAGATTTGGGGTGCAGAATCCATGGGCTCCCTCAGGACCCCGCCCAGGTGGGCTTGCTGGGGGAAGCGCACGGAGGGGCAGAAGATGCTGAATGCTCCGAGGTCAGACCCAGGAAGGTGGAAGTGGGTACCTGTGAAGCTCCTAGCCTTGGAAACAGGCTGTGTACGGAGAAGGGACCCTTCACCCGAAGTCCTGTCTGGCTTCCTAGGGAGCGGTTCCAGACCATCGCCTGGGCGCTCCGTGACATGGACGCTCTGGAGTCCCCCTGCACACGTATGCGCCCCTCCCTCCTGGACACTATTGTGGATGGAAATGTGGCCTGTCAGGCTGGAGGCCATGGCCCAGTTCAACACAGAAGTGACAGTGTCTGTGCTGCGGGAGGGGGTGTGGAAAGGGCCCCTGACTGTGGGAGGCCACCCCAGGGGTCTGCACTGCCAACTGGCCCCCGCTTGGTCACTTGGTTTCTGACAAGCACTCCTTAGTGGGAGAGGCTCTCCTGGAGCAGCTGATATTTTCCCAGCAGAGGCAGTGCATGGGGGAGGGATGCAGGGTCACATGCCCCCCCAAATTGCTCAGTCACATGGTGTGACCAAGCAGGGCAGCTCAGCTGGTGAACAAGGCAGGGAGAGGCAGAGGCAGGAGGACTACCTGGGAGCTGCAGGGAGGAGCCACTGCTTTCCAGGAAGGGGGGGTGCTTGCTTTTGAGGGGGGGAGGGGGGCACTATAAGCCGGCAGGAATCATCTCTGTTTCCCAGAATCATGCATCCTGTTGGCTCTGAGCTGGCTTTAGGTAACACTCTCCTGCTGGAGGAGGGCTGCCCCGTCTCCTCCCCCTTCTCAACCTTTCCAGACACTGTAACCCCCCCAGGAGTCTGAAGTCCGAGTCCCGCCACCCAGGGCTGAAGCCTATTGTTTAGCTTCACAGGACCCCATGTGGCGTGGGCCCCTGAGTAATTGCCCCGCTTGCCACCCCCAAACGCCTGCCCTGCACTTGATACCCCCTTAAACCAGTCCTGCAACCCCCCCGGGGGTTGGTTGAGAGAGAACCACTGCTCTAGCCCACTGAGCATTGCTGGCTCTGGCCTGCAGCCTTGCAGGGAGGTTGCCTCTCACTAATGGGCTCTCCAAATCTGCTGACTCACACTCAGCCAAGGGCATCTCCAGAAGGGAGGGACTGGTGCAGGCAACATCTGCAGTGCTGCAGGGCCTGCCCCTGGGAGGGGGAGCCTGAGAAGCAGCCACTTCCAACCCCCCCACCCCATCTTCCTCCCTAAAGTGTTCCCACTGTGATCAATCTCCCCCCCCCCCCCCCCGCTGTTTTGTCTCTGAGAACAATCTCCCCCACACCTTCCCCCACCAGCCAGCAGGGATAGCTAGAAGTGGGTCTAGGACAGTGGCTTTCAAACTCTTTTTTTCTGGTGACACGATTGAAGAAAATTGATGGTTCCCATGGGGTTTGGGCTGTGGGAGGGGCTCAGGGCTGGGGCAGAGGTTTGGGGGGTGAGGACTGTGGGGTGGGGCCAGGAACGAGGGGTTCAGGGTATGGGAGGGGGCTCTGGGCCGGGGCAGGAGGGGCTGGGGTGCAGGAGGGTGGCAGGGCTCTGGGCTGGGGGTGCGGGCTCTGGAGTGGGGCTGGAGATGAGGGAGTTGGGGTGCAGGAAGGGGCTCTGGGTTTGGGGGGGACTCAGGGCTGGGGCAGGGGATTGCGGCGTGGGGTTGGGGAATGGGCTTACTTCCGGCGGCTCCCAGTCAGCCGCGCAGGTGGGGTGCACAGAAGCAGGCTTCCCACCTGTCCTGGCACCGCGAACCGCGCTGCGCCTCAGAAGCACCTAGCAGGTTTGGCTCCTAGGGAAAGGTGCACAGGCACCGCCACCCCCAGCTCCCATTGGCTGGGAGTGTGGAGCCGGCGCTCGGGTCAGGGGCAGCCATGGCCCCCTGCCTGCAAGCCGGACCCCCTGCTGGCTGCTTGCGGGCAGGGACTAGTAGTTTTACTAGTCGTTTTTACTGGCCGGCCACCAGGGTCCCTGGATGCTGAGCAAGGCAACCCAGTGCCTTGCATCCCGCGACCCACTACTGGATCGCGACCCAGACTTTGAAAACCACTGGTCTAAGAGAGTCCCAGCGTCTCCAGTCCCAGCCTCCCCCGGTGTGAGCACTGGTGTGGGGGAGTGCCCACCTATTCCAGTCCCAGCCTTCCCCTGCAGGAGGCACCGTAAGGAGAATGCTGGCTGTGGGGGCAGCTCCCAGCCATTCCAGTCCCCCCTGTCCTCCCTGGGAGGCACTATGGGGAGTGGGGCAGGAGTGCTGGGTCTGGCAGAGCTCCCATCTCTCCCAGTTGCAGTGTGCTCCCACAGGAGGCGCTGTAAGCAGTCAGAACGGAGTGCTGGAGTGAAAAGTTCATTGCTCTGAAGTCCTGGTGGGCAGTGATGAACAGTGGCCGCATTGCCTTTGGAGGTGGGGGATGGGGGCTGAGGCGGGCAGGATTCCCGCGTGCTTGGCCCCAATCCAGGCAAATCCAAAATCGCCATTTGTTGCTCTGTGCAGAGTTTCAGCAGCGGAGCCGCCCCCCTCCCCAATCTGCTCCCAGCAGGGGTCCAGGGCAGCTCTGTTTGTTCAACTTAACTCTATTGTGGATGGAAATGTGGCCTGTCAGGCTGGATGCCACGGCCCAGTTCTACACAGAAGCGACAGTGTCTGTGCTGTGGGATGGGGTGTGGGAATGGCCCTTGACTGTGGGAGGCCACCCCAGGGGTCCTTCCTGCACTGCCAACTGGCCCCCTGCGCTCAGTCATTTGGTGTCTGGGCTCCCTCACAACAGTCTGTCCAAAGGAAGATGGTGACTGTGTGGGACAAACTTTCCAGCCTGTTAAAGTAGTGGCTGAAAGTACTAGTCAGAGTCCAGCATACAGCGGTCAGGTGCTGTGCAAGCTTCTCCAAAAGGCTCCACCATTGTACCTCAAAGCAGTCCAGCCCTGGACTCCCCACACAGAGCTCTGCCAGTCCCCCTCCCCCCACTATCCCAGCCCTGGACTCCCCACACAGAGCTCTGCCAGTTCCCCTCCCCCCACTATCCCAGCCCTAGACTCCCCACGCTCAGCTCTGCCGGTCCCCCTCACCCCAATCTGTCTCTTCTCTGCCTAGCCCAGATTCCTCTTGCAAACTCTGTTCCCATGGGGTGTCCTGTCCCCACCCATCCCTGAATCTCCTCTTCCCCACCTCACCCCACCCCACACACACTGCTGTGCCGTGTCTCATCTCCTGGTGCCTTTCTCATCACAGGGGGAGGTGCTGAAGCTAACGCTGCCTGTGCCTGGCTGGCCGCACCATGATGCCCTTCGGAGGAATTGCCTCCCGGCTGCAGAGAGACCGGCTGCGAGCGGAGGGGGTGGGTGAGCACCACAATGCCGTCAAGTACCTGAACCAGGACTACGACACCCTGAAGCAGGAGTGCCTGGAGAGTGGCCGTCTCTTCGAGGACCCCCACTTCCCAGCTGTCCCCTCTGCCCTCGGCTTCAAGGAGCTGGGGCCAAACTCTGGCAAGACCCAGGGGGTGCGCTGGAAGCGCCCGTCGGTAAGTGCCTGGCTCTATTCCTCTGTGGGGCCTACAACACCCATCCGGATCCACTCGGCCAGGAGGCCCTGAACTGAGAGAGCTGCTCTGCCATGGTGACCCAGGCTGTGGCCCTGTCCCTTACACGCTGGATCCCTTTGCCTGCCCTGAACCCTGGTCCCCCATCTGCCAAGCACTCCAAACCTCACTGCTGCCCCAGGCCCCATCTCCTTCAGACACCCTCCTTCCCCACAGGTGCCATGGGGGGGTCTGTCCGAACCAGTTGTCTTCTGTAGCGAGTTCCTTTCCCCCCGGTTAGATCCGGGCGTTGAAATGTGGGGGTTGGTCTCTGTCTCACCCCTGCCCTTTCTGGATGGAATCGAACCTGCGCAGGGGTGTGAGTACCCTGCGTTCAGTGACTGGGGGCCCTCAGTGTAAGCCCTCATACCGTTGCCACTAACGAGGTTTGGGGCTGGTGGCTCTGCAGCAGAAAGTCTCAAAATGTTTCCCCGCTGATCCCTTTGGAGTGGTTACACTCAAGCCCCGTGCCCGCTGTTGGTGGCCATTGGCACCCCTCTCCCCTAAGGGTGCTATCAGACACTGCCGCGTGGTCACTCCTGCCCCCAGAACCAGAGCCCAGCTGTGTAGAGGTCAGAGTGCAGATTCTGCTGCGAGCTGGCAGCAGTATTTGAGACTCTCTGCCCCTCTGCAGGAAATCGTGGGGGACCCTCAGTTTATTGTTGGAGGTGCCACGAGGACGGACATCTGCCAGGGGGCTTTGGGTAAGTACAGTCCATCCAATCCCTCTACGGCAGCACCTGGGGTTCAGTACAGGGCAGGGAGGAGGTGTTTGTGTGAGGATGGATTAAAATTGGGGGGCCCTGCAAAGAGGGGATCCTGGTGGCAGGGGCCAGGGTTTTGTAAGGGTGAGTTTCCCAGCATTCTCTCCAGGAGTTGGGGGGTTGACCCCACTGAATCAACTCTGCTATTACTTCTGTTCTTTTCCCATAATCCCGCCCAGCCCTGCAGCTCTGGTTCCATCCTGGGATCTCCCTTGCATCTTGTCAGGATCTAAGCAGGACCTCCCTCCTGCTTAGCACTATGGAAAGGGCAGGGGCTCGCAACCCCTTCACCACTACTGTGTGGGATTGGCTGTTGGTTACAGTAGTCCCTGGACGTCCCAGTCAGGAATCCAGGCCCCTTTGTGCCAGGCACTGTGCATACATGCTGTAATAAGCCACTTCCTGCTCCAAAGAGCTTTCAACCTTGGCATGTGCGGAGAGACAACAGTAAACGAACATGGGACAGGGCAAAGGAACAGTGCTCTCACTGTGATCGGCGGTGATGGCCGCTGGCTTGTCTAGTCCTTTGTGGACAGTGTGGTGGAGGTGAATTTGAAGGACTGTGCAGCGTCTCTGCTGATTTTCACAGGGAGTGCCTTCTAGGCAGGAGCCGGGCAAGGGAGGAAGGTGGCCGGGGTCAGCAAAGGCTGGCAGAGGTAGATGTCTGGATAATATATTAGAGTTGTTAGGTAAGTGGGGCTGAGCTGGGATAAAAACAGTAGCTTGTGTCTGATGCCTTGGAGAAGGGGGCGGGGCAGTGGAAGGACCCAGAGAGGAAGGTGACGCAGAATGAGCTTAGCTGGCAAGACAATTTTAGCAGCAGCTTTTTGAATGGGCTCAAGGGGAGCATAGACAGGTAGGGCTGGACGGGACCTTGACAGTTCATCTAGTCCAGCCAGCACCTCTCCCTCACCCCCCATGCTGAGGCAGGAGCAAGGAAACCTAGACTGTCCCTGACAGGTGTTAATCTAACCTACTTTTAAAAACCTTCAATGATCCAGCCTCCCTAGGTAATCTATTCCAGTGCTGAGCTATCCTTACCATTCAAAAGCTTTCCTGATGGCTAACCCAAATCCCCCTGGCTGCAGATTAAGCCAATTACTTATTGTTCTACCCTGAGAAAACACGGAGAACAATTGGTCACTGTCCTCTTTACAACAGCCCTTCACATATTTGAAGACTATTATCTGGCCCCCCATCAATCTTCTTTTTTCTAGATTAAACCCACCTGCCCCATTTTTTTTTTTAATCTTTTCTCATAGGTTGTATTTGCTAAGCCTCTCATCATGTTTTTTGCACTCCTCTGGCCTCTCTCCAGTTTGTCCACATCTTTCCTAAAGTGTGGCACCCAGAATTGGATGCAGTACTCCAACTTGAAACTCGCCAGTACCCGAACAGAGCTGGACAGTTCCCTCCTGTGTCTTCCATACAACCCTCCTGTAAATGCACCGCAGACCTACAACGCCCCTGTGAACTTGGACACTTCCAAGTATTTGTCAAGGAGCAGTGATGATGGGAGATGATGGTGGTTTAGATAGTGTAGCCAGATGTTTAAGATGCTGTGTAGGAAGAAGTGGATCTCGAGAGAAGGGTCTCCTAAAATACTGTGTGCTGATGTGTGTTAAACAGCTGCTATGTTCCACCCCAGAGATGGCTGCATTTCAATGTCTGGGGAAATTATTATTGTCTAGTTTGTTTCACCCCTTGGGGTCTCTGGGAATGCCAGAGGCTGCCATGGGCCCAGCAGCATGACCTGCATGGGGAGCCACAGAGCCAGGCTGGGCACAGTCTCTGGGAAGAGAGAGGCAAGATCCCCAACTCCCTTACAGCAGCCAAAACTGGGCCCCAAAATTGCAGTTAGTACATGAGTCTGTCCAGGAGAGAGCCACGGCCAGAGTAGAGGTGGGAGCCTGCAGGCCAGGATCAAGAGGCATGGGCAGAGCTTGGTGGGTGGGTGTCACAGAGTGCCCGGGGAAATGCTCTGGCACTGCTCCCTATGAAGCCAGTTAGGACTCTGGGGGGAAGCTTCCTGTCTGTAAACAGCCTGTCTCCAGGGCTAGGAGCTTCACAGGTACAGCTTCCACCTTCCTGGGTCTGACCTCGGAGCATTCAGCACCTTCTGCCCCTCCGTGCGCCTCCCCCAGCGAGCCAGCCCAGGCGGGGTCCTGGGGGAGCCCATGGTCTGCACCCCAACTCCACAGTTAGACATGACTCTCAGCCAGCCAGTAAAACAGAGGTTTATTAGATGACAGGAACATAATCTGGATAGAGCAAAAGCGACCCCTCACCTGGGTCCATTTTGGGGGCCAAAGACCCAGGCAGAGCTTGCCTGCAACTCTTTGCCAGCCCCCAGCCAGATCCAGACTGAAATTCCCCCTCTAGCCCCTCCTTTGCTTTCCTTTGTCTCTTTCCCAGGCCCGGAGGTATCACCTGACCTCCCTCCAACAGTTTCAGCTGACACCTTGCAGAGAAGGGGGAGGGGTCCAGGAGACTGGGTGTAGGCTACCTACTTCCCACTGGTCCTTTGTTCTGCAGCAACTACACACCTTTATCCCTCCACATAGACACTCAAGAAATGCATAGGGGAAACTGAGGCACCCACACAGTATTCCCACTCCGTCACAGTGCACCAAGACTGGAATGGTCTGATAGGGAGGGTTGTGGGTCAGGAATAAGGGGCATCGGTGGAGCTAGGGGTGGGGCCCCAGGACTGGAAGAGCAGGGGGAGTTGGTGGCCAGGATTACAGGGCACTGGCATAGCAGGGGTGAGGCCGGGCCACTCTGTGGTGTCCGCATGGCATCACTGTATCCCCAGCGCAGGCATTGCTGCCTCCACCCCGTTGGGACTGACAAGTGGAGCGGGCCTGACCACGCAGGGCAGGAAGTTCCTGGGGAGCTGAGTCACGAGGGGGAGGGCCGCCTGTGGCTTGAGGGTTGCTGTGGTGATGGTGTGTGAGTTGGTGCCATGGCTATATTTAGAATTCCCAAGGAGATCTCAAAACCAGGCCCTGCCCCCGAGTCCGGTCCAGGGCGTACACTCCTCCCCGGCATCCGGTCCAGGGAGCCCCCAACATCCGGTCTGGGGTGCCCCTCCCCCCCCCGAGCCCGGTCCAGGGCGTACACTCCTCCCCGGCATCCGGTCCAGGGTGTCCCTCAGCCCCTCAAGTCCAGTCCAGGGCATACCCTCCTCCCCAATGTCCGGTCCAGGGTGTCCCTCAGCCCGCCGAGTCCGGTCCAGGACACACGCTCCTCCCTGGCATCCAGTCCAGGGTGGTCCCCTCCCCCCCCTCCCTCCTCCTCCTCCGAGTCTGGTCCAGGGGCCCCTTAGTCCAGGCCTGGTTCATCTCCTGCTGGGAGCTTCCCTGTTCTGCGTCCTGGGTGCTCCCTCTGCATCCCCACCCCTGCCAGTCTGTGCCCACTCTCTGCTGCTCCCCTGCCCCTCCCACCCTGTGCCATTTCCCTGCTGGATTTGGCAGTTGCCAGAAAAATAATTTAATCCACCGGGCTTTTTCTTTTTTCTGTGGCTCTAAAGATCTGCATCGTTCTCCCAACACACTGGGATAGCTACTGGTAAACGTGTCTGTGTCCAGCTAAAGACGCTGTCATGTTCCCACCTCTGCCGTTTTAAGCAACAACAGATGAAAACGATTGAAAATACAGCAGCTGTCTACCCACCACTATTCAAGCGCACCATGCGCGTGAGAGAGAGGGTTTGTGTCACGTGAGAGTGAGGAGATGTGCGAGGCACGTTAAATAATGGAAGATCAGGGCGATGGTGCGAGTGGTCCTATTAAACGCTGGGGAAAAAAGCTCACATCAGAAACTGCACATTCAATGAGAACTGGCTAAATAAGACAGACTACAAAGACTGGCTGGCAAAATATGCCGATCAAACAAATGCCTTTATCATCAGTGATGATCTCAATCTTCTCTAGATGTGTTCTCTCTAGATCAGGGGTGGGCAAACTACAGCCCAGTCCCCTGGCTGGGGAGGCTGCCTCCGGTCCCGCCTTTCCCTGGAGCCATAGGGCGTGTGCTGCACATTTCATTAGGGTGTGCACCCAGGGAAAAAATTTTTTTAAAGGTGAACATTTATTGAATACTCAATCCTAAAGGACATTATTTGTATTCATCAAACAAACTAAGGAAACTAAAACTTAACTAAACGTAATGATTTGTAAATTAACAACTAAACTTTATTTAAACAATACAAACTTAAAAAATGAGACACAAAATACCAAATTTTTGCAGTAGTGATACCCGGGCTTATACAAAGGGGCTGGGGCACAGGGTGTGGCAGGAGGCTCAGGGCAGGGGGCTGGGGTGCAGGAAAGGTTCGGGGTGTGGGCCCCAGCCCGGCACCGCTTACCTGGAGTGGCTGCGGGCTGGCAGCGGGGCCAGGGCGGGCTCCCTACCTACCTGCCTGCCCTGGCTTTGGCCCCAGCCCCACGCCACTGTGCTCCAGGAAGCATCCAGCACCCCGGCCCTGGGGAAGGGGGGGCAGAGGACTTTGCATGCCTGTGGTTCCCTCCCCCGAAGCGCCTATTCGTCGCAGCTCCCCATTCCTGGAAAATGGGAGCTTCAGGGAGGTATCCACAGGCAGGAACAGCAGGCGGAGCGCTCTTCTTCCCCTCCCCCAGGGGCCGCAGAGATGTGCTGCCAGCCACTTCCCAGAGCTGAGCAGACCGCAGCACCACAGCGGGGGCAAATCCGCGGGCCGGATCCAACCCCTGCATTAGGGTGTGTCTGGGCACACCCGGCACACTCCGTATGTGTACCCCGTATGCACACCTATGCCCAGAGCCCCGCTGCTGTGTGGGCAGCACTCTGGGGGGCAGGGCTGTGCACTCCCGCAGGGCAGCATGTTTGGCTCCATGCGGAGCCAAACGCGCTGCTCTGAGAAGCATGGAAAGGGGGCCAGGGTTGGATAAGGGGCAGGGGTTCCTGGGGGGCAGTCAGGACAGAGAGCAGGGTGGGTTGGATAGGGGGTGGGGTCCTGGGGTGGTAGTTAGGGGTGAGGAGATCTCTGGAGGGGGTGGTCAAGGGCCGGGTGGGGTTGGGATGGGGTCACGGGGTGGATCGGGGCAGTCAGAAGACAGGAAGCAAGGGGGGGTTGGGGAGGTCTCTAGAGGGGGCAGTCGGGACAAGGAGCGGAAGAGATTGGATGGGTCCGTGATTCTGAGGGGGGCAGTCAGGATGGGAAGTGGGAGGGGGTCAGATAGGAGGCGGGGGCCAGGCTGTCTGGGGAGGCACAGCCTTCCCTACCTGACCCTCGATGTAACCCCAATGTGGCCCTCGGGCCAAATTTTGCAACCCTGATGGGGCCCTTGGGCCAAAAAGTTTGCTGACCCCTGCTCTAGACATTATAAGGGGCTTTTGGGGGAGAGAGGGTTGCCGAGTTGCCTTGTGGTTGTGCTTGCCTCGTGGGGGAGGGGGTGCCAGTTTTTTTGGCAGTTCAGCTGTGGTAACACTATCCATCTCCCCTAGCGCCCAGGCGTCTCCGCCTTCAGCCACTTGTCACTCACTGCATGGTTTCTGCCCACAGCAGGGCAGCCTGGCTTGGTCCCTTTTGACTGACAGGAGCACCTGGGGGTGAGGCACAAGCTGGCTGACCCCCCAGCAGTTCCTGCCCTCCCCCATTATTCCCGGATGCTCCGGGGAGGAGTGTGAACCCCTGGACACAGTGCCCAAAGCCTGGCTGGGATCTGGGGGCAGCATGTGCGTGGGGGCTGGGTGGGTCTGTGTTTCCATCAGTCAGTGCCACCTCACCAGGCCTTGGTCTCCTACTGCAGAGCACGTGGGAGGATGGAGGGTGCTGGGGGGGGCACATACTTCTGCTTCCACAGGGCTAACCAGGGGTGTTGTGGGGGTGGAGCATCCTGGGTCCCCCTGCCCAGCATCCCTGAGAGGAATTTGCTGTGTCTCCCCCACCCCACCCCTGTTAACTCCTTCAGTGCCTGGGTTCTGTGGGCCGTGGGGATGCAACTGGCGCTTGTATCAACTGGGCAGCAGGCTGGAGGATCCTATATGGTGCTACCCAGGAAGGGAGGGGGGTGAGGTAGAGTGGGGAGGGACACAAGCTCCAATCTCAGTGACTTCGCAGGGAAACTGTAGGGAGGGAGAGGTTGGGGGCAGGGCTGGTGGCTGATCCCAGCTCCCTGCTCTCCAGGTGACTGCTGGCTGTTGGCTGCCATTGGCTCCCTCACCCTCAACGAGAACCTCCTGCACCGCGTGGTGCCCCATGGACAGAGCTTCCAGGAGGACTATGCTGGAATCTTCCACTTCCAGGTAGGGCCAAGGGCAGGGAAGCTTCCCACCCCCTGGGGGTGGTGCAGACCTAGGCACTGACTTCCCCTGTGCTTGCCCCTGTCCCCGCCCCTGTCCCTGCACCACCCTCTCTCCACCCCAGTTCCACCCCCTTTCCCCAAATCCCTGCCCCGCCTCTTTACCGCCTCCTCCCCCCCAGCATGCCATGTCCCCACTCGTCCCCCTCCCTCCCGGAAAGTCCTAAGCACCACCAAACAGCTGTTAGGCAGGGAGCGGGAAGTGCTGGGCGGGAGGGGAAGGAGCGCGGACGCGGCGCACTCGGGGAAGGAGGGAGTGGGGGACAGGGAGAGCTTGGCTGCCGGTGGGTGTGGAGCACTGGCTAATTTTTCCCCATGGGTGCTGCAGCGCCCATGGAGTCGGTGTCTATGGCAGCGGAGCCCCTCGAGATAGGTCCAGCCTGCTAAGGGCCCAGGCCTCAGAGTGGAATCCAGGCTTCCCCCATGGCCTAAGACCGTCTACACTGAGTAATTTCTGGGCTCTGTCATGGCCCCTCTCAGCCTCAAGCTCTGCAGCTGTCCCTGTCCAGGGGAGCCTGGCCCTGCCCCGCTCATCCCTGGCTCTCCTCCCTCCCCAGATCTGGCAGTTCGGCGAGTGGGTGGACGTGGTGGTTGACGACCGGTTACCGACCAAGGACGGGGAGCTGGTGTTCGTGCACTCGGCGGAGTGCTCCGAGTTCTGGAGTGCCCTGCTGGAGAAGGCCTATGCCAAGTGAGTGCCACCCTGCGGGGCCTGGGGCCAGCGGAGTTAGAGAGGGTGAGGGGCGGAGCGGGGAGCACATCTCGGGGGATCCCGCCCTGGGGGGGGTCTCCTCCAGTGGCCTCGCTCCTCTGATCTGGGGAGCAGCCGGTGAGCCCCAGTGTTGTCTGCCCTGGCGTCCCGCTCATCCCCTGGCTCTCTCTGGTGTGCAGGCTGAACGGCTGCTATGAGGCCCTGTCAGGGGGCAGCACCACCGAGGGCTTTGAGGACTTCACTGGCGGCGTGTCGGAAATGTACGACCTCAAGCGGCCGCCCCGCAACCTATCCAGGATCATCCGCAAGGCGCTGGATAGAGGATCCCTGCTTGGCTGCTCCATTGACGTAAGGGGTGCCCCACTTCCCTAAGGGGCCGTGGGGGGAGCTTGGGGCCCCTTCTCCAACTTCCACTACAGGCTCTGAGGCCAGATTGTTCCCTGCATCCCCCTCCATGCCCAGCTGCCAGGGAGAAAGGTGTAAAGTCTCTTGGCTGTGTCACAAGCCCCTTGATAGAGAGGGTAACCCCCAGCTGGTGTCTACCCCCCCCCCCCCGCCCCCAGGAAGGCTAGCCGTAGCTTGAGGGATGCTCCACCCAGATCTCCTCCACCTGAGGACAGCATGGCCCCCTGCTGAGCAGAGCTGGTTCACAGTGCCTTTGGGTATCTCAGGCAGGCCATCTGGATGGGGCCAGTCCTGCTGGCGGGGGAGGCCTGTGGGTGCAGAGATCATTCATGCTTCTCTGCCCCCCTGGAGAGTTTTGGAGCAGGCATGTGCCCCCTTGTGGCAAAATTACGAATCAGCACCCATTGATCTGCCATTTCCATGGGGGCCATAAAACCAAAAAACCCCAAACAACTGCGGGGGCAGGTCAATCCAACCCTCAGAAGACAGGAGCCAGAGGGTGGGGGCTTCAGCCTGAAGGGTCCCAGGGGATGTACTGTGCAGTAGAGGAATTCTTTCCTCCTCCCCCAACCTCTGCTCTAGGTCTGTCTTGTACGGGCCTCCACAAAGTGGGCAGTATCCATTCATCTCCCCAACCCCTCCCAATGCGTCGCATTGCAGCTGTCACTCCAGCAGGGCCCTCATTGCAGCTGCTGCAGTGAGGGGGAGCAATCTCTGTCCAGTTCTGTACCACATTTGGCAGCTTGCCAGGAGCCCAAAGCAAGGCCAATCCCATCTCAGAGTGACTGCAGCTTGCTTTTTTCATATAGAGACTACAGCTCCCAGCATGCAGTGCGCTCCACCTTGAGATGTGCTGCTGGAACAAGGCATGCTGGGGCTTGTAGTGTCCATGGGCAGCATCTCCAGACAGGTGAGGGCACTCCGGGCTTTGGTTTGGATGCCTCCAAATGCTTTTATATAGCATTGAGTTCAGGTGTTTTCCAGGGGCTGTGTGGTTGGCTGTCCCGGGGAGTTGAATAGATTGGCCCACATCACCAGCCCTGATCCTTTGGTTGACGCTGCCCTGCCCCTCCCTGGGGCTAGAGCCGCTTGGGATGGGGGCTCTCTGGGGGCAGGCAGCACACGTCAGTGTCCCCGTAGCTAGAGGAGGACGTGCCAGCTCTAGGCCGGGGGAGATGCACCAATTCCTTGTCTTCTCCCCTCAGATCACAAGCGCCTTTGACATGGAAGCGGTGACCTTCAAGAAGCTGGTGAAGGGACACGCCTACTCTGTCACCGGCTTCACTGAGGTGAGTGGCTGCCCGGGACCAAAGAAATTACATGGCTCAACCAGAGGCATCGGTTTAACCTTTGACCTCTGAATTTTGGCAGGTGGAGTACCGGGGTCGCCAGGAAGAGCTCATCCGCATCAGGAACCCCTGGGGTCAGGTGGAGTGGACTGGAGCCTGGTGCGACGGGTGGGTGAGAAATGCCATGCCAGCATTGTGTGGTCCCGTTGGGAGAGACGTCGTGTAGTGGGGGTCCGGGTGCTGTTTGCATGGCACTGCTAGGAGAGCTCGCAGCGCGTGATGTCCCTGCGGCAGATAAAGGTGCAGCTTCGGAGCGGGCTCTGAAGTGTCTGGCACTGGGGTGTGTCAGGGAGGGTGGCACCGTTCCGTACTAGTGACCCCTGTCTAACGGCCTCTCTCCTGCCATCCCAGCTCCTCTGAGTGGAACAACGTGGACCCCAACCAGAGGGAGGAGCTGCAGCTGAAAATGGAGGATGGTGAGTTCTGGTGAGTATCAGCAGAGACAGATGGTGCCAGTTGCCAGCACCTGAGGGGCCGGGTAGCCCACACCTGTTCCAGATGGGGGGGGGGGGGAGAGAGAAGGTTCTGATCCTCAGGGGATCACATGCTTTGTCCTCATTGGCTGAATTCCTACCAAACCAGGAGCCTAGGAAAGTGACAAGACAGCACCGATTTTTCACACTTGCTGTCTGGTCACCTTCATCTCCCCAGTTAATGACTCTGCTCTTCTGTGGCCCTCCCGCCTAGCCAGACGCCACGGAGCTGGCCAGCCCTCCAGGCATGCGCGTGGCAACGTGGGGGCCTGTCGCAGCACGTCCACAGGCCACGTCCTGTCGCCCCCTTCCCGTCGCCCCCATCCCAATTGCAGGCTGTTGCCGTGGTGATCCTGCTGTGCCTCTCTCCCTCCCCAGCACACCATTGAGAGCACCGGCTTCCTGGCCCAGAGTTAGGGCAAGGGAGTCCGCTGGGGTTTGTTGCCCCAAAGACGGAAGTTGAGCTGGGGGATTGGCAGAGGGATTCACTGCACGCAGCTCTGCTAAGGGAACCTATGCTCAGAGCAAGACGCAGCCAGGCTGATGATCCGAAGGACCCCAGCTGGGCTGCATGGGGCTTGGAGGAGCAGGAGGGACACAATGAACCCAGATGGGCCCCCTCTGCACTCAGCTTTGTTGGGGTGGCGATAGCAAATAGGGCTGGGACAGGCATGTGAGGGAATAACCTTTGCTGGCCCCAGGTATTGCTGGCTCAGACAGCCGGGGGGGGCCCTGGATGGGACTCCCTGAGCGTGCCCCCCTTCCCCATACATCTCCCTTGTCTGAGAGTTCCTAGGCAGTGTGGCACAGGGAGGGGCACAGAGCCAGGAAGGTGAGGGCTCCTGGGTGGGAGACGGGAGCTCCCCTGCCGCCCCAGCGCTGCTGAAGAAACCCCCTGGCGGAGAGATCCGAGCTGTGCGGCGTCTCAGTCTTTTCTCTGCCTCCCCTCCCCCGTGTTCAGGATGGCTTTCAAGGACTTCATGAGGGAGTTCTCCCGGTTAGAGGTCTGTAATCTGACCCCTGACGCCCTGGACAAGGACAGCGTGAGCAAGTGGCACACAACCCTGTTCGAGGGTTCCTGGCGCCGAGGCAGCACAGCAGGGGGCTGCAGGAACCACGCAGGTACCACCCACCATCAGCCTGTTTCTTAAGGGTGTGTCTACACTGCAGTGTATAGGGTTCAAATTCAGACTCGGGCCTAACCCCCTTTCCATCCACACACAAATTGCACTAACCCAGGGCTTGAACCCAGGGTCCAAGGGGGGTGGGGGATCCAAGCCTGAGTCAATCCGAGACTCAGGGTTCAAGCCCTGTTGCTCTGCAGTGTAGACGCAGCCCCACTGGACTCATGATCTGGGAGTCTGCCAAAAGTATCCCACGGGCCACTTTCTTTGTCCTCTGGACAGCCAGGTTTGGTGGGCAGTCAGGTTTTCCCACACTGCACCACGAACAAAAGACTAAAGCAGCTACGTCTTTGGGAGGGCGCTAGGACGTCTGAGAAATGGATAGCTGGACTTGTGCCTGCCTAATGCAGTGTAGATGCTGGAAACCCAGGTTGGGACCCAGGGTTCAACACTTCCTAACCTGGGGTTACAAATGAGTGTAGCCCCTCAAGCCCTAGGTTCACAAATTCAAGTTCTTCTAACTGTGGACTTACATTGCAGTGTTGACGTACCCTCAGACTCCAGTTTTCATGTCTGTGATGCTCTGTGAGATGGGAGTAGGTCTGCCATGGAGTGGGGGTTGTGGGGCCTGTCTCTGCTCTGGCAGGGGGCAACCCATGGGCGAGGAACAAACTGTGTAGCCCAGGGCATCCTGAGCCCTGCGTCAAGGAGGGAGTGGCTGGTGATCAGAGACACCGGGGGGACACAGGAGCCTCCCCCTTGCATAGCGTTCGCTAAGGGGGTGGAGGCCGTGGGGCCTGTTGACCCGATCCATTATCTCGCCGCCTCTTTCCTACAGCCACCTTCTGGATTAACCCCCAGTTCAAGATCAAGCTCCTGGAGGAGGACGACGATCCCGAGGACGACGAGGTGGCCTGCAGCTTCCTGGTGGCCTTGATGCAGAAGCACCGGCGGAAGGAGCGGAAGGAGGGGGGTGACATGCACACCATCGGCTTTGCCATCTACGAGGTAAGCCCCTGAGTGTCGCTCAGCACCCACTGGGGGGAGGAGTCCCTCATCCAACCCACCTAGGGGTGGCATTGCTGAGCTCGAGAGGGAGCCAGTGAAGGTGTCAGGGTTCCTTCCCGCCTGAACTCTGGGGTACAGACACGGGGACCCGCATGAAAGACCCCCTAAGCTTATTTTTACCAGCTTAGGTTAAAAACTTTCCCAAGCCACAAATTCCACCTTGTCCTTGAACGGTACACTGCCACCACCAAGTGATTTAGACAAAGAATCGGGGAAAGGACCACTTGCAGTCCCTATTCCCCCCAAGACCTACACCCGCCGATTGGTACAGGTGAACACAGACCCAACCCCCTGGATCTTTAGAACAATGAAAAATCAATCCTGTTCTTAAAAGAGGAATTTTATTTAAAGAAAAGGTAAAAGAATCACCTCTGTAAAATCAGGATGGAAGATAACTTTACAGAGTAACAAAAGATTCAAAAACACAGAGGAACTCCCTCTAGCTTTAGTTTCAAAGTTACAAGGGGAAAAAAGGAATAAACCTTCCTTTAGCAAAGGGAAAATTCACAAGTTGAAAACAAAAGGTAATCTAACACACCCTGCCTTATTTACTTACTCTTTTGTAACATCGGAGACTTGTACAGGCTGGTTTATAGGAGAAGGAGCTTCTCTGCTTTCCCAGAGAACACACAAACAAAGAGCACAAACAAGCCCCCCCCCTCCCCTTTGAAAGTATCTTTTGTTCCCATTGGTTCTTTTGGTCAGGTGCCAATCAGGTTATTTAAGCTTCTTAACCCCTTACAGATAAGGAGGAATTCTAGGCTCCCCTTAGCTGTATGGTTATGACAGAAGGGATCCCACAAGCCCTGTTAGTGGGGTGATTTTCCCCAAACGCCCCCCATACAGCACTGAGCACAAGAGGCAGCGGGCAGGGGCTCTCCTCTCTCCCTCCCCCCCCCCAACAGGTCCTGATCTCTCTCTTCTCCTTTCTCTAGGTCCCAGAGGAGGTACGTCCTGAGCTGCCAACCCCCACCGCTGGAGTGTGTGAGAGGAGGAGTGCTAGCGCACTCTGGCAGGAAGGGGTTAATTCAGAGTCTGGGCTCCTGAGGTCCATCAGCCCTGGGGATTTCCTGCCTCACCCTCGCATCAGTTCCATCAGCCTGTTAGGGTGATCCCAGGCCAAGCCTTCCCTGGGCTGGCAGTAGAAAGCATGCCAGAGTGTGCGTGGCAAGGGAACGCAGGAGGAGCTGGCTGGTACTTGGCCTGTCTAGTGTCACAGGGGCTTAGCACGCTCCAGCCGGGGGCAGGAAGATCCCACCCCCTGGAGCAATCGCTCACTGCAGCGTGTGCATGCCCGGCTGGGGCGAGGGCTATCTCCTTGTCTCCAGAAGCTGCAGTATTTGTCAGTGTTGAGAGACCAGACATTGGATGAGCTAAGCCGGGCTAGTCTAACAACTTCCTGCAGATGGTCCGTCCAGGGTGGGTAGGTTTGATGGGTGCCCTCCACCCCAGAGCTGTGATTCTGCCGCTGTGCTGGTATTCTAACGGGTCTGGTGCCCCGTGCCGTGGACCGCTCCCTCCCTGCCCGTGGCTGCGGTGTGACCCAGGGGTGTGTCTGGTCCCCAGGCCCAGGGCTGCCAGAACGTGCACCTGAAGAAGGACTTCTTCCTGCGGAACCAGTCCCGGGCGCGCTCAGAGACCTTCATCAACCTCCGGGAGGTGAGCAACAAGATCCGGCTGCCCCCGGGCGAGTACCTCATCGTGCCCTCCACCTTCGAGCCGCACAAGGAGTCCGACTTTGTCCTGCGCGTCTTCACTGAGAAGCAGTCAGACACAGAGTGAGTCCACGTGTGAGATAAACAGCCGGGTCTCAGCTCCGACTCTGGGGACACGATAGCCCAGCTCTGGCCTGGCTTGGCTCGGGTGGTCCCTGGGCAGAGCTGGCGGAGGGGGAGACCTCTCCAGCACATACTGATGTAGGGGTGGGGGAGGCCAGTCCCCCCACCCAGGTTTGGGCATTGGGATCAGAGCCCCACACAGCTGCAGGGGAGAGGCCTGACCCTTCTTGCCCATCACTCCATATCTGTGTTGCTATGTGTTTCAGTGCTTTGTATCCCTCAAGAGTCTGGTTCCCCCCAGGTCAGGGGTAGGACGAGATCCCCAGGTCATGTTCCTTGGGTGCCTCTCTCCAGGGGTCTCAGAACTGGGGTTTCTCTCCCTGAGCCTCCTGGCCCGTCTGATCCAGCCGCACTAGGGATATGCCATTCTCACCGCCCCTACAGCCCGCCACACCTAGCAGGACCCCTCTCACTGGCATGCTGCCCCCTAACTCACTGTGTCTCCCCCGTGTGTCCCCAGGGAGCTAGATGAAGAGATCACAGCGGATCTGCCGGATGAGGTAAGAGGCCTCCAAACCGAAGCCAGTGTCACCCCCTAACAAGCCTGCTGAGCCTTTGGGGGTCCAGGGTAGGGTGACCAGACAGCAAATGGGAAAAATCGGGACAGGGGGTGGGGGAGTAATAAGAGCCTATATAAGAAAAAGACCCAAAATCGGGACTGTCCCTTTAAATTGGGACATCTGGTTACCCTAGTCCAGAGCAGCACAGTGGGGCATGGGGGGGAAGCGCTGCGGCTGGGAGCTGGCAGCATTCATGTGCCCAATCCTGGTTTGAAATGGCCCCTCGGCCAGAGGACAGCCTGGGCTGAGGGGTGGAGAAGGGGGCGCGATGGAGAGAGGAGGGCAGGAGACCGGAGAGAACGGGTGGGGAGCTGACGGGCAGCTGGAGGGGTGCAGAGAGCTCCCCCTGCTGGCTCTTGTCAGTAGGAGCCTAGGTGTGATGGCCGCTCAGCTTTAGTGAGAAGGGAAAGTGCAGAGCTTGTTGAGTAACCTGCCCCTGGTTTGTGTCGCCCCAGGAAGAGATCTCGGAGGACGACGTGGACGACGCGTTCAGGAACATGTTCCAGCAGCTCGCAGGAGAGGTGGGTGCTGCCGCTCTGGGCTCTGTTAATGCCCAGCCCGGGGCCCTTTGCGCCAGCAGCAGGCTGGGAGCGTTCTGTGGATCAGAAATGGGGGAGTGGCCATTGTTGTCTGTATCCCCGTCGGGATCAGGCCCTGTTGGGCGCCAAGCACTGCAGGGCTGAGATACTCCCTGCCCTGAACAGCCCCCAGGCTCTGCAGCAGGGGCGTGGACATCGATCGCAGAGTGTAAGGGGGCCGACCCTCACTGCGGCAAGCCGGGGACGCGCTATACCAAGGGTGGGCAAACTACAGCCCACGGGACCATCCTGTCTGGCCTGCCTGAGCGCCCGGCTGGGGAGGCTCCCCTGCCTCTCCTGGAGCCTCGGCGCCTCACGCTGCCAGCCCTCCGGCCCGCTGCTCCAGGGCAGCGCTGCAGGCTCAGGTGGGGCCTGAGCTCCTGCTGCTCTGAGCGGCATGGTAAGGGGGCTGGACCGGTGGCTGGGGCCGGGGTGTGGGGGTTGGCTAAGGGGCAGGGAGTCCTGGGCACAGTCAGGGGACAGGAGGCGGTTGGATGGGGTGGAGGTTCCGGGGGGGGGGGGGGCAGTTAGGGGATGGGGGTTGGGTAGGCATGGCATGTCTGGGGTGGATGGAGGTTGGGGCAGTCATGGGACAGGGAGCCTGGGGAGTTGGGTAGGGGGTGGAGTCCTGGGGGGGGGCAGTTAGGGTGGGGGGGTCTTGGGAGGGGGTGCTCAGAGGACAAGGAGCAGGGGGGCTTAGATAGGGGGTGAAGTCCCAGGGGGTTGGTTGGGGTGTGGGGGGGTCTCGGGAGGGGGCAGTCACGGGACAAGGAGTGGGGGGGGGGAGTTGAGTTGTGAGGGAGGCATTCAGGGGCAGGGTATCAGCTGGGGATGGGGCCAGGCTGTTTGGGGAGGCACAGCCTTCCCTACCCAGCCCCCCCATACAATTTTTCAACCCCGATGTGGCCCTCGGGCCAAAAAGTTTGCCCACCCTTGTTCTATATCCAGCTGGGGACCCCATCACTCAGTGGCTCAGCTCCTCTTCCCCTTTGGGTGTCGGGTGCGACATCCCTGGCGGGTGATGTGACGGGGTCAGAGAGTGGCCCGGGCACCAGGGAAACCCACCACCCTGGTGTCTTGTGAGCGAGTCTGGGGGAGGTGCCCAGCTGAGTGGAGTGCGTGGAGTGTCACTGATCCTCTGCCCTCTCGCCAGGACATGGAAATCAGCGTCTTCGAGCTCAGGAAGATTCTGAACAGAGTCGTCACCAGACGTAAGTGCTGCCCCCGGTCTCTTCCCCCATCCCCGCGGCTCTCGCTCGCTCCCCTGCTCTTGGACTCGTTCTCCCAATAACAGCGTCTCCTTCCCCCACCCCCAGACAAAGACCTGAAGACGGATGGGTTCAGCATGGAGTCCTGCCGCAACATGATCAACCTGATGGACGTATCCTGCTGCATGCTGGGGGGATTGGGAGCCTCCCCCGTGGGGACCCACCCTTCTGGCACAGACCCCTTTTCCCGGGGTGGGTTTGGTTTGGGGCTGTGACTCCCAACCCAGGTAGTTTCAACAGAGGTCCAGCCCAGCACGGTTCCCCAGATGTCTACTCTGTACCCCTCGCCCATGCTCATTTCTTGGCGGGAGGTTAGATCCTGGCTGTAGCAGCACTGTGGGCCCCTGCTCCAATGCCTCTGACCTGCCCCGTGGGCCATGGTGCGGGCTGGAGCAGCAGGCTTTCTGGACAAGCTTTCACTTCCTCTCCCTGCCTGCTGCCCAGGGAGCTGTGCCTGCTCCAGCCCAGAGCCTGGCCTCACCCTTAGTTTCTCTTCTGCCTCCCCCTTTGTGAGAGGAAGTGCCCCACCACTCAGTTCCCTTTATTAATACACTCTCACGCACCACGCTGGGGACCCTTTGCTGCCCAGCGGTGACCTGCTCCATCTCTGGGCTGGGGGCAGACTTCAGGGAGAGGTGGGAATCGACAGCCACTGATCTGGGCTCCTAGCTCACACGGAGAGCCACTAGGGCAGTGCCAGAGTGTCACGATCACTGGGGAGCAAGAATTAAACACCACCACAGCCCCCCTTCCACTGCACCCCAACATGGATGGGAGCATGTGCCAGCCCAGCTCTTAGAGTCGCTCGGATCCCAGAGCGCTTCACAAATTGTGTGTACACAGTGCTACAGAAATGCAGCCCCCTCTGGGGTGGGACACAGCAGCTGTTTAACTGCTGCACAGCACAGCAGCGTGAGGGGATCCTGTGCCCAGTTCATGCAGCAGGGGAGGGAGAGAGGCCAAATGGAACTGAGCAGGTTAGAATTGGGCCTGGGTAAAAGCCCTGTTCTTGTACCATGGGATCTTGAATGAACACCAGTGGCCAGGGCCTCTGTCCTTCCCAACCTCTTCCTCCCCTTCCCTGCACACAGGGCTACAGACCCTGGGCTGGTCACTTTCTCCTTGACTCTGCTCCCCAGAAAGATGGTAGCGCCCGCCTCGGCCTGGTGGAATTCCAGATCCTGTGGAACAAGATCCGGAGCTGGCTGGTAAGGACGTGACTTACGGAGCGCTGGAGGGAGACCTGCTTCTCCATGCTGGGGTACGAGGTGGGGGGAAGTGCCAGCCTAGTCTTCACTCCCCCCACCCCTCCCTTGTGTTATTGCAGACAATCTTCCGCAACCATGACGTGGACTCGTCCGGCACCATGAGCTCCTATGAGATGCGCATGGCTCTGGAATCAGCTGGTAAATCAGGAGAGGGGCCCTGGGCTGGGGTAGGGGGATTGTTGATCTTGGGCCCCGCATGAAAGTCCCTTGCAGCTGGATCCAGCCCGATACCCTCCTGGTGCCATCGGCTCAGAGTCCGCCAGCCATGGCATTAGGGTCACACCTGAGATCTGTCCTGGCTTCCCAGTGCCCGGGGTCTGCTGACTGCTCT
Organism: Sternotherus odoratus; assembly: GCA_032164245.1. Classification (NCBI taxonomy): domain Eukaryota; kingdom Metazoa; phylum Chordata; order Testudines; family Kinosternidae; genus Sternotherus; species Sternotherus odoratus. The sequence continues at coordinate 120,235,844 of JAVMKO010000003.1, forward strand.
GCACTGGGAGGACTGTCCGTAGTCCTGTGCAGTGCTAATCTCTGAGGGCCTTGAGACCAGATGAGCCTGGGATCCAGGCAGGGTGGGCCCGACCTCCCGCCTCTCTATTGTGGGGCTGGCTTCCTGGCAGAGGAGAATCCAGGGGATCGAGGGGGCTGTGTCCCCGGCTACAGATGGGGGCGGGGGGCGAGCTGTAAGCAGAGGGCTAGTGTCCCCCAGCCCATTGGCCTCATTCCTGGATGGTTTCCACCTCCCAGCTGTCACTGAAACCCAAAGGGTGTGGCCCCCTCTTTCTATAGCCCAGCCCCCGCTCCCCTGAGGACTAACAGCTTCCCCCATCTCTGCCCTCCAGGCTTCAAGCTGAATAACAAGCTGCACCAGGTGGTGGTGGCGCGCTACGCCGACGCAGACCTGGGCGTGGACTTCGACAACTTTGTCTGCTGCCTGGTCAAGCTGGAGGCCATGTTCAGTAAGTGCCATCTGTGGGGCGCAGCCACAACCCGCAACCGCCGGGCAGGAGGGGCAGAGGAAATCCCGCCTGCAACCAAAACGGGCAGGAGATCAGGGAAGTGACAAGTGGCATTGCCTGGGCTGGGGGGAGTTAACACCCCTCTTCCTACTGGAGCCCAGAGGAAAACCTGGATTTGAAGCTTCATCTGAAAGATGGCATTTCCCCTCATGGAGCTGATGGAGCCAGAGGGAAGAATGCCCCCTACTGAGTCACTGACATCACCAGAGCTCCGCTGAGGATGCTACTGGGCGTTAGGACTGACTTGCGGTCATGGATCCGCAGCACTGGTGCTACACCACCGGCTTTGGAACAGTCTTTAGGAGCAGCCCCTTCAGTGTGCCAGGCCCCAGGGGGGGGTCGCCCTCTTCCTCCCTGGGGAAGCCATGGGGCCTCACTGCCTCCTTAGACTGGACCTCTGGGTCTCCAGCACTCCTGCTTCACCCAGTGATTTCTGTTCAGCCAGACCCTGGCCCTAACTTGCACGCTCGTCAGGGAGGAGTGCACCCCACCAAGCATTGGCATTGACACACGGACAGCATGGTCCAAGCGGTGGGTTTATTAGTCCAGGGGAGCACAGCAAAGGAAGTCCTGGGGGCAGCCTAGAGAGCTGAAGGTTAATGCATAGTCCATTCAGTCCTAGCTGGACTGAACCCCTTTGTCCAAGCTCTGTCCAGGTGTGAGCTCTGACTCCTTCCAGCAGCCAACTCTTCTCCCACTGCTCCGGTCCTTTGTTGCTCCACTGACCTGGGGACTACTGCCCTTCACTTAAGTGCTACAGTTACACCAATGCAGTGTTTTAAGTGTAGACCTGCCCTTAGCCTGCTCTAAGTCTGTTTCCACCCACTAGGTTACAATGCAGTATAAAGGGGAAACTGAGGCATAAAGAGGCCTCATAAAAATATTCCCACTTGGTCACAAAGTGCACCTGGGTTTTCAGGGGGGTCTCCCATCCAATTCCTGATGCAGCTTGACCCTGTTCAGCTTGCAGAGCTGGGCTGGTATCCAGTGTGGGCTGGCTGTCAGTATGGAGGGGCAGCTGTGACCTACTGAAATTGCCCATAATCAGTGGCTCCCACTCAGGGACTGGGCATGCAGGGGAGGATTCGTGGCTGAGAGGGGAAAGGAAAAGCTTGTGCCAGCTGCCCCCTGAGCAGCTCTCGCTCCTTCTGCCCCCTGCAGGATTCTTCCGCAGCATGGACGCCGAAGGCACCGGCACGGCGGTGATGAACCTGACCGAGGTGAAAGCGAGTGCTGAGCAGCCCAAGGGCAAAGGGAGCTGTCCGGGGGAGCTGGGTGGATCCTAGGGTGTAAGGGGGATCTGAGTTAGAGAAGGGGGAGCCCTCCAGTCTCCTGGGGTGGGGAGGGAAAGAAAGTCCTAACCCAAAAAATGGTGGGGAGGGGCCGGGCAGCATTCCTAGCTCAGTGAAATCCCCAGTAGGAACAGATCCTGCCTAGGGCCTTGTTTCCTCACCACCCACATCCTCTGTAGCTAGGGATGTGCCCAGCCCTGGTGCCCATCTGATCCCCTGAAACAGAACAACCAAGGCTTTAACTCGGACTGAGTTATGGCCAAGCTAGTGGGCTGGGGAGGATCATTCCTGCAGCCCCAGTGTTCGTTCACTGTCCCCTATCCCCACCAGCCCATTCACTCTTTCCTCTCCCCACAGTGGTTGCTGCTGACGATGTGTGGCTAGGAGCAGAGACAGACCCGGGCCGGCTGAAACACCCCGATGGGCTGGGACACCCCCCAGTGCCTCCCCCTCGGATCTATAGACACGAAATGTCCATCATCACCCACGCTCCTTGCCGCTCTGTCCTCCTCCCTCCCCATCCCACACTGAGCCCATGGCCCTCCCCCCACCTCCCACCAGGACACGCTCCACCATCATGTTGCCCCTTTTCAACCCAAGCGGCTAGTCAAAGTTTGGGGCCCTGTGGGTGTACCAGCTGGGAGTAGATATTGGCGATAGGCCAATCTCTCTTTGATGCAGTTTTGTTTATTTACAAAGGATCTACAAAGTCCAGTGTCTGGGAAGGCAGAGTGACTTGAAGAGCAGGAACCAGTTTCTTTGGTTCACAGCACCAAGATTTGTCTTTTCACCTGCACCCCTGACCCAAAAACCTCTCCCCAGGTTTCTCCCGGGGTCAGCCACTGTGCTTTTCCTTCCACCTGTCTCTCTCATTCCGAATCTGCCACACCCTTTGTGTTATTTCCTCCCCCCACACACACACACACATGCGCAGCTGCTGACCATACCCAGCTGTACCTTCTGCCCACTAGGTGCTAGTTTCTGGGCAGATGATTAGGTTTTGTTTCAGGTGTGACCCCATAGCTGTCCCTTAGGATGGCGTTAAATGAGGGACTTCTTCACACATCAGTTAGAAGTTTTAACTCCATCCCTAACAGGGTTTCGCCCAGCTTGTAACAGTCCCAGTGGCCACACCTCTCTAGCTCGTTCCTGATGGTGGGCATGGCTTGTATTCTGCAATGGGGCGGGCATATGGGGGGTATGCTGCATGTCGAGTCTTTGCACACAGTCTTCAGACCAGATTCTCTAGCTGCATGTAGTGGGGCACCAGTGAGGGACGCAGAGGACCTGCCCCCCATGGGGCGGGTGTGGGATCCATGCCACTTCCTGGGGGGCTGCTCTGGCCCATGCTGGCTTTTGGTGCCAGTTTGATTTTTGTGAGTGAATCCAGCCAGGTCTCCACACTGGGAATCGTGACCCTGCGTCCTTGCTGGGGGCTGGGCAGCAGCCCCGGGGGCTGGGGGGGGGGGTTCCCTCTGGTTATACCCAAGAAGGGGCATTTGAGAGGAGTGGAGGGATCTAGTGGTTCAGAACCAGGCAGTGGGACTCCTGGGTCATGTTCCTGGAGTTTTCTGACGGGGTTGGAGGAAGGAGCTGGGAGTCAGGACTCCTGGCTGCCGAGCTGTTCTAAGCACTTCGACGGCCATCACCATAGTGCCTGAGCCCCTTCTAAACATGGCCATGACCAAAGTATAAAGCCCCTGCGTGGGTCAGGACTCCAGGATCCTAGCCCCACCTGTCACTGACTCATGTGGCCTTGGGCGAGTCTCTTCAGCCGCTCTGCGCCTTAGACCATGTCTACACTAGAGAGCTTGCAGCAGCACCGCTGGGGGTAGCTCTGTGGCGGTAGCTATGGCAGCGGGAGAAGCTCTCTTGCCAACATAGTGCTGTCCGCACCGGCACTTCTGCTGGTGTAATTTATGTCAGGCAGAGTAGGGGGGTTTCCCCACCCCCCTGAATGACATCAGTTACACCGACAAAAGGGGTAGTGTAGATGATCCCTCAGTCTCCCCTCCCCCGTTGCTGAGTGCCAGTAATTTGTGATGAATGTTACTCTTCTGCCCCCTGCTGTTCTGTAAGGGGCAGCACATGCGATATCTACCCTAGTGAGAAGTTTAGGGTTTTCTCTCCACTGTATCACCCTCCCTCCCCTCCCCCCCCCCCCAGTGTGTCGACAGGAACAGGGCTGTGATTCCCCCCCCCCCCAGGGGTGAGTCCCTTTCTTGCCCCCTCACTTCATGGCCCCTGTGCTGCTGCTGCAGTGGGGTGGTCCTAGCCTGGGCTCTGTCCAAAGCCCCTGCCTTGGGGCAAGGGTGTGGGCAGTGGCACTAGCCCTTGGCCCTCCACCCCACCCCTTGCCTATGCATCTCTGGAGGCTATGGCTGTGGAAATAACCACTTCTGCTCGGCTGGCAGAGCTGCCTCCCCGGCCCCTGCGCACCGTGTAGCCTGAATAATAAATAGAGATCTGTACAAACGCAGCCTCTGCAGTGAGTGATTGGGGGCATAAAACTCTCACAGGGGCACGGATCTACAGCCTGGGCTGCTGGGCAGAGAAGGGGCATAGCCCCCGTTTGCACTGGAGCAGAGCAAAGAGTCTGTCCCTCCCCAAGCGTGTCTGGGGATAGAGCCTGGCAATTAGCCCTGGGACAGTAGGGTGGCGGCACTGCTCCCTCCCTGCTCCATTGTGTCACAGCATTGTGGGTGCTGTCAGAAACGCCCCCCACCCATCTCTGCTGGACTGGGGGTTGGGGCAGGGGACTGGGTACATGGGGCAGGGTGCTGCGTGAGGCGGACAGTGTGTGCCAGGGCCCAGCTGCCGCAGGGATGAGAGGCACAGCTGTGTCAAGGGGAGGGTGAGTGGAGCCTGAGTTGCAAGGGGATCCTGCCTTCCAGGGTGCGTGGGAAGGTACAGCTACCTCCTCTTGGGCACATGCAGAGGGGCGGTGCTGTCTGTGGGAGTAACAAGGGAGCTGCGGCCTAAGGGGCCATTGGCCTTCTCTCGACCTGGCCCCAAACTGGGTGGGGGGTGCAGCCTTGTTCCCCCTGGGAAGCTCTGTGGCCCAGCAGGCAAGGCTGGGCTGGAAGGAATCCCCAAGACCTGGCTACAGCTGCTGAGGGGAAACCCAGCATTTGCCCTAGAGGGCTCTGCTGATGGAGACTAGGGCCACAAATGACATTTCTTGGGGTGAAGTAACTCGACTGGGTTTCAGCTTTGTGGCCTGCTGTCCATGTGTGTGCCACTGGGGGTGCTGTCCCAGCTCTGGGTGAGGGTGAGATGGGGTGAGGCTGCAGGCCGACTGCTGCATTAGAAGGGTAGTTAGCTAGGTCCCTGCCTGGAAGCACTGCCTGGGTATCTTTTCCTGTGGCATTTCTGCCTGGCACTCGCTAGGGGGAAGCACAGCTCCTCTTCACAGCCCGCCTGGCAAAGTCCTCAAGTGCCAGCGGTCCGTGCTCCAGCTGAGCGGTGCTGCTGGCTCCGGGCCTGGCAGGAGCCCATGTTGTAGTCAGCAGAGGGGCTCTGGGTTTGGGAGGCCGGGAAGCATCTGGCGAGCCGGGTTGGCTGGGCAGCACCACCCTCCTGTGCTGGGAGCCCAGCCCAGCCGCCATCCGGTGCAGTCATTTCTCACCCATGGGAGTCACCGGAGGGGAAAGGCAGGGCTGAGCAGCAGCTCTGGAGCGAGTGCCCTAGGGAGCCTGCCGAGTCGCTGCAGCATTTCTTCGGGGGGTTGGGACCCAAACCAGGCTTCCTACCCTCATAAGCCCACTGGGCCAACAGCCCCCTAACTGAAAGCCAGGCTCCATGTATGTGTCCATAGAGATATCTGGGTCAATTTCCCGCCCCATCCTGGATGCTTGGGGGGCCGTGCACTAATGTAGCAGCCATTCACCTCCAGGGAGCCAGCCTGTGTGCGGCTGAAGTGACGGTCAGTGTCTGGGTAACACGTGTTGGATTGTCTGCCCCAAAGAGACCTCGAGCAGGAATAACAGGGAGAGCTGCAGGTCAGGGCTGCTGGCAGACCTGTGGGAGCGGGGAGCCCTAGGCTGGAATAGCAGGGGGCTGGCTAAGGGAACAAAAAGCAGGATTCACCATTCCCCCTGAAGCAGCTGGCGCCCTGGCCTAGGAAATGGCTGGGCTCCAGGCTATTTCTGGAGAGAGAGAGAGAGAGAGAGAGAGAGAGAGAGAGAGAGAGAGAGAGAGAGAGAGAGTGTGTGTGTGTGTGTGTGTGTGTCGGTCACTGTTTATTCCTGAGAGATAAGGTGGGTGAGGTCATAGCTTTTAGTAGAACAACGTCTGTTGGTGGAAGACAAGCGTGTCTCTCTCGGCACCAGAAGTTGTTCCACTAAAAGCTATGACCTCACCCACCTTGTCTTGCTTCTATCCTGGGCCCAACACAGCTACAACAACTGTTTATTCCTGGCATTCGTCAGCACAGAAGTAGTCAGTGCTTGCCACATGCAAGGCTGAGCTGAGGAGGGGCGGGGGGACGTCCCAAGGGGCTAATGTGGGCCAGGGTTGGCTCTAGCCCCCATTAAATAGGCATTGCACCGCTTCTCTGGCTTCAGTCCAGCCCCCTAAAAAGTCCTCATATAGCCCAGGGCTACCAGGCACATCAGAGGGCACCCAAATGTTTTGTGACAAGGGGGCTGTTCCTTCAGCTTCTCTGGGCACTTCAACCCATTGTGCTTACGTGGGGGGAGTCGGGCAGGGGGGAATGCTCAGACAGGACGGGGTTAAGCGTGCAGAGGGAGGGAATGGAGTGGAGACCACACAAGGCACGGCAGGTGCCCCGGGGTAGGGATAGTGGGAGGCCAGCGAATGCTGCTGCTTCCTTGGAGATGGCGCAGGTCAAGAGCTGGATGCAAAGAGGTTCCAGGCAATGGGCGCACACGAAGGAGATGGGGAGGAGGTGCTTAGTCTGTATGGCTCCAAGGAGAGTCGGCGCTTGGCTTCTGCTGATGGAATGGCTGCTAGAACCCAGACAGGGAGTCCTGGCCCAGCCCTCCCTGGGTGTGGGTGAGGTTAGCGCTCGGGAAAGGAGGAGCTCAGAGCGCCTGCCCCCCTCCCCCCCCCCCCCCCCCGCCATTCAACAGTGCACACAGCTTGGTGGGGTTTGTTCACTGAGCGAGCCGGAGGCTCTTGTGTGCTGTGCTGGGAGGTGCAGCCTGAGAAAAGTGTCCCATCCACAGCTTCCTCCATCCCCTGCTCCTCTGTCCCCCACCCTCAGCTTTCCTCAGGGTTCAAAGGGGCCTCTCAGCCGGGCCCCTTTGGCAAAGGGGGGGGGGCAATGGAGATTGAGCGACAGTGACCCACTGGCAAGCAGGAGAAAATCAGAAGTGGCGTTTGTTGCTCTCCCAGCTGTGGGGACTTATCACTGACACAAAGGGCCCGATTGTGGGGCACCCTCTGGCATGGTGCTGACAGGTGCCCCAGGCTTAGCCTCATTGAGCAGGCCTTCTGGACAGCACCTGGTAGATCATTCCCCGTGCAGCTAGTCAGTCTGGTGAGGCGACTGGGGGGGGGGGGGAGAGCCCAGTTGATGTCTCACTACCCCAGGGGATGCTGCTTACCCAGCCCCTCGTGTTCCAACAGGGACAACGGGGAGGCCCAGCTGGGCCCTGCACCCCATCCTATAGCAATTCCAGTGCATAGGGGGCCAGGGTGTGAGACACCCCTTGAAGGATTCAGCCCACAGGGCTCCCTTAGCCATCGCTAACACAGAGCCACCGCTGCCAGCTAGAGGTGGCATTCGCTCTCAGTGGGCAAAGAGAGCGAGGTGTGGCAGGAGGGGATTGGAGCCACTGAGGGGGCAGAGTGTGACGGGGTGTCTGGCGCTGCCCTGCAGGCAGGGAGCACTGCAGGCAGGGGCAGTGAGAGCTGCGTAGCAAGCCGGGGGGTGCCATGGGGTGGCCTGGGGCACTTAGTGGGCAGGGAGTATGGGGGGGGGGGTCAGTGTGGCACTGCAGGAAGGTGGGTGGAGGTCAGAGCCACTGGTGGACAGGGAGCTGGGAACTGTGGCCAATGGGAGCTGGGGGGGGGGCAAGCGCTTGTGGGGGCTGCACATGTGTGTGTGGGCAGCACGCGGAGCCCCCCTACTCCACCACAGGGAAGTGCCAGCCACTTCTGGGAGCGGCGCGACGCCTGGGCAGGAAGGAAGCCAGCCTTAGCCCCGCTGCACCGCTGAGCAGGAGCCGCCTGAGGTAAGCGCCTCCCGGCCAGGACCTACATCCCGCACCCCAGCCAGGAGCCCTCTCCTGCACCCAAACTCCCTCCCAGAGCCCCGCACCCCTCACCTCCTCCCACACCCCTAACCCCCTGCCCCAGTCCTGAGCCCCCCTCCTGCACCCAAACTCCCTCCCAGAGCCCCGCACCCCTCACCTCCTCCCACACCCCTAACCCCCTGCCCCAGTCCTGAGCCCCCCTCCTGCACCCAAACTCCCTCCTAGAGCCCGCACCCACTCCTGCATCCCAACCTCCTGCCCCAGGTTCAGCCCAAAGCCCCCTCCCACACTGTGAACCCCCAGCCCCAGCCCAGAGCTCACATCCCCTCCCAACCCTAAACCCCTGCCGCAGCCTGGTGAAAGTTGGTGAGGGTGGGGAAGAGCGAGCGACAGGAGGGGAGTGAGTGGGGCAGGGCCTTGGGAAGGGATGGGGCTGGGGAAAGGTGTTTGGATTTGTGTGATGAGACAGTTGGCAATCCTAATTACTGCCATTACTAATCCTTAGTCCTGCCATGCATGCAGGGGACTGAACTAGAAGACGTTATGACGTCCTTCCCAGAACTACGATGCTATGATTTGGAAATGGTAGAAAAGAGGATCTTCCCTTCTGTGGCCTGAGGAAGGGGGGTGCTCCCAGAGGCCAGGATTTCCCCAGATTGCAGTGGGCTGGGATGCCCCAGTCTACCCAGGGGAAGCTGTTGTCACCAACAGTCAGCACTGGGATCAGTTGGCAAAGGGGGACTCGTCCCTCAGGTCAAGATTCCTCTGGGGAGGGGGCTGTTTCTTAGCCTTTTCCTCCTTTTGGTCCCCACTTCCCAGCCCCTGTGTCCCCTGTGTCTCCTTGAGTGACTCGCTCCCTGGGCCCGGCGCCTGGCTCAGCGTTGGGCCCATGGCTGGCAGCCGAGGCCTTCCCAGTGCCGTGAGCACTAAGCCGGCGCAGTCTCTGTGCCACTTCCTCTGGCGGAGCCCAGAGCCAGGAGCCGCCTGAGGATCTTTTTTCTTGGAGCCGGCAGCTTGCCCTGCTGGCTGGAGTCGGGCCGTGGGTCAGAATCGGCCCTGCCCTTAGGGACTGGCTGCCCCAACAGGTCCCTAGCATTTGTTTTCAGTGCCAGCTGCTCCTGTCTATCCTCCCCCACCCCCGCCAGCCCATGGGATGCCTCTGAGTGAGGGGAAGGGGTGGGGGATTCGCAATCCATGCCCACCTGGCCCTACCAGCTGCTGCTGCCCATAGCAGGCCGGCTCTCTGGCCCGCTCTCCCCATCAGATGTGGGTTTCGCTCTCCTCCCAGGCCCACGGCTGCAGGAATTCCAGACCTGCTGGCACAAAGGGGCCTTTGTTGGGGGGAAGCACCCTGGCTGCTGCTTCTCAGAGCTCAGCCGCTGCTTCTGGCAATCATCTCCCGCCAGTCGGGCTGGGGAGAACTGCTTGGGGGGTGGGGGGCGACAGACTGGAGCCTGGGAGCCTCTGTCTCCCCAGAGCAGGCACAGCCTAGGCAGCAGCAGGACAAGCTTCACTGCTACCCTGCAAATGTGCCTCAGCCCTGCCCTGGAGGAGAGAATGTGGGTTCGGTGGCTGTGGTCCAGCCGGTCCTTGGCTTCTCTGCAGTGGCTGCCTGTGAATGACAGTAAGGGTGGGTTTTGTCCTGGGGTTCCTGGTCACCCAATCTCCATCCCCTGCCTTGGGCCTGGTGCTCTGTATTAGTGTCCCAATTCCCTGAGCCGTCTGGTCCCCTCTCCACCCCCCTACTGTTCCCAGAGCCTCGCCAGCCTGCGCCAGGGGACGGGCTCGTCACAATGGGATAGAACCACCACTGGGACAGCAGCTCAATGAAAATACATGAGCAGCCCCGACCCCCACCCCTCAGCCAGTCCCTTGGGAAACAACAGCAGCTCCTGGGGGGGCCTGTCACACCCTCACACAGCTGAGAGCGGCACTGCTTGTGTTCTGCGGGCGAGGGGGCAGCAGTGGGCCCAGGCCCCCTGTGCGGAAGGGGAAGTCGGTGGAGGGGCTGGCTAGTGGGAGAGTTTGAGTACAGCATTTTGGGGGGATGTTTCTGGAGCGAGGGATGTGGTCCAGATGGCAGGAGACGAGGAGTCTGGCTGCAGCGCTGGGGATGGATGGGAGGCAGGGGGTTCTGGGAGCCTGCAGGCTGTAGAGATGGAGAGAAGAGCTCAGCTTTGCTAACCATGTCTGGAGCGCAGGATGGTGGGCAGCTGTTGGACCTGCCCGCACCAAACAGCCGCCATCTTAATACCAGCAAAGCGGGGGGAACATGCGGGGCCTGGCCCCCACCAAGCCTCCCGACACACTCCATTATCCAAACTATAGTCAGAAACCCCCCTCCCCGAGAATGACGCTCCCACATTCTTCCTGCTCAGGGGGCTGTGGACTCAGTTGTCGCTTCCCCCGCCTTTCCCCTCCCCTCCTAGCACAGCCCTGCTAAGGCCTGCCAGCAGCTGCTGCCCAGGAGAATTCCCCCAATCAGCTCTCCAGAAAGGCTTGGATCTCAAAGAGATGCCTCCGACTCCTCCCAGGAGCCAAGACACAGAGCCCCTGAGACGGTCTGGGGACCCCTGCCAAGCTTCCATGCTAGGGGACTGGCAGCATGGAGCTGAGTGAGCCCCGTGCCAGTCTCCAGCGGAGGTGGAGCTTGCCGATGGAGGTTCAGCCCGCTGGATGTTTCCCCTGCACATCAAGAAGAACTCTGCTCAGCCCAGTCGACTGCCCATGGGAACTGAGGACTGGAGCAGGCCCTTGCTCACCCCATCTCACAGATCCCAGAATTCCCCACTTGCCAGGCTCCTAGTCTCTTGCCTGGTGTGGGAGGGATAGCTCAGTGGTTTGAGCATTGGCCTGCTAAACCTGGGATTGTAAATTCAATCGCTGAGGGGGCCATTTAGGGATATGGGGCAAAAATGGGACTGGTCCTGCTTTGAGCAGGGGGTTGGATTTAGATGATCTCCGGAGGTCCCTTCCAACTGTAAGATTCTGTGATTTCTGACAGGCAAGCGCTGGGGCCACTGAAGAGCCAGCAGGTTCCCAGTACACATGCTACCTTAGCCTTCCTCCCCACCTCAAGCCAGTTTCTCCCAGCCCTGTATGGTCAATGATACCATCTGCTTTGTGTTAATCTCCTGAAGTGCCTCCTATTGGGGTCTGATGCAGAGCATTTATCTTGTTCCCTCCATTAATGGCTGCTCCCTCCTGCTCTCTGTGTCTAGCACCACTGTTTCTGCAAAGACAATGGTATCAGGGGGCAAAGGTCAATGTTTTGGACTAGCCAGCCTCCTCCTCACTTTCCTTGCCTGGTCCCTGAGTCCAGCTCCTGCCTTGTATGTACAGACTGTGCTCCCTCTACGTGCATGAGTCTAGCCTGCTCTCTCCAGTCCCAGCCGGAGAGGTTCCTTTGGGGGTTAGTGGCAGTCTGGGATCTGGAGTCAATGAGAGCTGCTCAGGCTACAATCTGTTCCTTTCAATGTGCCGAAGTCTACAGCACTGGTCCTTTAAATGTGCCTTCTTAGGGGCCGCAGGCCAGGAATCTCTCGCTCTCTCTAGGAAGGGACCGTGGAGCATTTCTCACTGACAGTGAGATGCTGGCTGGCTCCGTCCCTTGGGCCTGCTGTTTCTGCACATGGCTTGTGGGCTGTGACCTCACCCTTATCCAGCAGGAAGAGGGGTTAGGCCGTGGGCAGTCCAGTTCTCTTGGGGTTTGGGATTCGTTCCTGTGGTTGGGGTTACATCTGTCCCGCCCCAGCCACCCTCCCTTCCAAAGGAATCCGCTCCAGCAGGGGGCATAGGAATGGGCACATTGCTCTGGGGAGAGTCATCTGCTCTGAGGGACAAAGGGACATTCTCTCCAGACCTGTCGATGCGTCACAGGCATTCCCATCTGATCAGCCACAACATGTGCTGTTTTCTGAAGTGAGTTCTCAGACTTCCTTCTCTCGCTGGAGCGCTGCGGAGTCACACCAGGGCCCTCCCTGCCCTGTCCTAGGACCATCCATCGGAGGCTCTTAAGGCACTTTGAACACGAGGGAATTCCGCCTCCCACTCTCCTGGAGGCAGGGAAGTATCATTATGGTACAGATGGGGAAACCGAGGCACAGTGACTTACTCAAGGTCACACTGAGTCAGTGACAGAGCTGGGAACAGAACCCAGGACAGAAATCCTAACCTATAGCCCCTCGGCTCTAACCAGTTGATACCACTCCTCTATCAGGACGAGCACCCTGGACTCCCAATTCCTACTCCTCTGCTCCAGCCTCGTGCTCCCTTCTCATCACATTCAAATGCACTTGGGTGAATTTACTGCTCCGAAGAGGAAAGGTCTGAACACCAGCCACAGCAAACACAGAGACACAACAAGAGCCCCAGGCCCTATATACATCCCAAAGTGAGCCACCTACACTCCTGCTACTCAGAAACCTCCACACATGACGCCCAGACTGGCTGCAGTGGGGACAACTGTGCTGGGACCCATGGAGGAACCGGATTGGGGAAGCTGGTGAAACTCTAGCCTGTTTTCATGCCAAGGCCCCTGGTCCTAAAGAAGGAGGGGGAAGAAATACCGGCAATGGCTGGTGCAGAAAGAGCACTGTCTCGCTGGCAAGGATCCCTGCCTTTTGCACACCCTATGGCCCCGGCACTCCTCCCCCCAGTATAGGTAGGGTGACCAACTGTCCCAATTTGATAGGGACAGTCCCGATATTTGGGTCTTTTTCTTATAGAGGCTCCTATTACCCCCGACCCCGGTCCTGATTTTTCACACTTGCTGTCCGGTCACCCTAACCGTAGGCAGGGTCAATGTAACCCTGGGACAGCCCCATGGAGTGGCAGTGAGCCCAGTACATCCCAGTAGGAGGCACTCACAACACCATAGGCAGTGCCAAATCCTTCCCCAGCCTGGGGCAGCCTGTCCGTGAAGGGGTCATTCTTTCCGCTGCACGGCCCTATTCTGTGGAGGGGAGGAAGGGGAGATGGCACCAAGCAGCGCAACTGTTTGGCTGCGAGGAGGGGTGAGGGAGCAACATAAATGTAGGGAGTCAAATGATAGGCCCATTAGGGCGGGGGTGTAGTCTAAGGGTTAGAGCAGGAGTCTGGGAGTCAGGACTCCCTTCCTGGCATGGCTGAAGAAAAGCAGGACACTAGGAGGCAAGGGGGCTGTGTTCTGCTCCCAGCTCTGTCAATGGCTCACTGTGTGACCTTGAGCAATGCCCTTCCTCGCTGTTTGCCCCCTTGTAAAATGAGGGTAATGATCCTGACCTCCCTGATAGGGAAGGGGACTCGGAGGGCGGCTTGGCAAATGTTTAACTGCTCCAGACCCGTGGAGCAAAGCAGCTATAGTCCGGCAAAGGGTTATGAGCCTGATTACTACTAGTCCCAGCAGCTCGACAAACAAACCCTGCCCCACTTCATCTGATCTCTGGTATTTGGGTCTCTGAGCAACCTGGGCCTTCCCCAGTGGAAGGTACAAGCAGGTTATTTCTGCTAGTCCCTGCCCTTGTTAACTTTTGGGTTTGACACTCGTAGCCTGACAATAAACAGAGTTCTACAAATTGTATTCGCAAAAGACCCTTTGTTCCACAGGGCCTCTCCCCGCTCTGTGTGTATCTGTCTGTATAGGTTGGGTGACCTGCATACACAATACAACTAGGAATGTACTGACATATTTTCACTCTTGGCTGGAGTCTCTCATTCTCCCATCATGACGTGGTGTTCGTTCACTCCCGCTCAGGCACGGCTTGCGGCGTGCTTTGGCACAGGGAGGTGCAGGCTCTTTGGCAATCTGGTAAGAGCTCTGGCTGCTTCCATCCATGCATGGAGTGGTATCGACAATCTTTTGCTCCTTCTGTAAGCCAACCCACCTTGGTCTGATGTGAATTGATGAAGCTGCAAAAGTCCTCCGTGTGCTAGGGGAATATGCTTACTCGCATTGGACTGGTGGGGAAACTAAGGCACAGAGGGGGAAGTGACTTGTCCAAGGTCAGCACTATAAGTCAGTAATAGAACCCAGGAGTCCTGACTCCCAGGCAAGTGCTGTAACCACTGCCTCTCCCATACAAAGTGAAAATCTCCCCGCTGGGAGAGTATCAACCCTAAATGCCTTCATCTGCTGCATGTTCTGGGCTGAAGGTTGCACCCCTGCAACCCTGCTGACACCAGTGGGGTGGAGGTGGGCAAATACTGGCATTGGGGTGTACCGTGTGTGTGTGTGTTTTCATTCCAAGCCTAGGACCCAGGAAGCCTGGCAGGCCCAGGAACGTCTAGCAGGCAAGTTCCAGGAGGGTTACGTCACTGCTGACCCTTGCCGCTCTCATGCCTGCGACAGAGCTGTTGAGTGACTGTTTCTGCTTTAGGAGCAGAATGTCTCCGTGCTGGGGCTGGGCCAGCCCCCTCATCCCAGGGTTCATCTCTAGCTCCCCGTGAGAAAGCCGCGGGGCTGGGAAAGGTCACGGCAGCTGAGCTCACTGCAGCGCCTTTCCGCTGGGATCGTCTGGGCCACGGATGGGGGGGGGCCCGCCTCGGGACGGGGCTGGAAAGACAGGGGAGGCGGTTTCTCCCGCTCAGCACCCCGGGCCCCTGGCAGCGTCTGGAAATGAGCTGACAAACTCCAATCTTCCCACTGCCCATTCCCACCCACTGCGTGACTCCCCAGTCGAATGGCTAGCCCAGTCCTTCCCAGGCGCTGAGTATGTTAGCCTCACCCGGGCACCTGGGCAGGCCCTGTGTGGCAGATGGTGCCAGGGCATTCTTTCAGGGGAGGCAAGTGGGGGTGGTCTTGTCTGGGAGGAGACAGCAGTCACCGCACAGGGGGCTCAATGGGGCTGCCCCCAGGAGGAGTTGGAGAGATGGCAGGGCTCAGCTGCAGGGATGAAGGCAAATGAGATCCTAGGCCCAGTGGGCAGAGGGATGGAAAAATGAGGGCTGGGCATAAATAAGGCCCTAGTAAGACTCCACCTGGAATGCTGTGGGAGGATTGGGCCCACCTCACCCAGGAGGATTACTCTGGAAAAGGGGCAGAGGAGGGCGCAGCCAAAGCTGGTGCTGGCCCTGAAGGGTTTGGAGGAAAGGTTGGTGGGGCAGCGGTTTGGGATTCTGCCTGGAGAGGAGATGAGTCTGCAGGGAGATTTGTGGTTTGCACGGTTCTCAAAGGGATCAAGCGAGTCAACCAAGAGGAACCGTCCCCCCGGGGAGGGGATGTGACCTGAACTTGTGCCGTCACCTCCTCAAAGAGGAATGAGCAGACGGGCCGGTGAGCAAGGTAGGAACAGGGCGAGTGGAAAAGTGTGAGGCAGCTTGATCTGCCTCTTGGCCAGGAGGGACCGAGTGGGGCAATGGGAGGTGGGATTCTGGTAAACGTGACGAGTGGGAGTGAATAGGTGCTAGTTAGGGGCTAGAACTGGGGATCTCAGTGCCAGGGAGAATGCCACTGAGACTCGTCTCTTTTCGTCAGGCTCTATGGCCCCTGCTTTATTGGTCTCATCAGCACACATGCAAATCTATATGGATGTGTCGGTAGGAAGCTCAATGACTGTGGGGCCAGGACTTCTCAGAGCTTCTCACTCAATCCATCTAGGGGCGTTTAGCAAGAACCTGACCCTTAGATTCATAGATTCCAAGTAGGGGTGCGGAAGCCATTTTTATAGTCAGAGTGCTGAGCGCCATTGAACCAAACTGCAAACCCTGCATAGGATGGAAACCGCTGTATATGATGGAAGCCAAGGGGTGTGGCAGCACCGTAGTACCCCCTAGTTCCAGCACCTATGAGTCCAAGGCCAGAAGGGACCGTTGTGATCATCTGGCCTGACCTCCTGTATAACACATAAAACTACCCCCAAAATAATTCCCAGAGCTGATCTTTAAGAGAAACATCCAATCTTGATTTTAAAGTTGCCAGTGATGGAGAATCCACCATGACCTTTGGTACATTGTTCCAACATCGAAATACTCCATGTCAAGAATTTACATCTCATAACCGGTCTGCATCTGTCTAGCTTCAGGGTCCAGGCATTGGAGTGTGTTATACCTTTCTCTGCTAGATTGAAGAGTGTATTGTTAACTACTTATTCCACATGTAGCTGTTTATAGACTGAACGAGTCACTCCTTCTCTTTGCTAAACTAACTAGATTAAGTCTATTTGGACTCTATCGTGGAGTCTATCGCTATAAGGCAGGTTTTCTAATCCTTTCATCATTCTCATGACTCTTCTCTGAACCCTCTCCAGCAGCAGCCTCAACCTTCGGCGGCGGGAGCAGCAGCAGCGGGAGACGAGTCCTCGTACAGCGAGGGGCAGCACAAGGCCCCCCAGAAACTCGTCTGGAAAGTGTCCACCTTGGGCCAGATCCGCAAGGTAAGAGTCGGGCCGGGCGGGATGGTCCCCGGGATACCTGGGGAGCTTCTGACGGCTGGGGTCTCAGAGGCTGCCGCGTCCCTCCCCAGCCCCACACGGCACGCCCGTGCCTGGGGTCTCTTCCTGCCTCCCCCCTGAAGGGGGGGTGAATGACCAGGCAGAGAGGGGCAGCATCCAGCCAGCCAGCCCAGTGCCTCTTCCTTGGCTGAAGTCCAGCCCTGGAGCTCTCTCCTTTGCATGCCCCTTGGGCTCCCAGCTGGGTGGCCTCAGCGCTGGGAAGACGCCAGACGGGGCTGGGTCCAGTGTGTGTCCCAGCTCGTGGGGCGCTCTGACACCCCAATGACTAGGGTCAATACAGTAATGCGATAGGAGCGTGACATGAAAAATATCATGTCACGTCCGTGACACAGTCACTCATAATGTGAACGTGCGTAAACATGTGTAAATGTGTTAACGGTTACTGATTAATAAAAGCAGGAATCACTTTGTGTACTGTGCCGCTCTATCGGCGCCATTCACGCCAATTTCCGTGCCGCATCGGTGCCAGTGGTTTAGCGTGTGGGATTGACTATTTTGCTTGTGTTTGAACTTGTTTTAAATCGTTTCAACTTTCAAAGTAATCAAATCTTGGTAAAGGTGAGTAAGCATTTATTTATTCACGTATTCGAACTACAAATTCTGTTTTCATTTTTTTTAAACTTTGAACGGTAAAAAACAACATGTGGCAGGGTGCTGGCCAGGAGTGCCTGAGCCAGCCCCGCGGGCCCTTTAAGAGGGAGCAGAAGCCTGCAAACCTCCCTTGCAGAGAAGGCTAATTAGCCACCGGGGCTGCAGGGCAATTAGCCTGGAGGGGTTGCACCTGGCGGCAGCTTCAGGGGGATAAAAGGCTGCCAGGAAGGAAGCCCAGGGTGGTGGTGGTGGAATGGTAGTCTGGAGTGAGAGACGGAGCTGTAAGCTGTAGAACTGTAAGATATAGAGCTGTATAGAACTGAGCTATATAGAGTTGTATGCTGTGAGCTGTAGAGCTGTAAGCTGAAGGACTGAACTGTATAGAGAGACTGAACTGTATAAAGCTGTATATATTGGTGGTGGGGCCTGCACTGTGGAATAAAGAGCACTGTTTGGAGCAAAAGAAGGGTTCCTGCCTGTTCCTGAGGAGGGGTGAGAAGGCGGTCTGTCACAAACAACAGAAAACATTGCAAAGTGCAAACGTGTAAAAGCCAAAAAAACGGGGGGGCAGCCAAAAATGTTTTTGCTAGGGGCAGCAAAAACCTGGAGCTGGCCCCGAGCATAGGGCCAAAAACTGATCCTTGCAGGACTTGACTGGAAACAGACTTGTTTGATGACGATTCCCTGTTTCCAGTTACTTTTGACGACCCACCAGTTTTTAATCCATTTAATATGTGCCATGCTAATTTTATATCATGACAGTTTTTTAATCAACATGCCATGCGGCACCAAGTCAAACACTTTACAGAAGTCTACATCTATTATGTCAGCATAATTACCTTTATCAACCAAACTTTTAATCTCAGCAAAAAAAGATATCAACTTAGTTTGACAGGATCAATTTTCCATAAGCCCATGTTGATTTGCTTTAATTACTTTACCCCCATTAAGGTTATTATTAATAGAGTCTTATGTCAGCCACTCCATTATCTTGGTTAGGGTCAATGTCAGACTGACAGGTCTATAATTACCCGGGTCATCCCATTTACCCTTGTTTAAAATTGGCTCATCAGTAGCTTTCTTCCAGTCCTCTGGAACTTTCCCAGTGCTCCAAGACATACTGAAAAGTTAACAGTCCAGCAAGCTCCTCAGTCGGTTCTTTGAAAATCTTGGATGCAAGTTATCCAGCTGATTTTAAAATGTATAACTATAATAGCTACTGTTTAACATTCTTCAGAGACACAAGGGAGTGGAAAGAGTGTTATCATCAATCATATGATGAGACTGCATCACCTGTTTTCCCCCAATCATAGAACAGAAATATTTATTCAATACCTGTGCATTTTCTGCATTATTTTTGATAATTCTACCATTTCCATCTAGCAATGGACCAATACCATTGCCAGGATTCTTTTTGTTACTAATATATTAAAAAAACTTCTTCTTGTTGCCCTGCTGGCCATAGATTTCACCTTTTATCCCTTGGCTTCCCTTATCAATTGTATACAATTCCTAACTTTTGATTTATATTCATACCTGACACTAGAATGTAAGTGGCTTCAATACCCAATACCGTAGTTTCCTATGATCTACATGACATCAATACCCATTGCTAGCATCCAAATGGATGGAAATTGTTCAGGGCCCCAGGTCCTGTGGCACAATTTGCATGAATGGGCAGGTCTGCAGGGGAACTAAATTTGGAACACACGTTCTGATCCTCAGCTTGGTCCTTCACTCCCCGGGATGATGGCAGCATGGAGACCGAGCACCTTGAAATGCTTAAAAAGGACCCAATCTGGCCAGTGCTTGGAACAGGGTTGTTGGGCTGTAGCTCTCTTGGGCCAGCGTGAAAGGCCGGATTTTTAAGGGGTAGGGGAATAACTAAAGGAGAATGGGAGAGCACAGAGTAAGGCCCCTTTCCTCCCAAAGTATAAATATCTCCCCCATTGAACAGTCAGCAGGAACCAAAATAAAGTAGGCAGCACTGGCTAAGGTTCCCGGTGTCTTCATGCAGGACACCCTTAGGTCACAAACAACTGCCAGGGGGCCTTAGAAACTATAGTTACTGAATCCCCAGAAGCCTCTTAGCCCCTGGGGCCCCCAATGACACTAGATTACAGCACCTCTTATGGGCTGTGATCAACCTGCTCCTAACACCCCTAAAGATGACTTCTGCTGCTGTACTCCATTCCTTCTGAGAGCTGTGGACCAGCCCTGAATGCCAGTGTCTATGTCCCCCCCCCCACTCTCCATGCCCACTTCCCCCTAGGCTGGAGCACAAGTGCCTGTGTTATTTGGATGTATTACTCGCCCCGGGGCAAGCAGCAGACAGTGAGGAGCAGGGTGTGGGTGACAGGGCAGCAGTTGTTGTGGGGGGTTGGCTGTATTTTTAACTCAGCCGCCTGTTTGGGGTTTCAATGGGGCCTTGTACTGAAACAGAGCCCTGCACTGCTGCTGCTGCCAAACTGTGTTATTGTGCAGGACAGATGTTGTTCTTGCAATGCCCTCCTTCAGCCCCCGGTGCTAACCGCCTTGCATGTGCCGGGAGCCAGAAAGACCATCCCGACAGATGGGGTCATGGGGTTGAGCACTATCACTTACACCGAGCATGTGCCTTCCCCCACTTCCCGCCCCGAAGGGAGAGTTTAAAGGGGCAGCTGGTGAGGAGGGGAATTTTTGTAGTTTCTCATTGCTGGGGACATTATTTCGGTTTGTGCTGGAGACAGGTCAGGCTGTCAGGGGGAGCTGGGGCGGTGAAGACTCCTCTTTGGGGAAAGATCCAGGGACGTTCCCCGAGCAATCCCAGAGAAGGAAGGATCCCAACTGTAAGAGGCACTTGGGTTATATGGGTCCTCTCTGAGGGCTGATTTCCATTTGGAATCTCAGTGCTGGGGTCCCAGAGCAGGGTTGGTCTATGGGGGCACCTTTCTCCCTCAGCAGCATTTGGCACCCTTGCTCCATGGGACACCCAGAAGCTGCGGACTAGGACTGTTTGTTTCGGGGGCAGGGTCATGTTTCTCTGCTGCACTAACCTCGCCCTGGTCTAACCATGAAGAGGTGCTGTTTGGAGCTGGGCATTTTCATTGCTCTGGGAAGGGGGATGCGTGCGAGCAGACAGTGAGCGCCAGAGAGGGGAGGACAAAGATGGGGACAGGACACAGTCAAGATCAAGACTGCTGGCAATGAGCTACTAAAGAAGCCATTGCCCTGTATAAAATTCAACCCTTGGACTGAATCCTTCCCTGGGTTACTCCACAGGCTGCGATAGGGCTCCTCAAGATAGCAAAGTGTTTGCTGAAGCAGGCCCCAAATCTGCCCATGGGGCACAGCCCATGCCTCCTTATCTGCATAAAAGGGGGATTATTTTACCATGAGTATTTTTCTTGTCTTCCTAGATTTTTCCCAGGTACAGGCCATCTCGAGAGTGAGAGCTGCCCAAGGGGGAAACTGTTGCTGATCTTGCGGTAAGAAGCCTGAGTGCAATATACACAGTCCAAGATAGAGCTACTGTTAGCTGAGCTCCTCTTGCTGGTAGTGTAGGCTTGGATCCTCCAGCTTCTCTTGGGCAGGCACTACCATGTATCCTGATTTATAAATACAAAGGGTGCTTTACTAAGCTGGCATGTTCCCTGCTATTCATAACGGATAGTGAGACTTGCCCTAGGCTGCGCACCTCCAATAGGCAGCTTTCATTTTTAAAGGCAGCCTCAGGAAGGATGGGTCCAGGGGTTGGGATACTGGCCAAGGACTAAGGAGACATAGGTTCGGTTCCCCCAGATTTCCTGTGTGATCTTCAACCTTAGTCTCTGTCCCCCATTTATAATGCAGAGATGACAACTCTGCCTCACAGGGTGTTGTGAGGATCAATACACTAAAGATTATGAAGTGCTCAAATCCTGTGGTGATGGAGGCCAAAGAAATATATCCGATGCATTGGACAAAGAACCATTCCTACTAGGTAGCTTTTCCTAGTCCCTGGAACAGATTTCCCTGTGCATTGTATTGGACAATCTATTGCCACTGTGCTGCATGCTGTGGCCGTGGGCAATTTCACTGGAGCTGCAAGAATAGAACTCCCCTCCTCTTGCCTTAAGAGCCCAGGCACCTACCACTGGACCTGGAGATGTCCCAGGAGCTGCTGGCACTATGGGGACTATGACTCACAGCGGAACAGTTCTGAGTGCACCCCCTAGATCTGGCACTCAGGAGTTCTACCCCACTATATAACACAGGCACCTGACCAGCCCCTCCCCTGGGATCCTTGCTAAGACCTGAGCCAGGGCCAGTCTGGGGAGGGCGGCTGGCTGCGGCAAGGGGCCAGCAGCGGCGGTGGTCCCGGCCCTGCAGAGCGGGCGGGAGCCGCAGGGCTGGCCCGGCAGCGCCCCCCACCCCCCTGTGTTCCCCGTTGCCATGGCGCCCGGAGAAGTTTCCTCGCCGAGGGCCGCTCCGTCGCCCATCCCGGTGGAATTCAATTGCATCATCGCCTCCGGCGCTCGGTTGCCGGGACAACGCCGGGCACATTCGGAGATGAAGTGCCCCCTCCCCCCACCCGCGCGCTGCGCCAGGGGGCACCAGAGAGCCGCGGGGCAGGGCGGCGCGCGGGCCCGCGGCTGGGATCCCGGCCCCTGCCGCGTGGCGGGCTGCTGGGCCGGGCAGCGCCCCGGGGAGCGGGGCTGGAAGTGAGCTCGGGAGCCGCATGACCTCATGCTCAGGAATTGCCTGCCGGACGGGCTGGGCCGGCGCGGGGGAGAGGGAGCCGGGCCGAGGGAGGGGGACGGCAGGGCTGGACAGGCGGGAGTCCCGCGGGGCTGGATCCCCGCTGCGGGCGGGCAGGATGCACCGCCCGCCCGGGCTGCCGCTGACCCCACGGTGCCTCTTGCCCCGCAGAGCCCGGCCCGGCGCCCTGAGCGCAGCATGCCCGCCCCGCTGCTCCTGCTGCCGCTGCTGCGCACCCTCCTCGCCCGCCTGCTGCTCCTGGCTCGCAAGCGCCTCCTGCCGCTACTCCGGCGCCTGGGGGCCCGCCTGGGCTCTCGAGAGTCCCGCGAGGCCGTGCTCACCTGCCTGCTCTGCATCCTCAACCTGCGCAAGAAGGCGGACGACTGAGACCTCGAGCCTTCCCTCACTCCGGCGCTAGAGGGACAGCGCCGTGCACCCAGCCAGGGAGGGGGAGAGCCGCCAGCCTGCCAGCAGAGGAGAGCACCCTGCACGAGCTTTGTCCAGCCCGGAGGAGGACACGGAGCCCACCGAGAGGGGAGGAGAGACCCCAGCTTGGGAGTGGGGGAAGGTCGCTCAACACCCTGAGGGAGCCAGCCCAGCCCCCTGGGAACAGACTCATCACTCCCCATCACAGCTCTGACCCATTTCCCAGCCTTTTCCTGGGAGGATCATTTTCATCATCTTGGTCTGAAGATGGGATCCATTCCCCTGCTCACCTCCCTTCTTCTCTCCCACTCTCCCGCTCCTGTTTTCTGACAGCCCCTCTGGAAGGGGATCCCCACCCAGGGGCCTGGGATGGTTATTTTGTGACTTTCACCCTTCGGCGCAGTTGGAAGCCTCACGTTTTGGGGCATTTCAAAGGAGTTTGGACAGGGGCCTGGGGAGTGATCTGGCCCTGGGCCCTGGGGGACGGACTAGACGGCACCAACTGGGGCTTCTCCATCTCTGTTTCTGGAGGCGGAGTTCAGCTGAAATCCTGTGTTGTTTCCTTGCCTCGAGGTTTGCAGGCTGCTGGCTGGATCCTTCTCTGCCTCGCCTCTCCTTTGGCAGCAGCCGGTGTGGCGTTTGGGGTTGTGATATCCCCCACGATCTCCTGGGGACTCCACAAGGCCAATGTTCGGGGGAGGATGTCCGGCAGCACGGCGAGGAAGATCCAGCCCTTCACCATCATCACCAAGCTCTCCCTGCCCAAGTGCACAGTGGACTTCCCTGGGGACTCCTGCCCTGATGACACCATGGCTGGCCTGGATAACCGTGCCCTGTGCCAGAACCTCAATGAGTGTGTCCCCCTGTACTTGGCCCGGGCCCAGTCCAGCCCTGTGCCCGCTGGAGACGGGTTCCGGGCCCCCAGCCCAGCTGAGGAGGGCATCAGCGACGAGGACCAGCTCAACCGTAACTCGCTAGCCCGCTCCATTAAGAAGATCACGCTATCTAACTGGCGTGGGGAGTCTGGCCCGGGCAAGGAAGGAGTGCCTGGGGGCCCAGTCCCGGCCAGCTGTGAGAGGAATCACAACAACAACAACAGCAGACCAGGGAAGGCTCAGTTCAAGGTAAGGACTCTTTGTACCCTGCCCCCAGGATCCTGTGCTCTGTTGTTCTGCATTCTGCCTCTCTGTTACAGCAGGGCTAGATCTGTGTGTGTCCTCCCCACCCCCCAGCTAGGGGAGCCGTGGTGTCTTTGCTGTCTTTTCTTCCCAGTGAGAGGAGATAGCACAGGCATTGTGTGGAGGGAGACAAACATGGGTGTCTCTCTCGGGGAAGGACGTCCCTTCTTGTAAAGGGCCACTGGGAGCTCAGTTGATTCTCTGTTTGTCTGGTCATTGAAGACCAGCAGGAGCACCAACCACATGAGCCTGTAGAGGCAACATTACCCCCCCACACACACACCTAGAAGAAACCTGCAGTGAGGGGGAGTTTGGAGACAGGAAGACGAGCATGCCTTTGGGGGTACATCTGAATTCAAGTGCTCCTAAGGGCTCCTCTCTCTGGATCACTGTGGTAATCCCCACACCTCCCCATTGGGGACCTCACAGGAATTTTAAGGTGGGGGCAGTATCATTATCCCCCTTTTACAGATGAGGAAGCTGAGGCTCAGGGGAAGGTCTCTTCCAGGGACCACACATGATGTCATAGTCAGGAACAGAACCCAGGAGTCCTGACAGCCAGTCACCTGTGCTCTAACCACTCGAACACTAATTGCTTGAGCTCAGAAGGCCCCCTTGGTGGCCTAAGGCTGGTGTCTGGAGAAAGCAGCTGAGATCTCAAGCAGAAACTCCCCACGATTTAACCCCCAAACAGCTGCTTTCACAGTGGGGCAAGACTGGGAGGAGAGCAGAGTACACGATTGCCAAGCCTCTGAGCTTCAGAGCTGGTAAAGGTCAGGCAGCCTCACGCAAGCCTCTGGTGTGCTCAGCACAAAGGGAGATAGACTGAGCATTGCTAGTCAGCTTGACTGAGCAGTCCCCAGCTTGCGCAAGGAAAGGGGGATTCTCGTAGATCCTTTGCCTCCTCTCTTTTGGGTGGGGAGGGATGTGCAATGATTGCTTCCCGCCCCCTGTTATTTGGGACTCGAGAGGTTGAGGAGTGGGTCAGAAGGGGGCTGAAGGGAGGGGAATAGGGCTTTGTAAGAGAGGGAAGGACAGAGGGCTGACAGGCAGTTGGGACATGTTAGAAGGAGTACAGTGCGCTGGAGTGGAAGCTGGGCTAGAAGAGAAGGACCTATAATATCCGGACAAGGTGAGAGTGGGACCGGAAGAGAGAGAGAACATGTTAGAGTCATTCGTGGCTTGCAGACCCCCCCCTCTCCCCGCTATCCCAGCCCTGGGTTCCCCATACACACAGCTCTGTCCGTGCCCTGCAGCCCACTCCCACTTCCCCGCTGTTCCAGTCTTGGTCACCGCCCCCCCCCACCCCCCCCAGCTCTGCTGATGCACCTCACTCCTGCCCTGCAGCCCCCCTGCTATTCCCATCCTGGACTTCCAACACACAGCTCTTTCAATGCCCTTTGATCCTGAATTGTAGCCCCCTGGCCCCTCCCTCTCCCCACTGTTCCAGCCCTCATGATTGCAAACTGATTTGCCAAATTAACATTGTGGTGTGTGATGCAGAGAAGCATCTTCTGGAGAGTAAACTGAGGCCACTACGCTCATTTCACCTGTGAGTGAAATGGAGATTGATGTCCAGGTTCTCAGTGGTGACCCTGTCTCAGTGTCACCCATTACCTTACTGCGCAATCTCATCAGACCCCAAGGAAGAGTCCTCTAAGATGACCCAGAATCCTCAGCCAAGAACGTGTGTGCGCATGACACTCGTGTCTCCCTGGCGTTGAGCCCTGTGGGGTCTGTGCTGGTTCCTCCTCCGGGTGGCTCTGGTTTAAAAGTCCCAGCCAGCCGGGGCACCAGCCTCTCATTTGCAGCCTCCAATCCCCAAAGCCTGACTTAGTTGTTCAGTTCACGTGCACTCCGGAGCTGTCTGCGGGAGGGGTGGGGCTGGGCAAGCACGCAGCAGTTCGGCAGGAAGGATGAGGTCATCTCATGCTGACAGCCCCGTTTCCCTGAAGCTGGTGGATTGGAGGCACAGTGTATATTAATTGCCTGTGTCACCTGCAGGCTTATCTCCCAGTGCTGAGCGGGGTGGGGAAGGGCCGAGTGGGCCACAATGGGTGTGGGGGCAGGACTGCCCATGAGTGGTTCCCAGGACACTGTGCTGGGCACAGCAGCAGCCGCTCAGTGTCTCTAACCACCAGCCATTCCACAAACAGGATAGACACTGATGTGTCTGTCATCGTGGAGGGGAGTGGGGGGGTTCCAGAGCTGTGGGCACTGGCTGGGCAGGGAGGGCCCTGCTCCCTGTGAGATCTGCCCATCCCACAGCTGCCAGGATGGTTCTGTCTGGGAGCGTCCAGCTCAGTTAGACTCTTCTGCTGTGTCTGATCATCCATTGTCGCCTCATGTCCCTTTTCCTGCTGGAGCGGGGGCTGCCTCCTCCAGTGAAGATGAGGCAGATAGTGCTGTTGCTGGGCTGCTTGAGCCTACAAGAGGCAGTGCAGGGTGTGCGCGTAGTGGTAGGGAGAGGACTCCCAGGGTGTGTCAGCTACAGAGATTCCTGGGACGACTGCTACCACCTGACACTTAGCGTATAGCTAGAGCCCTGCAAATCTGCGAGTAGCCGTGTGATATATGCAGGTACCTGAGTCTGCGCACACAGATTTCCGTGGACCATGTTTGTGGATCGGATGCAGATACAGATTTTGTATCCGCACAGGACTCTCTATGAAGCCATTCCGCCAGGGCCAAGCCAGTGCAACTGGAGACTGGATGAGTTCAGAGCCTGAGCTCCAGCCCCAGTGGGAACGTCTACACAACTGTTTTTAGTCTCTAGACCTAGGCTCTGAGACTCGTTGTCCCGGGGTTTGCTTTGAAGCGTAGACATATGTCACGGCATGTGGGGGAGTCAGGGCTCTGCACCCCCACTTCCTGGGATTCACAGTGACTCTCAGCCAGCCAGTAGATTAGAAGGTTTATTAGGGATGACAGGAACCCAGTCCAAACCAGAGCTTGTAGGTCCGAACAGGACCCCTTAGTCAGGCCCTGTCAGGGGGCAGGGAAGTTAACCCCCTAGCTTAGGGCTCCCGCCTTTTCCCCAGCCAACTCTCCACTCCAAAAGTCTCTCCCTTCCTTTGTCCAGTTTTCTGGGCTCAAGGTGTCAGCTCCCCCTCCCCCTTCTCATATCAGGTTACAGTCTCAGGTATTTTCCCTTCAGAGAAACCTCCCATCTCCAGTGAAACTCTGAGATCAGATCCACCCTGCTCCCTGCTGCGTCACAACACACTCATGGGGTCCAGGCCTACCTGCCTCACTCCCGTGAGGCGCCCCATTGAAGTTTATTCGTGTGAGGGAAGGTGGTGGTGAGCAAGACTTGGCCTGGAATGGCTTTCACGGTGAAGGAGTATTTTCTATTGGTTAGAGCAGGTGTGACCAGGAATCCTGGGCTCTATTCCCAGCTCTGCCACAGATTTGTCGTGTACCCATGGGCAAGTCTTTTATCTTCCCTGTGTGTAAAATGGGGCTAACAGTATTGACCCACCTCTGAGGGGGCTGTGTGCAGCAGAGCTAATGTTTGCAGAGTGCTTTGAGCCCCTCGGATGGCAGGAGCTCAGGACGTGCGCAGTGTTAAGGTGCGGTGATTCCTGAAGGACAATGTGAAAGGTAGGGCATGACAAGCACATACCCCAAGGACTCTCCATGCACAGTAAGTGAGCCCGTTACTGGCTTCTCTTCCAGCCGTTGTCCCCAGCACTCTAAGAGCAGGGGTGACTCTGGAGGTTAAAGATGACCCGCCCCTCTGCCAGTGCAGATGGCAGTATCCTAGGAGTCCTGGGTAATAGTCCCAGCCTGCTCTGAAACACATTCCACTCACTGTGCAGAGCCCAACCAACTCCACACCCCTCTCTTTCTGGCTCTATTAACAATAACAAGGTAACAACATACAGATCAGATCAGACCTTCTCCCTGAGCCTGACTGCTCCTAGGGTTTCTTCTCTGGGCCAGCTCAGCAACCCTCCCCCCCCCCCCAGATCTTCTCTCCCCAAACAGGGGGGGTGCTGAGCCACCTACCTCAGAGAGGCATCCAAACCCACTTAACCCTTTCCTAGCAAGATCAATAGCCGCTAACAGGAGGGTGGTGGGGGTTCAGGCAAACACAGGCAGCATGTCACTATGGCCTTCAGGGCTCTGCACCTGATACCCCTATTCAAAGAGCCCAGGCTCTGCTGCTCGGTGAAGGGGTCTCCACACCTCCCTTGGGGAGTGGGTAAGACTCAGCCCGTACAGCTTCTTCTTCTCCACCTCTAGGTCTGTCTCAGCAAGGAAGTGGATGTGGAGGAAGAAAAGCAGGAGGTCAGGAGCCCCCACGTTGGTGATTTCTGCTCTCTGGTGGACAAAGATCCCCCGTTCCGTATGGTACGTCCCTGGTTCCCTCAATTTATAAGGGCCTTGGGTGGGTCTTGTACTGGGTGGGATATTCTGGGTTGGTTTGGTGTTGGGTGAATGTAGTCTGCAGGGGGACATTTCCTGAGCACAGGGGTAGCAGGGAAAAGTGAGATCCCTCCTCCAAGGCCTGCAGTTGTGATGAAAAGCCAGTGGAGCACTGACGGAGACTCTCATTTAGGGGCCTCATGGCAAACCTGGCCCAATGGGTCAACATGCTACTTGCCAGCTCTGGGTTTTGAGTCTGAGTTTTGTACATGGGCCAATCCCTACAACCGAGCAAGCTTGTCGTGTCTGGAAGCGGGCTCAGCGGTGAGCTGCCTCTGTCCAGGGCAGGGGCATGCGTCAGATCCTGCTCTGAAAAGTGGTGCAGATGCATCCTGGGCTTCCAGCCATTTGAATGGCCTAGTGTAGGGAGGGCTGCAGCAGCAAAGGGAAAGGGCGGAGTGATTAAACAGGAGGTGAGCGGGGCTGGAGGGCCCAGGGATGGATACCTGGAGGGAAGCAGCATCCCGCCCCTCCCTCCTCAGGCTTCCATTCTTCATCCGCATCCCTGGGCCCAGCGTCTGGTCTCCTGGGGAAGCAGTAACAGCAGAGTTTGTGTTGCCTGTAGCCCTGTTGCTGCGCGGCCCCGCGCACAAGGTACCATGGACCTGTGCCCTGTGTCACATGACAGCATCAGAATCTCTCCTTCCCGGTTGTTGGGGTTTTTTAACTATTTTTCTAGCCCTCGGGGTTGTGCAGAAAAGCTGGAAAAATGTGGCCCACATCTAATGAGTGCAGGGACATCTGCCAAGAGCCTGAAACAAGTGATCTGTGCGGGGTACACCGCCCCTCCTGTATCCGGTAACTCCGCTGCTCCAGATGGTCCCCACTGTCTGACACCATCCCAGCAGAGGACTGTGTGTGTTGGGGAGACCCTCATTGCTAGGGTGGTGTTGCAAATCCTCTCTTCCCGAATCCTCTGCCCAGTGGCTGAGGGCAGACTCTTCCCTCCCCGCGGATGGATCCCAGCCCTCCTGAAGACAGAAAGCAGTGATCCAGGGAGGGGGATCAGTGGCAGAAGTGACTCAAGTGGGTTTGGGGCAAGGTGCAGAGCCATGGCATGGTGCCCCCCTTGTGTCTAGGCATGTCTAGGGCCCTGGATTGCCTTCGACCAAGCCCGTATGTAAGTGCAGGTTTGGTAAGAGGCTGGGTGAGGGTCGCAGGTTTGTTGAAGGAGGCAGTGAGCAGAGGGCCCTGCCGGCTTGGCTTGGGGTTGTGTGGGGGAGGGGTTTGTGCACCCAGTTCGGATCAAACCTCATTCTCCAGCTGTTTTATTCTTTGCCCTGGGTCCTGTAGCTGGAGCTCTGAGCTTAGGTCTCCTGCGGACAGCGCAGCTGTCGTACCACCCCTGCCTTCTCTCGCCAAAGCGCTGGGGGGATGACCAGGATGTCTGGTCCCCCCATTAAAATGGAATTCTAGCCCCAGAGGCTATTGGAGGCTTCCTGGGAGCAGAATGGGTCACCTCACAATCAGGCACAGAGAGGGACAAGAGAGCCCCTTGGCACTGGCCATAGAGCAGGGGTGGGCAAATGTTTTGGCCCAAGGGCCACATTGGGTTTGCAAAATTGTATCCCTATTCGGCCCCCTACCACTTCCTGCCCCCTGACTGCTCCCCTCAAAATCCCTGACCCAACCAACCCCCCCCCCCCGCTCCTTGTCCCCTGACTGCCCCCTCCAGAGACCCCCCCACCCTAACTGCCTCCCCAGGACCCCCTACTCACTCCCTTTCTCCCTGTCCCCTGACCCCTGTCCACTCCCCCCTGCTCCCTGACAGACCCTCGAGACTTCCACGCCCCCATCCAACCCCCCTTGCTCCCTGACCACCCCCTCCAGAGAGCTCCCTGCCCAAACCACCACCCCAGAACCCCACCCCCTATCTAACCCACCCTCCCGCATAGCCCCGCCCCCTAGAGTGCTGCCCATGCAGCAGCATGGCTCTGGGGGAGGGGGGAGGGAGGAAGGCAGGGGAGGGGCCAGGGGCAGCCTCCCCCGCCCGGGAGCTGGACGGGATGGTCCCGCGGGCTGGATGTGGCCCACGGGCCGTAGTTTGCCCACCCCTGCCATAGAGCAATAAGGTCCTGGGCCCAATAAGGACCAGGGACATGGAAGTGTGGCCAGAGTTCTTCAGCCAGCGTGTCCCACAGGCTGCATGGCCGCTCCTGTGTTCTAGGAAGAGGCTGCTGCTATAACCTGGCTGCATCCTGGTTTGGCCTTGACCCCTTGGCAGGGGGCGGTATGTCCTTTACATGAACCACTCTCCAGAGTTTTCTTGCCTTCCGCAGCAGGGCTGCTCCGGGGGGCGTGGCTCAGCAAGCAGTCCCGCTGGGGGGTGGAGGGAATCGTCCTGCAAGAATACAGCTCTATGGACAAGCTGCCCGACTCACCACCCATGGCACAGCCTTTGTCCACCTCGTTCCACTCCGGGCCAAGTGCTGCGCCCTGATCTGCCCCCTCCCACCCTGATCCACCAGGCCCTGTGTTCACTCAGTGTGTGCACACAACCCTCACGATTAAAACCACTGCACGCACCACTGCACCGGCCACTGCCTGATCCCTGTCCTTGGGCCTCCTGTGCCCAGACTGTAAGCTCTGATGGGCATGCCCGCAGCTGGTGCAATGCCAGGCTTCTTGGTCTGCTCCATCTCCCAGGGGAGGCTGGCACTGAGCTCCTCATGCAGCAGGACATGAGATCCTCACAACCCCAGCCCTCCGCAGGGGTTTGTGCAGCTGGACCTCGGGCTGAGCTTGGAGAAAGGCCAGTTCCGCTGCTGGCTGACCTTAGCCGCCGCCCCCGTCGGAGCTGGATCCCGGACAGAACATTCCGTCAGCGCGGACCGCGAGAGCGAAACCCCAGCGGAAATGCAGAACTTCTCCCCCTTGATGAGTTACTTCAAAGAAGAGTCTCCAGATGCCCCTGGAGTTGCTGCGGGCTGAGCTCCTGGGGAACGAAGAAGTGCCAGGTGGAGAGGGAGGGAGACAAGCAGGAGAATGCCCCTTTTGTTTCCGTTGCTGTCTCGCTTCAGAGCTCTGCTCATCGCTGGAGGTTCAGGCGAGGAAAACCCGGTCCCCAGTGCCCTCAGTGTCTGGTGGGAGCAGGCATGGGGGTGGGATCAGGGCACTGCAGCCCCTTCCCCGAGGACAGAGCTCCAGAACCATTTCTCTGGTGGGTGGATTTTATTCCTTTTAGCAGGAGGCAGCTGAAAGTGAGAGAACTGGGCAATACTCAGAGAGGTGGCACTAAGCAAACATCCTCCTGATGCAGGTCTGCTAATGCCTGGCCTTGCTGCTCCTCCTCTCCACCCCCACTATTCCTGTCCTGGGCTCCCCACACACAGCTCTGCCAACGCCCCTCACTCCTGACTGCAACCCCCCGGCTATGTCCAGTCCTTAAGCAGAAAGCAAAACATCTGTCCCCTTGCAAAGTAGTTTAAATATGTGGCGAGAGATCCTTTGGGGAGGGGTGATCCCCACTCCTGCCATGCCCGTGCTGGAGGGCAGTGGGCTCCCAGGCTGCTCCACTCCATTTCCTGGCTGAGTGCAGTTGACACAATACTGATGGCTCCCTGTGCTCTGTGGGAGGAGTGGAGGGAAACTTCAAGATAACTCAGTGTGCTTTGATGTTGTGGTTGGGGCCAGGCTTGAATAGGGCGACCAGACAGCAAGTGTGAAGAACCGGGACAGCAGATGGGGGGGGGTAATAGGTGCCTATCTAAGAAAAAGACCCCAAAATCAGGACTGTCCCTATAAAACTGGGACATCTGGTCACCCTAGAGGAGGAGGAGGAGGCAGCTGGGGCAGGGAAGGGGGGTGGAAAGGGGGATGCAGAGAGAGTGCAAAATGTCTGAGCTCACAAAAATATGCAGTTTCACTAAAATCAACTCCTTACCAGAGGTCTGAAGAGCAGCACATGTGTGCCCGGGGCGAGGGTCTGGAACTTGCTCCCTATGAAGCCAGACAGGACTCCGGGGGGGGGGGGGGGGGGGGAGCGTCCTCTCCGTACACAGCCTGTCTCCAAGGCTAGGAGCTTCACAGCTTCCAGTTTCCACCTTCCTGGGTCTGACCTTGGAGCATTCAGCACCTTCTGCCCCTCCGTGCACTTCCCCTCAGTGAGCCCGCTGGGGGAGGGGGGGCTCCTGGGGGAGCCAGAGGGTCCTACACCCCAAATCCACAGTCAAACGTGACTCTTAGCCAGCCAGTAAAACAGAGGTTTATTCGATGACCGGTACCTGGTCTAACACAGACCGGACAGTGAACGTGAGCCCTCAGCTGGATACGTTTTGGGGGCCAGAGAGCCAGATAGCTCCTCTGCCCTTCCCTGCCTGACTCCAGCTAGCTTCAGACTTCAAACTGAAACTCACTCTCTCCAGCCACACCCCTGCTTCCCTTTTGTCTTTCCTTCCTCAGGCAGGTCAGGTGACCTCCCTTCCCTCCCACCCCCCCTGTCAGGTAACAGCTTCAGGTATGGCCATATTCACACAAGATTCAGAGGAAACAGTAAAGAGCATTTCTACTCCGTCACAGAGGGTGATGCTGGGAATTACAGCCTGCCTTATTGCCATTGCATGTGATAAGCTCACTGAAATAATTATTAAAAGTAGGAATTATAAACCACGTATCTAACCATGGGAACTAGCCAGCATGGCTTCTGCTGAGAAGAATGACTCTTTGAACATGTCAGTAGAACAGTGGATGAAGGAAATGTGGTTGACATAATTTATTTGGACTTCCAAAAAGCCTTTGATTAAGTCCCACACAAGAGGCTATTAAAACTATGTCACCATGGGGTGAGAGGCAAAGTACCATCAGAGATGGCAGACTGGCGGAGACAGAAAACAGAGTCGGAATATCTGGTCGATTTTCCACATGGCGAAGGTTAGCAGTGAGGTGAGCCAAGCCTCCAGACTGAGACCAGGGCTGTTTGACAGATGTCTTCATCTGGAAAAGGGAGTGAGTTGTGAAGTGGGAACATGTGCAGCTAGCACAAAATCATTGAAGTTAGTCGAGTCCAGAGAAGCGTGTGAAGGAACTTCAGAGGGATCTAATCAAGCTAGGTAAATGGGCAACATGATGGTAGGTGAGAGTGGGTGGTGACAAATACAAAGTAATGCACGTCGGAGGAAATAGTTCGAACTATTCATACACCTTACAGACCATAGGTGCTGGAAATAGGAGTACGGGGACGAGGGGAGCTGTCGTACCCCCGGCATGCTCCCCTCGTTTCCACCATGTACAGGGTTTACAGTTTGGTTTGATGGCTCCCAGCACCCCCACTATAAAAATTGTTCTAGAACCTCTGTTACAGGGTTCTAAATTCACTGTTTCAGCTCAGGAAAGAAACCTGAGCATCACTGAGGATGGGTCAGTAAAGACCTCTACTCAGCAGGGAGCTGCTGTCCAAAAAGGGAACCAATGTTCAGATGCATGAGGAATGGGATGGAGAATGATACAGAAAATATAAAAATGTCATTGTTACAAAGCTGTATTAGGCCCGTTCTGCTCATCCGTCTCCCAGAGAAACTAGCCAAAATAGAGAGGACTCAGAGATGGGCCATAAGATTGATTAGAGACTTGGAAACACTTAAGCGTGAAGAGAGATTGAAAAGATTGGCATTGTTTATTTTAGAGAGGAGATAAATAAGATGGGATGTGTTCAAAGGCTACAAGCTAATGAAGTGTAGAGAAAGTAGACCAGGCCATTCTGTTCATAACACTAGAATAGGGAGCATCCAGTGAATTTGAAAGGTGGTATGTTTGAAACTAACCAAAGTAAACACCTCTTCATGCAGTGGACGGTTTGGCTGTGGAACGCATTGCCACTAGATATCATTTAAGTCCAAAGCCAAGAACTTAGAAGGATTCAACAGAGATTGGAGATTTATCCGGAGAAAGAGAATGTTCAGAGATACAACAATAAGGATTTTTAAGAGAGAAAGTTCTGGAAGGGGTGGGAACTCTTCTGCTTCTAGACATAAGCCAACCTCTAACTGATGGGTCTTAGGGGGAAACTTTTCATGGGAGCAGGTTCTCTTACAACTCCGTATTGGGTTTCTTTCACTTCTGTGTGAAGCATGGGCTGCTGGCAACTGTCAGAGACCCTATCTGGATGTAGCTCTGGGTTGATCCAGTGAAGCAATTCCTGTGTAACGTAAGGGAGAGGAAATGTACTGAACCAAGAGGAAAGAAATGGAGATGGTTGCGTTTTACATTGTCCGGCTATTTAGATTGCAAACTTTTTGCAGCATGGATTGTCCGTAGGACAAGCCGAGTGCAGAGACTCAGATGCGTTTGTGATGTCACAACAAAGTCTGTGAACGACTTCCGCCTCAGAAAAACACAGGACTAGAAGCTCAGCGGGTGTAAATCATTGGAGTCAGTGATCCAGATCCTCAGCTGGAGTATCTTGGCAGAGTGCGATTGAAGCCGAGGGATAGTATTTAATGTTTGTGGGAACAAACCAGGCTGCCATCCCCTTCCATGTGAGTGTTTGGGTTGGCTCAGGTAAGTGCACTACGTGTTTCCTCTCTTTGACTCCCTTAGGTTTCAGGATGCCATGCAGCAGCCCCCTGGAAGGAAAGTGTCAAGAACAAGGAGCCAAGTGGAGTGGCTGGGCTGAAAACTGGCACCCGAAGTAGTGCGGGGCAGGCAAACCTCCCTAACCAGAGTCCTCTCCTAGTCCAGTTCAACCGAGAGATAATGCAGGTAGCGGCCGGGGTACCCGGTTCTGGGGATCCCTGGAGGAAGGTCTGGGAGCAGGGAGCTCAGTGGATGTCTGGTTAATGGAGCAATCGCGCGGGATGCTGAGGCACCAGGGTGTGCCTCTCCGGTGGGGGTGGTCCCAGGGGGGAGCAGTGATGGTGGGAGAGAGCTGCTTCCTTCCAGCTCCAGTGCAGGAATGAAGTGGGGATGTGTCGATGGCCGGAATCCTTTCATCTGAGCAGCAGGAGTGGTGGTGGTGGTGGGGTGAACGCTCAGCCCGGAGTGAAGCCATTGCTGTGGCATAACGTCATATTTGGCTGCCTTTCTCCAGGCTGTCTGCCCCGGGGAGTGTGGGTCCGCCCGCACAGGGGCCCAGTTTCCTCCCCCACCCCAGCAGCAGAGGCGGCACAGGAAAAGGGGTCACGGAAAAGGGGTGTCTCTGTCTGCTCTGCAGTGGGATGGGAGGGGAAGCGGGGGAGAAAGAATGAAAGAACAGACTCCTCACACGGCGAGTAGCGAGATTGCCTGTGAGCCCTGCCCGCCCGGCTGTGTCCTCTCCACTCTAGCCTGCAAAGGGCCTCGGCTGCCAGGTGAGGGGGACGCGGCCCAGCCAGACTGTGGGGCGCTTCAGAGGCAGCCGGAAGTTCTGGGCTTTCTCCTTCTCCCAGGGGCTGTGCCCAGAGCCCCATTCCCGGGGACCCCCGAGTGCAGTTAGACTGTTCTTGTTTTGACAAATCAGGGGCATTCCCGATGGACCCATCTCCCCGGTATCCTCACCTGCACCACCTCAGACCGACGGGACATCGAGCCCAGTATCCCCTGCTGCCTGCTACCCCGGCTCAGACCAATAGGCTCCATGCCAGGTCGTCAGGCCAATGGCCCCGTGTATCCCTGTCTGGGATGGGCCCATTTACCCAGCTGTCACGCCAACTCCTGGAAGAAGTGGCTCAGTGCCATTGCCCGGGCCTGTTTCAGTGGCATGCCCAGATCAGAGCTCCTCCCTGTGTTCCAGGCCCAGAGCTGGGTGCGAGGGAAGCTGGGGGACCTGAAGGATGGCTGCAGTATCCAGGACTGGGAACGGGTAGCACAGACCCTGCAAAGAGACATGAAGGATTTTGAGAACACGCTGATCAAGCTGAACCAGGTATGGTGGGGGCTCCGGAACAGGCCCACTCCCATTCCAGCCTCCTCCCCAGCAACCCCCTGGTGTCCAGCCTGAATCCTGCTAGGACTGACCCGATTGGGTCCGTGCTGTCCTCTGCTGCGTCCAGGCCGTGCCTGGCTATCCCTGGGTCTTTGTGCTCCTCCACACCCAGTCAGTACCCCAGCAGGCCGGCAGATTCACGGCTTAGGTTCTCTGAGCTGCTTCCCTTCCCTTTCTCTCTCCAGATGGGTGAGCAGCTCATGGGCCGGCCCAGCCCCAGTGTGGAGACCGTCAGGAGGCAGCTGCTGGCCCTGAAGGAGCAGTGGCAGCTGCTGAAGCAGACAGCTGGGAATCAGAGCAAAGCGCTGGGCGGGCTGCGGACCCTGCAGGAGTTCAACAGGAGAGCGGAGCGGCTGGAGGCTTGGATCAGGCAGAAGGTACGGGGAGCGGGAGGGCAGGCTGGATGGGACCTCATCAGTCTTCTCCCGACTGTCAGGTGATGCATTAGGAATGTGCCCCACCCCCGGCGGCAAACGTCCAAGGGGTCCTGCCCCTGCAGAGGGGTCTCTGAGCCTTGCCACTGACTCTGCCAAAAGTTTGGCCCTTGAGCAGAGACCTGTCACTTGGAAAGGGCAGGGCAGTAGCCTGGGGCCCAGCGTGGGATTGCAGGGCGGGGGGAGGTGGGGCCAGGACCCTATCAGGGAAAATGCCACTTGATTAAAAATGGTATTTTCATACTCTCAGCCTGTAGGCAAATTACATTTGCCAAGGGAACCAGGAGCCAGCTGCCTGTGTAACGTAGAGGGGGGCTGAGATCACCCCTGGACGTGCTCCAGGGCATTTATATCCCCATTACAGAAGGGGAAACTGAGGCACCGGGCGGGGACGGGACTTGCCCAAGTTCACACAGTGAGCTGGGAGTGCAACCCAGGAGTGCTGACTCCCAGTTGCCCAGCCCTCACCCTTGACCTGCTTCAGGTTCAGTCAGGGGCAGTTTCTCTGTAGATCTCTTGGCTTCCTCTGCCCTCTCTATGTTCTAACCCCCATCTGTCCCAGGAAGAGAAGCCCTTGCTGACTGCCCTCCTGCAGGAGAACGTGGATAAGATCCAGCTCACCCGCCGCATCCTTGACTTAAAACAGGTGAGAGTCCTTCCCCTTGCCTGTCTCGGGGTTGGTCCCGGTCACCCCACTCCCAGGGAGTGTCTTGCGTTTCTCAGCTGTGACTCGACCCCGAGGGGACACCTTGGACTTCCCAGCCAGCACTCCGAGCATCTCAGCTCATCGCTGGCTTGGTGTTCTAGCCAGAGCAATGACCGATTGACCCCGGGGGGAGCCGGGAACATCTCAGTAACACCCAGCTATGCTGGGGGGGGGGGGGGGCTGCATGTTCACACTGTTGAGCCTAGCGCCCCCTGGTGCCCCGAGTGTCAGAACACTCTGCCAAGCCAGGCCCCTCAGCCACAGAGTCCATCTTGCCATGGGCCTCAGACCCTGCTGGGCAGTGACTCCTGCCCAAGTCTCTCAGCCGCCATCTAGAATGGAGCGAATAGACGTTAAGGCCTGAAAGGACCATCACGATCACCTAGTCTGACCTCCTGAACCCTGCAGGCCACAGACCGTGTCCCACCGCCAGCAATTGGAGATATTTACTGCTAGCAGTTGCAGTCCCATCACACCACCCCCTCCATAAACTTATCAAGCTCAGCCTGAAGCCAGTTAGGTTCCCCCCCCCCCCCCCGCCCACTTCTCCTCTGATGGTTACAAACCTTCGCCTAATTTCAACTCTAAATTTGTTGGTGGCCAGTTTATATCCATTTGTTCGTGTGTCCACACTGCCGCTTAGCTGGAGCCGGAGCCTGGAGCTGATCCCTCCCGTGGGGCCCGGCTCGTTGGGCTGCGCCAGGGGAGTCGGTGGGATTTTCTCTCTTTCTCTGTCTGAGCGCAGGAGGAGCAGCAGTTCCAGGGCCTGCGTGAGGAGATGAACAGCCTGGCCCAGAAACTGGAGAAGCAAGGCAAGAGTGAGAGCAGGAGCATCTCCACCCGGCGCAAGCACCTCAATAAAATGTGAGTGGGGCGGAGTCACAGCCGCCCAGGGGTTGCAGAGCAGGGGTGGGCAAACTACGGGCCACGGGCCACATCCAGCCCATGAGCCCACCGTGTTCGGCCCCTGAGCTTCCGGCTGGGGAGGCTCCCCCCCTGCCCCTCCCCCACCCTCCCTTTCCCCTGGAGCCTTAGCGCGCCGTGCGGGCAGCACTCTGGAGGGGGCGGGGCTGTGAGCTCTTGCGGGGCTGCGTGTCTGGCTCCACGCGGAGCCAGACATGCTGGTCTGAGCGGCACAGTAAAGGGGCAGGGGGCAGGGCGGAAGCCAGGGAGGTTGGATAAGGGGCAGGGAGTCCTGGGGGGGGCAGTCAGGGGACATGGGGCAGTTGGAAGGGATGGAGGTTCTGGGGGGGGATGATCGGGGTGGGGAGTAGGGGGGTGGATAGGGCATGGGAGTCCCGGGGTATGTGGATAGGGTCAGGGGACAGGGAGCAGGGGTGGGAGCAGGGTCCTGGCGGGGTGGTTAGGGGTGGGGGGGTGTCTCTGGATGGAGCTGTCAGTGGACAAGGAGCAGGGGGGTTTGGATGGGTTGGGGATTCCAAGGGGGGCAGGAAGGGGCTGGATAGGGGGCGAGGCCAGGCTGTTTGGGGAGGCACAGCCTTCCCTACCCAGCCTTTCACACAATTTTGTGACCCCGATGTGGCCCTCAGGCCAAAAAGTTTGCCCACCCCTGCTGTAGAGCCAGGCAGACTGGGCACAGGGAGGTCTTGGCCATGACTGTGGGAATGGCTGAGGAGGCCGGGGAGGCTGCGCCAGGCGGCACAATCTGCAATATCCTCCTCCTGCTTTCTCCACCCAGGTGGCTGCGGCTCCAGGGGACCCTGAAAGAACACCATGAGACCCTGCAGCTGGCCTTGGAGGGAGCTGCCTTCCTCCAGCAAGCGGACACGCTCCTCAGAGCCATCGACGCCAAGGTACCGCTGAGGGCTCCGAGTGGCATCAGCTCCGGCCCCATCGATGGTTTGAGAGATGCCGGGTGCCAGGATGGGAAGTTTTCACAGGGCGGTTTGGAAGAGAGCCGTCTCCTCTCTCAGCCCCTGACCCCTGGGCTGGCACAGGGCTGGGGAGGGTGTGGAAGGAGTATTCTCCCCCTTGCTTTGCCCTACAGCCGTCCCGAGTGGCTTGATGGGCTGTTTCTGCTCCTCCATGACCACCAGCTTGGTGGCTGCAGGGCAGGATATCAAGGGTGTTAAGGAGGGAGAAGGGGACCCGCAATACTGTGTAGAAGAAAAGAGCTTGGTTCTCCTGGCCAGTCCGAGCGTGAGCTACCCCACTGCCTGGGCCCCATCCCTATCAGGCACGGATCGGAAGTGAGGGCTCTCTCCAACCCCAGGGTGTGAGCGGAGCCCAAAGTGAGAAGGAGGCCACGGGGGCAGGATGGGGAAATATCACACTCTGCCTCTTCTTCCCTGGGGCCTGTCTGTTCTCCCAGGAAATCATGGACGTTCCCTAGCACCTCTGGGAAGGTGACATTCTGGGGACTTGCTCTAGGGCTGAATCACCAGCTCCCCTGCCTGCTATGGAGTGGCTGCCCCCTTCAGTCAGCCCCCTGAGTTACATCATGGCTGGTGCTGCCAGGGGTGATGGCCCCTGTCATTGGGGAGCAGGATTGGAGGATGGGGACTCCTGTGTGACATGGGGTGGGGGATGGGATCACTCAGAGGGGATCCAAATGCGGAGAGCAGGGGCCTGGCCTCACCCTCCCCTAAGGGGTACAATGGCTGCTGCTGCTTCTTGCAGTGGAGGAACCTCTGTGGCGTGGGGAAGCAGGGGGACCCTGAGCCCAGCCGGGACCGAGATGTCAGGGATATTGCCAGCCAGGTCATGGTAAGTGTTGGCATTGAGCTGTCCCAAATTCACCCGAAATTTCTCACCCACGAGGCAAGGCGTGCTGCGTGCGCCCTGACAAGACATCTCCCTCCATCACCCGGTTCGGACACGGGCGTTACAGCCCCTGGCAGGGTGTGGCGTGGGCAGAATGCCCTGGAGTCAAACCCTCATCTGTCCGAGCTGCCAGCATCAAGGGGTTTGATGTATGTCATGCCCTGAATCCTCGGTAACGGGGGTGGCTGCATCCAGGGCTGCCTTCGGCTGCCGAGACTGGCATCTCAGAGGGGCTGGATCTTGGTCACGGTTTGGTGTGTTGAGAGGAGGGATCAGTGGGAGGGCTTGTTAGAAAGGCCCTGGGTCCTGCTGCTCACCTGCCCCTGGAGAGCTGTTGCAGGGTACTCTGAGTCCCGTAGAAACGAGGCACACACATAGCTGCTGAAAACAAAAGTGGTGAGTTTATTGAAGGCAGACAGTGACACACCCGCAATGGGGGCTCCCTTCGTTGCTGCCACTGAGAGACGGGAAAAGCCCGACGCACCGGAGCAGTGCTCAGGGTGAAGCCATTAGGCAGGGGCACGGAGACATATAAATACACATGCACATTTGTATCTCATGCATACCTCATAAATAGCTAATAACTTGTTTTGCTTCGTTAGTATCACACAAGCCTAGCAAGCAGTTAGCAGCTGGAGAACTCTGGTATACAAGAGATAAAGCTGGTATGCGAGCATGTTGCCTTGACCGAGAGTAACCTTTCCCTGGTGTCTAGCGTGAGAGCGTTCTCCTATATGCAC
Source organism: Sternotherus odoratus (assembly GCA_032164245.1). Classification (NCBI taxonomy): domain Eukaryota; kingdom Metazoa; phylum Chordata; order Testudines; family Kinosternidae; genus Sternotherus; species Sternotherus odoratus. Next base: position 120,276,221 of record JAVMKO010000003.1, read on the forward strand.
ACCGTTACAAAATCTTCTCGCACCCTACCAGAGCTAACCCAGCATCCCCCAGGCCGGCTCTGCTCAGCTCTGGTCTCTGGGGGGTCACCTTCAGCCAGCCCCATCAGCTCACTTTGTGCTCCTCTCGCTCCTCCAGATGTTGGATGTGACCGTGTCCCAGCTCATCAGCCTCCATCCCAGCCTGGCAGCACGAGTCCTGCACAAACATCGAGACGTCAAGGAGAGCTGGGCCCAGCTTCAGCAGGTGCTGAGGTACAGCTGAGCCTCGTAGCCACCCAGCCACCAGCATCCCCCCTAACCACAGAGCAGGCCCAGGGCTGAATTTAGCAAAGCGTGTGTGTTCGGGGGGGGGTCACGTGTTGCCCACTCCTGCCTCCTGGTGAGCAGAAGGGCCTGTGACTTAATGCATGAGGGAGCCAGGACTCCTGGGTTCTATTCCCAGCTCTGCACTTGATTCACTGTGTGGCCCTAGAGGGCAGATCCCCGCCCTGCTCTGTGCCTCAGTGTCCTCTTCTGTACACTGGGGAGCATGGTCCAGACCCCTTCATTACAGGGGTGCGGGCTGCACTGGTGGGAGGCGGCTCTGAGGGCATCGAGTGACCTGTGTGATGCACCAGAGTAACCTCTGCCCTTTGAGCTATTATTTGATTGACGTAGAGAGTGGGCTGCTTGAGTGTCTCAGCCAATCACAGGAGAGAGTAGTCAGAAACAGGCAGGGTGGCTTTGGGTTTACACACCTGCTGGTTCCTGCGTGGCTGAAGTTGCTCTTCCCCGAGGTACAGAACGTGAATCTGTGGCCACGGCTGATCCCCACAAGCCTGGTGGGGTGGGAAGCGCGTTGGCTTGGCCCATTCTACAGATACAGTCAAATCTGAGCTGCCTGCCATCGGGCAGGGGGATGCTGGAGCTGAGGTTTCAGCTCTGGGAAACGAGAGCTGGACTTTCCAAAGAGCTCAGCTCCCCTTACGCAGGCAGGGTCAGGCCTGTGGGAGCTGCTGAGTGTACAGGGCTTTTGAAAACCTGGCCCCACATCTCCTTCGTCTGCTGAATTCTCCTGTATTGGGGATCCCCACGCCTGGCGGGAGCAGGGTCCCTGGGGCAGAACCCACATCAGCTATTGGCTGTTGGGAGCCAAACTCTGCTCCTGAGTCAATCCCAGAGGACTCACGGGACCAGAGCAGCTTAGGACTCTCTTCCCCATTCTCTCTCCTCTTGCCTCTCACTCCTCTCCCTGCCCCTCCCCTCCTCTCCCCTTGGCCTCTGTGCGCTCCCCATCTCCCAGGAATGAGAAGTCACCATTGCTGGCCCTGGTGAGCAGTTTGCCGATGGGAGAGACCAACGCCCTGAGCTCCAAGCAGACAGAAGCCAGCAGCAGGGGAGTTGCGGAGAGGGAAGCCGGAGACAAGCAGACGAGGGTCCCATTAAGTGTGGTGAGTACAGTAGCTGAGGCCGGGGCCCTGTCCCTCTCCCCAGCCCTCCTCTTCCCTGCAACAAGAGCAGCCAAACCGGAGCCATTTCCCTTAGACACCCAGCAAAGGCACATGGGGAAAGAGCGTGAGCCCGTGAACCCTAAGTGACAGCTGTGTGACCCCTCCTGTGACCCCCTTGAAAACCCTTGGGACCCCCCTCTATGAACCCTGAGTGATAAGCTTGTGACCACGTAAACCCTGGAACCTGTGTGCGTGTGGCTCTGAGCATCGGCCTGTGGGATGGTCTGGGAGTGCTGTGTGTGCCCCACCTCTGCACACACGGGCCCCTTCATGCACCCCACACACTGGCTCAAACCCCCGCCCCCCAATACACCTTCGCCTCGGCCAGCCTAGCCCATGTTCCTGTGTGTGCCTCTGGGCTCTGACCTGCGTCAGGCTGTGATGTCGCCCGGACACCTGGAATTCTGGAGAGGCGGCAGAGCAGCACCCGCCCCACCCACGGCCCCAGGGACCTGTCCCCAGGCTTTGCCTTGGACCCTGTGCTGCTCCCGGGGGTGCCCTGTGTGTGGCAGCAGAGGAGTAGGTGCTAGGCCTGGCGTGGGGAGGAGGCTGAACTGGCTCTGTTGATCCCCATTCCTCCGCCCGGTGCTAGCTGAGGGAGGAATCGGACCCTGGGAGGCTCCTGTTGTGTCCTAGGTGCAGAAGGACGTTGCAGGGAATGTGACGGAGCGTGTGAGAGGCGAGGAGGGAAGGCCGAGCTCACCCGGAGAGCAGGCCACCCCTAGCTGCCACAGCAACAGTAAGAGGTACCGGTCTGGCGGGCTGCTCCCAAGAATGGGGTCCAGGGGAGGGGTATAGGCCAGGTATTCCTTAGGAGGCGAGAGAGGGGAGGGGACCCAAAGCATTAGCTGGTCTAGGCCTGTTCCTTAGGTGTAAGAATCCATCCCCAGCTCCAGAACCTAGTCCCAGAAGGGGCGTAGGGAACAGGGAAGGACATGGGCACCTGGGGTTTCCCTGGCACAGCAGCTGCCCCCATGCCCTAAACCTGTAGGTCCCCGGTGGCATGGATACCAGCCCCTACCATAACTCGGGGGCTCTGTGTGGTATGAGGCTGCCCCGGTCCTTTGGCGGAGGCTGCAGGGGTCCCAGTGGTAGGAGAGACACTGTCCATGACTCTGCCTCTCTCTCGCAGGAGGAGGAAACCCCCGGGACAGTCAGCCGCTGTGCGGGGCCCACCCCAGCAGGAGGCCCAACTGCAGGACTTCTGTCAGGCTGCTAATGCGGTAATGTCTCCAATGAGCCGAGGCGCGTCCCAGCCCCATCCCTGGGTCCCAGCGTCGGGTGTTCCCCGGTGTGTCTCCTCCTCTGCTCGCAACCCCCCCACCCGCCCCTTGGCTGGCAGTAACGCGCTGTCTCTCCCCGTGCTGTGTGGCAGGCCGTGCCCTGGCTGAGGGAGAACGGGGGGCTCGGCGTCCAGCTGAGCCAGATGGAGGCCGCCGAGAGCCGGGAGGCCGTGCAGACCCAGCAGGCCACGCTGCAGCAGGAGATCTTGGGCAACCGCTCCAGCATCGAGGCCCTGCGCCCGGTGAGCACCAGCTGTGGGACTGGGAGTCCCCCATACAACTCAGTGCTGGGGAGACAGAGGGGGCACCGTGCTGGTGGCATCCCCCGTGGCAGGTGTTTTGTGCGACTGGAGGATAAGACTGGGTTCCCACGCCCGGCACCTGGGGCGCCAGGAGGAGTTTCCTCTCTGCCGCCTTCTGGGGAGGGATGGGAGTGGGCAGGGAGATCCATGCCCCCATGGTGGCCAGGGTCAGGGGGGCTGGGAAGGGCAGATCCCCGTCCTTGGCGTGTGCCTCATTCTCAGGCCCCTCTAAGGGGTCGCGGAGCGGGACACCCAGGTGTGTCTCACCTCAGGGTGTGTGTCTGTGTCCCGTAGGAAGGGCAGAAGCTGCTGTGTGGCAGCCACGGAGGGAGCCCTCGGGCGGAAGGCGTCCTCCGGGAGCCGGAGGGGCTGTGGGGGGAGCTGCAGAGGAGGCACCGGGAGAACAGTGTGGCGCTCAGGGAGATTGATAAGGTGCGTGGTGCCACCTGTCTTTGCCAGGCACGAGCCCGTAGCAGACAGAGAGGGGCATGAGCAGGGCGGGATTCGGGAAGGGGGTGAACAGCCCCGGTGCAGGCACTGGTGGGACAAGGTATCCTCCCAAAGGTCACTGTGGCCATGCCCTGGGCTGTGCTGATACAGGGGCCATCTCGAGCCTCGGCTGCAGCCTCCTGCAAGGGAGTCTCCCTGGGGAGTGTCGGCAGGGTGAGGGGTGATGGGCCTGCCCACCTGGGCTCCCCCAAAGATCAGCCAGCCCAGTGCCACGCACAGCGCTTGGGACAGGTGCCCTGAGGAGCTTCTGCTCCTCCAGCTGGATCTGGCACTGCAGTGGCCTCAGCACTGGTGCAGCCAGGACTGCCCCTGCTGTGTCTGAGGTGCCTCTGGGTGGGCAGCCGGGTGCTGTCTGTGGTGCAGGATGGAGAGCCCTGCCATGCTCCGTGGAAAGGTGCTGCCCTGGATGGGATAGCACGGTGCTGGGTCACACCGAACTGAGGGCCGCGGCGCCCTCAGGAGCTTCCGTTCCTGCACCCCCTGAGGCGGGGGCAGAGGGGGATCTGGCCTGGGAGGTCCTGTCTGTCCCACTCTCCAATCTCTTCCTGCAGGTTCAGCGGTTGGTGGGAGTGCTGGACGGGGCTGAGCACTGGCTGCAGGGGGTGGCGGGCTCACTGTCAGAGCCCACATCCTCGAGGAGCCCAGAGGAGCTCCGCAGGGACCTCCAGGAGATCAGCTGCTGGGAGAACCAGGCCCCGTTGTGGGGCACCAAGCTCCAAGCCCTGCGGGAGGAGATGGGGAGAGAGCCCGCTGCAGAGCATGTGATGGCCGGGAAGATTCAGAGCAAGGTGGAGCTGGTGGAGGAGAAGTGAGTCCTGGGGGAAAGGGACTGGGAACCAGGCTTGGGGGAGCGTCAGGCTGCTGGGGTGGGAAGTCGTGTTAGGGGATGTGAGGAGATGGTGTTGGAGGGGTGTGAGGGGATTCCCCCCTCTGAGGAGAATGTGGCATCAGAGAGGTGAGAGGGGATCCCCTGAGGGCAGCCGTGGGGAACGGGAGGGGACAGTGGTGTCAGAGAGGTGGGAGACCTTCAATGGGAGAACCGAGGGGGAGGGGTGGCTATGTCAGAGGGGTGGGAGCCCCTTCGGGGGTGGCATTGGGGAATGGCAGCACCGAAGGGTCAGGAGGGGATTTCACTGCAGTGGTCGACATCAGGAGTAGCAGCCCCTGCAGCGCTGCCTCTCCCTGGGCCCCTGCCCCACCGGTGTGTTTGCTGTGGCAGGTTGGGGTGCGTGCGGGCGGCCCTGCAGCGGCGGGCGGAGGATCTGCGCGATTCCCTGGTGCTGTCCGAGTTCCTGCAGAATGTACGGCGGGAGGAGGTGCTGAGCCAGGGGAAGAGCACACTGGTGAGGAGTGGGTGGGGATGGGGCTAGACTGGGGCCCCCATTGGGAATCCCATCCCGGCTGGTCAGCCTGAGTGGGGGGCCCTGACTGAGCGAGGTCAGGGGTGGGGCGGGGGATAACTGGAACCCCTCACCTTCCAGCATCACCCCCTGCAGCTGCCAGTGTCTGCTCTGAGGAGGGGGGAGGGGGCGCAGTGGCCACCGGCCTCGATTCTGGCTGGGGCATGGCTGAGACCGGCAACCCTGAGTGCGTGGGGAGGAGGCTCCTCGGGACGCCTGGCAGGCCAGGTGATGCCGTCCCGGGCTCTCTCTAAAGCCCCAGCGTCCCTATGTGTTTGCTTTAGCCAGGGACCAGCAGACTGAGCTCCCAGGAGCCTGTGCCCCTCCCCTTGGCCCAGGCTGGGTGCCAGATGAGCCGTGAGGACATGAGCAGCCCCCTGGGTGAGTTGCAGGAGGCCGTGGAGATGCTGAACGACGTGGTGAAGGAGCGGGAGCGAGCCATGTGGGCAGCAGCTGAGACTGAGAGTCTGGAGCGCTTGGTAAGGGACCTAGCGTGGGGAGCCTTTGATGGAGGAGGATGGGGGTAACACACCACTAGTGGCCATGCAGAGCACAGCTGGCTCAGTCAGCGGTGAGGGCAGGACAGTAGAGTCTGACCGAAGGGGGCTCCTGTGCATAGTGCCAGCCTAAGAGAGTAGGGTCTAATGATTAGAGCAGGGAGCTGGAAGCCAAGACTCCTGGGTCTCCTATACTTGTCTGGAGGAGTGGAGTGTGTCCTAGTCATTAGAGCAGGGGGGTGGGAGTCAGGACTCCTGGGTCTCCTATACTTGTCTGGAGGAGTGGAGTGTGTCCTAGTGGTTAGAGCAGGGGGCTGGGAGTCAGGACTCCCGGATTCTATTCCTGACCCTGGGAGGGGAGTCAAGAATCAGAGAGGTAGTCTTGTTAGTCTGGAATTACAGAAGTGACAAAGAGTCCTGTGTCACCTAAAGACTAACTAAAGTATTGAACCATAAGCTTTTGTGGGCTAATGCCCACTTCATCGGATGCAAGCTGTGGAAGTATCCGGGGCAGGTATAAATAGGTAGGCAAGAACCAGCTTGGAGATAATAAGGTTAATCCAATCAGGCTGAACCAGCTTGTTATCTCTAATCAGGGAGGGTGAGGTATTCCTCTAGCAGCTGATCTGGAGGTGTGAACACCGAGAGAAGAGAAGCTGCTTTTGTAATTAGCAAGCCATTCATAGTCTTTGTTCAATCCTAAACTGATGGTATCAAATTTGCAAATGAATTGTAGCTCTGCAGTTTCTCTTTGCAGTCTGGTCTTGAAGTTTTTTTGCTGCAATATGGTGACTTTTAAATCTGTAATTGTGTGTCCAGGCAGGTTGAAGTGTTCTCCTACAGGTTTTTGTATATTGCCATTCCTGATATCTGATTTGTGTCCATTTATCCTTTTTCGTAGGGACTGTTCAGTTTGGCCGATGTACATAGCAGAGGGGCACTGCTGACACATAATGGCATATATGACATTGGTAGATGTGCAGATGAATGATCCAGTGATGGTGTGGCGGATCTGGTTAGGTCCTGTGATGGTGTTGCTGGTGTAGATATGTGGGCAGAGTTGGCATTGAGGTTTGTTGCATGGATTGGTTCCTGAGTTGGAGTTATTGTGGTGCAGTGTGCTGTTGCTGGTGAGAATCTGTTTAAGGTTGGCAGGTTGTCTGTGGTCCAGGACTGGCCTTCCTCCCAAGGCCTGTGAAAGTGAGGGATTATTGTCCAGGATGGGTTGTAGGTCACTGATGATGCGTTGGAGAGGTTTTAACTGAGGACTGTAGGTGATGGCCAGTGGTGTTCTGTTTTCTTTCTTGGGCTTGTCTTGCAGCAGCAGGCTTCTGGGTACATGTCTGGCTCTGTTGATCTGTGTCCTTATTTCCTTGTGCGGGTATTTTTGAGTTTTGAGAAAGCTTGGTGAAGATCTCGTAGGTGTTGGTCTCTGTCTGAGGGGTTGGAGCAAATCCGATTGTACCTCAGTGCTTGGCTGTAGACAATGGATCGTGTGGTATGTCCGGGATGGAAGCTGGTGGCATGAAGGTAGGCATAGCTGTCGGTAGGTTTTCGGTATAGGGTGGTGTTGATGTGGCCGTCATTAATTTGCACTGTGGTGTCTAGGAAGTGGACTTCCTGTGTGGACTGGTCCAGACTGAGGTGGATGGTGGGGTGGAAGCTGTTGAAGTCATGGTGGAATTCTTCCAGAGTTTCTTTCCCATGGGTCCAGATGATGAAGATGTCATCAATGTAGCGTAGATAGAGAAGGGGTGTGAGTGGACGAGAGTTGAGGAAGCGTTGTTCCAGGTCAGCCATAAAGATGCTGGCATACTGTGGGGCCATGCGGGTGCCCATAGCGGTGCCGCTGGTCTGGAGGTCTATATTGGCCCCCAACTTGAACGAATTGTGTGTGGTTAGGGCTGGGAGCTAAGACTCAGGCAGTCAATACTAGTGCTGCACAGTTATCCCTATTCCTCTGTTGTGCCCCGCAGCTACCTAGCCCCATATGAGGCCAAGGAGCATCTCCAAAGGGAGCTCAGCTCACGCTGGGGTTCACCTCACTTTTCTCTCCCCCAGCTGGCCAGTCTCTCTCCACGCATGGAGGCCATTCGGTGCAGAGCAGAGGCCCTGGCCCGTGAAATCGCCCAGGTGGAGAGTGGCTTTGCCACAGTGAAGAGTGAGCTGGACCTGCAGGGGCTGCAGGGGCTGCTAAGCCGGCAGCAGGAGATGGAGGTGAGTGAGTCCCGCAGATTGCGCCGCTCTGACTTCCCATGGTAAGTGGAGTCACCGGTGGCCTCTACTGGCGTCCTGGGAGCCTTGCAGTGCCCTGCCTTTGCCAGGCATGTTGGAGTTAGGGGTTACCAAGGTGTCCGGAGTGGAGAGGAGACTCTAGCCCTCAGGCCCAAGAGCCATAAGCCCCGGCCTTTTGTGGAGGGCTTGGAAATTTCCAGCTGCCTCTAGACCTCTCCTGTCAACTCCCGCTGTGCCAGGCAGGGAGAGGGGAAGGGATTGCGTCAGCCCCTGCGTGCCAAGGTCTAGCTGCCAACAACTCACACATCTTTCCACTCTGCATCCCCATGGAGGGAACCAGCTCCACGCAGAGCAGAGCGGAACTGTCTGCTGGGAAACCTGGGTCCCCCTTCACCCTGCTGCTCCCACACCCTCTGCACCACACAGAGCACGGGTCCCCCACAGCTGCTCCCCCACCCCCTGCACCCCACAGAGCACAGCTCCACCGCAGCCTGTTCCCCCACCCCCTGCACCCCACAGAGCACAGCTCCCCCGCAGCCTGTTCCCCCACCCCCTGCACCCCACAGAGCACAGCTCCCCCGCAGCCTGTTCCCCCACCCCCTGCACCCCACAGAGCACAGCTCCCCCATAGCCTGTTCCCCCACCCCCTGCACCCCACAGAGCACAGCTCCCCCGCAGCCTGTTCCCCCCCCCTGCACCCCACAGAGCACAGCTCCCCCGCAGCCTGTTCCCCCCCCCTGCACCCCACAGAGCACAGCTCCCCCACAGCCTGTTCCCCCACCCCCTGCACCCCACAGAGCACAGCTCCCCCACAGCCTGTTCCCCCACCCCCTGCACCCCACAGAGCACAGCTCCCCCGCAGCCTGTTCCCCCCCCTGCACCCCACAGAGCACAGCTCCCCCGCAGCCTGCTCCTCCACCCCCTGCACCCCACAGAGCACAGCTACCCCACAGCCTGTTCCCCCACCCCCTGCACCCCACAGAGCACAGCTCCCCCACAGCCTGCTCCCCCACCTCCTGCACCCCACAGAGCACAGCTCCCCCATAGCCTGTTCCCCCACCCCCTGCACCCCACAGAGCACAGCTCCCCCGCAGCCTGCTCCCCCACCCCCTGCACCCCACAGAGCACAGCTCCCCCGCAGCCTGTTCCCCCACCCCCTGCACCCCACAGAGCACAGCTCCCCCGCAGCCTGTTCCCCCACCCCCTGCACCCCACAGAGCACAGCTCCCCCGCAGCCTGTTCCCCCACCCCCTGCACCCCACAGAGCACAGCTCCCCCATAGCCTGCTCCCCCACCCCCTGCACCCCACAGAGCACAGCTCCCCCGCAGCCTGTTCCCCCACCCCCTGCACCCCACAGAGCACAGCTCCCCCACAGCCTGTTCCCCCCCCCTGCACCCCACAGAGCACAGCTCCCCCACAGCCTGTTCCCCCACCCCCTGCACCCCACAGAGCACAGCTCCCCCACAGCCTGCTCCCCCACCCCCTGCACCCCACAGAGCACAGCTCCCCCACAGCCTGTTCCCCCACCCCCTGCACCCCACAGAGCACAGCTACCCCACAGCCTGTTCCCCCACCCCCTGTACTCCACAGAGCACAGCTACCCCACGGCCTGCTCCCCCACCCCCTGCACCCCACAGAGCACAGCTCCCCCACAGCCTGCTCCTCCACCCCCTGCACCCCACAGAGCACGGGTCCCCCGCAGCCTGTTCCCCCACCCCCTGCACCCCACAGAGCACAGCTCCCCCACAGCCTGCTCCCCCACCTCCTGCACCCCACAGAGCACAGCTCCCCCATAGCCTGTTCCCCCACCCCCTGCACCCCACAGAGCACAGCTCCCCCGCAGCCTGTTCCCCCACCCCCTGCACCCCACAGAGCACAGCTCCCCCGCAGCCTGTTCCCCCACCCCCTGCACCCCACAGAGCACAGCTCCCCCATAGCCTGCTCCCCCACCCCCTGCACCCCACAGAGCACAGCTCCCCCGCAGCCTGTTCCCCCACCCCCTGCACTCCACAGAGCACAGCTCCCCCACAGCCTGTTCCCCCCCCTGCACCCCACAGAGCACAGCTCCCCCACAGCCTGTTCCCCCACCCCCTGCACCCCACAGAGCACAGCTCCCCCACAGCCTGCTCCCCCACCCCCTGCACCCCACAGAGCACAGCTCCCCCACAGCCTGTTCCCCCACCCCCTGCACCCCACAGAGCACAGCTACCCCACAGACTGTTCCCCCACCCCCTGTACTCCACAGAGCACAGCTACCCCACGGCCTGCTCCCCCACCCCCTGCACCCCACAGAGCACAGCTCCCCCACAGCCTGCTCCTCCACCCCCTGCACCCCACAGAGCACGGGTCCCCCGCAGCCTGTTCCCCCACCCCCTGCACCCCACAGAGCACAGCTCCCCCATAGCCTGTTCCCCCACCCCCTGCACCCCACAGAGCACAGCTCCCCCGCAGCCTGTTCCCCCACCCCCTGTACCCCACAGAGCACAGCTCCCCCGCAGCCTGTTCCCCCACCCCCTGCACCCCACAGAGCACAGCTCCCCCGCAGCCTGTTCCCCCACCCCCTGCACCCCACAGAGCACAGCTCCCCCGCAGCCTGTTCCCCCACCCCCTGCACCCCACAGAGCACAGCTCCCCCGCAGCCTGTTCCCCCACCCCCTGCACCCCACAGAGCACAGCTCCCCCGCAGCCTGTTCCCCCACCCCCTGCACCCCACAGAGCACAGCTACCCCGCAGCCTGCTCCGCCACCCCCTGCACCCCACAGAGCACAGCTACCCCACAGCCTGCTCCGCCACCCCCTGCACCCCACAGAGCACAGCTCCCCCACAGCCTGTTCCCCCACCCCCTGCACCCCACAGAGCACAGCTACCCCACAGCCTGCTCCCCCACCCCCTGCACCCCACAGAGCACAGCTCCCCCACAGCCTGCTCCCCCACCCCCTGTACTCCACAGAGCACAGCTACCCCACGGCCTGCTCCCCCACCCCCTGCACCCCACAGAGCACAGCTCCCCCACGGCCTGCTCCCCCACCCCCTGCACCCCACAGAGCACAGCTCCCCCACGGCCTGCTCCCCCACCCCCTGCACCCCACAGAGCACAGCTCCCCCACGGCCTGCTCCCCCACCCCCTGCACCCCACAGAGCACAGCTACCCCACGGCCTGTTCCCCCACCCCCTGCACCCCACAGAGCACAGCTCCCCCACGGCCTGTTCCCCCACCCCCTGCACCCCACAGAGCACAGCTACCCCACAGCCTGTTCCCCCACCCCCTGTACCCCACAGAGCACAGCTCCCCCACAGCCTGTTCCCCCACCCCCTGCACCCCACAGAGCACAGCTCCCCCACAGCCTGCTCCCCCACCTCCTGCACCCCACAGAGCACAGCTCCCCCATAGCCTGTTCCCCCACCCCCTGCACCCCACAGAGCACAGCTACCCCACAGCCTGTTCCCCCACCCCCTGTACCCCACAGAGCACAGCTCCCCCACAGCCTGCTCCGCCACCCCCTGCACCCCACAGAGCACAGCTACCCCACATCCTGTTCCCCCACCCCCTGCACCCCACAGAGCACAGCTACCCCACGGCCTGCTCCCCCACCCCCTGCACCCCACAGAGCACAGCTCCCCCACGGCCTGTTCCCCCACCCCCTGCACCCCACAGAGCACAGCTCCCCCGCAGCCTGCTCCCCCACCCCCTGCACCCCACAGAGCACAGCTCCCCCGCAGCCTGTTCCCCCACCCCCTGCACCCCACAGAGCACAGCTCCCCCACACCCTGCTCCTCCACCCCCTGCACCCCACAGAGCACAGCTCCCCCGCAGCCTGTTCCCCCACCCCCTGCACCCCACAGAGCACAGCTCCCCCACAGCCTGCTCCGCCACCCCCTGCACCCCACAGAGCACAGCTCCCCCACATCCTGTTCCCCCACCCCCTGCACCCCACAGAGCACAGCTCCCCCACAGCCTGTTCCCCCACCCCCTGCACCCCACAGAGCACAGCTCCCCCACAGCCTGCTCCTCCACCCCCTGCACCCCACAGAGCACAGCTCCCCCACAGCCTGTTCCCCCACCCCCTGCACCCCACAGAGCACAGCTCCCCCACAGCCTGTTCCCCCACCCCCTGCACCCCACAGAGCACAGCTCCCCCACAGCCTGCTCCTCCACCCCCTGTACTCCACAGAGCACAGCTACCCCACGGCCTGCTCCCCCACCCCCTGCACCCCACAGAGCACAGCTCCCCCACGGCCTGTTCCCCCACCTCCTGCACCCCACAGAGCACAGCTCCCCCACGGCCTGCTCCCCCACCCCCTGCACCCCACAGAGCACAGCTCCCCCACGGCCTGTTCCCCCACCCCCTGCACCCCACAGAGCACAGCTCCCCCACAGCCTGCTCCCCCACCTCCTGCACCCCACAGAGCACAGCTCCCCCACAGCCTGTTCCCCCCCCTGCACCCCACAGAGCACAGCTCCCCCACAGCCTGTTCCCCCACCCCCTGCACCCCACAGAGCACAGCTCCCCCACAGCCTGCTCCCCCACCCCCTGCACCCCACAGAGCACAGCTCCCCCACAGCCTGTTCCCCCACCCCCTGCACCCCACAGAGCACAGCTACCCCACAGCCTGTTCCCCCACCCCCTGTACTCCACAGAGCACAGCTACCCCACGGCCTGCTCCCCCACCCCCTGCACCCCACAGAGCACAGCTCCCCCACAGCCTGCTCCTCCACCCCCTGCACCCCACAGAGCACGGGTCCCCCGCAGCCTGTTCCCCCACCCCCTGCACCCCACAGAGCACAGCTCCCCCACGGCCTGTTCCCCCACCCCCTGCACCCCACAGAGCACAGCTCCCCCACAGCCTGTTCCCCCACCCCCTGCACCCCACAGAGCACAGCTCCCCCGCAGCCTGTTCCCCCACCCCCTGTACCCCACAGAGCACAGCTCCCCCGCAGCCTGTTCCCCCACCCCCTGCACCCCACAGAGCACAGCTCCCCCGCAGCCTGTTCCCCCACCCCCTGCACCCCACAGAACACAGCTCCCCCGCAGCCTGTTCCCCCACCCCCTGCACCCCACAGAGCACAGCTCCCCCGCAGCCTGTTCCCCCACCCCCTGCACCCCACAGAGCACAGCTCCCCCGCAGCCTGTTCCCCCACCCCCTGCACCCCACAGAGCACAGCTACCCCGCAGCCTGCTCCGCCACCCCCTGCACCCCACAGAGCACAGCTACCCCACAGCCTGCTCCGCCACCCCCTGCACCCCACAGAGCACAGCTCCCCCACAGCCTGTTCCCCCACCCCCTGCACCCCACAGAGCACAGCTACCCCACAGCCTGCTCCCCCACCCCCTGCACCCCACAGAGCACAGCTCCCCCACAGCCTGCTCCTCCACCCCCTGTACTCCACAGAGCACAGCTACCCCACGGCCTGCTCCCCCACCCCCTGCACCCCACAGAGCACAGCTCCCCCACGGCCTGCTCCCCCACCCCCTGCACCCCACAGAGCACAGCTCCCCCACGGCCTGCTCCCCCACCCCCTGCACCCCACAGAGCACAGCTCCCCCACGGCCTGCTCCCCCACCCCCTGCACCCCACAGAGCACAGCTCCCCCACGGCCTGTTCCCCCACCCCCTGCACCCCACAGAGCACAGCTACCCCACAGCCTGTTCCCCCACCCCCTGCACCCCACAGAGCACAGCTCCCCCACAGCCTGTTCCCCCACCCCCTGCAATCCACAGAGCACAGCTCCCCCACAGCCTGCTCCCCCACCTCCTGCACCCCACAGAGCACAGCTCCCCCATAGCCTGTTCCCCCACCCCCTGCACCCCACAGAGCACAGCTACCCCACAGCCTGTTCCCCCACCCCCTGTACCCCACAGAGCACAGCTCCCCCACAGCCTGCTCCGCCACCCCCTGCACCCCACAGAGCACAGCTACCCCACATCCTGTTCCCCCACCCCCTGCACCCCACAGAGCACAGCTACCCCACAGCCTGTTCCCCCACCCCCTGTACTCCACAGAGCACAGCTACCCCACGGCCTGCTCCCCCACCCCCTGCACCCCACAGAGCACAGCTCCCCCACGGCCTGTTCCCCCACCCCCTGCACCCCACAGAGCACAGCTCCCCCGCGGCCTGCTCCCCCACCCCCTGCACCCCACAGAGCACAGCTCCCCCGCAGCCTGTTCCCCCACCCCCTGCACCCCACAGAGCACAGCTCCCCCACAGCCTGCTCCTCCACCCCCTGTACTCCACAGAGCACAGCTACCCCACGGCCTGCTCCCCCACCCCCTGCACCCCACAGAGCACAGCTCCCCCACGGCCTGCTCCCCCACCCCCTGCACCCCACAGAGCACAGCTCCCCCACGGCCTGCTCCCCCACCTCCTGCACCCCACAGAGCACAGCTACCCCACGGCCTGTTCCCCCACCCCCTGCACCCCACAGAGCACAGCTCCCCCACAGCCTGTTCCCCCACCCCCTGCACCCCACAGAGCACAGCTCCCCCACAGCCTGCTCCCCCACCTCCTGCACCCCACAGAGCACAGCTCCCCCGCAGCCTGCTCCCCCACCTCCTGCACCCCACAGAGCACAGCTACCCCACAGCCTGTTCCCCCACCCCCTGCACCCCACAGAGCACAGCTACCCCACGGCCTGTTCCCCCACCCCTTGTACTCCACAGAGCACAGCTACCCCACGGCCTGCTCCCCCACCCCCTGCACCCCACAGAGCACAGCTCCCCCACGGCCTGCTCCCCCACCTCCTGCACCCCACAGAGCACAGCTCCCCCACGGCCTGTTCCCCCACCCCCTGCACCCCACAGAGCACAGCTCCCCCATAGCCTGCTCCCCCACCTCCTGCACCCCACAGAGCACAGCTCCCCCACAGCCTGTTCCCCCACCCCCTGCACCCCACAGAGCACAGCTCCCCCACAGCCTGTTCCCCCACCCCCTGCACCCCACAGAGCACAGCTCCCCCGCAGCCTGTTCCCCCACCCCCTGCACCCCACAGAGCACAGCTCCCCCGCAGCCTGCTCCGCCACCCCCTGCACCCCACAGAGCACAGCTCCCCCACATCCTGTTCCCCCACCCCCTGCACCCCACAGAGCACAGCTCCCCCACAGCCTGTTCCCCCACCCCCTGCACCCCACAGAGCACAGCTCCCCCACAACCTGCTCCTCCACCCCCTGCACCCCACAGAGCACAGCTCCCCCACAGCCTGTTCCCCCACCCCCTGACCCCACAGAGCACAGCTCCCCCACAGCCTGTTCCCCCACCCCCTGCACCCCACAGAGCACAGCTCCCCCACAGCCTGCTCCTCCACCCCCTGTACTCCACAGAGCACAGCTACCCCACGGCCTGCTCCCCCACCCCCTGCACCCCACAGAGCACAGCTCCCCCACGGCCTGTTCCCCCACCTCCTGCACCCCACAGAGCACAGCTCCCCCACGGCCTGTTCCCCCACCTCCTGCACCCCACAGAGCACAGCTCCCCCACGGCCTGCTCCCCCACCCCCTGCACCCCACAGAGCACAGCTCCCCCACGGCCTGTTCCCCCACCCCCTGCACCCCACAGAGCACAGCTCCCCCACAGCCTGCTCCCCCACCTCCTGCACCCCACAGAGCACAGCTCCCCCATAGCCTGTTCCCCCACCCCCTGCACCCCACAGAGCACAGCTCCCCCACAGCCTGTTCCCCCACCCCCTGTACCCCACAGAGCACAGCTCCCCCACAGCCTGCTCCGCCACCCCCTGCACCCCACAGAGCACAGCTACCCCACATCCTGTTCCCCCACCCCCTGCACCCCACAGAGCACAGCTACCCCACGGCCTGTTCCCCCACCCCCTGTACTCCACAGAGCACAGCTACCCCACGGCCTGCTCCCCCACCCCCTGCACCCCACAGAGCACAGCTCCCCCACAGCCTGTTCCCCCACCCCCTGCACCCCACAGAGCACAGCTCCCCCATAGCCTGCTCCCCCACCTCCTGCACCCCACAGAGCACAGCTCCCCCACAGCCTGCTCCCCCACCCCCTGCACCCCACAGAGCACAGCTACCCCACAGCCTGTTCCCCCACCCCCTGCACCCCACAGAGCACAGCTACCCCACAGCCTGTTCCCCCACCCCCTGCACCCCACAGAGCACAGCTACCCCACAGCCTGCTCCCCCACCCCCTGCACCCCACAGAGCACAGCTCCCCCGCAGCCTGCTCCTCCACCCCCTGCACCCCACAGAGCACAGCTCCCCCGCAGCCTGGTCCCCCACCCCCTGCACCTCACAGAGCACAGCTCCCCCGCAGCCTGTTCCCCCACCCCCTGCACCCCACAGAGCACAGCTCCCCCGCAGCCTGTTCCCCCACCCCCTGCACCCCACAGAGCACAGCTACCCCACAGCCTGTTCCCCCACCCCCTGCACCTCACAGAGCACAGCTCCCCCACAGCCTGTTCCCCCACCCCCTGCACCCCACAGAGCACAGCTCCCCCGCAGCCTGGTCCCCCACCCCCTGCACCCCACAGAGCACAGCTACCCCATAGGCTGCTCCCCCACCCCCTGCACTCCACAGAGCACAGCTCCCCCACCCCCTGCACTCCCATCCCCTGCCACACAGGAAAGATGATAAAGCGGAGGCTGCTCTCACGTCCTGGGGTCAGTGCTCTGAGCTCTATGCAGGAGGACCAGGTGTGGCTCCTAACTCTGCATTGCTGAAGAGATTCAACCTGAGGGCCTAGTGGCTAATGTCCGCCCCTACCATGCAGGGGCCTGGGTTTAGGTCCCGTCTCCAGGTACCAGCACCTGAGGGAGTCAGCCCAGTGTGTGCTTTGCCCTGCCATGTTGATTCCCAACCCTGATCTATTGCCCCAAGCGGGAGGGGAAGGAAACACCTTGGCAAGCTAAGTAGGCAGGGTTGCCTCGGTCGCCTCCTGTCTTCAGGCAGAGGGGCAGAAACACACTCCCTCATGGGGAAGGGGGCTGGGCGCCCACCGTCCGGAGGGTCTTTTAAGTGTCCAGAGTCCTTTTGTCTTGTGTCCCCTAGTTGAACATGTCCGAGGCGCTGGAGGGGGACGTGGAGGAGCTGGCGAAGGCAGTCGTCCACCTGGACAAGCTGTGCCCGGCTCGGAGGCACGGCCTGGGCCCGGAGATCCAGGGGACACTGCGGGCCTGGGAGGCGCTGCGGAAACTGGTGCTGGAGAACAAGGGCCATGTGCAGCAAGCCGGTCGGCTGCAGCAGTTCTTTGGAGATTACTTAGCCATGATGTAAGTGGCTGCAGTTACATCCACCTGCGATCCAGCCAGCCCTGCTGGGAGCCAGGGAGGACAGCCTGAGGACTGGGGTTCAGCGAGGGGTTCACACGTGTCCGGCCAGGGGTTGCTCTGTGGGGAGCAGGCTGGGGAGGAGCTGAAATAGGGGAAAGTCAGGTGTCCAGAGAAACCCAGGACATTTGCCCCTCTCCTGTCGCTTCCCAGGCTTCCCCTGGCCCTTGCCTTCCCTTTCCTCCCATATTTTCCCTCAGCCTCCAGCCCTCCCATTTCCCGCTCTGCCCACCTCACAAGGCCTTGCCGGGCTCGCCGCAGAGCCTGTTGGTGGCCATCGTCCCGGCAGGCAGCCTGGCAGCCGTCCCGGTGAGAACTCTGGGGGACCCTCTGTGCTTGGGAAGCTGGGGTGACACTAGCACAACTGGAGGGAAATGACAGTGGGCAGCATGCGGTGTCAGTCGCACTGAGAGCAGTGGGAGGGGGTGGCAGAAATTCACAGGAAAGCTGCAGGAGTCTGGGGGAAACTTCAACACCACACCAAGCGCCACAATAGTCACAGTAGCATCCTGCCAGGTGGCGGCTCTGTTCATGCCTGAGGGGGGGGGGGGGCAACTCCCCTGAGTTAGAGCACGGCCATTTCCTCTGCCTTCCTTGCTGGCCAAACCCAGGGAGCAGGGGGACGTTCACTGAAGGGACGTTCTCTGGGTAATTTGACCTAATGGAGAATCAAACCCTGGCATGGAAGATCCGGCTCAGCCTGCGGCCTGGAGGGAGTTCCTCACCTGTGCCCTCCTAGGAAGGGGTGGGGAGAGGAGAGGAGAGCACTGGCTATGGTTTAGTTCGGTGGCTGTATTCCCTTCAGTCGTCCCAGGGGCTCCTCATGGCCCTGTCGCCTTGTCCCCGCAGCTCCTGGACAGAGGACACCAGGGCTCAGATCTTTTCGGAGAGCGTGAGTGCTCATGAGCTCCCAGAAACTCAGTGGGAGGAGCTGGAGAGGAACATTGAGGGCAAGTTCAAGGAGTTTGAGGAGCTGGCAGCTGCAGGGCAGATGCTGGTGTCTGAGGAGCACTACCTGAGCGAGACGGTAAGCGGGAGGCGGGCTGGGAGATGCTTCACGTGCTCCCTGTTGAAACCCCTCGGGGCTCAGCCTCTGGCCTGGTACAGGGCAGATGCGACCGGCTGGCTCGCCAGAGAGGTGAGTCCTGGGTGAGTTATGGGAGCCCAGCGAGACAGACTTGCCAACAAGCCATTCAGTGCTCAGGAGGAGCCAGCCTCAACCACCTGCCCTGCGAGGGGCAGTCAGACCACCCCGCTGGCTGGGGTGGTTACCCAGGGGATGGATACTGAGCACAGACCTGCTGGGGCTCAGCTTCCTTCCCAGACCTGGCCCCCAAGGGCCAATTATGAAGTTGCTCCTGAAGACAGCACCCCCCACCCCACCCCCATCCCCGACGGAAGGGTTCTCAGCGTCCCATGCTCCCCACTGGCTTCTCTGTCCCCGATCCCAGGCTGAAGTTGGGTTTGGGGAGCGGAGGAGGGGAGCTGCAGTTCTCCCGGGAGCCCTTGGCATCTTTGTTCTCCCCGTAGATAAAGGAACGTCTGGAGGAGCTGCAGAGCATGCTGGGATGGGTGCTGGTGCGCTGGCAAGCACAGAAACACCACTGGGATTCTGGGAACAAGAGCGATGGCCAAAAGGGCCGGGATGGTCCCTTGGACTCTGTGCTGAGTGCGTCTCCCAGCTGCCGAGTGAGTCTGTAGCTACCGTGGGACAGTCTGCGAGCAGGAGTGGGTCAGGCCGCTGTTTGCTCAGCCAAGCCGGGGGGGCCTCTCTCAGCACAATGACAACCCTCTGCACAAGGCCAGGAGCAGATACACAGGCATTGTGTCCACCAGGGCAAAAATCAGGGAGACTCATGTAAACTAGGGTGGCTGTTTCCGCCTGGAGACTCTCGGGGAAGCCGTACACCCCAGGCCTGATAGAGGAAGGATGGGCTAGCGGTTAAAGCAGAGGACTGCCAGTCAGGGCTCTTGGGTTCTAGCCCTGGCACCACTACTGCAGCCTTGAGTGACTCCCTGCCCTGCGCTGTGCCTCGGTTTCCCCACCTGCAACACCGGGATAATGCTCCTGATCCATCTCCCTGAGTGGGGGTGGAGACTGTAAAGCCAAATTAATTAATGCCTATAAAGCCCTTGGAGATCCAGTGCTGTCATGTACTGAGCATGAAAGTCCCAAGGCTCCTGTGCGGGGAGTCCACCAAAACCCATAGTGCAGAGAAGTGCCGGAGGGAGCACAGCAGAGGGGGCATGGGGGAGGAGTGTGACGAAGTAGGAATGCTGTGTGTGTGTGCCTCAGTTTCCCCTATGCATTTCTTGAGTGTCTATGTGGAGGGATAAGGGTGTGTAGTTGATGCAAAGCAGAGAGACAGTGTAAGCAAGTGGCCGACCTGCCTTGGCAATTGAGGAGCGGGCCCCTCCCCCCTCTCGAGGCTGGAAGTGCTGAATAACAAAGAGGTCAGCTGAACCTGTTGGAGAGAGGTCAGGTGATACCTCCTGCCCGGGAGGGAGACAAAGGAAAGAAAAGGAGGGGCTGGGGAGAGTGAGGGGGAGTTTGGAAGTTTAAAGTTGGCTGGAGTCAGGCAGGGAAGGCAGAGAAGCTATCTCGCTCTCTGGCCCCCAAAATGGATCCAGCCGAGGGCTCACGCTCACTGTATGGTCTGGGTTAGACCAGATAGAAGTCATTGAATAAACCTCTGTTTTACTACCTGGCTGAGAGTCACGTTTGACTGTGGATTTGGGGTGCAGAATCCATGGGCTCCCTCAGGACCCCGCCCAGGCGGGCTTGCTGGGGGAAGCACACGGAGGGGCAGAAGGTGCTGAATGCTCCGAGGTCAGACCCAGGAAGGTGGAAGTGGGGACCCGTGAAGCTCCTGGCCTTGGAAACAGGCTGTGTACGGAGAAGGGGCCCTTCACCCGAAGTCCGGTCTGGCTTCCTAGGGAGCGGTTCCAGACCATCGCCTGGGCGCTCCGTGACAAGGAGGAACAAGGTGTAGGGTAGGGTGGCACTGGGGAGGGAAAGGAGGTGCACAGGACGGGGTGGACCACTCCCCCAACCCCACCTCTTCATCGTCTTCTATTGCTTCCCAGGACCCATGCGCTCAAGCAGCTGTGCCCGAAGCAGATGACATCCTGGGCCCTAACCCTTCTAAAGGGCCCCAGCCCACGCTGTGCTCCCTCACCCCACCACAGGGGCCCGGGACACCACTCCAGAGGCGGGAGAGAGAAGTGGCCTCTCCTTCCGCCCCATCTATCCCAGATGCCCTCCGAGGGCCAGACCAGAGCTGGGAAGATCCTGGTGACGCCACCCCATTGGAGGAGATGCTAGTTCTGGATCCCTCAGAGACCCCAGTGCGGCTGGTGCCGCAGCCTGGGCCCAGCGGCCTGGGCGGGACAGTCAACTTGATCCTGAGTATTGGCAAGAAGGGGGAGAAGAAGCTGCAGCTGGCGCCGGCTGAAGCGATGCCGGGGGAAGAGTCGCTGCACAGGGTAGGTGATGTCACGCTGGGGACACATGGCTTGGTCAGAGCTGCTAGCTTGTGCCCTGCACGGGGCTGGGCGCGAGGGGAGACAGGAGGGACCACATTTCTCAGTAGAGCTGCCTGGGGGAGCTGTGCCCTAGGGCAGAGCTTGTCCAACGGTAGGTGAATTCAGGGCTGTGGCTTTGTAGGGCTTGGAAACTACCAGGAGCGCTTGGAAGGGCGTGACAGAGGGGGGGCGTTTCCGGGCCAGCCCAGACCCCTGGGGCTGAGGCTGAACGGCGGAGAGCTCAGGAGATTCTCGGCTGAATCAAGAGCAAAGCAGGTGGACCCTCTGGACTAGGGAGCTCCAGCCCTGGTGTCCCTTCCACTCAGGATAGCAGGGGGCTGGCCTTTAGCACCGGGGCACCCCTCCTCGCCTCCTCCTCCTTGCTGTAATAGGTCACCTGCGCTCCCCCCTCAATTTTCTTTTTGTGTCTCTCTTTCCCCACGCTCAGCTCCCTGGCACTAAACCCTCGGGCTGTAAAACCTTTTGGAAGCGTTGCCAGGGGCTTTTAGGACACACTTGGGGTAGTTTAAAGCGAAAGACAAAGCCGTCTCGCCGGCCCGTGGAAGAGGTAACGTCCCAGGGGCTGCATGCCGGGCGCGGTGGCTGCATGGTGTGAGCTTGCCCTGAACTAACACATCACCCTATCCCCGCGAGTCGCTCCGTGTCCTCTCTCTGATACCGCTCCTGGGGCCCCCAGCTCCCGGCCAAGAGGCCTGGCTAAGGCTCCTCCCCCTGCTAGAAGGGCTGCAGCAGTAGAGGGGGTGAACAGGAAGGGCACCATGCCATCCTGATAACCCAGCCACGAGATACGGCCTCCTGGGGGCTGCCTGGTGTCGCAGTACTGCGCAGAATGAGATCAGGGCACCAGTTGGCCCAGGGGGGCTAGGGAATGGGCTACTGGGCCTCTTACCTCTCGGACACCAGTTGCTGTCTGGCTCCTGTTGTAAGTGGTTTCATCTGCTGGCTGTTGGGAGGTGAAATGAGTCAGGAGGTCTCAGTCCGGTCGGGGGAAGGGAGAGGGAGCTCTCCAAACCCACAATCCAGCTGACGGTTTGTCGCCAGCCTGAGCAGAGAGGCCAAGGCCTGAATGTGCCAGGGAGTCCTGGGGCAAACTGGTGGAGGGAGGGTGTGTTGCAGGAGCCAGGCCTGTCCTGGGGATACTTAGAGGGCTTCAGAGCTGCGAGGCAGGCACTTTTCCCAGTGCTGCTTTCACCCAGAATTGTGTCTGTTTAATGCTCCCTATCTTGTGTATTTCTATCCTGAGGGGGTTTGCCAGGGGATCTTGAAATCAGCAATAGCCCAGCGCAGAGAAGCTGAGCAGGTCCCTGTGTGCAGCATCTCTGGGCAGTCACAGGCTTAGGGCAGGTGCTTAGCTGTGAGGCAGGCGTAGGGCTCAGTGCTTCCTGAGCTGGGCTGGAGCTTGGAAGCAGAGGTGTGACCGGACTGGCCCCTACAGGAATAGGTCATCCACTAGAACAGGACAGAGGAATTGGGAGCCAGCCAGAAGACTTGGGGATAGAAGGCACCACCCAGCCTTGTACTGAGCGAAGTGCTGATCCATTCTCCCCTCCACAGGAGGACAGAGGCCTTTGCCATTATCCTCTCCCAGCCTCAGGCTGCGCAGACCTGCCAGAGTATCTGCCCGTTCCAGAGGGAAAGGCCAGGAAGCTCTGTGAGCATGCAAGAGGGGGAGGTGTCCGAGCAGGCTGCCCAACGTACGGCCCACGGGCTGTACACTGCCCACCCAAGCATTTCATAAGGCCCATGGCCTGTTTGAACACAATAACTAACGGCCGATTCATTAGTGTTTTGTCGTCACATTTACATCATTTTAGTTTACGCTGGTGTGTAAATAGACTCTACTGTACATAGAAACCCTGCGTACATAGAAACAAGCTGGACTTAAAATATCAATCAATACAGGTGACTTTAAATTGTATTAAAATACGTAGAATGTGTTTGGCCCACACCAGGTTGTGCGTTGGTTTCTGTGGCCCTCCTGTGTGATACGGCTGAGCAACCCTGGCTTAGGGAAAGAAACAGGCCCCTTTGCTGAGTGGTGGGGAACGCAGGACAGAGCAAGTCCCAAGTATTCAGAGTCCTCCCACTTGGCGCAAACAGGAGGGAGCGAAATCCCAGCATCAGGGCACCAGCAGTGACTGAGTCTCCTTTGCTAGATGGGCTCCAGCCAGCAAAGGGTCCAGGGCGGGGATCGGTTTGAACAGAGCCTCTGCTTTACTGGGGCAACCAGAGGGTGTCGGGTTCTGCACCACAGCCTGCAACTGCTAGCCTCTGTAATGTGAAGGGGCAGCCTACTACACACCTCCCAGCATAACAAGACACTAAGCTCCCTGGGAGCATTGCATGCTGGGATCTGTAGTCCCTCCAGGCACATTACAGGTGATGGGGACACAAATAGGAGCAGCCCAGAGAGTGAGGTGGCCAATGCAGCCCCCATTCAGGCAGCACCGGGTTAGCCCTGCACTAGAACAGGACTGTGGGAGCTGGTCCCCAGCAATGAAGCCAAGTGACCGTAACATCCTGGAGTGCATCTTGGGCTGCCTGACCCCCCTGGCCACCGTGTGACGAGAATGAGGGTTACTGTGATGTGTGACTGACAGCTGGGCAGGAGGAGCCATGTGCCAGTGCATGCCATTAAGGACCCAGCCCATGAGCGGGTCCAGGGCCGTGCCCACCCAGGCAGGTTTGGGCACTAGTGACTTGGAGCGGTTGGCTGGGTGGGTCTCACCTCTCTCCCCACCTTTGTGTTTCCCAGGTGAGCACCTATTTGCATGTGGAGGAGAAAGAAGGGGAGAGAGACGCCACCCGCAGGAGCTCAACCATGCCACGGCCAGCCAAGCGGGCGCCCACCATAGCCCCTGCTTCCCTGGTCCCAAGGCCCGGGCCTGAGGCCGCCTTCCACACCCTGCCCAAGATCCGCTCCAGCTCCCTCCTCAGCAGCCTGAAGAGAAAGGGTCAGGCAAAGGCCGAGGATGCTCAGCTGCTCACGCCGCAGGGCATCCTGGGAGCAGGTCCCAGCAGGCTGCAGCCTTTGCTGACGGAGAAGCACGATCCCAGCAACACTTGGCCTCCCAAGTGCAGCAGCGGGAAGAAGTTGGCAGGGAGGCCTCCAAGCCCCAGGCTCGGGCAGCTGCTGGACCTTGTGAAAAACCCACTGGGGAGGGCCATTGAGGCAGAATGTGGCATTGTCAGGGCGGCATCCGGTGGCCCCAAAGCTGAATTCCTGAGCCAAGCCTGGGGGCCCAGCAGTTCCCAGCCGGCGGCGGTGAAGAGTGCTTGCCAGCACCTTTCCCTGGGGTCCATATTGAGCTTGGAGCTGCCCAAAGACCTTAATCTCCTTGGTAACGTCCAGGATGCCATTAAAGTAGCGCAGAAGGAGGTGCCAGGAAGGGAGGAGGTGAGGCAGGACGCTGGGGTGATTCCATGGGACACCAGTGAGGCAGAGAGGGAGGCGAATGGGGCCAGCCCGCGGAAGGAGACACTGAACCAGCCACAGGCCACATGCCAAAGACCCAGCGGGCCCAGGGATGCTTTCAGGAAGGCTCCTAAAAGCGAGGGAGGCACCTGGTTCGAAGAGGTGAGCTTCAACCCGAGCTACCACAGGGCAAAGGCACAGGGCGTTGGTGCCACCTCCTGTGGGGAGGAGGGGTGGACTCCCAGGAGCCAGGACAGTGGCAGTGATGATTTCCTGGACTTCAGGCTGAACCGGCTCTCTCGTATCAGCGTGCTGCACGAGCAGATTGGGCGCGAGTGGGACAAGCTGGCGGCCACGCTGGGCACGTCCAGCAGGGTCAAGGCCGAGAAGCCAGCAGGCTGCAAACCCAGACTCGGAGAAGCAGCTACGGTGGAGCTCAGGCCTTCTCCCACTAAGCACAGGAATGGTGCCGGCGGGGCCCACAGCACAGCCAAACCACAGCATCCCGTAGTGAATGGCAAGCTAAAGGAAGATCCCTCAGAGTGTCACCTAGAGCCTGCCCCCTTCCCGGAGGCCTCGGAGGAAAGCCTGATGGCACACTCTGGGTGGCATACAAACCTACCAGCCCGGCTGTCTGAGTGCCAGCGCGGTGCCCAGCCGCGTGGCCTGGCGCCGGCAGGGTTAGACCGCCAGGGCCTGGCTCCAGATGGAAGGGCGGATGGATCAGGACTGTCAGCCGAGGTTTGCCACCCCGACCACCAGCTGTTTGAAGAAGAGGAAGAGGAGCTGCGGGCCATCTGGAGGAACGTGGAGGGGCACAACAAGCAGAGCCCCTGTGCAGTCACTGATGCCCACCCCATGTCAGGGGACAAGGCCCGGAGCCCAGAGGTTTCCAGTGGGAGACTGATCCTAACATCAGCAAATAACATGCTGGTGGCCAAGTTCACCCTTCCCACCTCCACCCAGCTCCTTCAGAGCCCAGACAGGGAAAGAGGCACCAGTGATGGGCACGGTAACGAGGGCAGCCCACGCAGGTTCTGGGCGTCCTTCCCCGGTCAAGATGAGTCCCGCGGGGCAAAGGAGGCTGCATCCATGGGATCAGTAGAGGGCACCTGCCCACAGAACCAGCAGAAACATCCGGAGGAGGACAGAGATGTTGGCCAGGTTAGTGGGCTCTGTGTACTGTTCCCTAGGTGCTGGAGAAACCTGCCAGAAACTGTACTGTCCCCTTCACACACTCTCAGGCACTGCAGTGATGGGGCCAGATAACGAGCTATTCCCTGCTTTATACCAGGCCTCTGAGCCACGGTACCCCTGGCTAGCCTGCTCCCGCACCGGCCACAAAGGGTCCCTTGTGAGCAGCACGTGGGACTTAGCTGGCTGTCCGAACCCCATCTCCAGCCTGTGCCAAGGCTCAAACCCAAATGTCACCCACAGTCATCAGCAGGGTCAAACCCAGGTGGTTCAACACCAAAATCACCTCCTGCCACTTGAGCTGAAGCAGTAATTCTGCCAGCTGGGAATCAGGAGCAGGCTGAGGCCAGGTGCAGAGACTGACCACTAGAGGGAGATGTGATCCCATGCTCTGACCCAGAGGTGAACTATGGCCGGTGAGCCACATCTGGCCCATGGGACTGTCCTGCCCAGCCTTTGAGCTCCCGGCCGACTAGCCCCTGGCCCTCCCCTGCTGTTGTCCTCCATCCCTCACAGCCTCAGTTCACCACGCCGCTAGTGCTCTGGCGCCACTCCTGCTGGGCAGCAGGGTGGCGTGGCTGGCTCCGGCCGGGCGGTGGGGCTGTGAGCTCCTGCTGTTCTGAGTGGCATGGTAAGGGGGCAAGGAGCAGGAGGGGTGGATAAGGAGCAGGGAGTCCCAGGAGGCGGTCATGGGACAGGGAACGGGGGGTTGGATAAGCATGGGAGTCCTGGGGGGGACCTGTCGGGGGGGAGGGTGTAGAAAGGGGTTGGGGCAATCAGGGAGCAGGGAGGATTCAGGGGGGGCAGTTAGGGGCGGGGGGTCCCAGGATGGGGCAGTCAGGGGACAAGGAGTGGGGGGGTTGGATGGGGGGGTTTTAAGGAGGGCAGTCAGGGGCTTTGAAGTGGAAGGGGTGGATGGGGGTAGGAACCAGGCTGTTTGAGGAGGCAGAGACTTCCCTACCCGTCCCGCCATACAGTTTTGCAACCCTGATGTGGCCCTTGGGCCAAAAAGTTTGCCCGCCCCTGATCTAACCCATTGGTTCTCAAAGTGGGGGTCGGGACCCCTCAAGGGGTCGCGACCCGATTATGTGGGGGTCGCAAGCCTCTGCTGCCGGCAGCATGCCCCGATCCCTGCCGGCGGCACCCCAAACCCCAGGTCCGACCCCTGCCAGCGGCGCCCTGAACCCCAGACCTGGCCCCTGCTGCGGCGGGCTGCCGGCGGCGCCCTGGGCCCTTGCCGCGGCAGGCTGCTGCCGGTGCCCCCAGACCCTGACCCTGCCGCGGTGGGCTGCTGGCGGTGCTCTGGGCCTTGGCCCCTGCTGCGGCGGGCCGGACCCCAGACCCGGCCCATGGACCGACGGGCTGCCGGCGGCGCCCAGAGCCCCGAACCCATCCCCTGCTGCGGCAGGCTGCCGGCAGCAACCCGAGCCCCAGGCCCTGCCGCGCCGGGCTGCCACAGCACCCCAGCCCCTGTCCCGGGGGGTTGCTGGCACCCTCCCCTGAGCCCGGCCCCTTCCCCGCGGGGCTGGCACCCCTACACCCCACAGCTCAACCTGGCACCCCCCTCGAGCCCAGCCTCTGCTCCGGGGGGCTGCTGGCACACACCCCCAGCCCGGCCCCTGCCCCGCCCCCGAGCCTGACCCCTAAGGGGGGTCGCACTTAGAGGCCCGGTGTCCGAAAGGGGTCACCAATAGAAAAAGTTTGAGAACCACTTCTAACCCAATGACTCTCAGCCTTTCCAGACTAGTGGACCCCTTGCTGGAGTCTGATTTGTGTTACATACCCCTAAGTTTCACCTCACTTAAAAATTACTTGCCGGGGGCAGGGGTGGGTCGAGCACCCACCGGCACCAGCAGAAGCCGGTGCTCATGCCATGTAGCTAATGGGTCAGGGATACAGGATCCCAAGAAGGTCCCATTGCACAGGAGCACAGTGTTACCCCTGAATCTGTGTAGCATTGAGCCTTCCCACTAGGTCCAGAAAGGCAGCATACGTCCCCAGCAGGACACGTGGCCCCATTATAATCCCTCTGACAGAGACTTTGACCCCAAATGACCCATTTGCCATGGCGGGCTGCAAGTTATGCTCTTGGCTGTCTGTGGGACCCCCTAGATTGCTGGCTGCTGGGGACTGCACTCCCAATAGCCCAGCGGTGCTGGGGCTGCTTTGCTCATTGCCTGTCTCCTTGCAGACGCCCCTCAGTAAAGTGGAGTTTCAGATGATGGAAGGAACTTTGGAAAGGAAACATGTGTTGCAGACGGGAGGCAGAAAGGTACAGTAGGAGCTGCCCAGCCTTCTCTGTGGGCTACACGACTGCATTTTCCTTCTTTAACTTTATCAGTCTCTAATCACACTGCCAGAAATGGGGCCTGTGAGGCTCCTAAGTGCACAGCTAGACACACAAGTCAGTGGCCTGGTTCCCAAAGGTGCTGTCACCCAGTCCTGTTCATTGTCTTCACTGCGAGGTGTGGGGTGCACGGCACGCCTGGCAAAGCAGCCTGGCTGTGCATGCAGGGACCTGATGGGAGGCCCCCAGTGTTGAAAATCTTGGCCCTTGTTTTGAAGGTAAAATGGACAAAACCCCCAGAGGGGAAGTCCTGCCCATCTACACAGCTCCTGGAGCATTTCTCCAGCTGTTTCCAAGAGGTGGAGCTGGTGATTTGATCTCCCAGGCTGTCCAGAGCACTTCTCGCCGGTCGTATTTACCGTCTTTCTAAGCAGGGGAAGCCGGTGCTTCATCAGAACTGCAGTTCTGTAACACTTCAGTGCGTGGCTTTCGTTATAGGATCTAAGCAATTGCGGAGCTGTTATTAAACATTCCCTAAATGCTGGAAATTGACCCTGGTCGGCATCTGCAGCATGGAGCTAGCAGCTCGATAGTCCTCAGGATAGCAGTAAATTATAGCAGCCTCTAGGACTGTCCGACCCCACTCAGGCCCTGCCAAGTGATGGTATCACGTTGGAGTCAATCTGCAAAAGGCCCAATGACATGCTACAAACAGGGAGGAGCTAGTGACTGGACACGGAGGGCCAGATCTTCAGCTCTTGCAAATGGGTGCAGCTCCATTGAAGTCAGTGGGCTGGATCCTCAGCGGGGGTGAATCGGCGCAGTCCCAGTGAAGTCAGCAAAGCTCCATATTGATTTACGCCAGCTGTGACTCTGGCCCTAGGGCTCCTGGGTTAACAGCACCCAAGTGTGTGTTTGCAGGATCTCTGGGAGGGAGCTGCACCAAAGTGAGCTCTGCCAGGGCTGTTTTGTTGCAGTGTTGGGAGTGGCTGGGGAAGGACTGGCAGGCACTGAGTCTCCTCCCCTGCCGCCTGCGGGCTCAGCCCTGTGAACAGTGGGCCTGTGGGGAGCTGAGGGCTTTTGGAGGATGATAAATGATTTCTACTCCCCAAAACATGAGCCCTGGACTTACTTAAACTCCATGTCGAGGGAAATCAGCCCCCTCCCAAGCCACATGCACTTGCTGTACGCTGTCTCTGGCCTTGTCTGCACTTGAGAGCAACCCTGATTCAGCCATTGGACAGCAATCGTGCAGCTGTGCCTGCGCTAACCACTAAATGCCGACATGGACAAGCTGTGACTTGCCCTACTTGTGTGTCAGCATCTTCCCCAAATGAAGTAACCCAGGTTTGTGTCTCTTAGGTAGCTTGGTGCCCCTCCTGCTGCTCCCATTGTCTGCAGTGCTCCTTGTATGCAGTCAGAGCTCCTGGGGCAGCAGCTGGCATGTGTCTTTCAGTGCTGGAGGAAAAGGGCCCCGGTGGGGAGGGGGAATCCCTGCAGCTGGCACATTTGTACCCCTCCAGATTCCTGACCGGTTTGGCAGTGCCACAGAGATCCCTTGAGCCCCCACTACTTTTTAAAGGCCCGGTCACTAGAAAGCATCTAGATGCACCAGGTTCCTGATAACTCATCAGAGCAGGAGCAGCAGACCAGCCCGGAACAAGGGTAGAGATACAATGCTGACTGGGCCAGGCCTCGCCCGCTTCACCTTTGGCCTCTGCTTCTGATCTATTAGGCATCCTGTCGCACCTGGAACCTCTTCCATGCGGTGCTGATGAGGCAGACACTGTGCTTCTACCAGGACAGGAAGGACACTCTCAAGGTACAGTGTGCAGCTGGGCCCCTCCCAGGGAGAGGTGGGGTGTGGATGTGAGACTGACAGTGAGGCTAGAGCAGTGTCCACTGGTGAGAGCAGGAAGAATGGGGGCCAGGACTCCTGGGTTCTGTTCTTTCCTCTAGGTGGGGGAAGGGAAATTGGCAGTGGGAGCAGCAGTGGTTGAAGAAGGGGGGGCGGGGGGCAGAGACACAGAACTCCTGGATTTGCCGTGACCTCGGGCAAGTCCCTTCTTTATGCCTCAGTTTCCCCCTCAGATGGCAGACCAGCACCGGAACAGCTGTCAGAGGTTGAACAGCATCATTAATGAATGTGTGCAAGTGCTTTGAGGAGCAAATCATTATCGGTAGCAGGGGGCTGCAGATAGCAGGGGTGGGCCAGCCGTGGGACTGCACCCCTCGCTTCCCAGCCAGCACGTGCGGCTGAGGTCTAGGACGGTGGGGCTGGTGAGGTGAGCAGGGGGAGCATGGATCTCTAGAAGATGGCTGGAGCTGAGAGGAGAACCGTGGTCTCTCGCTCTCCAGCCTGTCTCCATCTGCCTGGCACTTTGGCTGTGGGGAGCCCTGTTGTGTTTGAAGGGGCAGGACAAGACTCCCCCCCCCCCCCCCAATGCAGCCATCCCCGCTCCCTCAGGATCCTACATGATCCTCTGCTGCTGCCAGCCTCTTGCAGGCCGCTGGTGCTCGGGGTGCTCCTCCTAAGTGCTGGGGTGCTGTGAGCCGGGGAGGTGGCCTGGGTTTCCCAGTTTCTGGGTGATCCTGGCCCTGCATCCAGGGGGAGGGAATACAAGCACAACACATTCCCTTAGCTGATTATGCCAGAGACCCACTGAATGGCACACATAGGGATTCCCTCGCCTTTCACGCCTGCACAGCGCTGCCAGCGGCCCCCGTATCTCCCATCCCCAGCTCTCTGCCCCTCCCAGTGTCACTCACCCACAGGGCACAGCTCCCCCCCCCCCCCATGCCCACAGTCTCTAGACCCTTGCCTTTCATGAACACCCCCCACACACACACGTGGCCTGCTTTGTCCTGGCTGTTCCCCTGTGTGGCAGAGCCTCGGTGCGGTGGGGACCAGAGAGCCGGATGGACACTAGTTAGTTGTGAGTGACAGGCACGAGGGAATCCTGCTAGGCACGGGGAAAAGTCTTTCCAGGCCTCAGAGGCCTCACTGGCTTCTTTGCTGTCCCTTGTGCTGCAGAGCTCTGTGGTGGCCCTGCCCCTCAACCTCTTGGGAGCACGGTGCACCCAGGAAACGGAATATACCAAAAAGACCAACTGCTTCCGGCTACAGTGAGTAACCCCAACCAGTCAGCTCCACAGCGCTTCAGGAAGGGTGGGTGGTACAGCGCCTCCTGCTGGCCTCCTCATAGTGCTGTCATGACTGCCCATATCCAGATAACGGTAAGCCCAGGGATGAAATGCCAGCCCCTGAGCGCTGGGGACCAGGCCCTAATCTCTGGGGCATGGTTCCTTACCCTGGGGCCTGTCGCCCAGAGGGAGTGAATATGGGGTTCTAGTGTAATTCCACCCTCTGTCCCTTTGGCTCCTAGGCTGGTGGGGTTGGGAAGGGGGGGGAAGGAGCTTGCACCTCGTGTCATCGTTTTGCTGACTTGCTCTTTTCCTGCCAGGCTGCGGGACGGTTCTGAGTACCTCTTGAAAGCTCCATCCCAGCTGCTCATGAACCAGTGGGTCTCCAAACTGCAGCAGAATTCAGGTGAGGGCCACTGGCAGAGCAGGAGGGAATTCAGGGATGGAGTAGTGAGGGGCCCTGGCAGAGCTCTGGGGGGGGGGGGCTGCATGTCAGGGGTGAGGGGCCCTGGAAGAGCTGTGTGGGGAGCCCAGGGCTGGGATAGCGGGGGGGAGGGGGCTGCATGTCAGGGGTGAGGGGCCATGGAAGAGCTGTGTGGGGAGCCCAGGGCTGGGATAGCAGGGGGGGGCTGCAGGTGAGGGGCCCTGGCAGAGCTCTGTGGGAGCCAGGGCTGGGGAGAGGAGCTGTGTAAACAACCAGACATTATTGTCCTGGTGCCTGAGCTGTGAAGAAGGGTTTGCGCTGGTTAGTTTGCAGACACGGAGCCAGGACCCACTTCCCTAGCTCATTTTCATTCTAGTGCCCCTTTATGTTGTCAACATGGACTAAAAACAAGAATTGAAAATGCCCCCACGTGCGGCAGGGACGGGCTCAGTGAGGTAACGCTCTGTAGGGAGGGGGGGTGATTTTGAAATACACCCAAGTGTTATGCATGAATTGCTCTGTGCAGACTCTGCTGGTGTATGGCAAAGGTTCCTGAGCAGGCTTTAATGTAGTACTGTTTCAAGTACCACTGGTTAAAGCACACCAGTAGCGTCTATGTGAACCAATTAATGCACAACATGTTAGCGTGCTTTCAGAATCATAACCCCATAGAGTGCATTACTCCTCCTTGTAGACAAGCCCTGTGGATATACCACTGTGTTGCTCCTCACATCCAGACCTATCAGACCCACCCCACACTGATAACTGTCCTTCGGTGATAAAACGTGCTTGGGGCCTGTGATGTTATGTACAAATTAGACTTTGGCTTAAAGTTTGCCAAAGTGTAGAGAGGAGTCTGGGAAATGGAGGTCGCTAGTGTGAGAAAGTCAGAGATCAATTGGAGACAATAAGAATATTGCAGTTAGGAAGGACGTGAGCCAGGGCTATGGTGCCGTTCTGTTTTGGTTATAACTGCTCCAAGCAGGGTTTTTAATGAGTCATTGAGAATTGTGGATGGGTATTTTTTTTTCCACTTCGGTCTGTATTGATAGTATGGGAAGGACATTGGGTCAGATGTTCATTTACATAATGTGTAACGTAAAGAGCCAATCAGGAGGAGGAGGAAATATAAATATGGTGAGGGTCAGTGTAATGTTAGGTAGTATGATGATAGATTATAAAAGGAGCCGTTTGGGAGGAGCGCCAATTAACATCCAAAGGGTCCCATCTTGTGTGCAAGTGGAATAGTGGTGCTGTGTAGGTAGTAATCGCATCCCTGTTTGCTTAGTGATGCATTTTGCTTTTGAATTAAGCTTAGTTTCATCATTCAAAGTGTCTCCTAGTGATCCTCTACTAAATACATTTTCAGTAACCGACCTAGAGGCTCAAAAACTAAGTTGGGTTTTATTGCATCCTTATCTTTAATAACTCCATTTGAACTGGAGTTATTGAAGATTTCAGTATCAGGTGACAGCTCACGGACAGGCACTGTCCTCACTCTTTCCAGGTGCCAGGCCACTTGGGGCTGCCCACGGCAGCCTCCGTAACCCATTCCCCTAGACAGGAATCTCTGCTGTTGACTTGACACTGAGCACAGGAAGGCAAACCCTGACTCTCAGCACCTCTCTGGCCTTGGCTCCAGGTGATTCAGCCCAGCATGGTGTGAGACTGGCCCTATGGTCTGTGGATTTCAGGACTCTCGTCGCTGGCTCCTTTTCCACATCATCAATAGATATTTGCTTTGCCCACAGGTTTCCCTGAA
This sequence comes from Sternotherus odoratus, assembly GCA_032164245.1. NCBI lineage: Eukaryota > Metazoa > Chordata > Testudines > Kinosternidae > Sternotherus > Sternotherus odoratus. The sequence continues at coordinate 120,308,999 of JAVMKO010000003.1, forward strand.
GTGGATTATTTCCAGGCAGTCACGCAGCCTGCTGAAGGGACCAGCTCTGCTGTGGGGTGAGTGCTGGGGAGCTCCGTCCAACCAGTGCGCAGGTGGTGGCTAACGCTTAGCATTCAGAGCCATTCATGCCAGGGCTCTGCAGGGTAGCTGAAGGGGGCTGTGCTGACCCAGTGAATTAGCTGTGCTGTCCAGGCCAAATCTCCTTCCATTACCTGCCCGGGTCTCCAACCTCTGGATATTACCCCACCTTCACTGGGGCTGCAGCTCCTCCCAGTTTAGTATCCCCTCCCAACCCTATTAGCACGCTGTGTTACCCAGCTTCCTGGGCCTAAAAGAAGCTTCAGGTGAGCCAGGCTGCAGCCTACATTAGCTGCCTCCCCCCACTCAGAGCCCCCAGATAAGGGTCCTGCCTAAGCTGGTTTGAATTGTCTGTGGGTCAGGTTGCCTGAGGTTGTCGATAGGTGAGACTGGCTCTGTAAATCTCTCTCTCTGCCACTCCCTTTCATACCCAGACCCAGCAAGATCTCTGGGCCTGGAAACTCCAGCTCTTCCCACCTGCTGGGACATCATCAGCCTGTGGCAGCCGAGAGCCAAGAGATCACACTGCTGCCCAGGTCGAGTGGCAGGCTGCAGCTGCCTTATGGGACTCGGGAGGACCCACTGGATTCAGCAGCCTCACAAGCAGGTGGGTCGGGTGTGGTGACTTCCCAGCACCCCAGCCTGTCGGGGCCTCTCCTCAGGTGCCCGTCTCAGTCTCCCTTGCTCCCTGTAGCAGAGCAGTGCTCCTCACTCCACTCCGCTCACTCCTGGGTAGGAGGCTCCATAATCACTCCCACCTGAGCTGCAGGTTCCAGCATCGTGTCCTGAGTCCTTCCACCAGCAGGACCTTCCTGCACGGTCTCAGGGCTGGTCCGAAGTGCATACGAGTGACACCAGCCGTTGTGTGGTGGGAGGGAGCCAAGCTGAGCGGGAGACACTAATGCCCTCGGAATCCTCTCTCCAGCTGGAGAGGCACCAGGGACTCGCTCATGCTAGAGTTTGGGCAGGACACCTGGGTTAACTTCCCCCCCATCCCAGCTCCTATGCGCAGCGCCCTGGCCACGCCACCTCATCTGGACGATGACCCCGCTTGACGTACTGCTGGTCCTAGCACTGCGCTGGGGCACTGAGGTCAGAGGAGAGAGCGCCCCCGGCTGCGTTACACGCAACACCTCCCTGCAGCACAGCCCCGCTTCAGAGCATTGGGCTCGGTACCGACCCTCTGTTGAGACACCACCACCGCTCCCCGCAGCACCCCCCTTCTTTGTGCTGGGTCGCTGCTACTCAAGAGGAAGAGCTCCCCCTGTTGAGTCATCTCCCTGCCTCCTTGCAGCATCCTGGTTTTAACTTGGGTCTCTTGGCCAAGTGCCAGGCCTGCCCCTGTCCATTGAGCTGGGAATTGTGTGATTTTGTTGTCTCGCCAATGGCTGGACTGAAACCCACCAGCTCCCCTTGTGCAATCCAGCCATGGAATAGGGCTGCTGACCAGAGCTGGGTTGGTACCAATTTCCAGAGGCGAAAGGTCCCAACTTCCACTCGGATCACGGTCCTGGGTTTGGTGGGCTAATCCTCCCCTGTAGGCTGTACGAGTGTCTTTGGAGCTCTTTGGAGCTGGCACAGTGGCACCCTGTTGTGACCTTGCACCAGTGTAACATCAGCACCACTGTAACACGCTGAGTTTGTGCTAGAGCAGCCTGTGCTTAGCAGCCCTTCTCTGCCTGTCTGACACATACGCTCCTTTCCTTGTGTTTCCCCTTTCTGCATTAGGAGATAATCCCAGAGCCGTCAGCCACACGACAGGGCACAGACCGGGCCAGTGGTTGCCTCTTGAGTCTCCATGGCCCCATGATAATAACTACCAGGAGGAGGAGGAGGCGCTGGTGACACACAAGAGGAGGTCCCACTCGTTCACCTCAGGTATGCAGCACAGGGAGACTGGGGTAGTGGCAGGAGCACAGGACTGAGAGCCCATGGGTTGGGGCTGTGTTCCTGGCTTTGTCCCATTGTCCAGGGAGGAATCTGCACTTCAGTCTCTCCCTCTGAAATCCTGACCCCCCTTCTAGTGCGGCTGTGCTTGTAAAGGGCTGAGAGATCCTGGCATGAATGGTGATAAAGAATCCTGATTGACCGGCTTTAGCAGGCTTCCGATTGGCTGGTCGTGGCAGGCTGCTACATATAAGTGGTTCGCTAGTCAGAGGTGATGGGAAGGGGGCTGAGATCCAGGACTCTTTGTGTTTCCCTCACTGAGCTGGTCCACAAGGGCTTCATCCCCAAGGCTGGGGTTGTGAGCCGTGCTTGGTTGAGCCCACTCAGGGGTGAGGATGGGGATGGAGAGTGTATCAGTTATATCAGGGGTGGCCAAACTTTTTGGCCCGAGGGCCACATTGGGGTTTGAAATTTGTGCGGAGGGCCAGGTAGGGAAGGCTATACCTTCCCAAATAGCCTGTCCCCGCCCCTTATCTGACCCCCACCCACTTCCCACCCCCTGACTGCCCCCTTCAGAATGGACCAACCCACCCACCCTTTTCTTGTCCCCCGATCACCCCCTCTGGAGACCCCCCACTATAACTGCCTCCCCAGGGCCCCACCAACTATCTAAGCCCCATGCTCTTTGTTCCCTTACTATCCCCTCCCAAAACCCACCCACCCTAACCACCACCCCCAGGGACCCCCCCATTAAAGCCCCCCCTGCTTGCCCCCTCCCAAAACCCACCCACCCTAACCACCACCCCAAGGGATCCCCCCATTAAAGCCCCCCCTGCTTGCCCCCTCCCAAGACCCACCCACCCTAACAACCACCCCCAGGGACCCCCCCATTAAAGGCCCCCCTGCTTGCCCCCTCCCAAGACCCACCCACCCTAACCACCACCCCCAGGGATCCCCCCATTAAAGGCCCCCCTGCTTGCCCCCTCCCAAAACCCACCCACCCTAACCACCACCCCCAGGGATCCCCCCATTAAAGGCCCCCCTGCTTGCCCCCTCCCAAGACCCACCCACCCTAACCACCCCTGGGACCCCACCCTATCTAAGCCCCCATGCTCTTTGTTCCCTGACTGTCCCTCCGCCTCCCTCCCCCCCATCACAACCCCTGGGAACCCACCACCTAAGCTGCTCCCCCACCCTTCTTCCTTATCGTGCTCAGCTGGGCCTGAGGCTCCAGGCTAGGCTGGCGCCTGGGCAGAACCGCGGGGCCCGCGGCTCCTCACGCTCCGCCCGGCACCCCAGGCAGGGAGCGTGGGAGCCCCGTGCTGGACCCGGCACTCAGGGCGGGGAACATGGGCCCTGCAGCTCTCAGCGCGGCCCCTGGGCGGGGAGCAAGGGGCCACTGGCACCGCTCCCCGGTCCTCCGCGGGGCAGATAAAAAGGGTCGGCGGGCCACATGTGGCCCATGGGCCGTACTTTGCCCACCTCTGAGTTATATGCAGATTTTAAAAGAGCCATTCGAGCTGTTAAGAGGCTGAGCTTCCCAGGTGGGCCCTGCCTGGGCTTGTGGGACTAAGCACAGCTTCACTGGCTCGCAGCGGAGCCCCAGGCTTCCCCACCCAGCCCTAAGGTGTCCTTCCCTGGGAAGTTTAGACTTTCCTTTTCACCAACACCAACCCTCTTCCCTTCACAGCCACATGCTCTGGGGCCCCCCAACATAAACTGGATAGGAAGTCCCTGTATTTGTATCCCATTTCCCAGGGCCCCATATCCACAGTCCCCCATATGTGGGACCAGATTGGAGCTGGTGCCCTGCTCGTCAAAGCTCTCCTACCTCCTGTGAGGGAATTGGGTTATGACACCGCCCGGCGAGACAGACCATCACTCTGACCAGGGGCCAGACAGGAGCTGGGGCCTGGTGGGGAAAGGCCCCATGTCCCAGGCTTCCTGATAGTGCAGTGGTGGTGGTTCCAGGGGAAGCTGCAGCCTGCCCAGTGCTCCATCTCTTTCAGCCACTTACCAGAAGATCACGCCGGTGTCGGTGCCCAAGGAGCCGCTGGAGGCTGGGAGCAGCTACTCCATCACGCTGTATATCGGGGAGCAGGCGGTGGCCATGCCCAGGGCTCGCTGTCACTCCTTCGTGGCCAGGCCGGGGAGCCCGCGGGAAGGCGCCTCCTCTCGCCACAAGAACAAATCCGTCTTTAAGAAGTTCTTTGGGAAGAAAGAATGAGCCCACTGGATGGGGGAGGGGGAAGCCTTGGGAATGCAGCTTGCAAGGGGGCTTGAGACTGCGGTTGCTTCCTCCACACAGGCCTGTTAGCTCCCACGTGTGTGCCGTCCTAGCAGGACCTCTGTGCCCAGCACCTGTCCACAGGGCTCCCTCCCTGCCCAGGGCTGACGGGAGTACTGGGAGGGAGAGAGACGGCTGAGCTGGGATGTACCGGCCCAGGGGCTGCCCCTCACCCACCCACCCCTAATGGGAGCAGCCGCCCGGGGCCAGGCTGCTGTGGCAGACCCGGAGCAGGAAGGGAGTGCATTGCTGTACCTAGCGCTGAGCTGGCAGGGCCCGGTCTCTGTGTGCCAGTGGAGCTGATGAAGTCCTGGGGGGGGGGGGGGGGGGCTATCAGGCATCTGGTTCCCCAGACGCCCCAGGGCACACGCTGTCCAGGGCGGGGAAAAGGGATTATTATTATTAAAACCAACCAAACCAAACTATCCTGCTGTTTCTTCCTCCCCTTGCTAGCAGGGCCAGCGTTAGGAGGAGGATCCCTTGGGCTGCGATTCTCCCAAGTCCCAGGCCAGGGGGCCTTCCTCAGATCCCCCTAGGAACCAGTGCTTGCTAGGGGGAGCTGTGCTGAGTTCCAAGGAGAAGGGGGCCAGGCTGCACTGCTCTGGGTTGGCAAGGAGCTCCTTGGAATGCCAAAATTACCGGGGGGAGCTGGCCCTTCTCTAGGAAGCCTGGGCCTGGAGCGTTCCTTGTCCATGGTAGATCATAGCCCAGCCCCGAGCTGCCCAGATGACCCCAACGAGAGCAGGGTCTACAGGGAACCTCACTCTTCTCCCGGGGGACACAGCCTGCAGGTGATTCCACACCCCTGAGTGCTCAGCTGGAATCAGGCACTGGGGGGGGGGGCTGTGTGCTCAGCCCCAGGGGAAAGGTGAACCAGATCACCCCAGCGGGGCTGTCTCCGCACACTCACATGCCTCTCTTCCCTGCTGGATTCGAGGTGCTAGGATTGGGTTTAAAAGGCAGGGATGCTCTAGGATCACAGGGAAGGCCAGCGGTACCAAGCAAGTGTCACGTTCAAGGTAAGGGGGCTGCTCCTGCTGGCTTGAGAGAGGCCATCCTTCCCTTTGCCCATGTCTCTGCAGCACCCTGGCCATGAGCTAGCCCCTTTCTCACTGCAGGACTGGGCTCTACTGCTGCAGGGTACTACAGGAAAGCCTGGCAGGATAGTGGGGCAGGGCCTGTCAGACTGGAGCCTCTGGGTTTTTTCCCATTTCTGAAAGGAACATCTAAATGACTTACAACTTCTGATGTGTGAGCAGGCGTGACCCCTGGGGCATGGGGCGGGCGCTGACCTCGGGGCCCCTGGGCCGAGCAAATAAGGTAGGGGTGGGTTCCCCTGGCAACAGAACGTGCGTTGCCAGTTTCATTCCAATCTTTGCTTAGCCCCATCTGATAGCTGTGGAGTGAAAGGGGCAGGTCTTGGTCTAGTTCCCAGGGTCATAGCACAAAATCACTGGCACTGATTGGCTACGTCGTTGGGAGCCACGGGCGGGGCCATTGAGGCGGAGCTCCCCTCTCCCCCAGGGAAAGGTCTGTGTCACCCTGGCCCACATGTGAGGGGATGCTGATTCTGCTGCTGGATGGGCTGTACCCATCTGTGCACACAGCAGGAGTTAGGCTTCAGGGCTCTCAGCCTTGCACATAAACAGTGACGTCCCCACTATCTTCCCTCTTCTCAGCCCAGGAAAGATTCTACCTCTTAGCTTCCCTGCCCAGCTCCTATTGACTCCACCTCCTGGGTGCCGGCCAACTCAATCACCTGCTTTCGCTCCCACCAAAGTAAACACAGCATCCATGCTGCCTGGATGGGAGCAGACGAGATCTCGGGACTGGGGAAGGGGCAGGCCCTGGCAGGGGCTGGAAGAAGGTGGCTGAGATGATGGGTTCAGGGGGCTGGCCACCCCCTACTCAAAGAGCAGCAGGTCAGCAATGGCCTAGTGTCATTCCATGGCTGCTCAGGGCATTGGGGGGGGGGGGCTGGTGGGTCTCGGTCAAGTCGTTGGTGGGACAAGCGTCCTCATTGCCAAATCACCAGTGCAAGTCAGGATCAGGCCTTGTACTGGGACGGGAACCAGCAGGAAAAGCCCCGTGCTGCAGAGAGAGGTGTGGGTGACAGCAGGGGTGCTGTCCAGTCACAGGCAGTACTGCCTCCAATGCCCCAGCCTGTAAAGGGGTGCAGTGCTGCAGGCAGTGGGGTAGGTGTCTCAGTAGGGGGTGCTGTGCCCTCTGGCTCTGCACTGAAGCCCATGCTCCTGCCTGGTGCTGTGTTGCTCGAGGGGTCCTCTGGGAAGAACCCTAAACTCAAGGCCCTGCCTGTTTGCAGCCCATGAAACTCCCCAGCCCCCTTCCTCGCTGGTTCTGGTGCTTAGCCCTGAACTCCCAGGCAGGTCACATTCTGCTGACAAATCCCCCCTGCAGTTTCTGTGGGAGAAGCTACTTCCTTTGGCAAACTGCTGCTGCAGGCAGCGTCCACCGGCTGAGCGAGCGTGGGCTGTGCTGAGCCAGTCCCAGCCGGTGGCAGGGCTCTTAAATCTGCACCTGCTGAGCAGTCTGTGGAAGGGTTTAGCTCAGCTTTGGGGTTAAGAAGCGCTTCATTCCTGTGGGTGCTAGACATGCACCGGCGCTACTTGGCCAAGCGCGGCCGAGACGAGGAGGTGGCAGGATAAACCCCGGAGACAGCTGGATCCTTGAGGTAACGGGCTGGAGAGTGTGTGGGACCCAGATACACAAGGCCGTGGGGTGAGGAATGAGGGTGACAAGGAACCCCTGACCCTGCAGGGCTGGGGGGGGGGGGGGCGTGGGGTCCTGGGAGCCCAGCTCTGGGAAGACAGATTGTGCTCTCATCGTGGTAACTTGGCTGTTCTGGTGTGGGGTGATCCTGGAGACAGAGGCACCAGCTCAGGGACCCTGCGGTAAGCTGGGTCTGCACCTTCCCACGCTGAGCCGGGACCGTGAGCGAAGCACAGCTCTGAAGCCTCCTGCCCCAATGTCTATAGAAAGGTTAATACGGTATATGCTGGGCTGGCCTACACCACAGGAGGAAGTGAAAGGGGCCCCGGGGAGGAGGGAAGAGCAGAACCGGCTACATGGCGCTGCTGTTCTGATTCCTCTCCCCGGGTGTCCCCTGTCTCTCGGGGGCAAACTGCTGCTCTACAGGGATGCCCACCACTGCCCCCTGCTCTGGGGTAGAGAGCCTCCCTCTCTCACTCAGGGCTGCCCTGCTCCAGGGAGCTCTCAGAAGCAGCACTGGAGTCGGTTCCTGTCAGGAGGGATCTGAGCCCGGCCCTGGGCACCCGGGCCTCGGGAACCACGGAACCGGTGACAAATGTGGAAGGGATCTGAGCGGCCGGGGTGTCCCGTCGTGCTGGTGAGTGGGATGCCTTAGTCCCCTTCTCCGGGGCGAGGGGCTGCAGAGGGAGAGAACTAGGGGAAGACACTGGCGGAGGAGTCAAGGCTGGGGAAAGGGGGAGACTCTTCCGCTGCAGGTCAGGAGCAAGGAGCAGCGGCAGAGCCGGTGTGAGTAGCCCAGGGCTGGGATAGCGGGGCGGTGGCCTGTGGAGGGTGTCCCGGCACTCAGCCTTCCGGAGGGACGAGCGCTAGGACCCAGGGGAGCCGCCAGCCGCCCCCGAGAGTTGTCAGCGAGAAGCGGCGGGAGAAGGAACCAGCCACCCCCGCGGCCACGGGAGACCTGTAAGCCCCCGCCGCCGCTGTGCCCCCGTCCGGCGCCGGGCGGAGCTCCAGGCCCGAGCAGAGGGAGGGGGACGCTGCACAGGTTGCAAAGCAGGAGCGGGGTTCCCCGCCCGGGGTGCTTCCCGCCGCGCTGCCGGGACGTGCGGCGGGCTCCGCACACGTGTCGGGATGACCCAGTGTCCTTCTGGGGCCCCGCTCGCCCTCCCTGGGATGCAGGGCCGGCGACAGAAATTTGGGGGGCCCCCAGCCCAGCCGCCCCCCCCCAGCCCAGCCGGCGCCCCCCCCCCTCAGCTGACAGCTGGCCGCAGCTAGGAGGGAGAGCCCGGGAGCAGCGTGAGCTGCCCTTGCTGCTCCCTCCCCCCCTCCCCGGACTGAGCCGCTGCTGCCGGCCGGGCTCACTGCTCGGCCGGGGACACACGCTCGTCCGGGGGAGAGCCACGCCGGATGACTACGGGTAGAGCTGTACCGGGGCCCCCCCTAAAGTGCGGGGCCCGGTACAGCTCTACCCATAGTACCCCCCTGTCACCGGCCCTGCTGGGATGGGGCTGCTCCGGGCCGGCCGGGCTCCCGCCCCTTCAGTCACCGCACCCCCCCTCCCACCTCCCTGCCCCGAGTCCCGCCCCATCAGTCACCGCAGCCCCCTCTGCTCTGCCCCCTCCCAATTCCCGTGTAGCCCCCTCCAGTTCATTCACAATCACCACCCTGCCCCCATGCATGGCTTGGGTTTATCCTATTATAACTGTTGATTTAGAAACCTATAGTTCGAGCTGTGCAGCCCCCTGGCCAGGACTCAGTTCCACCGTGTCAAGGGCCTGATGTCAGCCAGTTAGAGGAACAATACTGGGATAAGCACCTTGATCCGGCTAGAACTGCATCCATATAGGGCATTGCACTGATTTAACTGTGCTCCTCTAGCTGGGCTAAATCTGTGACCCAGCCTTCAAACTGCATCATCCCTGCTGCCCTGCCATCTTACCAGGCTCTGTCCTCGCCTGCCTCTCCAGCCTCATTCCTTGTGTCTTTGCTCCTCCTCTCTCTCCCACCTATGCATGGACTGACCTCCCCATGCCAGCCCCCACTTCAGCCCCTACCTAATGGCTCACTTTTCCTTCGGTGTCCCGCCCCTGCTCACATTCAGCTTAGACATCAGCACCCTTGTAACTGCCCCTGCACCACGGGACTTTCTCTGTCGCTCTGAGCTCCTGGGCAGGGTCGGGCTCAGGCTGCAAATCCTGAGCCTGTTAGCTGGGCTCAGCTCTGAATGGCTGAGGCTGGCCCTCTGCGGGGTGCCAGTGTGTGTCGGGGGCAGGAAGAAGGTGCAGGCACTGCCTGTGCGCAGCATGGTCTGGGCTCTCAAGGTCACAGCTTGTCTGCAATCCTGGTAAGGGCCACACAGCTTGTTGGCAGCTCATGTACCAGCTGTCCCTGCAGTGCAGTATCCAGTTCCAATACAGTCACCGCTCACTCCTGTCCTGCTGCCCGGAGCTGCCTCCAGGCCAGGAGGGAGCAGCGTGAGATAGACAGCCCCAGGGCAAGGACTTGGGGACCACAGTTTGTGATGGGTTGTATTCAAGGACGGGGCAGTGCCAGGAGCTGTGCGTTCTTCTGGGGAAAGAGAGGCAGCAAGGCAAGGCGTGAGGCAGTCTGAGAAGCTGCAGGAGGGAGAGAGGGTGAGCTGGGCACTTGTCCAGCAGTGAAGAGTTTGCCTTCAGGAGTACAAGAATGTGTTTGTCAGTGTGGTCAGAGAAGGGGCTTGGAACTAGGACCAGGGGTAAGTCATAAGAACATAAGAACGGCCATACTGGGTCAGACCAAAGGTCCATCTAGCCCAGCATCCTGTCTACCGACAGTGGCCAATGCCAGGTGCCCCGGAGTGAGTGAACCTAACAGGTATGATCGAGCGATCTCTCTCCTGCCATCCATCACCCCCCTCTGACAGACAGAGGCTAGGGACACCATTCATTACCCATCCCGGCTAATAGCCATTTATGGACTTAGCCTCCATGAATTTATCCAGCTCTCTTTTAAACCCTGACTCTTTTAAAGTCAGTACAGTGAAACCTCAATATAACGGACTAATTCGGGCGAGGGGGTGTCCGTTAAAGCCGAAAGTCCGTTATTTAATAATTTTTTTAAATTATTAAATAATGGACTTTCGGCTGACAATGGACACCCCCCTCGCCCGAATTAGTCCGTTATGTCGAGGTTTTACTTTTATCACGGCCGGGAGCCCGGCTGCTGGGACCCTGGCGGGAGCCGTCAACCCACCTGCCCGGGTCCCGGCTGCGGGGGGGGGGGGGGTTGACAGCTCCCGCCGGGCTCCCCGCTGTGGGGAGCCAGGCGGGAACTGTCAACCCCCCCCCCCCCGGCTCCCCCTGCAGGGAGCCGGGGGGGTGGGTTGACAGTTCCCGCCCGGCTCTCCACAGCGGGGAGCCCGGCGGGCGAGTTGACAGCTCCCGCCGGGCTCCCCACAGTGGGGAGCCCGGCGGGAGCTGTCAACTCCCCCTCTCCCACCCGGCTCCCTGCAGGGGGAGCCGGGCGGGGGGGGGGGGTTGACAGTTCCCGCCGGGCTCCCCACAGCGGGGAGCCCGGCGGGAGCTGTCAAGTCCCGGCGGGAGCTGTCAACACAGGGGAGCCGGGGGGGGGGGGGGGTTGACAGCTCCCGCCGGGCTCCCCGCTGCGGGGCCCGGGCGGGAGCTGTCAACCTCTGCGGGGAGTGACAGCTCCTGCCCGGCCTCCCCGGGGCGGGAGCCGGCAGCCCCCGAATAACGGATTTCGGATGCATCGGAAATTTTGTCCGTTGCATCCGAAGTCCGTTAAATCGGGGTCCGTTAAATCGAGGGTTTACTGTACCTATGTCTGTGCCTCAGTTTCCCCCTCTGCAAAACCAGATTCCTGGGGTTCTTCAGCAGGCTGGATTGTGAGGCTGAATTCATTGCTTCCAAAGCTTGCTGAGACTCTCATCCAGAAGGTACTGTAGGAAGCAGTGCATGATTATTGCCACTTCCCCTTTGTAGTGTGGACTTCGTTATGCTGTACAAAAATCAGGAGATCTGATCCCTGCCATAACAAGTGGGTGGAACAAACAGGAGGGAGGGGGAGCGGAGGTAGTGATCAAAGGAAGCGGGTCTGTAGCCTAGCACTGCTCACAGGTGGATGGCTGCAAAGCTCGCCCATGTGACTGACAGGAACAAAACACAAGGCCAGGCTTTACTATAGTGCTGATATTCATGTCGCATTGTGGAGCAATTCATCTTCCAGGGCAGCTGTCAGCATGGCTTCTTGGAGGGATCCTGCGCTGCTTCCCGGCCGCGAAGGATTGTGAGGGTGGGGCTCTCAGTGTGGAATAATCCAGGGTTCTAGGGACATCATTGGGTAGCAAAAAGCAAGTAACCCCCTTCTGCTGGGTCAGTTTCAATGCAAGCCCATCCAGCCCCTGTGTCCTTGTCCTTCTACACAGTCCAATCCAAACCCTGCCAAACCCTGCTCTGGGACCAGAACAGCTAATTGGCTTCCCCGGTGAGGATGCCAACTCCTGTTCTGGGCACAGGAGTATACCCTGAGCCCCATCTGAAGCCGCCTCTCCTAGGAACCGGATGGGCCTGATGCTCAACACTCAGCCACGTGCATCCTTGTGTGACGCTTTAGACGTCTCCTGGTTTCCCAGACACGCAGCCCAGAGGGGCAGTCTGTTGCTCAGTGGGTTGCTGTGTCAGCTGCTCAAGCGCTGCTGTCCTGGGGACAGCCTCTGAGTTACGATCCGCTGAGAACGGAAGGAGTGAGTCAGCCCCATGCAGTGAGTTCCCAGGGTGGCCGCTGGCGCCCCAGTCCTTGCCCTGTGGCTGTCTACCTCAGATGGCCCCACATGCTGGAAAGAGGCAATGGGCGGAGAGTCACTTTTCGGACTAGAACTACGATAGCTGACTCACCCGGAGTGACGCAGCCTGGGAATAGAAGCCAGGGGGTAGAGTCCCGGTCCTGTGCTCTAACCACTACAGCTTAAGACAACACTTCCTTCCAGACCTGGCAATAGAACCAAGTGTCCTGACTCCCAGTCCTGGGCTTTCACTACAGCCCCAGCTTTCCTGTTGCGGGGCAACCGTTAAGAAAGCTCTCTGCCACCTCCCTGGTGCAATGCAGGCCCCATGCAACTGGGCCTCAAAATTTACACCAGTTCCCTACAGCTAGAAACTGCCTCCTGCCAAGGGAGACAGAGCTCGATCTGCTACTTCTAAACCTCATTGGCTACACCCACAACCCCCGAATTCCCTCTTGCTCCAATCCTAGTACTGCCCCCTTTCCCCGATACTCCGCTGCGCCAGTGAGTGGAACAGCAAAGCAAAGTGGACAAGACCTTTGGAGCACTTCACTTGCTATGTGTGGTTTTGTGCTGCAGAGATCTTGTCCAGTTCACTTTGCTGCTCCACTCGCCCATGGTGTGAAGCTGAGGCCAAAAGGGGCAGCTTCCTTTCCTGATGCTGCTTTCCATCTCCCTCCATCCCCTGATCTCCTGGGTTATTAGCACTGTGCTCACTCACCCTCCTGCTTAACTTTCTTCTCCTCTTACCTACATGCACCAAGCCACAGAGGAATTTAAGTCTATAAACCACCTAATCCATTTCCCGTGTGCCTCATGTGCTAGCCTGATCCCTGTCAGGGAACAGCGCAGGACAACTCCTGCTCTCTACATCGCATGGGGTTGCAAGATTTTCCTCCCTAGCTTTCTCAAAGGGGAAATCCATTTCCTGTTGTTGTGACTGAAGGTGAGCTGTATACGGGAGCACTTGAATCGCTTGATTTCCCACATCCTGAGGGAGGCTTTGGCTGAACCATCTGGGTGTATTGCTGGGTTTGCAGGGAGGCTGCTTTCTCCTGCTGTCTGAGTGGATCAAAGGTGGAATTGACTTAAAACAGCAGGGGGAGATTTGATGTTGGAGCAAATCTGTGGCCACTTGGGATTTCACAGTTGTCTCTGATCTGCTGTGCCTATTGTGGTCTCTCAGAAGTTCACAGCAGCAATGGGGATAGAATTCGGCTTCTCATGCTCCACCACCAACACAGGCCCAGCCACAGGAGCCGGGGGAGAGTTGCCATAGCAGTACAGGGCTTATGGCATCCAGCATGGTTGTTCTGATTCCAACCAGCAGAGGGCAGTGGTTTTCCAGCTAACTCATTACTGTGTTTTAAAAGCTCTTACCTACCTGCCAGTTTTCTTACAGTGCATCTGCCTCAGTTCTCAGGTAGTCAGTCACACCTGCATAATTGCCCATCCTGTCTGGCTTTGCAATAGGGGGTAGGACTCCATGGCTGAAATAGGGAATTGAAACCACTACCTGGAGCTCCAAAAGCACAAGAACTAAGGGAGTAACTCCACTAGCTGGCACGAAATAGCAGGCTGTTATACTCCCTCAATCCGGTCTCTGGATCACACACGCCAAACCAACATCTTATACAGACGCCTGAAATCTGTAACACCAGCTAAAGTCCCCCAGCAGGGCCAGGCTGTCCTGGTGCCCCCTGTTCAATACTGGTAGGCCAGCTCAAAAGGCAGCTGAATGGCACCATGGAAGCATCCCAGGCCCTAATCCAGAGGATAATAGATCAAAGCTGTTGCACACATGGCCTGTCTCAGACACTCTGGAGACCCCAGGAGACCAACAGACCTTTTCTTCCTCTAGTGTCCGTGCCAGTGTAAGTGTTCAGATATTGGGCCATAAATGCCTCCTCTTTGCTCACCAATGACTGGGATGAGTCCGGTTAATGCTGCCACCCAGGATCCTCAGGGAAGGGAGCTTAATTTCCCCGGCCAGTTCACTTTTAATGCTTTGTCACCCAGCAGGCGCTTTAGCCCAGAAGTGGCTGCTCCCGAGGGAGCCCAGTAGTGTTCAGAGAGGTCATGTGGCAGTTCATGAGAAGTATCTACCCACTCACCAGGAGGAGCTGGGCTGTGCCTGCTCCTGCTGCTGTCAGCTGGCTAGTTCGCTGCCCTGGTGAATTTGGTGGTAGTGAAATATGCAGGATTTCCTGGTCTGGAGCTGCAGGCCTCTGTGGACAGGGATACCCCCACATACCCCCACTCCTCCGGACAACGTGCCCTGGCCCTGCTCTGGAGGACCCCTTCCGCCATGGGGGTCCCAGGCAGAAGATGGGCCAAGTGAAAGGGACAGTGCAGCCCAATGGCACTAGCTGGGGCATTTCTCTCTGATCGGGCAGAGCTGTCACCATTTGCTAGGTGGTTGAAGTGAGGGAGGCTAGGCCTTCCTGAGTCATGAGCACACCTCATGATCTGCAAAGTCTCATGAGGTGAAATTAATAGGGATCAGGTTTAAAGCAAACAAAAGGAAGTACTGTATTTCTTCACGCAACGCACAGCCTGTGGGACTTGTTGCCGGGGGATGTTGTGAAGGCCAAAAGTATAACTGGGTTCAAAAGAACTGGATAAGTTCACAGAGGAAAGGTCCATCAATGGTTATTAGCCAGGATGGTCAGGGACGCAACCCCATTCTGTGGGTGTCCCTAGTCTATAAATCAGGGGTGGGCAAACTTTTTGGCCCGAGGGCCACATCAGGGTTGCAGAACCGTATGGAGAGCCAGGTAGGGAAGGCTGTACCTCCCCAAACAACCTGGCCCCACCCCCTATCCAACCGTCTCACAGTTCCTGCCCCATGACTGCCCCCCTCACAATTCCCAACTTATCCAACCCCCCCTGCTCCTTGTTCCCTGACCGCCATCTCCAGAGACCCCCTGCTCCTAACCACCACCTGGTACCCCATCCCCTAAAAACCCCCTACACCCCCTCCCCTGACTGCCCCCCAGACTCCCTGCCCCTTATCTAACCCCCCTTCTTCCCACCCCCCGCCCCTTACCTCACCACTAGAGCGGCGGCCTGGATGGAGCTAGATGCACTGCCTCGCAGGAGCATGCAGCCCCACCCCCAGAGTGCTGCCCACATGGTGGTGTGGCTGCGTGAGAGGGGGAACAGTGGCGGGGAGAGTAGGCTCTCTGTCCGGGAGCTCAGGGGCCAGATGGGATGGTCCCGCAGGCTGTAGTTTGCCCACCCCTGCTCTAAATGCTGGGACTGGACAACAGGGGATGGATCACTTGAAATTTCCTTGTTCTGTTCATTCCTTCTGAAGCATCTGCCGCCGGCCACAGGCGCAAACACGAAGGATATCGTACTGTAGACAGACTATTGGTCTGACCCAGAATGGAGGTTCTTATGGTCTTTGTCACGGAGTGCCCGGGGCGATGGTCTGGAACCGCTCCCTAGGAAGTCAGTCAGGACTCCCGGGGGAAGCGTCCTCTCCATACACAGCCTGTCTCCAAGGCTAGGAGCTTCACAGGATCCCGCTTCCACCTTCCTGGTGGAAGCGGGAACCTTCCAAATGCGGAAGTATTGAATTTGGCGGCTTTTTGGCGGACATGGAGGGGTCGCGCCACGCCGCCAGAGCAGAAAAAGGGGTCGCGGTCTTAACAAGTTTGAGAACCGCTGGTAAAGAGCATTCCTACTGCGTCACAGTCTTTATGTCAGCAAGCCAGGGTCTGGCAACCAGGGAGCGAATGAGTGAAATGATGCTAGGGAGAGAGAATCCTGCCCCCTTCTACTGGCCTCTTGCTGGCTACTCCAGAGTCCAGAAAGTCACTTGTGATAAGAGCTGTTCTTTATCTTAGGGACTGAGATAAGGCTGTTCCCAACCCAGGATGGAAAAGCTGCTATCAGGGCTTTAAGACTCCTCACTGCTGCAGCCTTTGCTGTGAACTGTGCCCAGCACACAACTCTCTCCCTGGACTTTACTCTCTCCCCCAGCAAGCCCTATGGGATCACCCCACCAGGGCCTAGTACTCCCCGCACTGATGGGATTGGGAGCCATCTTCCTTTGTCCCATGTAGGAGGTCATGCACTCTCCTGGGGTGTGGAGGGAGAGGATTGTTCCTCTTACCACCCCTTCTGTCCAGGGCTTGGCAGGCTTTCATAACCACCTGCAGCATCTTCAGACCAGCTTCATGGCCATATCTAACTTTGTGAGTAGACCCATTAAAGTCAATATGCTTAAAGTGAGGCATGTCTTAAGCCCCTCCCTGAATGTGGGCCTGTGGTATTGATCTTAAGGGCGGAAAGAGATAAAGATGTTGATTAGCCTTTGCACTGTTAACTCATAAAAAAAATTCAGAGTTCATTAAACAAGCGCAGGAAAAAAGTTTTCAGCCTGATCTGCTTCTCCTGTCTTGGGGGCTGGGAAAAACAAAACAAGACAAAACAAGCTAAAATGTGTTAGGGAGACAAGATGTTTGGGTCTTTTTAAGTCTCTCTCTAAAAAACTCCAAAAGGAAAAAAGCGGGTGGCATAGTTTATCTCATTATTTTGTCCACCAATTAGGGCTCATATTCATTGTCAGGGCCGGCGACAGAGGGGTACAACGGGTACAGCTGTACGGGGCCCCGGACTTCAGGGGGGGCCCCCCTGAAGTCCAGGGTGGGTACTCAGGGGGGCTCGGGCGGCGGGAGATCGGCCGGGGGGGGGGCCGCAGGAGGCAGGAGACCAGGGGGGGGAGCGCGGGCGGTGGGAGACCGGCCGGGGGGGGGGGCCGCGGGCGGTGGGAGACCGGCCGGGGGGGGGGCCCGCGGGCGGTGGGAGACCGGCCGGGGGGGGGGGCCCGCGGGCGGTGGGAGACCGGCCGGGGGGGGCCGCGGGCGGCGGGAGATCGGCCGGGGGGGGGCCGCGGGCGGCGGGAGACTGGCGGGGGGGGCCGCGGGCGGCGGGAGACTGGCGGGGGGGGGCGGCGGGGAGACTGGCGGGGGGGGGCCCGCGGGCGGCGGGAGACTGGCGGGGGGGGCCGCGGGCGGCGGGAGACTGGCGGGGGGGGCCCCCGCGGGCGGCGGGAGACTGGCGGGGGGGGCCCCCGCGGGCGGCGGGAGACTGGCGGGGGCCCCCGCGGGCGGCGGGAGACTGGCGGGGGGGCCCGCGGGCGGCAGGAGACTGGCAGGGGGGGCCCCGCGGGCGGCGGGAGACTGGCGGGGGGGGCCGCGGGCGGCGGGAGACTGGCGGGGGGGGCCCCGCGGGCGGCGGGAGACTGGCGGGGCGGGAGACTGGCGGGGGGGGGGGGCCGTGGGCGGCGGGAGACCGGGGGGGGCCCTTACGGTCTGCCGTACGGGGCCCCAAAATTCCTGTCACCGGCCCTGTTCATTGTATTAATTTTAGTCTGTTGATTTCAGGAGTCCTGTCTTTTTGTTGTTTGTTTAATTTTAGCAGTCTTTAAATCATGTTAGTCAGCTTTTTTCTGTTTAGACTAATTGAATTTGTCTGTCTGGTTTTCTTGCATTAGTTCATAACACTTAGTATTAAAAACCGCTTGACGTATTTTCCATTGTTAATTCCCAAGCAAGCAAACAGACTTATACATCATTGTAACATTGTATAAACGTTTACATACTTTTTACATTTATGCTTACAAATAAAATACATTTTAAGCCCAATAATTATAACAGTTCCTAGCTCTTCCTACTTAGCTGGTACAGGCAAGTCCCTTTTCCAGTGCCTGTCTGGACCCCAGCATGGCTGAGAGCCAGCTAGCTAGCTAGCTGATCTCAGTGCAGAGATTGTTGGGGGGTTGGGGATAGCAACAAAGAGATACGGTGAGGATGTTTGCCTGCCATGTGTTACTAGTGCTACCACCCCAGGAGCTGGATAGATTGTCAGTTACTGTTTAATTAGCTTTCAGCATTAGCATGGGAGACCTTTTCTCATTTGTATCTGGCTAGGAGGAGATAGGGCACATTTTTTTCTTGTCCATGGGGACTTTGCTACTTTGATTCATGCCTTTGCCACCTCCGGATTGGATTGCTCCATCACACTGCATCTTAAATCCTGGCAGAATCCCTCACGCTGCCCGCTCAGTGGTGTCTCTTGCCAGGAGCACCTGCTGACAGTGCTCCAGGATGCATGTTGTGGATGTCTAGATGGAGTTTGAGGAAAGCCTCAGATGTCCCAGGACCTGCCTGTATGAGAGACTGCCTCTTCCTCATGCTGTATTGCTGCAATTAAGGTAGTGGGCTGCTCGGTATGAAACAGAAGGGGCAGAGGGCAGGGTGTTCTCTGTAGGGGCCTCTTGGTTTTGGCGCTCTCTTCCCCCCCCCCAGGTCCACAATAGTCCAGATCTGCTGACCTCAAGCTACGCTGCAAGGGTCTTTGGAGGGGGACTTTTGGAGGAGGGAGAAATTGCTCTGCGTGATTTATGGGGAGGGCTGGGTGCTTTCCCTCATTTCTCCTTTGCTGTAAGATTTGATCAGTTACTATTGGATGTTGCAGTTTAATTCCTCCCTGTTTGTGATATGTTGTCATGGCACTGTACATATTGGTCTCCGTGCAGTGTTCTTGGTTGGGAGCATGCTAATGTGACTGACATGATGGTAAAAATGTCAGGAGTTGTTCAGGCTGGGGAGCGCTCCAGCCGTTTGGGGAATGTTTAGTAACAGCTCAGCAACTGCTTAGCTCTAAAGAGAAAACATTTTCTGAAGCATCCGTGTAAGAGCTGCCTTCCCAAAATGTGGATTAAGCATCAGCTTCCTCTGTTTAGACAGAAAATAAATACTTACTGGAGAATGATACTTAGGAGATCAGGTAACCTTTTGGAGCTCTTGTTTCAGGCTGTGTGCAGACTCAGGCAGGCAACTGGGGCCGTGTTGAAAGATTTTGTGCCTAACCGTGGCAGCTAGAGACTTTAGCGCTTTACAATGAAGAGCAAAAGGCTGGAGCTTGAGTGTGTGGGGAGGGATAGCTGCATAGCTACAACATCTACAGGTAGTGTGGGTACAGCTTTCTCTGTGGCTGGGCAGGTAGAGTTCTGTGCATTAGCAGTGAAGGGGAGAAGGTGTGGGAACTACTTACTACTGCCAGCCTTTTTGAATCCGCTGTGTGTGTGAAGCTGGAGAGGACCAGGTATCCCTGGAAGGGAGGCAGGTTAGCCAGACCCAGCACCTGCAGGGCTGATAGCTAGGATGTCAGAGTCAGTAGCTTCAAATCCCTGCCCATCCCCAAACACAGGTGTCTCAGTGACATGATTGGCTGGGAAGCCCAGAACTCAGTCGTGCGGTCACTGTTACATCCTGGCATTCTTGGTGGCAAAGCTTGGCCTGGGGTGAGCTAAGGTCATGCCAGCCCTGAACCCAGACTTTGGTTTGTCCTAGTGCTGCCAAGGAATGGGGCATCTGATTGCAGCCCTGGGGGCGGGGTCTCCAAGCCCCTTTCTCATCCTCTGGCTGTCATTCAGCTGCTGAGACAAACAAGTGATGAAAACACAGTGGTATAGCGTATCCTGCCAGGGACTGTCCGGGTTCCTCTGGCACCCTGCTACCCCAGGGCTATGTGCCGGCTTGGCAGGCCCTGGGGTGCAAGATGCAGGGAGGAGCAATCCAGGACTGTGGCGCTGGATTTTCAGGGAGCAGTGCTCAGTGGGAATGGCTCATTCCGATTTTTAAAGGGCCGTAAGTGCACCCAGAAGCCGAGGTGATGGGCAAATTCTTAGAAATTTGTAAGAAGCCCCCATGGGTGCTGGAGGGTGCAGACCGAACTGCTGCAGGTACCATAAAATAGGGTTATATGTGCCGTCCCGTGGGTCAATAGGAACGGGCATGGAGTTCTGGGCTGGGGAGAGCTGCCATGGCCGGCAGGAATGGAGGTGAGAGGAGCTGCCATGCAGTCTGGGAGTGAGGGGGCCTCTGTGACAGCTCCCTCCCCCTGCGGAGGACTTGATCCTTCCCAGCCCCTCATTGTATTTGATGAGCCTGGCTGGGCTCCAG
The DNA here is from genome assembly GCA_032164245.1 of Sternotherus odoratus. Taxonomy (NCBI): domain Eukaryota; kingdom Metazoa; phylum Chordata; order Testudines; family Kinosternidae; genus Sternotherus; species Sternotherus odoratus. The sequence goes on from JAVMKO010000003.1 coordinate 120,328,737, forward strand.
CAGCCACTCTCAGAACAGAGCTCTGCTCCTTCTCAGCGCTCTGGCTCCAGCAGCCAGGGAGCTGGCGCTCACGTGCAGGTTGCACTGGCTGAGCTGGTCTGTCAGGTCCCTGCTCTGCCAGTGCCCCGGGGTGGGGGGGCAGGGAAGTGACCACTGGAGTTGGATGGAATTGTGGCCTGACAGGCAAGGTGAGAAGGGCTTCCCTGTAGCTGAGGGGGCAGGACCTGGGCAACAGGTGAGGGTGATGGATGGGAGGCGGGCAGCCCTCAGCGGTTTGTTCCCTCCGTACCTACCCCAGAGCAGCGGGAAGCTGGGAAACCCCTCCTAGTCCCCATGAGTCACTCCTGGAACCGCTTCACTAACACCAGCCCATGTTATAGGTAAGGAGTTTGCTGGGGTCTCAGCTTGGTCCTTCCCAGCTGAGGTACACGGGATCTCCTTCCCCCCTGCACCCTCCTGTGAGCCTGTAATGCCTCAGGAGTCAGCCATGTGGCACTGGGCACACTCCGCTCTCAGCACCACAGGGGCAGGGCTGTCCCTCCACAACCAGCCTCCCCTGCTTGGTGAAGTGGAGCCATTAGGTGGTTAATTATTGCAGTAGGAAGGAGTGAAGGTGTGGCCTGCAATGGCAAGGGAAGGGTAGCAGGGAAGACGGGAATGCTAGAAGTGGAGGAGTGGCGAAGGGAGTGAAGGGTGCTGGGGGGAGGGGGACTGAAAAAGGTGGTAGAGGATGGCAGGGAAGAGAGGGGTCTGGGGAGGGAGCTACAGGAGGTTGCTGGGGTGGGGGAGGGAAGGGGGTCTGGGGAGGGAGCTACAGGAGAGGTTGCTGGCGTGGGGGAGGAAAGGGGTTCTGGGGAGGGAGCTACAGGAGAGGTTGCTGGCGGGGGGGAGGGAAGGGGGTCTGGGGAGGGAGCTACAGGAGAGGTTGCTGGCGGGGGGGAGGGAAGGGGGTCTGGGGAGGGAGCTACAGGAGAGGTTGCTGGCGGGGGGGAGGGAAGGGGGTCTGGGGAGGGAGCTACAGGAGAGGTTGCTGGCGGGGGGGGAGGGAAGGGGGTCTGGGGAGGGAGCTACAGGAGAGGTTGCTGGAGTGGGGGAGGCAAGGGGGTCTGGGGAGGGAGCTACAGGAGAGGTTGCTGGCGGGGGGGAGGGAAGGGGGTCTGGGGAGGGAGCTACAGGAGAGGTTGCTGGCGGGGGGGAGGGAAGGGGGTCTGGGGAGGGAGCTACAGGAGAGGTTGCTGGCGTGGGAGAGGGAAGGGGGTCTGGGGAGGGAGCTACAGGAGAGGTTGCGGGTGGGGGGGGAGGGAAGGGGGTCTGGGGAGGGAGCTACAGGAGAGGTTGCTGGCGTGGGGGAGGGAAGCCGGGCTGGGGAGGGAGCTACAGGAGCGGTTGCTGGCGTGGGGGAGGGAAGCCGGGCTGGGGAGGGAGCTACAGGAGAGGTTGCTGGCATGGGGGAGGGAGGTGGGAAAAGATCACCTCCAAAGCTGGCCTGACCAGCAGAGGACACCATAGACAGCACTCTTGGCAGAGGAGCAGTTGCTCCCCCATGGGCCTGTGAACTGGGTGGAGTGGAAGCCCCCGCCAGGCTGTGAGGGGGGGAGCCACTGACCAGCAGCCTGTGCCCTGCTTCCTGAGAGAGCCTGTCCTTCAGTCGAAATGAGTGTGGGAGGAGGGGTCTGGCCAGGAGCAATGACGGTGTGACCCCAACAGTGTCCGCATTTAGGGGCCCTGCCCCTCAAAGCCTTTAACTCCCCCTCCTTCCCAGCTGTGCCAGACTGCGCTGGTGATTATACCGGGGCTCCCTAGCACTGCAGTTTGCATTTAGCCTCATGGTATGCCAGTCCCACAGACCCAGCCCCCTCCCCCAATCCATAGGGCACTAGACACCCCTGAGCCTGGCCCTGCTGTGGCTGGACTGCGCTGCCCGAGGGGGCCCCTCGCAGGGCTGTGGCCTGACTCACAGACAGGGTGGGTTTGTTTGTGCCCACTGAGCTGGAAAGGCCCACACCCCTGCTGCCCCTCCCAGAGCAGCAGGGATGGCTAGAGGCCCACAAGGCCTCACCCAGAGGGGAGCGCTGGTGCCAGAGGAAAGGGGCTAGGAGCTCAGGCCAGGGCGGGGAGCACAAGGTTGGTGTCAGTTAGTCTGTCTCAGCCCCCCTTCACTGGGCCTACTGCCTGGGCTGGCCTGGGCAGAACAGGCACCGTGACCCATCGCGTCTCCATCTGCAGCATCAGGGGCTTAGAGACACAAGCCTCGTCTGTGCTCCTGGGGGTCGCAGAAAGTGCTCTGAGCCCCCAGAGGGTGTCTGGGGTGCAGGGAGAAGCCTGCATGCGGGGAGGGAGGGAGTCAACAGTCGCTCTGCTTTTAGGAAGGGACTCATGCACACAGATGCTTTCTGTCATTCCCCAGCAGAGGGCGGCCATCACATGCATTGGCGCTGCCACTGAGCCCGGTGAAAATAGTTATTAGTTCTGACCCCCTCTGCTGGAGCCAGGGCTGGGTCTAGGCCCCCACAATACCACATGGACCCGACCCTGCCTGGCTCTTAGCTAGGAGCTGTGCAGTGATGGGGGAGCCAGCGATAAAAGTAGGAAAGGGAAACATGCAGGCTGTGTGTGGAGGACTTTCCTGGCACTTCGCTGTGAATTGCCTCCCCAGAGGAGGAGGCCCTAGGCTGGAGAGAGCCCTGGGGGATGTGCTATAGGCCCTTATCCTGCCTTGCCAGTGGAATCCACTAATCTCCCACCTCTGATTTCCTTGCTGATTTGAAGCCTCACTTTTATCCACAGCCTTCTTTAGGCAGCTGCTTCATGCAAAAGCTTCTTGGAGAGACAAGCAGGGGTGGAACCGGGCTGGCTTATGGCAGCTGGGCAGCCCCGAATTCTCGCCTGCTGTCAGCAGCTTGCGTGGCGGCTTCTCAGCATTCTGCTAAAATAAATCTATAGCCCTTGAGATTGTGAAGGACAGACTTCAAATCACAACAGAAATGTCCGCAATGCCTGAGTCTGCAGAGAGCCTGATATGGGTGCTCTAGGACATGTGAACTGCCCCCATTCTTCTCAGTCAGGTGTTAATTAGGATGCAAGGTGAGGCGAGTGTAAATGTCAGCCTTGTTAACTATTTTACTTCAGGTTGAATCATGCAAGAAAGGAGAGGGAAGATCACACTGAAGATCTACACAGGCCATTGTGGGTGGTGATGCTAGTGGGCAGAGCTTGGGAGAGGACTCTTCCCTGGAAACAAACCAGCTCGCATAAAGAAACCAGGTTAGTTTTCCAGCTGCTCTGTCACCTCTCCTCACTTTCTGTTCAAACACACAAGGGCCAAGCTCTGCGTTGAGCTGTCATCCTCTGTCGAGGGGATGTTCAGCCAGACCGTCCTCCCCCCTTTCTCACGGAACCTCTAAGCTTTCAGGTGAGAGATGTGATGGTGGATCTGCCATGCCCATGGGTCTCTGACCCAGCCTGGTAAAGTGAGGAGGTAAAAATGCATCACCCCTGCTCTGTGCCCCATCCCCAGAACCTAAGGACACACCAGGCGGCTGCTGTTGTTTCTTGGGTTGGTGTTTACGAATAGAGACATGCATAGTGTTTATTTTTGTCTACCAATAAATCATCAACAGATGTGGAAGTCTCATTTTTAACCAAATTGCTAGGCCCCTGCTTGTGGGTTTTTGCCCCCGGTCAGTAACCAGCTAGCAATTGAAATCGTTCCAGCGCCATTTGGGACAGCTCATTAAAATACACATACCACTTTCCCCTTTTGGATAAGAACAGCAGTGACAAGGCAGTCATCATTGCCTGCTTCCTAGGGACATGCAGAGTGGGATTCTGCTCCAGATGTGCCCTTTCGTCGTGGCTGTGCCCTGAGCCCCGCTCCTTGCCGCCCGCCACCCCTCTCTGTTTGTAAATGTAACAAACTCTCTGTTGGTTTCTCAGCAGCCCCTGATTCTCAGCGCTATTCACAGCTGGTGATTTAGGGGGCTGCTTCCAGCTTTGAGATGGGAAATGTCTGTTACACCACTCAACCCGTTTCCCCCAGAGCCAGGGCAAGGCTAGCGTGGTCCCGTTTCAGGATCAGGGCAGGGGCCACTGTTGCAGACTAGTGCGTGATCCACCGTGGGGCTTCAAAGGGCTTCAAGGCCCTACACTGAATGTGGTAAATGAGCGCTCTTGCCCATCCAGCAGCTGCATCCCCGCTACTGTCTTCTCCACTTCAGCATGCAGTGCAGGACTAGTGGTGTTAAGAGCAGGTGTGCCTGGGAGACTAGATTCCGGGTCTCCTGACTGGCAGTGAGGGGTTCGCTCAGCAAGCTGGCCCCAGGTGTGCTTACGAGGGCCTGTGGCCAGTGAGGGTTTCTCCAATCCCAAGGATGCAGCCCATGGCAGAGTGTCTTGCATGACTGGTTTTATGGTCTTGCTTTTGTGTTAATGGGACACTAATGACGCAAGTCCTGCGCTTCTGCCTTTGTTCTCACAGAGCCCTTTGCAGCAGTGACCCCTTGGCACCCTGCCCAGAGCTGCCAGGTCCCAGGAGCTTAGAACAGGAAATCCACTTGGAGAAGCCCTGAATGGATTTGGTGCCAACAGGTGCCAGGTTGAGCTGTGGAGATGGATGGCCTCTATGCACAGAGCAGGGGAGTGGCCCAGGCTGCAGTAGTGTTCCTCAGCCCTGCTCAGCAGAGACCCTCCCCAGATAGGGGCTCCATCTTAGTGGTTCCTTGGTCTCTGCTGAGACTCACAGCAAGTGGGCCAATAAGTGCCAACAGTGATGGTGGTTTTGGAGCCATGGACACATGTCCACCAGGAACTGGGCTGAGAACCCACCAGCTCACTTCACATGTGGGCCCTCGAACATCTTTCAGAAGGGAAACTCAGTCACTGCTGACCAGAGCTATAACTGGAATCAGCAGTAGCCTAGTTAATGAATGGTTGTAAAGTGCTTCAGATCTCCAGACAAAAGGTTCTATATGGGTGCAAAGTGTAAAGGATTCTAAACACACTGAGATCATACAAATATTGACCGTCTCCAGGGCCCTAGAAATCAAATATTGGCCAAGGGGAAAAAAAATAGATTCTGAGGTTATCTAGAGTATTGCTCAACGCCTGGGGTAAATCCCATTTTCTGCTGCTGCCCACAAAGACAGGTGTTTTGTTTTTTCTGCTTTGGATTTTGTTACTTAAGTAGAAGGCACTGAACAGCTGAAAACAAATGAAGCTTTCAATAAACATTTTGCAGGAAATGGGATGTGTAAAAGGAGATCAAGTAGCACATTTATCATGGATTTAAGAAAATAACTGAAGGGGAAGGATACAAATGTCCCATTTGTGAGGAGTGTTTTGTCCAAGGCTCCACACTTTGGAAGGTTTTGGAAGCTCCAGTGGGCTGGATCATGGCTGTGGTGCAAGCGGGGTTGGCATGTGGCTGTGCCACCCCTAAAGGAGTTGAGGGGGAGGTTTTACAGAGGAACAACATCCTTTTTGTTTCCCCCTTGCTTCAGATTAGGGTGACCAGATGTCCTGATTTTATAGGGACAGTACTGATTTTTGGGCCTTTCTTATATTACTTATGTCCATCACCCCAGTCGGGGTATGGGCCACCAACCACAGATCTCCAGAGTCCTCTATCCTGGGCCATTCTCTGTTATCCCTATTTCTGTTGTTGGTGTTTCTGTAGCAAGTTGATTTTTTACGGGGTGGAGTTGCTAGCCCCACGCCCAACCCTCCTCCTTTACCCTGACTTGGGACAGGCAGATGGCCCCAAAGGACTTCTCTGGTGGAGTTCCTTTCTTATATTGGTGTCACGGAGCGCCCAGGCGATGGTCTGGAACTGCTCCCTAGGAAGCCAGACCGGACTCCGGGTGGAGGGCCCCTTCTCCGTACACAGCCTGTTTCCCAGGCCAGGAGCTTCAGGGGTACCCACTTCCACCTTCCTGGGTCTGACCTCGGAGCATTCAGCACCTTCTGCCCCTCCGTGCTCTTCCCCCAGCAAGCCCGCCTGGGCGGGGTCCTGGGGGAGCCCATGGGTTCTGCACCCCAAATCCACAGTCAGACGTGACTCTCAGCCAGCCAGCAGAATAGACGGTTTATTTGAGATGTCAGGAACACCATCCAACTCACAGCTTCTCAGTTCAAACAGGGTCCCTCAGTCAGGCCTTTTTGGGGTGTGCCAGGAGGTGAGACCCAGACTCTGGGCTCCTGCCTCTTCCCCAGGTTCACCCGATGACTTCCATCTGGTCCAACACAGACCATGCAGCGAGAGAGCGTGAGCCCTCCGCTGGATCCATCCTGGGGCCAGAGAGCGAGAAGATGGCTTCTCTCCCTCTCCCAGCTAGACCCAGACCCCGCCTGACCACTCCCTCTAGCCACTTCCTGCTCCTTTGTTCCTTTGTCTGGTTTCCCGAGCTTTAGGTATCACCTGACCTCCCTCCAACAGATTCAGCTGACCTCCCTCCCCCACCTGGGGTCAGGTTACAGCTTCACCTTCACATTCCTTTCCCTTCACATATAGGCTCAAGAAATGCATAGGGGAAACTGAGGCACACACACACAGAGTACTCCCACTTTGTCACAATTGGCTCCTTATATTATACCGCCCACCCCTGTCCTCAGTTTTCACACTTGCTGTCTGGGCACCCTACTTCAGATTTGTTGCTGGCCTGTAGCAGAAGCAAATTGTGAGGACAGCATGAGAATTCAGCTGTGTTAATGAGAACATTACAGGGGATGGAGCCAAAGCACTGCCCTGCCCCACCCATCAGGTCAGGAAGGAGTAGTGAGCACACCGCCCCCAGTTATATCTGTGTGTCCTCCCTAGGGTGGCTATGCAGGGATATAAGTGGGGCTCTTACTTCCCCTTAGACTCCAAGACAGCGATTGTAATCCAGGCCACGGTTTAGTTCAGCGTGCAGTAGCTATAATTTGTAAATTTCTCAGTGCGGATTCCTGCACAAAGCCCTGTTTTCTCCAGGACTGGGCAAAGGTATCTTAGGTTTCTGTGGGTGGGTGTTCCTGCCAAATAGCTTAGCCACAGTGCAGCGATGGCGCGTAAATCATTTTTATTTATTTATTTTTTTGGTCAGTGACTGAGATATTATTGGAAAGGTATTTGGCAAGACCCTGGCTGCTCATGCGGGGGCTCCTAGCTGCGTGTGGATTAGGTGGAGTCACAGGATACAGGGTGATTCATCCGCCTTGTAATGAAAACCCTGCCACATGAACTGAGTCACTAATTACACTTCAGATCCAGGGCTACTTAACAGAATTCGCTCCTGTGGTGATGTTCCTAAATATCACTGATTGGAGCCTGCCCTGAAATTACTTTCAATTCACTTAATTGAGTGAAGCCTGCTTGGGTTCTGTCAGAAGTCGTCGTTTGCTGGGTGGAGTTTAAAGAAGTAGCCCCGCCATTTGGATTTTCATTCTTGGGTAAGTTCTCATAACAACACTGACTTGCTTACCTGCCTTGCAGTGCTGTTGTAGCCATGTCGATCCCAGGAGATCAGAGAGACAGGGTGGGCGAGGTAATCTCTTCTACTGGACCAACTTCTGTTGTTGAGAGGGAGAAGCTTTCGAGCCACACAGAGCTCTTCCTCAGGTATAAGCTCAAGAGCTTAAGTTGTCTCTCTCTCTCTCCAACAGAAGTTGGTCCAGTAGAATATATCACCTCACCCAAGGCCCTGCTCCTGCATTTGGATCCAAGGGGCCAAGGGTTTGCCTGAACAGATCCAGTTGCAGGATCGGGGCCTCTACTGCGATGTCCTCCTGTCATTTCCTACATTCTGCTGGGCTTGTGTCTCCTAGTGGCCACTGGTGGCTGCTGTGTGATTTGGCACTAATGGATTTTAAGCTTAGCGACTCTACTGAAAGGGAAATTAATTCCTGTGCTTGGAAGCTCCGGCGTCTCTTGCAAAGGTCTGTGAATTAAGTAGATGACGTCTGTCAAGTACTTTGAAGCCTGAAAGCACTAAATACTATGTTGATTGTGAACCCTTTGGGGAACACGGTGGGATATAAACGTCCGGTCCTGAAGTAGAAACTTCCTATAACATCCTCCCAGATGGAGCTGGTGTCTCCCTTCCCCTTGCATTCTGACGGTGCACTTCCCCAAGAGAACTCGCTTCCGGAAATGACAGGGGCACAAATAACAGCTTTGTGGATGGATGACTTGCTCAGAATGTTTGTGGAATCTACAGCAGATTGTTACCTTGGATTTTTGCTTCAGTTTACGGTTCTGAGCCCTGAATACAGAGGTCTCAAGAGGACATGCGGGGCCTGATCTTCAGAGGGGCTGAGCACCCATAGACTTCAGTGGGACCTACTGGTGCGTCTCAGACCCATTGCACTTGAAACAGAAGGCCTATTAAGTTAGAGATCATTAACTGTTAAGTTTGCTGAAGCGTGGAGGCAAGTCTGTGTCTGATCTTGTTTGTTTCTGGTGGCTTCTTAGTCTCTTGGTAGGTTCTGTCTTTACTCCCACAGTAAGATTTTTCCCTAATGGAGTTCCCATCACTCAGGACACGTCAGTCTAGAGGGGAGAAAGCTCTGAGAAGTAGGCTATAGGACAGGCTCCATACACTCCTGGCAAGATGGGCCTGAATTCTGCAGCATGACCCTTTGATTCTGCACTGTTCTGAGGTAGCTTCATTTCCATGACAAAAGAAGACTTAATAACTTGGATCTGAAATGAATAATACCCTCTGATCAGCAGCCCCTGTGTTTTTTTTTATTTTATGCTGTTCCCACCTCGTTTCAATTTGCCACACAGTTTTATACTGAAATACATAGCTGCAGCAATGGGGTAGTCAAGAGGCAGCTGTGGGGGTGGTTTGATACTATGGGATAGAGACGTTACCTGGATTCATCTGCTAAAATTATAGCAGTGAACTAGATAACAATGTTGATCTCTAATTTTGTCAGCTCTAGGAGTCAGAGTCAGGGCCTCATTAAGGTGAATGGGGTGATTCACCCCCTCTCCAAGCTATTGTTTCAGGCTGTTTGCAAACTCAGGCATCACTGCTTCGATTACCTTTGGATCATATTTTTCAAGGCTTTTTTGCAACTGTAAGGACTAAAAACACCTTTTCTTTTCTTTTGTTAAATGAAAGTGCAGTGCTGCAGCATGATTCTTCAGCCAGGGTTAGATTCTGGAACATATTCCGCAGCTGTAGAGGTCTGTTTACAGAGAGTAATCTTGCCCTAGGAGATGGGGAGGCTGGAATCTACTGGAGGTTTTTCCATCTCTAATTTCTATCACCATCTGAAGCTGACGAAAGGTCAGCTGGGTTTTTTTGTGTTTCTTAATAACGTAAGATGGCTGCAATAGGAGGGATTTTGGATAAGCGGCCGTGGTTGCAGCTTCCATTTCCTGCCATTGCTGTTGGTTCTGGGTTCTTGTGATCTCATTGTCTGGCTGAGTTACACAGAGGAAGAGGTGTTATGTACTGAGAGAATGTGGAGGAAACGAAGAGTCCTGTGGCACCTTAAAGACTAACTAAAGTATTGAAGCATAAGCTTTCATGGGCTAATACCCACTTCATTGGATGCAAGCAGAGAATGTGATTACATTTGTGTGGCAGTTTGCAATACACAAGCAGAGGTTGCTTTTATTACAACGGTGTGTTTGGAGCCAATTTCATCTGATCAGTTTAATCCCTGTATGTCAGCTGGAAATACAACTGTGTTTGCTCTGATCAGTTGTTGGCATGGACTGGTTTGCGGTGAGACAAAGTAACTGATTCCTCTGATGCGCCCCATATAAGATTTGATTTTTTTAAAAAAAATCTAGATCTCTCAGTTGCAAAGGTGACCCCAGTGGCCGGCCAAATTCGGGCTTGTCTACACTACCCGACAGATCAGCAAGCAGTGATTGATCCAGTAGGGGTCGACTTATCGCGTCTAGTATAGACCGCTGAGCACTCTTCCTTTGACTCCGGTACTCCACCAGAATGAGACGCACAAGTGGAGTCATCGGAAGAGCGTCAGTTGTTGACTTACCGCGGTGAAGCTGGAGTTGCGTATCTTAGATCAACCCTGCGCATAGTGTAGACAAACCCTAAGTCTGCGGACAGGGAATCTGAAACAATAGCTCTCTAAGAGTAATGACTGACCTATGGGTATGGGCTGGGGGAGTTACCCCTAATGATGACTGAATACAAGTATCTCTATTGTGCATCCTATAGGGTCACCCCTACAGAAACTGGAAAGAGTCCAGAAGAGAGAGAGAAAATTGGTTAAAGATTTGGAAAACCTGACTTATGTGGAAAGTTAAAAAACGGGGCAGGTTTAGGCTTGATAAAAGAAAATTGACAGGGGGACCTGGTCAAAGTCTTCAAATATGTTAAGGACCATTATAAAGAAGACCGTGACCAATTGTTCTCCATGACCTACCTGAAGGTAGGACAAGAAGTACTTGACTTAATCTGCAGCAAGGGAGATTTAGGCTAGATCATAGGAAAAACTTTGTAACTATAAGGGTAGTTAAACTCTGGATTAGGTTTCCAAGTGAGGCAGTGGAATCCCCATCATTGGAGGTTTTTTAAGGACAGGTTAGACAAACCCCTGTTGTGGAGGGGCTGGGTCCTGCCTCAACACGGGGCAGAACTGGATCATCTTTTGAGGTTCCTTCCCCTACATGTCTATGATTCTATAATGCATTTAGATTCAGTGCTAAGTGGTATTTCTGATGGGGATGGTTAACTCAGTTTAAGAATACACCTTTTTTTCTAGTCCAGACATACCCGAAGGGGCAAGCCTCAGCAGAAAAGCATTGCCTGGACTAGGTTTATAATGTGATGTTCGCTTGCTGAAGCCTGACGTGTACATATTTGGGCGAGGGCGGTGTTTTGTTTTACTAATATAGTTCGATGTAGTTATGTTGGTGTAGAGGTACCTTTTACCAGTATAGCTTATTCCCATAAGGAAGGGGAATAACTCTCCTGGTCTAAGCGTATTTATACGCATATAGCTGTGTCACACCTGCACTGACTGTACCAGTATAGTTAAAGTGATATATTTAGGGTATGTCTATACACCCAGCACTACAGTGGTGCAGCTCTATCAATACAGTGTCACTTACGTCGCTCAGCAGGATGGAATAACATACATCTTGCCGACATGGGCTGTAATGTAGACATAGCTGTGTGTAACCAAGGCCTAACTACTCCACATTTCCTTTATCACATGTTAAGACTGCTTGAATTAAAGCCAAGGCCTAATTTACACTAGGAACTTGCTTTGGTATAGCTATGTCTCTTAAGGGCATGAAAAACCCTGGTGTAGACAGCACTAGGCTGATGGGAGATTTTTTTCTGTCAATCTAGCTACAGCCTCTCAGGGAAGGGGATTAACTATATTGATGGGAGAACCTCTCCTGTCTGCAGAGGTAGTGTCTACACTGAATGCTGAAGTGGTGTAGCTGCTGCTCTGTAGCATTTGAAATGTAGACATAGCCTTAGCGTCTCTGCCCTCCAAAGTGTGCTAACGTCACACCTTAGCTCCTAGTCGAGACGAGGTCTGAGACAGAGTGAGCATACGGGTTCCGGTGCTTTGGGAAATGTATTGCAACATGCACCCAGCCTGGGGACAGTCAACGTGGGACGTCTGCCAGAGGCAGAACTGGTCTGATGAGGTAGAGACTCACACCGGAGAGGTTGTGTGTAGAGGGTTGAGCTTCGTCAGTCCATGCCACTTGCTTTTGAAGAAAGGTGCTCTGAAGGGGAGGAAGGATGGTTTATTGGATCAAGCAGTGGCTTGGGAGCCAGGGATCCTGGGGACTGCCTCTGCCCCTGACTCACTGTGTGACTTCAGACAAGTCAGCGTCCCCCTATGTGCTATAGTCCCCATCTGCAAGCTGAGGAGCAGGATACTAAACCATGCAGCGGGCCTGCAAAGCTGAATTCATTGATGTCTATAAAGTGCTTTGGGATCCTTACATGGAAGGGGCCAAAAATGGGCAGAACAATCATTACTGAGTGAGGCTAGAGCAGCTGTTTTGCAGGAGCAGCAACTCTGAGAAGCAGACCAGTTAGAAACAGTTGTGCTCCTGCCCATTCCTCTCCCTGGCTGATGCGTACTGGGGACTCCAGTGAGAAAATAAGCCCATTGCTCCTTTGGAGGCTTCTTGCTCCTCTGCATGGGACTGCAGTGGAGGTGGCAGTTCTGTGGCCCTCAGGATCCTGAGCTCAGCTGGGGAATAAGGCCAGGAGTAGCAAGTGAGGGGGCAAAGAGCCTGTTTTCATGCCAAGGCCCCCATGCAACCAGGGCCAGCGACAGGGGGTACTACGGGTACAGCTGTGTACCGGGCCCCGGACTTAAGGGGGGCCCCCTTAAGTCCGGGGCCCAGTACACAGCTGTACCCGTAGTCGTACCCCCTTGTCGCCAGGCCTGTCGGAGGAGCGATCGGAGAGCGAGCGCCACTCCGCGGGGGCGGGGGCCAGCGAGCGGGGCCCCGGGAGCCAATGGCAGCCCAGCGGGGGGAGGCGGGGCAGCCGCGGAGCGACGAGCCCACTGGAGCCGGGAGCGATGCTGCAGCCGCCGCTGGTGCGGGCGAGACACCTGCGGGCCGGCCGCCGGGGAGCGTGTGGGGCGGGGGGTGCGGCGGGACCCAGCGGGCGACCCACGTAGGCCTGGGCGGGGCGCGGGTGGCGGGAGACAGACCGGCCGGGGGGGCCCCCAAACGATCAGAGTACGGGGCCCCAAAATTTCTGTCGCCGGCCCTGCGTGCAGCACACGATGAATGGAGAGGAGGGAGCCAGCTTGATTCCCAGCAGAACTTCCTGGAGGCGCCCGTAGCTCACGAGTTTCTGGGATGATAAATAAACCCTGGCATCCCCTGGCTCCTGCTGCCTTCTTTAATAGGCGCCCAGGACAGAGTGGGGTTTATTGAAGAGGAGAAGGGCCCTCTGCCAAGGGCTGTGGTGCCTGGCAGACAACGCAAGAGCCTTGTTAAGATTCATCCCCAGCCCCTAGCTTTGGAAATACCCATGACCCACTTTGGGCCCTGGGCTGGCTCCTGTTTGGAGGAGGCTGCACCTGGTGCTTTGCAGAGGGGAAGAGCAAGGAAGCACTTAATGGGTGGGCAGCAGACAACAGGTGAGGGGGCGGTGCCGCCAGGGAGGGAGGCCTGCCCGCTGGGAGGAGGAGCAGGGGATTGAACAGCGCGGGAGGATGCCAGCCATGAAGCGGAGAGGAGGTGCCTGGAGTAGGGATGGGGTGGAGGGGGGCAGAGGGAGGTGCCAAGGACGGAGAGGGCAGAGGGGGGGTATCTGGGGAAGGTGCCGGGGGAAGCGGGAGGGCGCTGGGCTGAGCCGGGGGGAGGAGGGGAGAGGAAGGCGGGCAGTGGGAGGGGCCGGACCAGCCCGGTGGCTACATGTGGCTCCCTCCACCGCTTGGGCGCTCAGCAGCCGCAGCGCGGGAGGAACCGAGAGAGCCCGTCGGAGCCGCCCCGGAGCAGGTGGGTGATGCTGGGGCGCCGGCCCCCTTCCCACACCGCTGCGCCGGGCCAGGCGGGACATCAGCCGGCGGGGGGGGGGGGGGCGGACTGCGCGCTGGGGGAAGCAGAGTCCCGAGCGCCCCCCAGTCCCGCTCATCCCCTGGAGGAGAGAGGCAGGATCCCGGTGTGGGGAGGGGTCTGACCCGCCTGCCTGGCTCGTGGATGGGGGAGGGCGAGCTGCTCCTTGCCCGGCCCTGGCGGCGGGGCAGCGGGTCGGTGTCTTCCCCCCCCCCTTCCCTTCCCACGACCCGCGCCCCGGTCGGTGTCATGCCAGCCACGTGTAGATCTCCCCGCAGCGGCCACCGCTGCTGTCGGCAGATGCCTGGCGCGCAGCCTGCCCGGGGCCGACGGTCACCCCAGGAGTTTGTGGAGTAAGAGAAGCGGCACTTTCCCGGGGGGGTGTCTGTGTGTCCCGGGTCACCCCCGGCGTCGCGGCTTGGACGGGTGAATGGCACCCAGTGAACTGGGCGTGGGTAGGGAGGTGCCAGTTGTCAGTCCTTGGAACAGGCCAGGTCGGTAGAGCCTGTTCCCCCCCCCCCCCCAGTGCCAGGCAATGGTCATTAATCCCTGGGGGAGGTGGGGCTGAATGTCCCTGTAGCGGTTACTGCTGGGGGATGTGGGTGGTGTCCCCCCTGTACCATGCAGCCTGGCCCAGATGCGGGACTTTACCATGCACAGCCTTGGCACTGGGCAGGGTGGATGTCTTCAGTGCTCACGATGGGGGCGGTTGCTTGGGGCCTCTCATGTCATTGCTCTTAGGTCTAGTGCCCGCCAGTGCGTGTGGTGCTTTACAAACATGTGGGATTAAGGCACCATCCCAGCCCTGAGGAATATACAGTCTGCGGTGGGCAGACGCAGCCCAGTCAGGGAGTAAGCAGTGCTGGAGGGGAGAGCAGTGCTGGAAGGGGAGGTGGAAGAAGGAAGCTCTGAAGGAGGTTTGGTGCATGGGACTAGAGAAGCTGCTGCTTTCGTGATGGCTGCAGGGAGCTGCAGTGCTCTCTATGTAACCCCTCGGTCTCTCATTGATTTTAGAGGGTTTGGAAGGTAAGAGGAGCTGGAGGGTGGGCTGGGGTAGCTCCCTGTTTCTGACTGTGCTGCTCATCTCCGGCACTCACCTTGGTTAGGGGCGTAGGGTAGGGATCCACAACCGTTCAGAAGTGGTGGGCTGAGTCTTCATTTATTCACTCTCATTTAAGGTTCCCAGTGCCACTAATACATTTGAATGTTTTTAGCAGGTCTCTTTCTATAAGCCTATAATATAGAAACTATTGTCGTATATAAAGTAAACAGTTTCATTTAAAATTAAATTAAAATGCAGAGCCCCCCTCCCCTCCCCCCCCCCCCCCCCGACCGGTGGCCGGGACCCGGGCAGTGTGAGTGCCAATGAAAATCCGCTCGCATGCCGCCTTTGGCATGCGCGCCATAGGTTGCCTACCCCTGCTGTAGGGGATGGCCAAGGTAGGAATTGCTCTGAATGGGGTGATAGGACACCATGGAAATTTTAATGATCATCTCTTTCTTTTCCTGAAAGTGACACGTGAAGTAATAGTGAGCCTGATAGGAGCAGGACCAGAGACAGCTACACGCTGGACCCTGTGTCCATCTCTCCTTAGTAGACTTTATAGGAGCCAGATGGGGGTATCCCAACCTTGCTGGGCACTACTGCCAGTTCAGCTGACTAAGATCTGCCATTGGCCACTATCTGCCTTTGAGTGGGGCACCTTCAAGATGTGAGTTGGGGGTGATGGTGACCTGGCTCTGGGACCTGGCCCCGAGACTCCTCATTGAGGTCCTGGGTAAATGAGCCTTGACACCCCCCTCCCCCCAGTCCCACACCTGGTAGGGTCCCTTGGGTTAGAGGCATGCAAGTCATCCAAATGTCACAGCTGGGATGTGCTTCCCTTTTATCCGGAGCAGCAAGCTGCCTCTCCCTTGAGCTGCCTGCTCCAGCCAGCTTCCTCATTGGCCAAGGTCTGTGCCAAAACATGAAATCCCCAGTGTCTCTTCTGAAATCTCCAGACATGCCAGAACATGTAACCCCCTTGTCTCTGTGGCAGCAGCCAGTTCTTGCCCTAAATAGCTTTGAGTGAAGACAAGCCCTGAGAAACTCAGTTAACTTGAGTCCTGTCCACACACCCACAACCCAGACTGGAGTGCGGCCCTCCAAGGGTATAGGCCAGGGGTCTCCAAACTTTTCAGCCCGAGGGCCGCATTAACTATCAAATAGCAGTTCGGGGGCCGACAACACACTCGATGTCCAAATAAAAAAGAATCAAAACATGGATGTTTTAAATTATTTATTTAATATTATTTTATTCAGTTATTATTTAATAACACATTGATACACTACACCTGTTCACTACACATGAACACCTGTTCACTACACATGAACACTACACATCAACCCCCCAACTGACCCACCCAGCCAGGTCTCTCCCCCCAAAACCTCCTTTCCTCCAACCCCCCCCAACTGACCCACCCAACCAGGTCTCTCCCCCCAAAACCTCCTTTCCTCCAACCCCCCCCAAATGACCCACCCAGCCAGGTCTCTCCCCCCTCAAACCTCCTTTCCTCCAACCCCCAACTGACCCACCCAGCCAGGTCTCTCCCCCCAAAACCTCCTTTCCTCCAACCCCCCCCCCCCAAATGACCCACCCAGCCAGGTCTCTCACCCCAAAACCTCCTTTCCTCCAACCCCCCCCCCCAAATGACCCACCCAGCCAGGTCTCTCCCCCCCAAACCTCCTTTCCTCCAACCCCCCCCCCCCCAATGACCCACCCAGCCAGGTCTCTCCCCCCCAAACCTCCTTTCCTCCAACCCCCAACTGACCCACCCAGCCAGGTCTCTCCCCCCAAAACCTCCTTTCCTCCAACCCCCCCCCCCCAATGACCCACCCAGCCAGGTCTCTCACCCCAAAACCTCCTTCCCTCCCACCCACCCCCCAACTGACCCGCTCAACCCGGTCTCTCCCCACATACCGGTTCACCGCCTGGCAGTGGGTGGCTCCTTGTTTCGCCCCCTGTAACTGCGTGGCGGTGCGGCGCGTCCCGGCCCCAGCTCTGAGCTGTCCCTGGCCGGCGGCGGCAGCCGAGCACGCGGCGCGTCCCGGCCCCGCGGCGGCAGCCGAGCACGCGGCGCGTCCCGGCCCCGCGGCGGCAGCCGAGCACGCGGCGGGTCCCGGCCCCGTGGCGGCAGCCGAGCACGCGGCGCGTCCCGGCCCCGCGGCTGGCGGCCCGCGCGGCGCTTCCAGGCCCCAGCGCGGAGCCGTCCCAGCGAAAAGCTCAAAAGAGCCAAAAATTCCCTAAAGAGCCAAAAAGATCTCCACGGGCCGGATGAGAGGGCCTCGCGGGCCGCATCCGGCCCGCGGGCCGTAGTTTGGAGACCCCTGGTATAGGCTAAAGCTTGAGTGAGCAAAACTCATCAGTCGTTAACGTTAGTGCTCTGTAACATGGATGCAGGCTAGCTCCAACCAGGTGCTGCTAGTCCTCCAGGGCCTTCCCACAATTCACAGGCAAAGAATTCAAAGAGTGTCTCAGCTTACTGCAGCACAAGGGAGCTATGGGGAACAGTCCAGCTATCATAGGGTTAGTCTACACTACAAAGTTAGGTGGACCTAGCTAAGTCATTTGGGCAGGGCCGGCGACAGGGGGGTACAACGGGTACAGCTGTACCGGGCCCCGGACTTAAGGGGGGCCCCTTAAATCCGGGGCCCGGTACGCAGCTGTACCCCCTTGTCGCCGGGCCTTTGAGCAAGGCGCGGCTCCGGGCAGCCGCTGCAGTGCTCATCAGCCCCCCTCCCCCGGCACCAAGCAGCCTCCCCCCGCCCCCCTTTGCTTCTCCCGGCCGGGCCATGCGGCCAGAGCTCATGCGGGGGTTGGGCCCCGCAGGTGGCGGGAGACCGGCCGGGGGGGGCCCCGCGAGCGGCGGGAGACGGGGGGGGGGGGGCCCGCACGATCTGCGTATGGGGCCCCAAAATTCCTGTCGCCGGCCCTGCATTTGGGTGTGAAAATTCACTCCCAATAGATGTATTCAAGTTGACCTAAGTGCTGGTGTAGACACTGCTACGCTGATGGAAGAATTCTTCTGTACATTTAGCTACTGCCTCTCAGAGGGGTGGATTTACTGCAGTGATGGAAGAACCCTTCCCGTCACTGTAGTAGTGTCTACACTACAGTGGTCTGACTGTAGTTGTAGGGTTTCTAATGTAGGTGTCCCCTTAGTGCCTCAGGTGCAGAGCCGGTGAAGAGACAGCAGCTGGCATGTTTATGTCATAGGGTGGCTGCTGTCACTCAAGCTCGGCCAACTTCGGAGGAGTAACTTGAGCACAGGTCACTTGAGTTAGCGCTGCAAGGAAGACAAACCTTCAGAAATAGGAGGATGAGGAGTTGGGTGAGAAGGAATCTGCTTCAACCCACTCAGCAGGGCTGGGATCCCACACACAGGAAGTGAGGAGTTTGCACCTCCTCCCCTTCCCAAGCTACTTAATGAGAAGAGGAATCCTACCATGAGGAAGTAATGCTAGTTCCTCATTATCTCCTGGGTGGAGGATGTTAATTAATTTGCTAGTGTTTGAGGATAGGCATTATTGTTCAGTCATTTGAGGACTTGGCCTAGCCTGGCCTTCCTCCTTACTCTGACTGCCTGGAAGCCAGAGCACATGGTGCAGGACCTCCTATATGCAGGCAAGAGTCTTTCACCTTCTGCAGTTAGCCCCACATCCTAGGTTGTCCAAGGAGGGGGGAGCTACTGGCTGTGACAGGAAGGGGAGCCTTCGAGGCTATGGACCCTGGCTGCCAAGGAATTGGGAGCTGGGGCTTTCAGGTTCCCATCAGCCTTCCAAAGATCCAGGAGCCGGATGGGCAAGGGGTCAGGAAACCAGAACCCTGCCTGCTTTCTGTGGCACCTTCAGCGAAATAGAACCATCACCCCAGAAAGCTTAGATTTTGACAAATCGGCATTCTGTGACGGAAAGCCAGTTCCCCGGATAATTCCTGACTAGCTCTAGTGAAGTTCAGAAGGTGGGGAAACTGGGATGTGCAGAGGGAAGAGAGGAGAACATAAAGGCAGGGAAAAGGGAGGGAAACAAAGGTGGGGAGGGGGAAGAAAGAGAAATGAGTCAGAAATAGACAGGGCTCTCAAGGGGAACGGGTTCTCCCACTGAGTGATGCTGGGCAAACAAGTGATCATCACGCAGCTTGCTTGGTACATAAGGGCATGTGCTCCCCTTGATCTTTGTGCAAACCACACGTGGGAGAGCGTTGCCATAACCTCATATCCCAGCCCAGAATTAAAATGGAGTTCAGCCTTCTCCGCAGTGAGTGAACACCTTTGCTACAGACCTCGCAGGCTGGCACAGAATCTGAACTGAGCCATCTTGCCTGGCTTCTCCAGCTGCTTGTACTGTTCCAGCTGGAGGTGAGGTCTGAGTGTGTGCCAATGCCACATCCTGTTTAACAACTACAGGCAGAGCCCATCCACCTTGGGAGCCAGTTACTTTCTGTTCCACAAGCCTGTCCTCCAAAACAGCCCATCCTGAGCTCCTCACCCAGAGGAGATGGAGATTCTCCCAGGAGCCTCTGGATTTGCTGCAGCATGTCTCTATCTCCCCACACTAGCCTGTGGTAGAGATTCCCTAGGGAAGCAACAGACACTCCATCCTGTGAGGCACTTATAACTATTCTCCAGGGGGATTTTCCATGTTTAGACCCTAGAGACGCATCTTGGCCCTCTCTTCCTGGTCTGTGCTGACCTGGGAGCACAGGGGAGCTGCCAGTTCTGGTTTCCAACCAGCCGCCTCTGGTTTTGGCTCCGGGATTAAGGCAACGCCTTTGTCTCTTCCTAGAATGTCATGCAACAGAATCCAGATGTGGGTTTGAGGCCATTTCTGGTGAAGCCAGCTGCTGCGGTACTCCCATGATATTGCTCTGTGCATTACACAGGGATTTGATTCTTTTTGGAAAGCCTAGTGCTAGCTATAGGATCTCCCGTCCCCTATTTGGTGCCTGCAGTAAGTCTGCAGTTCACACTCGCTCGCTCGCTCTGACAGTCACAACCCCATCAGCTCTCGGAAGCTAAGGCGTGCTTGCTGTAGGTGGAGGAGGAGTCATGGGCGTGACACCATGTGGGGCAGGCTTTCTCAAAGTATGGAACTTTAATACCATAGTGTACATTAGGGTGTGCCATGCTGCTGAGGGGCCTGACCATTTGTGCTTATTAAAGATCTCAAGGCACTTCTGGCAAGCAGAGGGGCATTATTAACCTTGCTGTTTGACCCAGCCTGAAATTCAGGCCAGTCAGCTTGGTCTCTTGAAAGTCTCCCTTCCAGCTCTGGTTGTAAATGGAACTCTCCTTCGTTGCCTGATGTGCTGTGTCCTTACGCACCGCCCGATCCCGCTGTCCCCAGTGGTGGCAGGAAAGGGGGTGGTTTCCGGGTGCACCGCTGGTAAAGCTGGTTGGGAACGGATGCTGCTGTTAGAGGGAGCGGTGTCTCTCCGAAGCCTGCGCTGGGTGGGGGCTAGTTGGGCTGGTGTCTCTTCCTGGGCAGAGGGAGGGGAGGCTGCAGGGCACAGATTGCTCCCCACTCCTCTTTTGCCTGGCTCTACAGCTGGGCTTGCTCAACCTCCGCTCACGCAGACTCTCCACTGAGAGCCTGGCTCTCTGGCCAACCTTCCCTCTCCTCCCTGCGGGGCTGCTGGGTCTGAAGGGCAGAGAGAGATTTCTCCTTTTCGAGTTGCGAGCCCAGAGGGGGGCTCTGTCCGGGGAGTGAGGGGATGGGCAGCCCCAGTGCTGTCAATTCCATTTGATGGGCCCCTCTGATGCTGATGTAGCTGGAGCTACGGCCTGGTGCCGAATGTAGCATCTGCCAGTAGCTGCTGACACCAGCCAAGCCCTGCAACTGTCTGTGTTGGGTGCATCCCCCAGGGACTGACAGCCAAATAACTGGAGTGCTCTCAGGCCATGAGAGAGCAGCCTGGTCTGGGGGGAAGAGCACAGGATCCAGGAACTGCTGATCCTTTAGCCTGGTTCTGGCACCTTCTCCCTGTGTGGCTCTAGTACAGGCTTTGTTCCTCCCCTTCACCCATAAAGTACAGTCCAGGCCACTCGACTGAGGCGTCTCCTCACCCCAGCCCTGTCTTGACAGGCCCGGGCCAATAGCCGGGTCAGCCAGTTTCCTTTCTAGGCCGGAGTCAAGGTCTTTGTAGAAAGTGTAGCCCACCCTAACGTGGCTTCGGTGCATGCTGGAGGGGGGTCAGTTCTTCCAGGGCCAGCTAGCTGAAAAGTGTGATGATCTCATTGGCGTGGCGAGCCCCCTGCCCCTCTGTTTTTCCCGGCACCCCCGTCACACCAGTAGGGCTGCCGGGATGCGGTAAAAGCACTGGCTTTCGGAGCAGTGATCTTGGGGCTGGACCTGAAGTGGAGACTGAGCGGAGCCATTTCTGATGCTCCCAGAGCTGGGGGAGGCTGGGCCCCGTCCCCGCCTGTCCGTGACTCTCGCTCTAAACCCTGTCTGGGGCTGAAAGGAACTTTCAACAGAGAGAAACTCCAGCCCTGCTACATCACTTGACTGTCTAAACAAAGACAATAACCTCCCCGCCCCACACACCCCGTGGCTCGCACGGTGCCAGAAAGCTATTTATTAGGCAGGGTTCAGCCAACGGGCCCTTTATCAGCCATCCGATCCCTAGTGAGACTCTGAGCCATCTCTGGGTGAGTCAGCCTGTGCCTAGGGAGGGGCCGACCTGCTCAGGCCCCCTCCTCAGAACGGAGGGGCTGATGGCCTTGCGGCTGTGCCTCTGGCTAGTATTGCCCCCCTCCTGTGGGAGATGCTGGTGGAGACAGTCCCCGCCCTAAAGAGTTGGTCGGCGAATAGTGCCACCGGGTTCAGCTGTCCTCGCTGAGCTGCGGGTGTCCCTCCTCAGACAAGGGCTAGGGCCTGACTTCAGAAGAGCCAAGCACCCGCAGCTCCAGTTAAAGCACATGGGAGCTGTGGGTGCACAGCACCCCGGGCGATCCATCCCCAGCTGTCCCAGGTTAGGAACCCAGAACGTATGGGGGAAGGTGAGGAGACCTGGCCACAGCATCACTCCCACTCTCCATTTGCTCCTTGGGGCCCTGTCTGTGCCAGGGACACCCCTGCTCCAGCCATGTGACACACACCTCTCCGGTCGTGGAGTGTGACGGAGTAGGAATACTGTGTGTGTGCCTCGGTTTCCCCTATGCATTTCTTGAGCGTCTGTGTGAAGGGATAAGGATGTGTAGCTGATGCAAAGCAGAGCCTCTCAGCAGGTGTCCATACCTGAGCTGTAATCGGACTCCAAGTGGGGAGGAGGTCACCTGACCTGGCTGAGCCAGGGGGGAGGAGGGGCTGGAGAGAGGGAGTTTTGGGTCTGAAGCTAGTTGGAGGGAGGCAGGGAAGAGGCAGGGAGCTCCAGGCATGCTGGCCTAGCTCTCTGGCCCCCAAAATGGATCCAGCTGAGGGTTCACGCTCACTGTATGGTCTGTGTTAGACCAGGTACAGGTCATCGAATAAACCTCTGCTTTACTGACTGGCTGAGAGTCACGTCTGACTGTGGATTTGGGGTGCAGAATCCATGGGCTCCCCTAGGACCCCACCCGGGTGGGTTCGCTGGGGGAAGCGCACGGAGGGGCAGAAGGTGCTGAATGCTCCGAGGCCAGACCCAGGAAGGTTGAAGTGGGTATCCATGAAGATCCTAGCCTTGGAAACAGGCTGTGTATGGAGAGGGGACACTTCCCCCGAAGTCCTGACTGGCTTCCTAGGGAGCGGTTCCAGAACGTCACCCCGGGCACTCCGTGACCTGGAGAATGGGGAGTGAATGGCCCCTTAGCATCAGGCAGTTACCCCAAGGTCCAGTGCCGAGAAACTCCTGATTAGCAGAGTTTGGGGGATGTAACTCAAGGTGCAATGTGGAGCGCTGAGGGGAGAGGGTAGAGAAGTTGGGGGGATGAGCTAGTGCATTGGCCTTCCATCTCTGCAGAGCTGGGTTCAAACTCTGACTCGGGTCACAAGTGAGATGAGTTTGCAGAGCTCAGCCTATTCTTCCCCCATCCACCCGCCCTTCTCACTAGCCCGATGGACATCATTAACAGTCTCTCTGGAGAGCACAAGTGAGAGGAGAATGGTGGGGAAAGCAGTTCAGATCTGAGGGGCACCCATGTAGCACCTGCCCATCCTTTCCCTGGCACTGAAGTCTCATGCCCCTGCCCACCTGATGAGGCTGAGCTAGCCACCAACCCCAGGGTAGTCTCTTTCCAATGCAGCTGAGCTGCAGGACACCTGGGTTCTGTCGCCACTGACCTGCAGAGCCCTTGAGCAAGTGGCATCCCCTCCCTGCATCCACGTCCCAGCTGTAGACGGGAGAGAATACCCCGGCCGCCTTTGGAAAGTGCTGGCAGATCAGCTGCTGGAGAGCGGTAGGGATAGCTACTAAAACTGCACTCCAGCACCTCTGAGCAGGGTCAAGCATTTCCCAGGCCCACGGTTCAGCCCCAAAGCCTCTCCTCCCTCTGCCATCTCTGCCTCTCTCCTTGCCCCGCTTCCCATTATGGGGACCACACAGGCATGTCCCTTGCCCTCCCAGAGCACCAGCTGCAGGGGGCTCTGTCTCTGCTCTGCCCCTGTCGGGGAGAGAGGGAGGGGCCAGTTGGTCCCCGGGGGGCCGGGGCCCAAAATAGTTGCTGCATTTCTGTCACGCCCATGCTAAGAACTGGCCGTGACTGGCAGAGCGGGCAGAAAATCCCAGCCTCATTGCCACCTGACACCCGGCTGGGAACAGTGGGCAACTGGTCAAGCAGAGCGGTGAGCCTAGCTCCCCATGAGGCTGCCCGTCCCAGGGAAGAGCCCCACAGCCCTGCCCCCCATAAATCTTTGTGACTTGGGGAAATGGTAATGGTCAGCCCATGGAACATTTTGTTCTGTTTTGGCTGCATTTCCCCCTCCACCACTAAATTGGAACCAGCTGCAAGTCTTATTTGGACTCCCCAGCCCAGCGGCCTCCTAAAAATAGCGAAGCAGGAGCAGCTGAATAGTAGAAAGAGCCAAGTAGGAGCTACACCTTCACCAAAGAGGGGGAGAGGAGCTGCAAGCCCCAGCTCTGCAAGCTGCCCCTTGCCCTCAGGGTCAGGGCAACTCGCAGGCCCTATTTCCCCAGGGAGTTGGGCTCTAACCTGCTGTGGGCAGCTAAGGCTTGGGGGTGAATTACAGGGCAAAACCAGTGACAGGCTGGAGTCCGGGAGCACAGAGAGGGAGGGGCTGCTGGCTGCCCTAGGCTTCTGAATGTTCTCTTAAGAGCCACAACATGGCATCTGCTAGCCCCAGACCAGCTCAGAGCAGCTCAAACCCCACCAGGCTGCTCTGAGCAGCAGCAGAGGTGGGGGCCCACCCCACTGAATAGCAGCTGTGCGGAACAGGCCCAGTTTCCAAGGAGCAGGAGGTTATAATCTCCCCAGGCACCCCCTCGGCTGCTCTGCCAATTCACACTAGCTTCCCATGTGCCCCTAGTGTCTTTCCCTGATTTGACTCGTCCTGAGTCTAGACCCTGCTGCCAAGAGTGATACAAGAAGGTTGGAATCCACCCCCGCATTCCCACTCCTTTCCCGCATCCCCAGGGACTTCCCCCCTCCTATGCACACTGCCTCACAAAGGGGAATTTACTTCTCTCCCCTGTTGCTGCCCGGGCTGGTGAACTGGGGGATAGTGAGCAACTGTAGGACTCTCTGCAGCGGGATGTGAAAATGGGGGGTTTGATGCCAGTTTCAAACACAGGCAGCAAAGAGTTAGTTAGGCTCTGGGGCAAGGATTGGTGGGGAGAGCAAGGGTGGGGGAGGGCAGCAAGGAGTGTGTGGGGGGGCACGTGTGCTGGGATCCTTGGGGAAAGAGGGAGAAGATGCGTGAAGGGGGTGAAGATCAGGGTGCACTAGGAAATCCGTGTGGGATCCCCCACTGTCACCATGACGATGGACGAAGGCCTTCCCAGCACTACCGCTGAACAAGAGCTTTCCCACCTACCCCGTTCAGCACTTTCAGTCGAACCTCTGAGTTACCAACACCAGGGGTGGAGTTTGTTTGTAACTCTGAACAAAATGTTACAATTGTTCTTTCAAATGTTTACAACCGAACACTGACTTCATACAGCTTTGAAACTTTGCCATACAGAAGAAAAATGCTGCGTCAGCTGTCTTAATTTAACTGACACAAGCAGTTTTCTTACCTTGTCAAGTCTTTTTTTCTTCTTCTTAACTTTCCCTTTGTTTCTAGAAGTTTATGTTGAACAGGGTACTGTGCTGTACAGCATTTGTGTGTGTGTGTGGGGGGGGGGGTTTGGTCACTGTAGGGTGACTAAACACCAAGGGTGAAAAATCGGGACAGGGTGTGGGGGGTAATAGGAGCCAATATAAGAAAAAGACCCAAAAATCGGGACTGTCCCTATAAAATCGGGACATCTGGTCACCCTAGGTCACTGCTGCTGCCTGATTGCATACTCCTGGGTCCAAATGAGGTCCCTGCCTGGTCAGCTGGTAACTCAGGTGTTTGTTCTCCTGTATCACCTTTCCCTTTCCCGCTGATGGCTGGTATCAGAAGGCAGCTCTGTCTGCAGCACCCCCAGGTGGCAAGCCATGGTATGACATGTGTGGCCTGCCCTTCGCATCCCCCTCTGGGGTAACCCAAGAGCTCCAGTGCAGGCTCTCTTGCTACAATGATGCCCTTCCTTGGAGCGAGTTTATTATCCAAAGTCCCAAACCATAGTCCATTTATCACCCCAGTGCAAGCTGTCCTGAAGATCACACGTCCTCGGCCATGGGCGTAACATGTCCCCCATTCCGGCATCGCCCGCCACACCCAGACTCTGTCACTCCTCTTGTCCCTCTGCCGGGACAGCCAGCCCAGCCCTTCCTCCTGGGGTGCAACCCCTGCTCTTCCCAGCAGGAACCCCCAGCCTCTCTGCTGGCTGCATCCTTGCCAGGGAAGCATCCCTCACTTTCCCCAGCCCTCCCACAGTTCCCCTGGCACCAGCTTTCGAGCCCTGGAGGTGGCAGTGGATAGGGCCCTTCATTGCTCCTCTGCCTTCCACCCTCCCTTGTCCCCAGCTCCAGCTGGAGCCAACAGGCACCTCCCGCTGCTCCTCCTGCCTCCAGAAGGTTGCTGGCTCTTTGGCTTGGGGACATCAGCCAGTAACCTTCTCTTGCTGCTCTTCCGCCTTCAGCCCTCCCCCAGGTTCCTAACATACAGGCTCTGGTAGCGCTAACTTGCCTCTCTCCTTGTTCCTCTGGTCGGTGCTGCCAGGCAGCCCTGACTCACCCGATATTTCTCTCAGGGGGTCTCTTCCGGATCTGGGATAGCACCCAGTGCTGCCCCCCCCCTTAATTGGAGTGAGCTGATGAGGGTCAGGATACACTGGCCCTGCTCTGTCCTAAGGGACAGTGTCGGGCTGTGACAGCTCAGCGGGAGGAGGTTGGTTAGGAGCCTGGAGAACACCAAGGCCTGGGACTGACTGCTGTCTAGCATGGTGCTGTCCTGGGCTGAACAGGGCTGAACAGTTAAGCACTGGTACAGTTCTGGGTGCTGGGTGGGCAACGGATATTTAATAGACCAATATTAACTCCATGGAAGAGCCTCCTTCGGTAACCCCCCAATGACCTGGCTTGCATCTATCTCCTAGGACACTTCAGTGGCATCTGTTTCTCTGAGCAGGGCCAACCCCCTTCCCTCCCTTCCCGGGTATTTTACAATCAGCTGCTCTTGGCTCTTCCTCCTTATTGCTGTGGTAACCACTTTTAATTTCTCCAAAGCCCGTGGTGACCGACCAGGGTCCTAGTTCTGGTGATCTTAGGATTTGGGAAGGAATGGGTCATTGTGACAGAGGCCAATTGGTGCCAATGGGCAAAGGGCTCCCTGTTCTAACTCCTGTCTCAGACCTGACAAACTCACTCCACCTCATACACCATTTTCTGGGTATTTATCCCTGAAGGGTAGCATGTGATATCTCTATTGAGTGCTTGTAACTTAGTAATACTTATAATCATTGTGTGTATGGGTAATATTTAAGAAATAATGTAACTATATTGAAAGCTGTGCTTTATGGTCTTGGAGTAAAAATGAGTCCACAGGGAAGCATTAAACCGTCTTGGTAATGGCCTATTCAAGTGGAAGGGAGTGTTTACCCTCCCACCCACCCCCACCCCCCCCCACCCCCCTGCTAGCTGATTGTCACATATTGCTCAATTTTCTACAATTGCAGCAACTGAGAATGGTTAGTAGAAAACCATTAAAGACAAACTATAAACATTGAAACCACTTGGCGGGAAAAAGGAAGAATACAACGGATAGGGTCACCCTGTCCGTGAATGAAAACAAAATTCTGATTCATTCTGTCACAATGTGGAGAACCATCCTCTGCATCCCTTCACCCAGAACGTCTTGTTGAGCGAGCGTGTTTCATGGAGGACTGGATCCTGGTTCCTCTGAAGTCAGCCAACTGCAACAGACTGAACTTTAGGGGAAAACCTACTGTACTAGCTAGGAAGGCTGGTGGTATCAGGGAGCTAATACCCAGCTACCACAGGCAAGACCCCCTCGCTCTGGAGGCAGCGGGTGCCAAGTTCTGGGTGCCATGAGAACCATCACAATAGGTTCCAGGGGAGAAAACTGGCCCAGTTAGTGAATCCAGTTCAAATGTGTATAGATCTGTCCTTCAGCAACCTAGCACTCTGCACGCCCCAGCTCCCTGAGTGAGTCTGGGGCAGAGCAGTGGCAACCTGTGTGTGGCTAACCCTGTGGCAATGGATAGCCAGAGTTCTGCTCTGGCCCTGGGGCGCTGGTCCTTCCCTCCAACCTGTCTGTATCCCTCCTGGCTTACTTTCAAGCGGGAATGCACAAAGATTTACAGCCTGTGTAGAAATAGTGCCTTCTCCCTCCCCCCTTCCCAGTTCACTAGCCTCACCTCCATTCAACACTCTCCTTCACACACACACAGAACGTTTCTCCCGTTGCTCCAGTGCAGCCACTGTTGGGGTGGAGCGCGGCAGCCTTTTAACAGTGCACAGTAACATGGCACAATTTTTTTAAGCCACGAGGCAATGCGGGAATTCAGTATCTGTTTGAAACTGCGAGGGGGGGCTGAATGGACTTGCTCAAGTTAGGATGAGGCCGGCACGCAGGACTTCACACCCTGCATCGCCAGAAGTGCTTGGGAATCTCTAGTGGGCATAAGTAATCCAGGTCCCTGAGTAACGTCTGATCAGGGAGACAGGCCCTGCCCCACGTGCTTGGCATCCACACTGAGAGTAGCTTATCTCCGCTCCTCTGACATAGCCGGTTGTCAGGGGAGAGTTCTTCGTGTTTTCTCAGAAAGAGGCCCCGGGTCAGTTCTTGTATCTGCCCTTCCCCTCCCACGTCCAGAGTGCTGGCCTCCGCTTGTGGGACTGCTCAGATACCAGCCACAGGGCCTGTAGGGCACCTCCCTGAGCTGCTGCTCTGTGGAGTCTCTGCCCAGTGCAGCCTGAAAGGTCTGGAGCGACCTGACTGACGGAGACCCGCCTGCTCTCTTGGTAAATCTCTCTGTTGTCTGCTGGGGAACGAGGGATCCTCACCCCGAACCAGCCGGTTGTTCCCAGCTGCAGGATCTAAAGGTCTGTAGCTGGGTTTAGACATCAGGTCAGTTTCCGTTCTGTCCCATGCTGCGGTAGCAGGAGGGTGGGGAGGTTGCTGTAGCTGAAGGGAGCCGGGAGCATGGGGGCTGAGTCCTCCCCCTGTTGTGAGAACACAGTGGTGTTTGTGCTGTTATTCAAGCAGCTGGAATTGTGTTTGTGAGAGTCTCTCTAATTGTCTATTTTATATGCTAGTCTCTTAGGAATTGTTCCAAAAGGTGTGTCATTTGGGGGGAGCTGGGAGCATGCTCAGTGCCCAGGGCACAGAACATGAAGGAGCGCCTGACTGGCAGGATGGGGGCACTTAGTAAGGGGTGGTAGGTAGGGATCCTAGAAGTTCAGTCTGCAGGGGAAATTTACCCCGAACTCAATGGGCCAGATATCTCTGTTTTCTGTGGAAAACTCTTTAGTCTGGTGTAAACACACAGAGTCTGATTGTGCTGTCAGTTACAGCAGGGCCCATGTGACTGGAGTTACACTGTACAGCTCAGATCGGACTCGGAGCCCGAGGGCCACTTCTGGCAGAACCGGGTGGAATGGTCAGGAAGCAGGTGGGAGTGAATGCTCTGGGAAAGGTGTATGACTGGCACTGATCTGGCATGGGGTGGGGGGCTTGAAAGGAGTGTGTCCTATGTAGTAAGCAGGGAGAAGTAATACAGGAGGGATAAAGAGATAAAGCAGCTCTTCAGTTTACTCTGTGCCCCCCTCCCCCCATTAGTTGCTGCACCTGCTGCAACCAACCGAGCCCCTCAGCATGTGTGTTCCACTTTTTCTCCACACTCCCCCGGTGCCAGATCAGTGTCAAGAGTATGACTTTACTCCAGGCACCCACTTACAGCTGTTGGTGATCATTTACACCCCCTGGGTAACTAACCACTGTTACTGCAGCCCTGGATTCTCCCTGGAAGGCCTGTTTCTCCTCTCACCCGGCTGTAAATCAGGAGGGATTCCAGTGCGGTCCAGGGCTGGGTGAGTCAAATTGTGTCAGAGATGCCTGGGGAGCTGGCTACATTTGGCTCCTCAAGCAGTGTGGAGTGCGCTGAGTGCGTACGTTAGCTCAGGTCCTACACGGTGTCAGGAGCTGTGCTCATTAGCTTTGGAAATAGCTGGTGCCGTGGGGTGTAGCATGTAACTCAAGGCATATCCCAGCCCTGAAACACTCCCCCCCCCCCCCGACATCTGGGCAGCTGAGATAAGAAGGAGCTGGGTGCTAGGAAAGATAAAACACGTTTTTTAATATAGTTCCCTAGGGAGTTCCTACCTGAGGCGCCGCAGATGGGGTGGCTGAGAGGGGCTAGGCTTGGGTCACCCTGTCACTCCCAGAGTGCTGGGATTATGATTCCCCTTCAGGGCTGGCTGATTTCACACTCCCTGCCAAAGAGCTGGGGGAATGAGAATGGAACGGGACAGGCCAGGGTCATGGCTGTGGACGATGCTAGGAGCTGCTGCAGGGTCCCTGACCTGGAGGAAGGGGGTGTGCGTCTGGAATGAGTCTTAAGGCCGTCAGCAGCTTTGCTGGGGCGAGAGAGCAGGCATTCCTGCCCCCATTAGAGACATCCGAGCAGGGTGGGGGAGCCTGGTGTCCAGCTGTCTCTGAACAGCTTCCCTTCGCTCTCTCCCATTGACCCAAGCATACAGAGGCCCTGTCACAGTGGAACAGAGACTCCAGGCTCTGGCCCTTCAGAGTCTGCCCTGATCCTCCCCCCTCTTCCTAGGGAGGGTTGGAGTCT
Organism: Sternotherus odoratus; assembly: GCA_032164245.1. Taxonomy (NCBI): domain Eukaryota; kingdom Metazoa; phylum Chordata; order Testudines; family Kinosternidae; genus Sternotherus; species Sternotherus odoratus. Next base: position 120,358,620 of record JAVMKO010000003.1, read on the forward strand.
CCGGCTTGGAAGCCTGTGGGAAGTGACTGTGGGGTTCCCAGGGTTCTGGGGCCTGGCAAGCAGTGGAAAAGGATGTCTGAAAACAGGACTCCGGAAGGAGGGGACATGATGACTGGAAACTGGCTGTTTCCTCATCAGCGCTTTGATGGTGACTGTTGAAACATAGGGTTTTGTCATCATTCTGGGAACCGTATAAGACACACCATCCCCTGGATGCAAACGTAGGCAAGCACGCCTCTGCGCACATGCACTAATACAGCTCTCTGGGCACGCAGCCTCTTGTATTTCTGCACCCTAGGCAGAGGCCAACTGTAGACCCCTGCATTTTCCGGGACCTGACCCTCACCAGGCCAGACAGTTCCACATTAGTGTGCCCACAGCCTCATTCGTCATAGAGTTGAAGGCCAAACTGGGACCACCGGCTCATACTAGTCTGACCTCCTGTATATCTCAGACCAACTGCACCACCCAGCACCCGCACACTAAATCCAGCCACCAAAATGAGATCCAAGTACTGCAGCCCTCAGGGGACTAGACTGGCACGTGCCGCAGGCAGAGGATAGGCGGGAGCGAGGTACACCAGTGCCCGAGTTCCCCAGCAATGGCAGGGAAATGATTACATGTGATATACCCAGATAATCCTGCAAGTGACCTGCATCCGGCAGAGGAAGGCAAAAAACCCCAACGGTTTCCTCCCATCTGACCTGTGGGGGTGGGGAATTCCTTCCTTACACCACATATGGTGATTGGTTAGACATGTGGGTCAAGTACCCAAGAGAGACCGCTTGGTGCCACCTCAGAGCTCCAACCCTCCCCGCGCAATGAACCATCTCTGGCCATGGCCATCCCTGATGCTTCAGAGGAAGGAGATTTAAAAGAAACAACCACCAACCCTCCCAGAATACATGGGTAGGGATGGGGGAATCCCTTCCTGGCCCCCCGTCCACGGCTGGAACCCTGAAAGGAGCTTTTAGTAACAGAAACTGGAAGGGAGTCCCCACGCTGCTGAGCTCTGACCTTTCGATCACAAGCAACCCCGTCATATAATCGCACACATACGTTTGTCCAGCTCTCTCTGAAAACTAGCTAGTTGTTTGCTCTTACAACCCCCACTGGGGGCTGTTCCAGATCCTCACCTGTCTGAGGTTTAGAAACCTCCTAATTGCCACCCTAAATGTGTTCATGGTCAATAGATGCCCATCGTTCTTGTGCCCAATTGCCCTTTAGCTTAAATAGTGGCCAAGTTAGGGTCCATATGGGAATCGGGTGGGAGCGTCAGATCTCCGATATACCCCAGTGCAGCATCAGTGAGGTTTTGTGTTCGATGCACAGCTGCCGTATAGACACTGTGTCAAAAGCATACATGGGCACTTCCCTAAGGGCAGCGTCTGCTCAGATGGAGTCCCTGCAAGTCAGCCCCTACACTGGGATTTCTGGAAAGACTTTTGACTCTCTGAAGAAGATAAGGGCAGGAAAGGCATTTGAACCTGTCCTGTCCGGATGGTTTTATGGGAACAATGTCCGTGACAGACATTATTGGCGGGTACGGGGGTCAAACTACTGACCATGGAAAGCTCATGCCGTCCCATTTGGCCTGAAGCCCTGAAAGGCTCACACAGTTTGTCAGAAGTAGCCCTGCAGTGGCTTCACAAGAGGGAGCAGCAGCGTGGCTTATTACAAGGGCTCCCATATCCCTCCCCTGCAGGGAGATTTCATTTCTAAGCTCTGCAGCACTACCACAAAGCTGTTGTGCCATGACCTTGAGATAAGTATTTCCTCTCCCCGGATCTCCCGATCCAGGAAGGCGCATGTATCCACTGGAGGGAGACTGCAGGCCCAGCCGCCGATCCAGGAAGGCGCATGTATCCACTGGAGGGAGGCTGCAGGCCCAGCCGCCGATCCAGGAAGGCGCATGTATCCACTGGAGGGAGACTGCAGGCCCAGCCGCCGATCCAGGAAGGCGCATGTATCCACTGGAGGGAGACTGCAGGCCCAGCCACATCTCTTGCAGGCTTGCTTAGCCCAGCTGAGCTGTGCTCTATTGCAGGGTTGCTTGTGAAGGCTGGGCTACCTACGCTGGGTGGTTGCAGGGCACTGTTGTTGGGTTGCCAAGGCAGCACAGGCGGGGTCACTCACACTGGTCTGTTGCTGTTGGGTTGCTTGTAAGAGCTGGCTGCAATACAGGTATTCGGGAGTATTGAGCTCTGGCAGTAAGCCAGCACTCTGGGGAAAGATATGGAGGCACTTAGCAAAATGAGAGCAGGGGGTTAGACCGCTCTGGCATATTCCCTTAGGAAGCCCCCCCGGCCCTTCCCAGAGTGATATGGGCTCACAGTCAGTAGGGAAACAGACCCCCTCAGGGCAGAGACGGGTGGGAGTGGGGCTGCCGGAGCCTCCATTGATTGGCTCTGTCAGCCCCAGGTGTGTGTATGGGCGCGGCCTCTCTATCAGCCCCTCTCTGGTGCAGGTGTGGTGGGGGAGCAGGGGTGTGTCTCACAGGGAGTTGATCAGGCTGTGTATTGGGACCCAGAGTCTGATCAGCCCCACTGAAACTCTCCTGGGCCCCTTGTGCGGTGGGGGTATGGGGACTCCCCTCCGGTGCAGAGGCAGGATGGATGTGGCTCGGGAGCAGGATGTGCGGCGGGAACACTTGCAGCTCTCTGCACGCTGACCTAAGGGCCATTGGGTGTCACACTTCCGTGTCAGCTGGCTGGGGAGAGGGTTGCACACCTGGCCAGGTGCATGATGGGGATTTTTTAAAAACTTTCTCTGCGCCATCAAGTACTGGGACCAGCAGCCAATGCAGCAGGGGGCGTGAGGGGAGCATCCGATTAGATGGGCCCATTGATCTGATCCAGCTCAGCAAGGACAGAGGATGCTGCCCACTGGTCTATTCTGGTGCAGGACTTCCACCCTTCATAGTGGTCTTCCCCAATTCCTTCCCTCACTCGCATGTCCCTGGAGCTGAACTCGCCTTGAGTAGGGTTTCTTCCAACAGCCACAGTGGCCTTCCCATTTGCTCTCCCATTACTTCCGGGCTCCCTTAGACTGACGCTGGAGACCCATGGAGCGGTCCCAGCTGTGGCTGGGAGGTGGCCCCTGGGGGGTAGCCGGAGCCGGGGAAGTGGGTGAGATGTACTAGGTAACTGTGCCACGCCCTGTAAGCGCCGAAAGGGATCGCACTTCCGCCCTGTCCAGAGGAGGGGTCGTGGGAGCAGCAGAGGGGAGCGAGCTAGATGCGGGCTCCCAGAGCATGGCCACTGCATGTGACGAGGAAGTGCCCAATGTTGTAACAGGCCAAATTGGCGAGGGCCAGGCTAGGGCTGTTCCTGCTAATGGGGCAGCAAATCCTGCGGTCTCTGTGGGAGGAGGGGATTGACCTATGCTCAGACCCTCCAGCTGGCCCTTGATCCAGCCTCAGGGCTGAAGAGCCGTTGGTGGAAGGGAATAAAGTGGGGCCGGGTCTCTGTAGGAAGTGGATATGGCTGGAGCAGCTGTGTGACGAAGTAGGAATACTGTGTGTGTGTGCCTCAGTTTCCCCTATGCATTTCTTAAGTGTCTATGTGAAGGAATAGGGGCTGACACTGGAAGCAAGGAGGCAACGCCCTCTCCCCTTTCAAGGTATGCATCCCTGATGCTGTAATCTGACCCCAAGTGGGGGAGGGAGGTCAGCTGAACCTGTTGGAGAGAGGTCAGGTGATACCTCCTGCCCGGGAGACAAAGGGAAGAAAAGGAGGGGCTGGAGAGGGGGTTGGGGAAGTCTGGGCTGGCTGGAGGCAGGCAGGGAAGGCAGAGGAGCTATCTCGCTCTCTGGCCCCCAAAATGGATCCAGCTGAGGGTTCACGCTCGCTGTATGGTCTGGGTTAGACCAGATAGAAGTCATCGAATAAACCTGTGTTTTACTACCTGGCTGAGAGTCACGTCTGACTGTGGATTTGGGGTGCAGAATCCATGGGCTCCCTCAGGACCCCGCCCAGGCGGGCTTGCTGGGGGAAGCACACGGAGGGGCAGAAGGTGCTGAATGCTCCGAGGTCAGACACAGGAAGGTGGAAGTGGGGACCCGTGAAGCTCCTAGCCTTGGAATCAGGCTGTGTACGGAGAAGGGACCCTTCACCCGGAGTCCTGTCTGGTTTCCTAGGGAGCAGTTCCAGACCATCGCCCGGGCGCTTCGTGACAAGCTGCCTAAAGATTCCTTGTCACTTGGTACCAAAGAGGGGTTGGGAGGGGCCTCAGTTGGTGTGTGTGGGGGGGGATTTGCTCCAGAGCACAGCAGAGAAAAGCGGGGTGGGGGATTCACAACAGCTTAAAGGAACCTAGAGCATGCCAGAGCCAGGCACTCCCCGTGTGTGGAGATGGGGTATTTGCCCCTCCTGGAGTCGCTGCTGGGCTGGTGACTCCACATAGCCTGGAATGGAGGAGCCAGGCCTCCCGGGTGGGACCTGCTGGGTATGTAACTGAAGGGGAACAGATATGGCTGGCTGAGGCAGAGGGGACTGAGGAGCTGTGAAAAATGCCAGCTCAGCTCACCCGGGGGAGAAAGGGGCAGTGTCAGGCAGGGCTTCCCTGCAGGAGGAAGGGGCTTCACGCCCACTGCCCTGTCCCCCAGCCTGTCCTGAGCAAGTCACCTCCCCGTCTTGAAGGGCTCCGACTGGCGGCTCTGCAAAGGGGAGACTTCCCTTTCAGAGTATTGCTGAGCCCAGCTCTTTGGGATCTCACCCAGGATGCCCCCCGGCACTGAAACCAGCACTGCGCCCCTTGCTCCCGGGACTCCAGCTCCCCACTAAGCTCTCTGTTTGGTTTGGATTTGCAGGAGGCCAGCAGCACAGTGAAGGAGTGAGAGTTACTGGGAGGCCCCAAACCTCGCTGACCGCCACCTGGCACCATGACGACGAGCAGCGGCCCCTCAGACAGGTATGGCCAGGCCTCTGTGCGGGCGCACGCGTCCCCTGGAAACATCGCCTCCCACGCTGGTCCCCTGACCAGCCCCTCCTGACAGAACCACAGTTGCAGCGGTGTTTCCGGGACCTCCTCCCGGCAGCTTGGCAGGCTCTCCAAGTGACCGGACTATCAGAAGAGCCCAAGGACCCGTGGGATGAGCCCACAGGTACCATGATCATGGCAAATCCAGTGTCCCTGGAACTTGGCGGTGGGATGGTGAGGAGCTATTACTGTCCCCAAACCCAGAAACCCTGCTGCCCTGCCTTCTTCCCGGCAGCTGAGGGCTGGGGGAGCAGCAGGCTGTGCTGTGCTATACATAGCTCCAGGTCGGAGCTCAGGTTGTAGCTCATGACGTGACTAAAGCAGCAGGATGGGGTCGGTGGCTCTCTCCTCCCTCGGAGGCTGTCTTGTCCGTTTCCCCGTAGCTCATGAACTGCAAACATTCCGCACTGCGAGGAGAAAGACGAATACTAGGAGACTTGGCCCTTCCCACAGCTGCCAGCACACATCTGGCTGCCATGGGGCTGTGAGCAGCCAACACCCTCGCTCCCTCCCTCTTTCATAACCGTTTGGAAGTCCGCTGTGGGTCCCAGAGCAGCTGAACTCTTGCACTCTTACTTAACATCCGTGGGAGGAGGGGATCCTCCCAGCACTCGCAGGGCTCCACACAACCCCTCCTGGGCCAGTCAGACACCCTTCTCCCTGCTGCCCCTCTCCTACAACTGAGATACATTCCCCTGCCTTAGCATCAATGCAGTATGGAGTCAGACGTAGCTCCCCCCTGGTTACACCTCGTTGGGGGCACCCAGTCTCTTCTCTGGGAAGGTGCACACAGCGGGTAAGGAAGTGGGAGCCCCTGGCGGGCGTTCGCAGCTAACAACCCACCTGGCTTTATTTCTCCAATCTCCAGCACATCCAACTTCCCATTAGGGGATGCTGGGCCCAACACTAAGCAGCACTATGATTAGAGCTGCCACTAGGGGGCAGTCAGGACTCCGCATGCCCATTCGACTGCCTATAGGTCGACAAAAGCAGCTGTTGGCTTTGAGTGTCCCATGTTCCACGTCTAGGGCCTGATTCTCAGAGGGGATCAAGGTGAAGCCAGTGGGAGCCGCGGGTCTTCAGCACTTCTGTAAAAACCGGCACAATGGTGCAGCGCCCCACTGAATGGAGAACCCTCTGACACAGACTTGGGTGTCCTGGTGGCTAATCAGCTGACCGTGAGATGTCAGTGCTACATTGAGGTCAAAAAGGCTAAAGCGATCCTGGGAGGTATAAACAGGAATCACGAGTAGGGTGGGGAGGTGATTTGACTGTTGTATTTGGCACTGGGGTGACTGCTGCTGGCACGTGGTCCAGTTCTGGTGCCCACAGACGAGACAAGGAGGAGGTGGTGACTGGAAATGTGACCAAGTTTTACCAGTGGAACAGTTTACCAAGGATCGTGGTGGATTCTCCGCCACTGGCAGTGTTTAGACCAAGACTGGATGTTTCTCTAAAAGATCTGCTCTGGGAATTATTCTGGGGCAGTTTTCTGGCCTATGTTGGGGCGGGGGGGTGTCAGACTAGATGATCACAGTGGTCCCTTCTGTCTGGGAACTGGCCAGTGACATTAGTGCTTTAAGGGTGCTGCAGAATTCAGCAGGGGTGCCCCACAGGTTAGTGTGTGTGTCTGTGTTGTGTGAGGGAGCTTGAGCAGCACCAGCCTGCACTGTCCTGAGGTCCAGGAAGTGTAATGAATGTCTGCTTAGGGGAGCCTCGGGCTGGAAAAGCCGTGGACCGCAGGTCAGCAGGGATAGGGATCAGAAGAGCTGTGTGGGAAGCCCAGGGCTGGGATAGTGCGGAGGGCAGGCTTCAGGTCAGAAGTGCAGCGCACTGGCAGAGCTGTGGGAGTGGCAGGTAGCTCAGGCCCCTGCCTTCTCCAAGAAAATCTCTCCTCTGCCCTGACCCTAGACTAATTCATGATTTAGTGCCCCCTTCCTCTCCTGGGCCAGGGGTGGTCAGGAGATGGGGGGGGGGCGCAATATCCACACATCCTCCTTCCGCCCAGCCTGTCCCAGCGGCAGCCTGCTCCGAGACCCCTCTGACTCTGCCCATCTCTCGCACAGGTATAAAGCCGTCTGGCTGATCTTCTTCACACTTGGCCTGGGGACGCTGCTGCCATGGAATTTTTTCATGACCGCCACCAGGGTAAGGAGCTCCGTGGGCCTGGGAGGGATTTAAGCGTGCGTGGCCCGTGTACGTGTCGGTGGGGGCGCCGGCGTGTGCCCGGAGGGACACGCGTGTGGCATGGGTGTGTCGTAGGCGGGCGTGTTCATTTCGCTCTCTCCCTCTCAGTATTTCACCAACCGCCTCGGGGAGCCCCGGAACATCTCCTCCCTGGAGCGCCTGCCTGGGCTGAACGGCACGGACGAGGGCCAGGAGCCTCCCCCCACCTACCTGCAGACCAAGTTCAACAACGTCATGACACTCTGCGCCATGCTACCCCTGCTCATCTTCACCTGCCTCAACTCCTTCCTCCACCAGAGGTGAGTCTTGGCCCCTGTCCTGACCCAGTCCCTCACCTCCAGCCCGGCTGGCCAAGTGGGGAACTCGGCCCAGCTGGACCAACCCCCGCTCAACACATGGAGACCCACCAAACGCCTCGCCTTTGTGACCCAGTTCCCCTCGGAGGCAGGCCTGCCGCGGTGGGTGCCTCCTGCAGCTCCCCACAGTCCTGTGGGGGGACTCTCCTCACTGAGGGGCTCCCTTGCCACCCTATAGGATCCCCCAGAGAGTCCGTATCCTGGGCAGTCTGGTTGCCATCCTGCTGGTCTTCATGATGACGGCTGCCTTGGTAAAGATCCCCTTGGAGCCGCTCCCCTTCTTCATCGCCACCATGGTCAAGATCGTCCTCATCAATTGTGAGTGGGGCCTTGGGCAATCCTGGATGCTCCTGGGATCGGGGAAGCTGGCCCCAGGGGGGTGGAAAGAGGCACCCCATTCCCCCTCTCCTTTCACTGTTGCCCCGGGCAGTCCCAGCCCACTCTGCTACTACGGGGTCTCGCATCTGGGGCTGACCTCCTGGCACTGAAGTGCATGGCTATTCCTCCCCCAGCAGGAGGCGCTGTAGGGAGCAACAGGGGCACTGGCTGTGGGGGGAGCTTCCAACCATCCTGGGCCCAGCCTTCCCCAGCAGGGGCACTGGCCGTGATGTAGTTCGGCTCCTCGGTTCATCTCGCAGCGGGGGTCGGAGAAGGGCACGGTTCCGTGTCACCCCTATTTGTCGATCCTCATTATTCCCTGTCTTTGTCCTTGCAGCCTTTGGTGCCATCCTCCAGGGCAGCCTCTTTGGATTGGCTGGGCTGCTGCCTGTCAGCTACACAGCCCCCATCATGAGCGGGCAGGGCATGGCAGGGACCTTCGCAGCTCTGGCCATGATCTGCGCTATCGCCAGTGAGTAACTCCCCTGCCGCCCCGCCTCCAGCCCTCCAGTGGGAACTGCTGCAAAACACAGCCTGGGCCCAGGAGCCACAGGAGGGCCCGATCGGTGCGGGGGGGGGGGGGCAGGTTACACTTCCCCTGGTCCCCCACAGTTCAGAGCCAGCTGCCAGGGCACCTCAAGGGAAGGGCACCCTTGGGGGGGTCACTCTGGGAGGGGCACTAAAATCCAGTTATTGGGAGTCACGGGGGGGGGGCAGCTCAGGGGGTCTCCGCATGCTTCTGCAAACATCCTGTTTTAGGAGAGGAGTGTCCTGGCAGAGCTTGGGGGTGGGACAGGGCAGGGCCTGTCTCTCCCCTATTGTTGCCTTCCCCAGCAAGCCCCTCTGCTCTTCCCTCACCTCCGGCCTCTCTCCTCTCCGTGATCCCAGGCGGCTCGTTGCTGGCAGACAGCGCTTTCGGCTACTTCATCACAGCCTGTGTGGTGGTCCTGCTGGCCATCGGCTCCTACATCCTGCTGCCCCGCCTGGTAAGGACTTGCCCTTCTTGGGGGGGTGGGGACCCAGCCAGCAGAGGGGAGTGGGGGGGGGCGGTAGTGCAAGGGGAAGCCAGCCTCACTCCTGTGCCTGCAGGTTTCCCCAGCGACACTCCAGTCCTGGCTGTGGAAGGCCCCCATCCCTGAGGGCAGAGAGGTCCCCTCCCCCCGCCACACCCCCCGTGAGCTCTCTGGGTGGTCTCTCTGCAGGATTTCTTCCGTTACCACTCGATGAAGGACAAGACCGAGTATCGGGTCCACGACCGGCATGCTGAGGTGGACACCAAGATCGACCTGATCAAGAAAGGTGAGGCGGGCCGGGGGGAGTGGCATGGACCAGGGGAGAGGGGAATATTGGCAGGTGGGCAGGAGGGAGAGCTGGGGCCTGGAGCTGGGGAGGCTGCTGGCTCTGGTGAAGCCCCTCTGGATGCGGCCCACCCCAGAATCCCAGGGGAGGGGGAAGTGGTGCTGGCTCCGGGCCTGGGCTGCACCTGGGGTCACCCACCACCTTGGGGCCTCCCCTCACGCTTCCTATCTCTCCCTACAGACGAGCTCAATGGGGTGGAACAGAGGTACCCGAACAACACGGCCCCCCAAGTTCCCAGCCAGAAGCCCTCCGTCCTCAGCATCTTTAAGAAGGTACGTGAGTTGGTGACACCCCCTATCCCTCGTGCCTGGCTTATGGGTCCCTGGGCCACGTCTGTCCCCCAGAGTGGGAGACCCCGGAGCTGGTCTGTCCCTGCATATTTGGGTAACAGGTCCCTGGCTCTGTTCTTGCCCCCCAGATCTGGGTCATGGCTCTGTCTGTCTGCTTCGTCTTCACTGTCACCATTGGGGTCTTCCCGGCCGTCACTGCCGAGGTGAAGTCCACGATCGCCGGGCACAGCAAGTGGGGTGAGTGAGAGCAGGTTTCCCGTCGTTCATCGCTGGGGACTAGGGATAGGGTGGGCTGGAAGGGAGCGGACCCCCAGGGGCAGAGCTGAAAGGAAGTGGGGACTGGGTGGGGAAGGAGCTACGGGGGAGGGGCTCCAGTGACATCTGATGGCAACCGGAGAGCTGGATAGGCCTGCTGTGCCCTCTGACAGACTGGGTGCCACGTTTCCCTCACACACTTGGGCAGGATCCATGGGCAACAGTGTGGGCTGGGCCCAGACCCTATTCTGGCTGCTGAGCCGTGTTGGAGGAAGAGGGAGGGCGTGAGCCTGTGCCCCTGGGAAGGGCCGTGTTGTTGGGTAGGGCCTGATCCACCCGTCCCCTCCGCACTGTGGGGGGCACCTCACGCAGCAGACAGGAGGGGGCGGGGTGTCCCATCACCTGTCACTGACCCCTCCTCTCTCTCCAGGTATGTACTTCATCCCCGTGTCCTGTTTCCTGATGTTTAATATCTTCGACTGGCTGGGACGGAGCCTCACGGCCGTCTGCTTGTGGGTAAGTATGGGGCAGAGCAGAGGGGGCAAGGGCCTGGCAGCTGGGCCCTGACCCGTTAGGAGCACAGTCAGCCAATCAGAGTTCACCTCTCGGGCTGCCCTGTGTCCTGACAGCCCAGCTGCCCGTGCAGGACACAAGGAAGTGGGCGCTGGCATGTTACCACAAGGGGCTCCGCATTGAATTCGGAACCGGGCTCTGGGAGCTGAGCAAGGATGGTTGGGTGAGAGCAGGGGGCTGGGAGTCAGGAGTCCTGGTTTCTAGCTCTGGCTCTGCCCTTGGGTGAGTCATTTCCCTGCGCCCTGCCTCCGTTCCTCCTGCTGCTGACCCCTACCTCAGGAGCTGGGGCTCAAGTACCATTGAAGGGCAAGGGATGACTATCCTGGAGACCTAGGGAGCCCATCCCACTGGAATCCTGTCCTGCCTCTTTGGGCTGGAGAAGCTAAATGCCCTGTGAATTCGGGGTGTTTTCCCAGCGGAGTCTGACACCTTTGCTTCAGGGTCTATAATTAACTCGCCGGGAAGTGGAGTGAGCAAGGGGATGGACAGCTGGGAGAGAAGTGGAGAGTCCAGAGGAAAGCGCGCTGCAGGGTGCCAGGGGCATAGAAGGGATCCATAGGTGGTACTGGCAGGAAGCCGTCAGCTGCCTTGTGGAGAGGGCAGCAGCTACTTGGGAGGAAGGAGCCCAGGGAGCAGAAGCAGATGGGCTGCTCTGGGAGTGTGTGTGTGTGTGTGTGTGTGTGCGGGCAGGAGAGGTGGGGTTGGCAGTTGGCAAATCTATTCTGTCGCCAGACATGGGATGCTAGCAGGGGGGTTATTTCCCAGGTGTCTGGCTGCTGGGTCCCATACCCATGCCCACATACGTACAGCATGTCTAACTGACCATCCTGTTTGGGGTGGGGAAGGAATTTTCCCCCAGGTCAGATGGGCAGAGATCCTGGGGGGTTTCTCCTTTCTCTGCAGCATGGAGCATGGCTCTCTTGTGGGCTTGAGCAAGAGTCGCTGGTGGGTCCTCTTTAAATGAGGACTGGAGGTCGTCCGTAACTCAGCCAGTGGTTCGGGGCCTGTGTTCTGTGGCCGGTGACATGCAGACGGTCAAACCAGATGATCATGATGGTCCTTTCTGGCCTTAAAGTCTATGAGCCCGGGAGCCAGGGCTGAGGGGGGAGCAGCTCACCGCCGGGTAGAGGATGGAGCTGAGGTGTCTCTGGCTGGGAAGGAGGGCGTGGGCCCCAGTGAAGTCAGAGAGATGGGTGGGCTGGTGCTGGGGATTTTGTGCAGTTCCCGTTAGACCTTCCCATGGGGCTGTTTTCCTGGCGTTGTGGCTTGGAGGAAACCATCTCCTCAGCTGCAGCCTCCTTGTAAACAATCCCAGGCTGCAGCTACACAAACAGCTGGCTGGGGCAGCGGAGGAGCAGCGGGGGGCTGCATGGCACGCGGGCAGTCTAGGGCTGGGCTCACAACGGGCACCAAATGGGTGACGGTCCCTCCATGGCAGCTGTGCCCAAGGCTTCCCCTTCCCTGGCCCCTCTCTGTCTCTAGCCCCCTTGGGCCTGCCCCATAGGGTGCCCTTGAAGCTCTGGAGTTGTATGGCATTGGCTGTGGGGTCTGGCCCTGTCCCAATAACAGGGCTCAGAAGCCCTTCATGTGGGCCTCCGAGACTGTGTCGGCTGGTCTGAGCCCTGTACCCACTCTGCCCTGGAATTGCCACCTGCCGTCCTCCAGGCACGGCCGGCAGCAGGGAACTGAGAATTCAGGAGCAGGGCTAAACGCCCCCCTATAGCCAGCGTTCCGGGAGTAGGAGGTGTTTTGGAAACCGACCTGCACGAGTGTTTGTCATAGGCCCCATACTGCTAACAGGGCTGCTGGGGGCCTGTTTCTCTCCCACATTCCAGGGGGGCTAGAGTGGGTGCTTGAGTATAGGCCACCCTGTGGAACAGGTTGTGGCCCAGAGTTTTATCTGCAGTGACTATCCCTTGTGCCTGCTCCTGAGGGGAGGTGGGGGGGCTGGGGCTCTTTCTACCTCCTCCACGCCCCATACAGTGCTTTCCCCATTACTCTTCAGGCTGTTTGTTTGTTTGAATAAACTCTTGACAATATGAGACAACAGGGAGCCTGTTTGGTCTGAGCCAGCCGGCCTGGATGAGCTAGGATCCCCTGCTGCCGGGAGCCGCCTCTCCGAACCTCCCTCCCGGCAGTGGGGTCGTGCTTTCTGGCTGCCCTCACCCTTGGCCCCGAGCTGCCTCTCCAGGCCACATCCCAGCTGGCAGGAGGACCCAGCAGGAGATGGTTCCAAAACAGCTGCCTGTGGTTTGGTCTGGTTGATCCGCCTGAGGCCTTCTCTTCCCGGGGCGGGGCCACCCAGTCAACAGGATGCTGGTTTTGGGTGCGCCCACAAACATGATGACTGACTCGCCCCAGTCCCGCAGCAAACTCCTCTGTGCTCACAACTCCCCCACCACTGTGCCAGCCAAGCCCAACGTGCCCTGCAGGGTCCCGAGCTGAGGGGACAAAGTCTTGTGTCAGACGCAGGCAGTGAATCCTGGCTCTGGGACCTTAGCGCCCAGCCAGGGTGACCCTGGTGCAACCACCCTGGAGAGGCCCGGGTGGAACCGAGAGGAGCGGCTGGGATGTCACCATGTTGTCGGGTCCGGGGGCAAGTTCTTACACCCAGCTGGAGAGGGACAAAGCTGGGGGCTCCCCCTCTGCAAAACTGACCCCGCCGAAGGGAAGGGACTGAGCAGGGCAGGGTGCAGCCGGAACCGACATGCTCCCTGGGGCGGGCTCGTACCTGCAGCCTCAGCTGGCAGGAGACTGAGCAGAAACTCGTCAAGCCAGTGCCTCCACCACTAGCAGGATGGGGGGCCCAGGAACATGGGGCGGGGGAGCTCCGGGAGCTGGGGAAAGCCGGCTGGGAGTACGGGCATTTCCCATGACTGGCCGTGTCCTCAGGACAGGGCGGGGGACTGCGCGTGTGCGGGGCTTTCCCAGCTGCCCTCCGCCTGTTGTTTTCCAACTGTTAGTTCTTGGCTCTGTGGCTCTGCATTCTGGCTCCTGCCGCCGCCCAGCGCTCCAGCAGCACGAGGCAGCGGGCTGGAAAAGCCCCAGCCCAGGCCCAGGGAATGGGCCCGAAGGGCTTGCTGGAGCCAGAGACTGCGTCCCAGTGACCTGCCTGCTGACCCCACTGTTCTCACTGGGGCCTAAGCCAGCAGCTCCAGCACAGGAGCTCAGCGAGTCCAGCGCTCCCCAGCCACATTCGCATCGGACGGGGGGCGCAGGCTGTGCACAGGGTATTGCAGGGCAGAGAGAGGGAGCCTGCGTCACTCGGCAGCGCCCCCCTCGGGTGGGTAGGCACAGCACTGAGCTGCCTGGTTAGAAGGGGGGGCCTAGAGTTGAGTGGGACAATGGGAAACTCCCTCAACAGTCTCCTTCCTACCCCTCACCTGTATGGATCCCCCCTCTGCCCTCACCTCTTGCCGTCTGATGCACCTTAGTGCCCTCTGGGTGTTGTGGGAAGATGCCCCCTGCCTGCCTGGTTCCCCGGTGCCCCATTACCCACTCCTAGGAGTCTCTCTCCCTCTCTCCCCCAGCCCGGGAGAGACAGCCGGCTCCTGCCCTTCATGGTGGCTGCCCGCATGGTCTTCATCCCCCTCTTCATGCTGTGCAACGTGCAGCCCCGCAGCCACATGCCCGTCTTCTTCCACCACGACGCCTGGTACATCAGCTTCATGATCCTCTTCGCCATCTCCAACGGCTACCTGGCCAGCCTCTGCATGTGCTTCGGGCCCAAGTGAGTGTGAGCCGGGGTGGGGGGAAGGGAGCCAAGCAACCTCTTACCACGCTCCGGCCCATGCCGCTGCACTGGGCACTGGCAGATAGCAGTTCTGCCCCAGGCACCGCCCCCTTATCCAGGCCCTGCCTGAAGGAACTGGGGGTTCCCCTCTCTAACGGGTGCAGTGGGTTAGGATCACTCTCCCCATGTTATGGAGGGAAAAATTCCGGGTGTGGGGGGGAGGATTTGCCCCAAGCCACCTAGGTGTCCTGGCTCCCAGTCCTGTGCTTCAGCCACAGTCTTCTCCTTACCCCCCCCCCACCCCCCAGCCCAGAGCAGAGCTCAGACTTGTGCCGCCTAAGAGAGGAGTGAAAGCGACAGGGGCCCATCCCTGGGGCGGGAGGCTTGATGCTGGAAGTGCTGGGGTCAGGCGGGCTGCAGTCTGTCAGGGCGCGGGGGATGCTGGCGCCGGGAGCTGCAGGGTGGCGCTTTGCCTGACACTTAGCAGCCGAGCTGTCTTTAGCAGCCCATAACTCCGAGCTGGGGGCTCGTCCCAACGGGACGTGGGGCTGGGCTCACTGCTGCAGAGAAGCCCTGCCGGGAAGCCGTGAGCACCCTCCCTGCCCTTCGCTGTGCCTACCTCCTCGGCCACCTTCCCTTCCAAAAGCAGGTGCCCTTCCTGCCCCCCCTTCCCTCTCCCCATCACCAGTGTGTGTGATTACCAAGTGGCAGCCATGCCAGCGCCCCTCCCTGCTCCTGGCCTGGCCGGCCTGGCTCCGAACTCCGCCCCCTGCTCCACATACAGCACGAGTTCAATCCCCTGAGACTGGAGGGGGAGCCCCAGGGCACCGATTCCTGCAGGAGGTCTTAGGACAGGAGCCACCGAGGCTGGGGGCTGGTGCCTAGTGCCGTTGGGTTGACGCTTCTCTCCTCCCCTAGGAAGGTGCTCACCCACGAAGCTGAGACGGCCGGAGCCATCATGGCCTTTTTCCTCTCGCTGGGCCTGGCCCTGGGAGCCATGTTCTCCTTCCTCTTCCGGGCGGTGATCTAGCGGGGCAGCAGCATGGACACTGGGGCCGTGCTTGGCTCAGCTTCTCGTCCCCTGGCCGGCGCAGCGAGGCTCCGGAGCTGCGGGGGGCGTCTCCTATGCACTGCTATGAACTCACTGCCTTCGCACACCGTGTGACCGGGGGAGCGACCTCCACCTGCCCCGAGGATGGCTTGGGGCTCCCATCACTGGGCCACTTTGCCCTACCCCTGGCTTGTGGGATGGCTCCAGGACCTGTCTGCCATCGTGTGCCCCCCCACCCCCCCATACTGTGTGACTCCCTCCCACACACACATGCCAGGACCCTGCCTTGAATTCAGATCACACCTGCCAAGTCGGGGGCCCTTGGCTCAAAAGAGAAGTGCCCCTTGGGTCACTGCCCCCTTGGGTGCTGCTTGGGCCTTGTTCTCCCCATCCCGCCCTCCTCTCAAGGGGTCCCTGGACCATTCACCCTGGTCCAAGTTCTCTCCCCTCCCTCCCAGCAAGGGAAATGAACGGACCCCCCCTGCCTGACTGAGTGAAGGGGAGCCCTGCTGACTGCACTCCCCCCCCACCCTATATACATGTGTGCCCCCCCCACCTCTATAACTGCTGATCCGCTCAGACATTTATGGCTTTATTCTTCCCCCTCCCTGTCGGGAACTAGGGAAGGGTCATGACCCCTTACTCCAGATGGGAAAGTGGGGCAGGGCTGGAGATTGAGACCAGGTGCCGGGAGTGCCAGTCAGATGCCTTAATTACTGCACCTCCTTCCTCCCCCTGCCCTGGCCTTTCCTCCGCCTGCCCTCCCGCCAGGTGACACGTACACCAGCTGCTTGATCTGCCCCCGGTGGCAGTCCCCGCCTTCCCCAGCAGGAGGCGCTGCAGGAGTGGAGCAGGCACTCGGGGCTGCAGAGAGCGGCCAGTGCAGGACGGCAGTGCCCCAAGCCACCCCATGCTCCACAAGGCCTTGCCGGGCCGGGCCCCCCTTGGCGCGGGCGGGGGCCTGACCCGTTTGTCTCTGTAAATGTATCTGTACAGTTGCCATTTTCTATAAAAAGAGTGAACCTCCCTCCTCATGTGCCTGCCCCTGACTCCCCCGCTGTGAAGGGAGCACGGACACCACGCAGGCCCCAGCCACAGGCATCGGCCCCAGCAGAGCCAGCCCCCCCGGGCTGAGCACAGCCGGGGACTGAAGGGACCGGTGTGGAGACAGCTGGGTGTCTCTGTCCTCCGCCCCCGCTCAGCTCACTCCCACGCCGGGTACCCATAACCCCAGTGCTTGGGCACACGGCCAGTGCTTTGAGTGCTGAGCGCAGGCGGGGGGGGGGGGCAGGGGTCCAGGGCAGTACTGGCCAGCTTGGGGGGCGCAGAGGTCTGGGCCAGCATCAGCAGACTGGGGATGCTGGGGGGGTGTTGGGGGGGGACGACACCGAGTTATCCTGAGAGTCGAACGAATCCATTCTGCCAAACTTGCCCTGGGAGGTGCATTGGTCGAGCTGTCGCGCCACCTAGTGACCACAATGGTGAACTGCAGCGTTCTGTCCCGCCTGAGCCTCTCTGCACCTTTGCCTCTCCTGAAAGCAGGTTTCCCAGAAACAGCGCCTAAGAACAGCGATTGTTCCTCTGAACACCAGGACTATCTGCCCCTGGCACAAACACACACCTGTCAGGTTCACCCCAATGTAGCCCACTGATGCCCCCCATCTACAGTCTGCAACCTCTATCCAGAATAGTTGCATCCCTGGTACCAAACCTAGCTGTGCAAAACCCCCGGGGTTTGCTCTCTGATTCTCCCCCGAGATACGTATCCACACCCATTGAGGATGTGATTGCAGCTCGTGGAGACATACTCATGTGAGCGAGCACAACCCAGCATAGCCGTGGAGCCACAGCAACACGGGTGCAGGCTCCGAATGGGGATATCTCCCAGGATCCTGGGCAGGCTGTGCTGAAACCCAGGCTGCTGCATCGACCTGCTCTTTTTAGCCACGCTAAAGTCTAACTGGCTGGGGCCCATGCCAAGCTGCAGTCACCCCTCCCAGTGCAGTGCACACAGAGCCTTGGGAATCTGTGTTACCTCATGTCACGGAGCGCCCGGGCGATGGTCTGGAACCGCTCCCTAGGAAGCCAGACAGGACTTCGGGTGAAGGGTCCCTTCTCCGTACACAGCCTGTTTCCAAGGCTAGGAGCTTCACGGGTCCCCACTTTCACCTTCCTGCGTCTGACCTCGGAGCATTCAGCACCTTCTGCCCTTCCTGGGCGGGGTCCTGAGGGAGCCCATGGATTCTGCACCCCAAATCCACAGTCAAACGTGACTCTCAGCCAGCCAGTAAAACAGGTTTATTCGATGACTTCTATCTGGTCTAACACAGACCATACAGCGAGCGTGAGCCCTCAGCTGGATCCATCTTGGGGGCCAGAGAGTGAGATAACTCCTCTGCCCTTCCCAGCCAGACCCAGACTGCCAACTCCCCCTCCAGCTCCTCCTCTGCTTTCCTTTGTCTCTTTTCCAGGGCGAACATCACCTGACCTCTCTCCAACAGGTTCAGTTGACCTCCCTCCCCCACTTGGGGTCAGATTACAGCATCAGGGATGCATACCTTGAGAGGGGAGAGGGTGTTGCCTCCTTGCTTCCAGTGTCAGCCCCTATTCCTTCACATAGACACTTAAGAAATGCAAAGGGGAAACTGAGGCACACACACACAGTATTCCTACTTCGTCACACCTCAGTTCAGTGAGTGCCATTATCCCAGCCTAAGGTGAACCACAATTGTTTGTGTCCTGGAAACGACATTCCTGGAATGTCTAGCTTAGTACACACAATTGCGTTCGGTACTGTGCGTTCATTAGCAATGACCTGCAGTTAAAACCGGATCACAACCCCGGATGTAGCCGTAGGCCAGGTCTGCACTCAGAAGTCATGTCGACCCAGCTATCTTGCCCAGGGATGTGAACTATCAAGTGTAGACAAGCCCCTACCCTGTACTGCAGGCGTCTGGGTCTGTCCCCAAAACCCACCTCACAGCCATGGAGGAGGTGAGTGGCCCGGGGATGGCTGTGCCACTGATCTTTCCTCCCTTCAGATGTGTAACCCCTGGTGACAATGTCTCTGTCCAGCTGCCTGCTAGAGAAGTCCCAATAGTTACATCTCATGAGCCCTGCTGACCACTCCCACCCTACCCTGTGCTGGAGGGACCACGGGCTTTGTGGGATACAGTAAACCCTCGATTTAACGGACCTCGATTTAACGGACTTCGGATGCAACGGACAAAATTTCTGAGCAAGTCTGATGCATCCGAAATCCATTTCTGGCGGGCTGGCTGCTGGCTCCTGGCTGCCGCCCGGGTCCCGGCAGCGGGCGGGCTGCGGAGCTGCCACCCCGACCCTGTGGCGCGCGGGCTGCTGCTCCGACAGCTCGTTTTTTTTTAATTATTAAATAACGGACTTTTTGATTTAACGGACACCCCCTCGCCCGAATTAGTCCGTTAAATGGAGGTTTCACTGTACTCACTCCTTGGCCTTGCTGGGGGGGGGGGGGACTGAGGGGTTTGTGAAGGCTTCTTTTGTCTGCCTAGTGCTGTACACACCCTGACCACATGATTCACAGGGGCCACCAACCAGCCGGACAATAGGAGTGACTTGCACTCATCACTGTCCTGAGCTGCTATTCTTCCCACACAGCTCTGCCCATGCCCCTCACCTATGACCTGCAGCCCCACCCCACCCCTGCTAGCCCAGTCCTGGGCTCCCCACAGAGCTCTGCTGAGGCCCCTCACCCCTGACCTATAGTCCATAACCCCGCCCCAAACACTATTCCAGTGCTGGGGTCCCAGTGTGCATCTGGCTCAGCACAGAGCTCATGCCCATGGCCTCCGGAGAGTCAGGCAGAATCGTGAGCTCATCGGCCAGGTTTGTAACAACAGCCAACTTGTCCAGTCATTCTTCCCATGGCCCTGAGCCCTAGGAGAGCTGCTGTCTCCCTAAGGCCATAAAACAAGGGCCCTGTAGAGAGGAACCAGGGCGGGGGGGACACACCAGACATTCAACCCCAGGACACAGACATTCCCCTGTGTTTCCCTTTCAGCCCTGGCATCTCATTCCTACCCCCACCCCACCCACCTGTCCCAGGGCTACAGCCACTGTAACCATGCATTCAGTCTGGAGGTGGGACAGCTGAGCTGGCGGAGGAACCTCCCCTGGGGCAGGATGTGTCCAGGGGTGGAGATGGCAGGGTTGTGCTGGCATTTCAGCAGGGTTCCGCTCAGTTCCACTCTCTATGAGGAGGAGGCCAGAAGACACATGCACCTGCCCTAAGCCCCAGGGGGTGTCCATCCCAGACTAACAAGATCATTTCCAGCCTAGGGCTCTGTCACGGAGTGCCCGGGCGATGGTCTGGAACCGCTTCCTAGGAAGCCAGCCAGGACTTTGGGTGAAGGGCCCCTTCTCCATACACAGCCTGTTTTCAAGGCTAGGAGCTTCACGGGTCCCCACTTCCACCTTCCTGCGTCTGCCCTCGGAGCATTCAGCACCTTCTGCCCCTCCGTGTGCTTCCCCCAGCGAGCCCGCCTGGGCGGGGTCCTGAGGGAGCCCATGGGTTCTGCACCCCAAATCCACAGTCAGACGTGACTCTCAGCCAGGTAGTAAAACAGAGGGTTATTCGATGACTTCTATCTGGTCTAACCCAGACCATACAGCGAGCGTGAGCCCTCAGCTGGATCCATTTTGGGGGCCAGAGAGCGAGATAGCTCCTCTGCCTCCCTGCCTGACTCCAGCCAACTTTAAACTTCCAAACTCCCCCTCACTCTCCCCAGCCCCTCCTTTTCTTTCCTTTGTCTCCCTCCCGGGCAGGAGGTATCACCTGACCTCTCTCCAACAGGTTCAGCTGACCTCTGTTATTCAGCACTTCCAGCCTCGAGAGGAGGGAGGGGCCCCCAGCCCTCAATTGCCAAGGCAGGTCGGCCACTTGCTTACACTGTCTCTCTGCTTTGCATCAACTACACACCCTTATCCCGCCACATAGACACTCAAGAAATGCATAGGGGAAACTGAGGCACTCACACACACACTATTCCTACTTCGTCACAGGCTCCTCCTGGACATGCTCATGGAGACGGGGGAGTTAGAGAGATCTGCAAGGGTGGGGGACTCTGGCCTCCTCTTAGGCATTTGCTGTCTGATTCCAAAGGGTTTGGCCCCAATGAAGCTGACTGGTGCTCCAGTACCCCGCTACCTGTTGCCTGTTTGGGAAGCAAGCTCTCTCCAGAGAAGCATCTGCCCAGCACCAGAAACATGCAGGAAAAGCAGAAGGCCATTGGGAGAGACCAGAAGTGTGGTGCACGGGGTCTCCCCAGTGGAGCTCTGGTCTCAGCTCTCCTTTGGGTTTCTGGAAAAGCCATCATCACCCCAATGGGGGCAATTGCCTTAATCCAGGGGTGAAGCTCTCCCATTCATCACAGCTCTGCAGGGGCCCCACTTTCTCTGAGCTGCCCCAGATGGGATGGAGTTGGAATTGTTCCCAAGGGTCACAGGCCCAATACTGCTGGCAACTGATTCTCCTTGTTGCTGGGCTTTACAGAGCAGAAGGCTCCAAGTCCTGTCCCCACTGCCCAGCGAAGGGTCTGAGGGTGCCACAGATCAACCCCTGCCCAGTCATGGGGGCCATGGGTTTGTTAAAGTGGAGGCTGCTTTGTGACTAAAGTGGCTCCCCCCCCCCCCCCCGTCCCCAATGTGGCCCAGCCAGGATTAATCCCTGCCTGAGTTGATCAGGATTACACCCGCCCCATCCGCAGTGGCTGGGCCCCACCAGGGAGAAATGTGCTCCCGTCACAGTGGAGACGCCTTACTCAATTCACAGTGGGGCTGAGAGGTCCACAGGGCATGCACCTGGGTCCTGGGTTCACAACCCCTCCCTGCTGCAGGGCCATTGGCTGTGTTTCCACTGGCATCATCTGCGGGTTGGCTAGCAGGGGTCGGGGCCGTGGGCAAAGTGATGGCACGAGGCCTCGGGGAGATTTTAGTGGGGGGCGGCACGAGGGAGGGAAGACTCCCCCTGGGGGTGGGTCCTCTCCTATGCCCAGCAATGCCCCCACTGCACCCTCCTCCACAGGCCCCACCAGACTGCACACAGCCCATGTACCCTGGGTCCCTGCCAGTAACACAAATACCTGCCATACTGCAGGTTGGGCACTAGGTGGTGCCATGGGGAGGGGTCCAGGGCTGCAGGCGATTCCATTCAATTGACCTGACAAACTATTCAGGTGTTGCCAAAGGGCAGGTAGATCCTGTGTCTGAGGAGATCCCTGCCCTGCCAGCCTCGGGGGAGGAAGGTATGACCCAGAGACAACCCCTCCCACCCCATCTTGAGGCCCAAACTGGTTCACCAAGCAGGAGGAGAGCAGTTGCTGGCTCAGGTAACTGACAGCCCTCACCCTCCTTTCTCTTGTTTGTTTTGGAAGCAGGGGCTGAACATGACTGAGTGTTTGCAAAAACCAAAAGCGGGAGCAAGGGAGGGAAAGAGATCGGCAAGTGTGGCAACAAACTGATGTCTGGATAAACTGAGTGATGTCTAGTGGTTAGAGCAGGGGTGACTGGGACTCAGGACTCCTGGGTTCTATTCCAATAGTTTGTCCATATCTAGCATTTTCTGTTGGAAGCGCTTGGCTTTTTTAACCGAGGTCATTAAATCAGGGCAGCTCCGTAGCAGGGCCACTCTTAAAACCTATGTAAACTCACTCCTGGGTGTTGCACCAAGCTGGAGGTAATTAAATCTGCAAAAACTGTGCGGCCCACTCCTTTCAGAGCTTTACAAAGAGGAGCATTTCACAGAGCGGACTCTGAGGTCCTGGGTGGGGAGTAGGGGCCCCCAGGGCACACAGTGAATGGGTGACAGATCCAGGAATGGAAGTCAGGAGTCCTGTGCCTTGGCTCTAATCACTAGATCATACTGTCCTCCCTTCCGAGACGGGGCCTGCCTGGCTCCCTGCGGCGGGGAGCTGATCTCCTTACGAGCCTGTCAAGTGCTGGGGATCCAGGATGTGGGGTGAATCTGGGGCTCATTTCTCCCACCGCATCTTGAGCACCCCCCTCCCTGCAGCATCCCAGCACCTGGAGCCCATCCCCTCCCCCAGCGGTTGGGGGGCTGCAATGGGTGCCAAGGGGGCAGCCACAGCTCCCTCCCCAGGGACACCCGGCTGCAGGGCAGCTTTGGAGGCTGGGGGGGGTCCCTGGGGGGGGAGGGGGCAGCCAAGGGGCGATGGGGGGGGGACGCTCCCCAGCTGAGCGCCCCCTGCCCAGGGCTCCCCCCTGCGGTGCTGCAGTTGCAGGCCCCGGGCGGGCGCGGCCCCCGCGGCTTCCCCGGGGAGCTGGGGCGCGAGGGGGGGAGGGGGCGGCCTAGCATGGAAACTACTGGAAGAAAGTTGCAGCACAGCCCGGCCAAGCCACCGGTGTCCCTCCGCCGCCGCCTCTCACAGCAGCTCGGGAAATAGTCCCGCCCTCTCCTCCACTCAGGCCCGCGGAGCCGCCGCCCCGCCCCCGCCCCCGCCCCGCGGTGACTGTGCACTTCCCGGCCTGCCGCCGGGAGGGCGCCGCGGGGAGCGCGGGCAGCCAGGGCCCTGCCCCTCCCCCCACTCCGTGCCTCAGTTTCCCCACCCCCGCCTGCCGCCCGGTTCCCCGTGTCCCGCTCGGCGGGCTGCGGCCTCCCCGCGCGGAGCGGGCGCAGCACCCCCGGGCAGGGGGGACCCCGGGGAAGCTGCCCGAGGGGGCTGGGCGGCCCCTGAGCCGGATCGGGGATCCCCGCCCCCCCCCCCCGCCGCACGGCGCGCGCGCCCCTGGGGGGAGGGGGGAGCAGCCGCAGCGGGAGGCCCGAGATCCCGGTAGTGGCCTGCACCGCCTGCGCCTGCTCATTTCCCCCTGAGTTAAGAGGGAAACACCTGTGGGGCCCACAGTGCGGGCTACACTAGGGGCTGAGGGTGGGAGACCCGGGGAGCGCCTGTCCCCAGCAGGAAGCACCCCGCTCAGAATTGAGCAGGGGGTTGGAGGGGGATTGTCCCTCTCCGAGGGGCAGCAGAGATGGAGTCGCAGAGCAACTTGCCACCTGACTAGGACAGGAATGACACATGGGCATGGGGGGTCCGGCCCCGAGCCCCAACTGTGTATTTGAGGCCAAGCATATTGTGTAGCCCCATCCCAGTGGGTGTGTTTACCCCTGACCGACACTACAGATTTCTGTGCTTCCTTTATACCTCAGCAGCCCCTAAATACCATATCATGCTAATTAAGGGCCTATCTCTCCATCATCCTTCTCATTTACACCGGGCACAGACTCAGAGTGAGTGTAAAATGCTCCCATTCTAGCCTGACGGTGGTTTTATTCCTGCATTTCCCTTGGCCCACATGGTTTGGAGTTTAACTGGTAGTCTTGTTTTAGGAGGACCAGACCTGGAATATCATGGCAGCTGAGTCAGGGTACTGGCAGAATTGGTAGTGGGACCCCCAGGCTGGGATAGCAGGGGGACTGCAGATCAGAGGTGAGGGGCCCTGGCAAAGCTGTGTGTGGGGTGAGGAGCCCAGGGCTGGGATTGCAGCGAGGGGGCTGCAGGTCAGGGCTGAATGGCACTGGCAGAGTTAGTGGGAGGAAGGGGAACCCAGGGCTGGAATAGAGAAGGTTATTCTACAGTTGAATTAAACAGAAAGCATCAGAAAGTAATTGTTCACCAACAAGAAAAAGTTAATCCTGTTAAATCCAAGCACTGGCTCCAGAACCAAAAGTATATTTAAAATAAAATTCACCCAGGCTAACTGCAGATGCTTGTAGGATTTCTAAGGCTTTGGGAAAATGGTGGGTGCCCCTGTTTTGCAAACTAACCCTCGACTGGTTTTCTGTAATCTGCTCCTACTGAGTGAAGCTAGGGGCTTGCCTTTGTTAGCAAACTTGTCCCAGGGCTGCACTGAAACTCAGTTTTTATACCAATTTAACTAGGGGTACGTTTACACTTTGAACTGGGGGTGTAATTTCCAGCTCAGGGGGCCCTCTGCACTAGCTTTGATGAAGCTAGCATGGTAAAAACAGAGCTGCTGTCATGGCATGGGCAGTGGGATGGGTTAGCCCCCTGAGCTAAGTACCAAGAGTCCTGGACAGGATTGGACTTGGGGCAGCTACCCCGTCCCACCCTCTGTGCCACCGGGGCTATGCTTCTGTTGTTAGAGCATTAGACTGGGCAAAGCTATCACATGAGCTGACACCTCCAGAAGAAAATCCAGTGTAGTTAAATTCCTGTCATCCTCTAGATACCATTGTGAAAATACTATTTATTCCAATATAAATGTTACTGGTATAAAGATATGGTCTGCTGATTTAGTTCAATTGGTGCAAAAATGGAGAGTAGACCAGCCCACAGTTCAACTACAAATTAGTTAGTCACTACAATACAAACCCCTAATGTAGATGCATTTAAACCAGTTTTGTTTGACATGGTAAATTACCAGATTATAGTGAACCAGGGCTCCTCTAAAGTGGCAGTGTAGACAGTGCACCTGCTGTGGTAGTGCTTTAACATTGGTACTGAAGACATACCCTAATTTAATATACTTTGCTGAAACCTGTTATCTCAAGACTGTTGTTCCCTTTGTCAATCAGACTTGTGATCTTATCGCATTATACCAAGTTTCTTTGACAAGACCTATTTTTCATAAAACCATGTTATTTAGCATTATTTATACTACCATATTTTAGTTCTTTACTGACTGCATCCCATATCAGCCTTTCCCTATTTTGCCTAAGATTGATGTTGGATTAACCAGCCTATAGCTTCCCCTGTCATTCAGTTTACCCTTCTTAAATATTGGCAATCAACTTTTTTCCAGTCTTTTTGAAAATGACAGGTAAGGGAGGTTGGGACTAGGGGAGGAAGCAGAAGAGGGGATGCAGGGCTATGAGGAGGAGAGATGGTGGAAGGGAAACACGGGGTGGTACTTAGAGTGGAGTTGCTGGGGCGTTAAGGGGTTCCTAGGATTTTGAGTTACAAGGGAATTGGCTACTAGTGGAGCCCCCAAGAACTGAGGGGAGCAGGGGGCATGGGGTACCAGGAAGAATCCCTGAGAGAGTTGAGGCATTGGGGGGATAGGGTACATCAATTCCTGGATAGTGGGGTGAGTTGGGAATTGGGGTGTCCCAAGTGGGACTAGCAGGGGGACTTACAAGTAGTGGGGTGTCAAGGTACCAGGGATGTTAGATGACAAGCTCGGGAATATAAGGAGCTTCCCGGGTATTGGGGTGAGAGGGGAAACTGGGGCGTAGGTGTACGGGGGGAGTGGGACCAGGGTTGCAGGGAGACAAAATGCCAGAATCCGCAGTAATCTCCGGCTCTGCAGAGCCAGCCCTTTTAAGGCGGAGGGAGACGGGGCCCGGGCCGGGCTCAGCCCCTATATAGGGCGGGCGGAGGCGGCCTGTTTTCTCTCTCTCCCGGCCGCGCCGCAGTCTCCGAACCAGGGACCGAGCCCGCTGCTGCCCGATCTCCCGCCGCCCACCACGGTAAGGGCGGCCGGGGGCCTGGCGCGGCGCGGCGCGGGCGGGTTCGGTCCCGGGAGGGGGGGGGGCGCCGCGCCCCGAAGGGGGGCGTAGGGGGGGGGCGCACGTGGCTCCGCTGGGCGCTGCCATGTTGAGCGGGGCCCCCGGGGCGGGGGGTTCGGCGGCGGCCCCGGTCCCCGGCGCGGGGGGTTCGGCGGCGGCCCCGGTCCCGGCGCGGTGGTGTGAGCCCGGCCCTGTGTTGCAGATGCCCGAGGCCGCGCAGCATGGGGAGGAGGAAGTGGAGACCTTCGCCTTCCAGGCCGAGATCGCCCAGCTCATGTCGCTGATCATCAACACCTTCTACTCCAACAAGGAGATCTTCCTGCGGGAGATCATCTCCAACGCCTCCGACGTGAGCACTAGGGCCGCCGTGGAGCCCCCCGCGGAGGACGCGTGGCTGGCAGCGAAGGGCTCTGTTCGGGGCCCTGCCCTAGAGGATTCCTCCTCAAGGGGGTTCTGCCTCCCTGCCCTTGTCCTAAGGTTGCCAGCGAGGGGGCTGGTCCATGCCAGATGTGCGGGTGCTCACCTGCCCTTTGGAGAGCCCCAAATAATCCCCCGCTTCTCCCCTCCCGCCCCCTGCTCTCAGGGGAGTAGTAGGTCAGTATTCCCCTGGGGCCTGACCGGGGCAGGACTCGGTGGGGCAGCCCTGCTGGCATGGCCCCCGTCCCCTAGCTTTGTTTCTGCTGCCCTTGGAGACGCTGGCATGGAGTAGGCATTCGCCTGTCTGTTTCCAGGTATTCTCTCGTCCTGGGCATGTGGTGGGTGAATGAGCCTCTCTCTGCCCTGCTTGCTGCTCTAATGGGGTAGCCCGTAGTGCCTCTCTCAAGGTCTCTTGTTTTGCCCTCTGGAGGGGTTTGAGTGGAGCCAGGGCTTTTGTGGCAGTTCTGTGCCGTGGTGATGCTATCTCAAGAGTCCATGAGCCTCCCTGCCCGGAGCAGGGAGAGTACAGGATCCATTGAGCAGGGGAGTGGTGGGAGGGCCTTGCTAACTGTCTCTGTCCTCCTGCAGGCCCTGGACAAGATCCGTTATGAGAGCCTGACGGATCCCTCAAAGCTGGACAATGGCAAGGAGCTAAAAATCGATATCATCCCAAACCCCCGGGACCGCACCCTCACCCTGGTGGACACTGGTATTGGCATGACAAAGGCTGACCTCATCAACAACCTGGGTACCATTGCCAAGTCTGGTACCAAAGCCTTCATGGAAGCTCTGCAGGTGAGTGGCCTTCAGCCTGGGCACTCGAGTGCTTGGACCCTTGTGGGCCTGGGCGTCTAGTGGGCTCATGTCCTCAGTGCCTTGCAACTTCAAGACTCAGTACTTGGGTACGAGATGACCCCTTTCTGGGCCTGTGTCCTCCCGGGGAGCAGCCTGCAGTGCCTTTGGCTTTGCCATGTGTTCCCCCCGGCACAGAGGAAGTGATGGTGTCCTGCCCTATCCCTGGCTGTATTTGTGGCCTTATTTCTGTGTCTTGGCCCTTGGCCCAGCTCCCAGCTGTTGGGACACACCTGGCCATGTCCCAGACCTCCCCTGTCTGCGGCCCGTCTCACCCATTCTCCTCCCCCGGCAGGCTGGTGCTGATATCTCCATGATTGGACAGTTCGGTGTGGGCTTCTACTCCGCCTACCTGGTGGCTGAGAAGGTCGTGGTCATCTCCAAGCACAATGACGACGAGCAGTATGCCTGGGAGTCATCAGCTGGGGGCTCCTTCACTGTCAAAACTGATCATGGTATGGACTGTGGCAATGGGGTCTGTGGGGAGCCAGCCATGTCCCTCCCACCCTGTCTGCCATGGGCCCCCAGAGGGGTTTGAGGTGGCTGGTGACAAGGTGGTATGGAGGGATAGAGTGGTGGTGTCTGCAGCTGCCACCCGGTGGGGAAGCTAGAATCCATTGGGGGGGGGGGTCCAGGCTCATGGGGGTCCCATATGAAGCTTGAGTGACCTGTCAGCTCGGGTTGGGTCCCAGATCTAAGCCGTAGGAGCTGGGGGAGAAAGTGCCCCTCAGGGCTAACCAAAGCCATGGTCTGAGCCTGGTGCAAGGCCAGTGGTAGCTGTGGATCTGCCCTCCCTGCTCATGGATGGGGGGTTTCTGATCTTGGTTCCTGTTAAAAACACTGATGATCCTCCCTTTAGTTTAGCAGTGGGCTGTACCTGGCATGGGCTGCAGCGGGAGCCTGTGGCCAGTAATGCCACTACCTCTCGTCTCATGTCACAGGTGAGCCCATCGGGCGTGGCACCAAGGTGATCCTGTACTTGAAGGAGGATCAGACAGAGTACCTTGAGGAGCGGCGGGTCAAGGAGGTGGTGAAGAAGCACTCCCAGTTCATCGGCTACCCCATCACCCTTTATGTACGTACGTGAGAGAGGGTGGGACCCATGGGAAGGCCAGATGGCGTACGGGGGGGAGGCCCAAGCTGAGAATGGGGAGAGGATGGTATATTCCATCTTGAGCCTTCCCATCAGCACACGGGTGTGCGTGTAAGAGACAGTGATGGGCTTTACCGGGGCTTGGAGGCCAGGGCTGTGCACTCATTCTTCTGCTGCAGGAGTTAGTGAGCAGAATGGTACACGGGTGGGATCTAGTTCACTGCTGCTGGGGGGTGGGGATCACCGAAAGGTGTACTGCGTAGTCAAGACTCGCATCCCTAGAATCTCTACAGGCACCTTGGGCTAGTGCCTAAACTGCCACCCAGGGACTGGGGCTGGACCCAGCCCTGTCTACACCTACAGGGGCCTCTATTGCATGAGCTATGGGAGGTTTCACCGGCTGGTGGTAGCCATAGAGCCTCTCTTCTCTTTGTTGGTCTAGCCACTGGAAAGCAGAGGTGAGAAATTTGAACCAGTGCTTTCCCTGCAGTGCATCACTGCACTGCTTAGCCTTTACGCAGAATCCACCCGACTGAAACTCGCATCTCTCGTGGGACAATGGCCCCTGATCTCCTGTGCATGGGAGACCCTGAGTAAGGTAGTTGCCTTGGCCATGACCCTCTCTTGCTCCTTTCCCTGCAGCTGGAGAAGGAGCGGGAAAAGGAGATCAGTGATGATGAGGCAGAGGAGGAGAAGGGGGAGAAGGAGGAGGAGGAGGAGGACGCCACCCCCAAGGAGGAGGAGAAGCCCAAGATAGAGGACGTGGGCTCAGATGAGGAGGAAGAGGAAGGTGGGAAGGGCAAGAAGAAGAAGACAAAGAAGATCAAGGAGAAATACATTGACCAGGAGGAGCTGAACAAGACCAAGCCCATCTGGACCCGCAATCCTGATGACATCACCCAGGAGGAGTACGGAGAGTTCTACAAGAGCCTCACGAACGACTGGGAGGACCACCTGGCTGTCAAGGTGAGTGCAGGGGCCGGGCCCACGGGTAGAGGCCACGGTTCCCTTCACCTTCCAGAGCAGGATGGATTAGTGCACAGGTCCCCATCTCTTCATCATAGGGGTGGGCTCTTGTCTAGGAAGGGGGCCCCCGAGATGCGACTGAACTGCAGCTAGTTCTCCTACCAGGGGAAGCGAATCACTAGGCTGAGCCCATCTGACCTATCACTGCTGGACCCGGGCATGGGTGAAGGTTTGCTGGCCTTTTGATCAAGGTGACCCTTCCTCCCAATCCCCTGCTTCATCCATGTGTGCAGGTTCTCCTGAGGCCCTGGCTGCCACTCAATGGCATGAGCAAATGGGGATAGGAGCTGCTGCTTTGGGGGCCTTAGATCTCCTCCAGCAATTGCTGAGCACGGAGATGACGGCACAGTGGGGAAGAAGGAGGGTGCAGGAATTGGAGTGCTAGGAGGCTTGCTGTCGTCCCACCTGCCTGTCTGATGCATTGTGCAGTTTGCTCCAAGGTAGCCATTCAGTCTCCCTACCCAAGGCCCTTTAGCTGCTCCTGCAGCCGGGCCAAAGGGAAGGGTTAGAGGAATGAAGTCCATGGGAGCTTTGTTCATCTCACCCCCCTGTCTCTCAACCTGCAGCACTTCTCTGTGGAGGGGCAGCTGGAGTTCCGAGCTCTGCTCTTCATCCCGCGTCGTGCCCCCTTTGACCTCTTTGAGAACAAGAAGAAGAAGAACAACATCAAGCTATACGTGAGGCGTGTCTTCATTATGGACAGCTGTGATGAGCTCATCCCAGAGTACCTGAGTAAGAGCCCCCTGTGTAGCCCTTGTGCAGAGCTCTCTCTAAACAAATCCCCAGCTTCTGGTATCTTCCTAGCTACGTTAGCTGCTTCCTCACCATTGCACCACCCCAATACCTAATACTGCCTCGCGACACCACTGGGAGGGATGCAGAGGGTCAGGTCTCCTGATGGAGCTTGGGTTTCCTGCTTGGCGCTTGTGCCCTCCTGCACGGCGGGTGGGTATATGGAGTTCTTAGCCCCGCTGTTCTGATCACCTCCCTGGGCCTTGGCTTCTATCCTCCCCTCAGATTTCATCCGGGGCGTGGTGGACTCTGAGGACCTGCCTTTGAACATCTCCCGGGAGATGCTGCAGCAGAGCAAGATCCTCAAGGTGATCCGCAAGAACATCGTCAAGAAGTGCCTGGAACTCTTCACAGAGCTGACTGAGGACAAGGAGAGCTACAAGAAATTCTATGAAGCCTTCTCCAAGAACCTCAAGGTGAGAACGAGCCAGCTCACCACCTGGGGGCAAATGGGACCCTGCTGTACCTCGACATGCTCCACAGGCTGAGTCAGGAGCAGAACTAGTCTGTGACTGTTCCAAGATGGTGACTTCTCTGGGCGGGGCTCAAGGCTCAAGCCTGCTCTTCCTGGCAGGGCTCTGGAGCAGAGGGGCCAAACAATCTGTCATCTTAGCAACCATTAAGGGTGTGCCCCAGGGTTCTTGAATGGGAATGTCTCCCGAACTGCATCTGCCCCCAACCTCAGCACTTGGGTATGTGTGGGGGGTGTTTGCAGGGAGGACTAGATTTCCCAGCACTTGAGGGCAGGAGAGTGTTAGTCACTTCCCAGAGCCTGCATATAAATCCACTCCTCTGCCCCCAGCTCGGGATCCACGAGGACTCCACCAACCGGAAGCGCCTGTCGGAGCTGCTGCGCTACCACACGTCGCAGTCTGGCGACGAGGTGGCCTCGCTCTCTGAGTACGTGTCCCGCATGAAGGAGACTCAGAAAAGCATCTACTACATCACAGGTGAGGGCTGCCGACCGCGGGGGCAAACCTCCCTACCCCATCACCTGGGCATGTTTCCTGCCTCCCCCACTTTGCCTGACTCCCCCGCGGGAAGAGACTGTCCCTCAGAACGGGGATCTCAGCCTGCTGGGTTTGATGTAGCCCTAGTGCAACACCAAGAGGGTTAGATTCCCATGGGGGCCCCTCCGGTCTCCCCGGAATGGGCCTCTTCTGCCTGTTACTGCTGGCTCCCGTGGTCGCTGGTGTGACACAGGGTGTTCCCCTGGCAGGTGGGCTTGTATGGAAAGGGGGAATCTCCTCCCCAGAAACTACTTGGAGAGAGGCTCTTGTTAATCAGGTGCTTTGGGAGGTGGGTATGCAAGTTTTGTGGTCTCATTTCTCTAAGGGAATGGCCAGGCCCTATCCCTGGCACTGTGTGGCCAGTAGACCCTTGTAATAGGACTTCAGCATCACCCTCATAGGGGCCAGGTCTCTGCCGAAGTCTAGCCAGGGACTGCTGGAGACCCCGGAATGTAGCCAGCTCCGATCCCTGGTGACCTCTTGTTTCCCCCAGCACAGGTGAGAGCAAGGAGCAGGTGGCTAACTCTGCCTTTGTGGAGCGTGTGCGGAAGCGGGGCTTCGAGGTGGTGTACATGACGGAGCCCATCGACGAGTACTGCGTGCAGCAGCTCAAGGAGTTTGATGGCAAGAGCCTGGTGTCGGTCACCAAGGAGGGGCTAGAGCTGCCAGAGGATGAGGACGAGAAGAAGAAGATGGAGGAAAGCAAGGCGAAGTTTGAGAACCTCTGCAAGCTCATGAAGGAGATCCTGGATAAGAAGGTTGAGAAGGTAAGAGGGGGTGAGGTGAGGATCCCAGTCCCGGCTCGGTGGGGAAGGAGAGTGGGGCCCCACTGGATGGAGACAAGAGTTGTACCCTGGCTCAGTGTATGGCCTCTGGCCTCCCTTGTCTTAGCAGAGGATCAGCTGAAGGAGACTACAGATCCCAGAATGCCCTGCAGCATCTTGCTCTAAGCAGCTGGGCTGCAGGTGAGGGGCACTGACCCAAATACCTTTATTGATGATCAGGGTAGTGCTGTGGGAATGTGTACTGGGTACCAAGGGATTGGCTGAGCTGCCCGTGTTGTCCCAGGCAGTGTTCCTGAAGCTGGCTGGGAGATCCTATTCGCTTTGGGGCTGTCTGTCCTCGGGATGTGGTGGTGATGTGCTCAAGCCAGAGGGGAGATGTTTGTGCTGTGGAGAGCATCTGTGCCCTTCCCGGCAGCCAGGTCTCCCCTGCCTGTGGCTCCTCGGCCATTTGTGGGTGTCTCTGGCTGAGCCGACGTAAGGACTGGGGTCCCTGTATCTGCTGTGACCAGACCCAGTCAGACGCACTGGACCCTGCCGTTTTTGCCTGGCCTATTAATCCCTCGGGCGCCTCCACAGGTGACCATCTCCAATCGGCTGGTCTCATCACCATGCTGCATCGTTACCAGCACCTATGGCTGGACGGCCAACATGGAGCGCATCATGAAGGCCCAAGCGCTGCGGGACAACTCCACCATGGGCTACATGATGGCCAAGAAGCACCTGGAGATCAACCCTGACCACCCCATTGTGGAGACCCTGCGCCAGAAAGCCGAGGCTGATAAGAACGACAAGGCTGTTAAGGACCTGGTGGTGCTGCTCTTTGAGACAGCCCTGCTCTCCTCTGGCTTCTCCCTGGAAGATCCCCAGACCCATTCCAACCGCATCTACAGGATGATCAAACTCGGGCTGGGTAAGTGCCCCAGATGGCGGGGAGCCGCTGGCACTTGATGGTGGTAGACACGGGGGAAGGAGCTTTTTGCAGCCCTTCAGTGTCAGGGATCCAGAGATCCTGTTTGTGGTGGCTTACCCTGAAAGCTAGAAGCTGGGCATGTTAGCCAGTTGACCTGGTCTTGGGCTTCAGCACAGAGCAGATCTTCTGGGAGGGAGTGGTAACTCGTATCCCACTTTGAGGACACCCATGCTGGCCACTAGAAGGAGCTCTGACCCCTCAGTCCTGGCTTAGCCTTTCCTCAGTTCATGGAAGGAGTGGTCCCAAGTGGACCTGGCTCATAGCCGGGAGTGCAGTGGAGGGAATGGCTTGCAAGAGGCACGGTCTCCTGGCATGAAGCATGTGATATTCTTGTCATCACAGAAGGGTGTCAAATGTGCCTTGTCTCGTGCAAGCAGTGGCGTGCAATTTGATCAGCATGGCAGGGCCTGTGCTTTGGCCAGCTTGTGGAAGGCCAGTGGCAGGTGTTGGCAGCAGGTGGGTGGAGAACTGGTTTGAAAATGGGCTTCTTTTTTCTCTAGTGGAAAACTGAAAAATTGCAAACCCAAAGCATTCCATGGTAACTTCTGATTCCGCAGTGCTGCCCCCAGGGCCTTGTGGGGTTTGTAGTTTGTGACATGCCCCCATTTGTCTCTGTGGGCCTCACTACACCTCCCACAATTCCCCACTCCCCCCATTAGGGCTTGTGGTGAATCATGGGGAATGTAATCCCTTGTTGAATTTGCAGCATTTCTGAACTGAAAGGTAGTTTTCAGGCCAGGGCTTATTGACAGGCAGCGTGTGCTAGAGAAAGCAGACGTGCTTTGTCACGTGTAAAAGAACACTGATGGGAAGCGGGTTTTCTGCCACGTCTCGATTGGCTGGACATGTTTGATGGGGCCTGTTCCTCACTCGGACTGTGTTGCTCTTGGGGCTGCCCATCCTCTCTAGAGGTCCCCTTGGTGTGTGTGGTGTGTGTGTGTGTGTGTGTGTGTGTGTGTCCGTCAATGTAACCAGCCTGCACATCTCTCCCTCCCCCCAGGTATCGATGAGGAGGAGGTGATTGCAGAGGAGCCCAGCGTAGCTGTCCCTGACGAGATCCCCCCACTAGAGGGAGAGGAAGATGCATCCCGCATGGAGGAGGTGGACTAAAGGGGGCCATTCCCTCGCCCGTCTTAGCTCCCTGCATCATCTCTGCTTGGAAGAGGCAGGGCCTGGCTCCTGCAACTGCTACTGACTCCTCAGTTCCCCTAGTGTTGTCTCCCCACTTGTTTCCCTGCTGTCAGGAGTGGGTGGGGTTGCAGGGTCCCAGCCCTGTCTGGTCCCAGCTGTCTTTCTGCTTGTGATGACCCAGCTGCTTGGGCCGGTGGGTTGTGCTGATGGGTTCTGATTTCCCCCATGGGGGTGGGGGGGTCTTGTGCTGCTCCTGGGCACCAAGCACCCGCCCTGCCCCAGATGGGGTGAGCACTGAGCTTGAGAGTCCCTGCCCCCTCCCCCAAGCACAGCAGGGAGCCCAGTCCCCATCCCCCGGGGCTGCTGCCTGCATCCTAGGTAGGATGTTGTATTTTGTCGGCCGTTTGGTTTTTTGTTCTACTGAAATTAAAGTATCGACTAGAGAATGCGGTTTCCGGGGAGTGGCCGCCTTGTCTGTGCAGCTCGACACAGCAGGGGGAGACTGGGCCCTGGTATCTCCCAAGGGTTGGGGCTGGGAGTCCCTGTGGCAGGTGGAGGGAGACTGGCTGCTGCAGCGCCAGTGATGGAGAGCAGTGCTCTGTGGAGGCGGAGCGCTGCATTTGAAACACTGCTGTGCTTGGCCTGGCTCACACTCCAAGACCACGGCTCAGACCAGTTGCAGCCCTGAGCGCTCGGAGCCCCAGCTTTGCAGTCAGTTTAATGAAAGGCCCTGGAGCGGGAGCAGAGACTTGGGATGCTGTTGCCCCTGCTTGGCTGCTAGGGGGGCACCTGCTAAATTTCAGGCTGTGTGCCGAGTACAGGGAACTGGGCTTGCCCCTTTAAGGGAAGGCAGAGTTTGAGGCCGCAGCTCCTAGCTACTTCCATCGTCCTGCTCTGTTGCTCATCCTTCAGCTCCCATGTGAAGTGCACCTATCTCACTTTGAGAGGGGCTTCCTGAGGAGCTGGGTTAGCTCACTTCTGCCTATTTCAGCCATGAGTAGGGGGCCCCTGCGAAGGCGGAGTCCTGCCTCCATGGAGATTTGTGCAAGTCTTGTCTCAACAAGGGAGCTAGGCTCCAGTGTCTGGGGGCAGGAACCTGTGTCCACACGTGCTCTCCCCAGGAGTTTTCTTAGGATTCCATTCCAGTTTGCACAACCCTAATCCAGTGCACAAGTGACAATGCCCTTAACGGAGCTGGTGTTCAGCGGTTTCTGTCTGCTGGGCTTAGGGCCGACCTGGACCCTCAGAGGTGGGGGCAGCATCTCTACTGCTGGAGCAGCTGCTTTCCTGGGCTGGGAAGTCTTAAAAACTGGGCAGTGGAAGAGCTTCTCCTCTGTTCACCTGGGCTACCTCCTTGGCTCTGATGATCTGGAGCCTGGAAGAGGCAGGTGGAAGCACCAGCTCTGATTTGACTGGCTGTCTTCAGCAGGAGCCCTGGTGGAACCAGTGTGGGAAGATTTCACTACACCCTGGAGGTTGGAGAGCTGCTCCGGGGCAGGGGGTGTCCCTGTAGGACAGGGCTGCAAAAGAAGTAAGGGCCCTATTACTGCAAAAAACCCAGCTGTGACCATAGCCTTGCCCTTACCCCACCCCCATCTGCTTTCCCCATCCCACTACTTGGCTTGTCCTGTCCCTACTCGGCCCCCATGGGTCACAGCTGGCACAGGCCTGCTGGAGGACTCCAACTTTGCCACTATGTGGCACCCTCCTGCCCTAGCCAAGGCACAGTCCTGGCCCATGTAGCTCCTGCAGGTTGTCTTGTGGGTGTTGATTCTCTCCCTGTAACCCCTGCCCTTGGGTGCTGTAGAAACAATCTGCCAGAGCGGGCTCAGGCTGCCTCTTTCTCTGGGGGGGTGGGAAGAAGTGAGACTGAGCGCTGGGCTCCAACTCAGAGGGATGGGCCTTCAGACCAGAGCCCGCTTGTGAGATGGGGTAGTAGCTGCTGGACCTAGCTAGGCACTGGGCTCCTGTGTTTCACTACCACAGGTGAGGGCTGCTGGTGGTCAGAGGGCAGCTGGGCTGGGCTAATCTAATGGTTTCCTGCTGGGGGGGGTGGCCTTGGGAAGTCTCCAGCCCTACCCTCAGTGGGAGGGGTAGGAAGGAGTTTTAGTAGGAGGGGACTGGGAGTAAAAGCCTGGCCAGGGGCTGGTGGTTACCTACCCTCCCCTTTCAGTAGGTGGTTGGTCTACATTCTACCATGCAGCAGGCCCCCCCCCCCCCCAGTGTGGAAATGAGGCCACATGCTGCAACTCCAGCACCTGCCCTCACCCCCCCCCCCCTACTGTGGAAATGGGGGAGCAGGGACTAGCTTGCAAGTGGAAGAACTCTTGTCAGGCATGGAGTGGGGAGATGGGTTGGCCACAGCTGCCTGCATGTGGGGGCTTAGCAGGAGCATTGCAAGGTGGCGTCATAAGAGAGTATCAACAGCCACCTCCATGGTCTTCAGTGCCCAGTGCACTTATACTTACCCCAGCTGCAGCCCTGTCCACAAGGCTGGGAGAGGGGGCACCTGAGCTGCCTGCTTTGTTGGTTACTTGGCAGGAGGCACAGCCTGTGCCATACTTGCACAAAATGGAGCAATCGCCATCTTCAACACAAAGGTCAGAGCCTACAGCTCCCAGCATGCAACAGGATCTGCCCTAGAGTACAGCCCTGGGGCGTGTGAGCTGCATTGCATGCTGGGAGTTGTTGTCCTCTACTTGTACATTAAAGGTTAGCAGCTGTGGGGACATTCACCTGTTCTGGGGCTGGTGCTAAACAGCAGCCCTGGGACCAGCACTCGTGTTATTTTTGTATGCAAAACAAGGGGGCCCTTCCAAAAAAAAATGTCCTCACCTCCCTCTTTCAGCTTGGACTGATAACCCTCCCTTATTTTCAGGGGCAAAGTGGCGGGGGTGAAAAGGGTGAGCCCAAGACAAACTGGGTCAAAACCACCCCTGTTCTATAGTACCTGTTGTGGGCAACTTACCAACCCTCCCTGCCCACCCCCATTCTCTGTCATATCAAGTGGCTTCTCTCCCCCTGGCACTGGGTGGCACTGCAGGCAGGCTATTACCACCAGCTGCAAGGAACATGCTCTAGTTGGCACAACTGCACCCTGGCAGAGGTGGCTGAGGGAGAAAGCGGGGGCAGCTGCCCCTTAACAAAGGGGTATTCGCTCACTGGGTTCCTGTCGCTTCGGTGGAAAAGGTTAAAAACAACCCAGAAAGGATGTGTCCACAGGGGAAGTTTCTCCCTACACACCACCAGGCAGTGGCTGGTGCTCTGAATCAGGGGGTTGATAACCTTTTCTATTTTTAACCACCAGTCTGCATGGGGCAGTTCTCATTCCCCATACAAAGGTCTGCTCCTTTCCTGAATTCTGCTATGCCCTTTGCCCCTGTAGAATATTGTGGCAGAGAGTTCCACAGACTACCTGAACAGCCAGTGTGAGCAGAAGAGTCAGGTTTGAACACAGAGTCCAAAGCCCCGAACCTGGCTCTGCCTACAAGAGCGGGAGGCTGGCCTTCTGGGTAAGGCCCTAGACTAGAACTCTGGGGTGCTGGGTTCAATACCAGGGTCCACCCCACCATTCCTTTTATCCATTTTGAATTTG
Source organism: Sternotherus odoratus (assembly GCA_032164245.1). Classification (NCBI taxonomy): domain Eukaryota; kingdom Metazoa; phylum Chordata; order Testudines; family Kinosternidae; genus Sternotherus; species Sternotherus odoratus. The sequence goes on from JAVMKO010000003.1 coordinate 120,395,978, forward strand.
GCACCTTTCAGTGTCACAGGGTAGCTCCTGACTCTGGTGTTATGACAAAGGCTGATGAAGAGCAATGCCCAACCTACCATCTACAGACCACTCTGGCCTGGCTTTTCAGCTCTCCAATATACAGCCCTGTTTTTCACTCTCCCAGTCTGAGTATCGGTGTCAACTCTGAGCCCCTCTCTCCCTGCTCAGTCTTTTCTGCAAGAAGGCGACCACAGGTGAACAGTCCTCCAAGCACTTTACAGAACAGTGGTAGCCGAGCCGGGAGGCTCTTCGTCACACAGCTTCCCATCCTGCAAGCTCCCACCTGTTCACCACAGCGGGAGGAGGGAGCATGCTCCCCCCACCTTCCTTCTCTAGGGTGGAGGTTCTGAAGCTGGGGTTTGGCACAGAACACAGCTCCATGAAGGCTTTACTGTGTTACAGCACTGGAGACTCTGGGTGGCAGGCGCTCAGCAGGGCTTAGAGTGGCCCCTATCCAGCTGGGGAAGCCAGCGCTAGAAGAGGCCAGGGCTGACCAGAGCACACTGCCCAAGAACAAGATATTTATGCAGTCAGACTCAGGGCACAGAGAGCTAACAGCTCGCTCCCCCCCCCCCAAAAAAAAAAAAAAGCCCTGCACCAGCCCCACAAACAGGGACAGTGAATAGCCAGTGTGAGCAGAAGGCTCACATTCGAACACAGTGCAAGCCTAAAGCCCCGAACACAGCTCTGCCTACAACATCAGGAGGATGGCCTTATGGGTAAGGCCCTAGACTAGAACTCAGAGGAGCTGGGTTCAATACCAGGGTCCATTCCTCCCCCCCCCCCCCCATTCTTGCATGACCTCAGGCAACCCCCTGGGCCTGTTCTCTTTCCCACCCACCCACCCCCTGTAAGCTGGGGCTAATAATGCTACCCTGCCTCCCCAGGGAGAAGTGGAGAGAAAGTCAGTGTGTACGCCACTCAGTCACAATGGCATTGAAGTCCGTAGCCACACAGCTCCCCCAAGCACATTCGCACCCCAGGGCACTGGTTGCAGCAGCTTTTTAATTTAATAAAAAGAGACCAAGTTGCATTTTAAAAGTACCCAAACCATTCCCCTGGGGGGGGGGGGGAGGGGGTCTGGTCTGTTTGGAGACAAAACAGTTACTGGGTTAAATCCAGGTTCCCAAGGTGGAGCAAGTGGCTCCCTGTATCTAGGATTGAGAGCAGCCATGTGCAGGAATAAGGAACCTGGGCTGGGCTTTGTCCCGTCTCTGGGACTGCTGCGTACCACCATAGCCCTAGCCAGGCTGCTGAGGGGGCTGGTCCTGGCACCTCCTGCTGGCAGGAAAAGGGGAAACAAGGAGGGATATTTCAGGGAGGGGATCTTTGTGCTTTTCTTAACAGTAGGAGGCAATTAGGAATCCCTGAAAGCCAGAGAGCAGAAAGCGCCCTTAGGGGATCCTGGGAGTTCTAGTTCAAACCGGTGACCAGAGTAAATGAGAAACGGAGCCTGTGTGTGTCGCAGCAAAGGGCCAGGCCCGGAGACAGAAATGGAGAAGGCTCCCAGCCGGGACAGCGTAGTGCACTGACCTGCCAAGCCAGCAAGGACAAGGCTACATACTGTTCAAGAGGCACCTGCCACAAATCCAGACTGTCCTGCAGCAGCTCTCTTACCAACCCTGAATGGGATGTGGCTAGGGAGGCCCCACACTCCTGCCCGGTTCCCTACAGCGCCTCCTTCTGGGAAAAGCTGGGACTGACGTAGCTGGGAGTTCCCCCCTCTCCAGCCAGCACTCCTGTCCTGCACCCTAGACCACCTGCCGTGGGGCAGGCTGAGATGGAGCTTCCCTCCCGAGCGTACATTTTGCAAAGAAAAATGAGAGTGTTTCCTTGCCATTCCCTTACTGTCGGCTCTGTAGTGAGGAAAGAAATGAGGAGTGAAGCTGGAGACAAGAAAGTGCCAGGGAATAAAGCTCCCTTGTTCATAAATAATCTTCAAGAGAAGCCCCGAGTACCAGAGGGAGCTAGGGCAGGAGTTAACCCCCCTGCTCCCTTCCTAGGGTGATCTCGGGGAACTGAAATACTCAGACCTATTAAGGCAACAGGAGAAAGGTGCGGTGGAGGCCCAGAAAGCACCTTGCTTCCTCCAACCCACTCCAGCTCCTTGTCCAGGAAACGCAGTTGGCAAAGGGAGTCATTGTTTCTCCTCCCCCCTCCTCAATCCGTTCATGAAGAGAAATAAAGCAAGTGCCCTGTGGTGGGAGAGGGGAGGAGGGCACGGTCTGTCCCATGGCCCCTAAACCTTCTGCACTTGGATCTCGCCGGCGGGCAGCGTCTTGCTACGCTTCTTCATGCGGCTGCGGGCGTAGACGCGCAGGAAGAGAGCCATAAATACCACGGCCACGCCCAGCCCGCCCACCACGGTGATGGTGTGCCCGTAGATGAGGCAGGAGAGCAGGATGGCAAAAGCCTGGCGCAGCGTCATGATGATGGTGAAGACGGCCGCCCCGAACTGGTTGATGGTGTAGAAGATGAAGAGCTGCCCGAAGGCGGAGCAGATGGACAGCAGCACGGCGTGGGCCGCGAACTCCGAGTGGCGGGCCATGAAGCGGGCCGACTCCAGCAGGGCGCCCTGCTCCAGCAGCGAGCCCGTCGTGAAGAGGCAGGAGAAGACGTTCACCTCCGAACATCATCTGCACCGGGGACATCTTGTAGGTGAAGAGGGCGTCCTGCCAGTTGGAAGTGAAGCTGTCGAAGACGATGTAGCCGGCCAGGAGGATCACGCCCGAGAAGGTGGTGACAGTGGAGTGGGGCTTGTCGGGGGCGCTGGAGAGGAGGAACATGCTGACCCCCGCCGAGATCAGCACCGCCGTCAGGTACTCCCAGTACTCGTAGCTCTTGCGTGACACCAGCTTGCCCATCAGCATGACCGGGATCACCTTGGAGGCCTTGGCCAGCACCTGGGTAGGGAAGCTGATGTACTTGAGTGCCTCATATTGGCACCAGCTGCTGAGGATGTTGGAGAGGGAGGCAAAGGAATACTTGTACATGGGCGCGCCATGGCGCGGCTGCTTAGTCAGGGCACAGTACAGGCCGGCTACGGTGAAGGCCAAGATCCGGTTCATGAAGACCAGGAACTGGGAGTCTTTGAACTTCTCGCCAGGATTGGTCTCGGTGGCCCCGTACGTCCGGGTCATGACGCGCTCCTGGAGGACGCCCCATGTCAGGTAGGAAGCCTGCCAGGCACAAAGAGCAGAGGGCAAGTGAGGAGTAAGGACGGCAGCCGGCAGCCACCACATGCAGGGAGGAACAGGCCTGTCTGAGCATCTCTCCATTGGCAGCCAGCAGGGACCAGGCCCGCGTCCCTGATACCCAAAGCACCCAGCAAGGAGATGGTGCCTGTCAACACCACGTCCAGCAGGGGAGCAGTGAATCAACCTGCCCAACCACTTTCCCCCCACCCAGAGAGACAGGGGAGAAGGAAACCCGGCTCCTGCCCAGCTGTGTGCAGAGGGATCAATGGGCGGCATTTCATTACGCACAGATGTGGAGAGCACTCTCCACCCCAGGGCAGCTCCCCCCACCGTTAAGGCTATAAACACCCAATGAAAAACCAGTTCTGGCTCTTGAGTGTACAGCCACGAACTCAAACAACGCAGGAAGTGGCAAAGCAAGTGTCCCAGCCGTCCATTAACTTTGCCCTCGTACACTTTATAGGATACACTCCACAAGATAAACAGGTCTGTATTAAGCTGCCTGTTTAACTGGAAAAACAGGAATATGCAACAGAGCAAAGATGTGCCCAAGATCCTGGTGCCAGTTCCTGCCCTTTGTCACGGAGTGCCCGGGCGATGGTCTGGAACCGCTCCCTAGGAAGCCAGACAGGACTTCGGGTGAAGGGCCCCTTCTCCATACACAGCCTGTTTCTAAGGCTAGGAGCTTCACGGGTCCCCACTTCCACCTTCCTGGGTCTGACCTCGGAGCATTCAGCACCTTCTGCCCCTCTGTGCGCTTCCCCCAGCGAGCCCGCCCGGGTGGGGTCCTGAGGGAGCCCATGGATTCTGCACCCCAAATCCACAGTCAAACGTGACTTTCAGCCAGCCAGTAAAACAGAGGTTTATTCGTCGACAGGTACATGGTTTAACACCGAGCTTGTAGGTACCCGAACCCCTTCACTGGGTCCATTTTGGGGGCCCAAGGGAGGCTAGACCCTGCCTGGGCCTGCCTCCCTTCTGCCCACACAGCTTCAGATTCTAAAACATCTCTCCAGCCAGCTGCAGACTCCAAACTGAAACTCCCTCTCTCCAGCCCCTTCTCCCCCCTGGCTCAGCCAGGTCAGGTGACCTCCCTCCCCCACTTGGGGTCAGATTACAGCTCAGGTATGGACACCTGCAGAGAGGGGAGGGGGGCGTTGCCTGCTTGCTTACACCATCAGCCCCCATTCCTTCACACAGACACTCAAGAAACGCATAGGGGAAACTGAGGCGCACACACACAGTATTCCTACGTCACACCCTTTAACTCTGCAACCTTGATGGTGCATTAACACAGGTTCTTGCATTTACTTTCCAAATCATTTCTGAAATCAAAACCAATTTGAGTGGCAAACCCAACAGAGGAAACTGCCCTCCGTGAGGACTATCATCTGTACGTCTAGGTACTTACATGGCCCTGCTGCCAAAGCATCGGAGCTCCTCACAGACATAATGGAGTTATTCTCCTACCTCCCACCCTACCGCCGGGAAACTGACACACAGAGCGAGAATCACAGAGCGAGTCTGTGACAGAACCACTGACTGCTGATCTGACCCCAGCCAGTCCCTCCTCTCATTGTTCAGGCATTTTCCCTGTAGCTGTGACTCAAAGGAGCAGGATCAGCGGTTCCTATTCACCTCAGCTGAACTCACTTTTTTTTTTTTCCAGTTTCCTAATAAAATCTACCAGTGGGCAGAGCCTGAGCATAGGACATTCCAGGACATTCAAAGGGCCATGCTGGTAAGCAGCCTGGAGCCCACAAAAAAGGAGTGCCCCATAGAGACAGCGTGTCCCAGCATGCCATGCTGCCAGGCAAAAACCTCATGAGAACACTGGATGCTGGGACTCAGTCTCTGTAGGCCACCAACTGGCACACGGCTCCATCCCCGCCCCACGGCAGGATGGCCATGAACACGTCGGGGCTGTACCTGGAGGCCAGCAGCACAGAAGAGCAGCTTGAGGACTTGCTGAGCCATCGAGGACTCCATGGTCTCATTCCGGGCCGCCAGGGAGACGTCATCTGGGTGTGCGGACTTGGCCTCGCTGCCAAAGACACACGACTTGATGACGGGGAAGCAAATGCCGCGGCCTGGAGGGGTGAAAGAACCAGGGAGGTCAGGTTAACTCAGGAGGGAGGCTTTCTTCCCTCCCAAACCCCTCTGCCAGCGCCAACCCACCCCCCAACCTGCCTGGGCTGTGGCAAGGTAGAGCCTGGGGCTTTCTGTGGGCTGCATCTATAAAGCACCTCAACTGACTCACTCGCACCTCCAACCCCCCTTTGCCAACCGGGCCCCTCCCAGCTGGGAACAGACAGTAGGCGGGCCCCAGAGCTCCCCCATCTGCAGATCTGAGGGGCTCTGCACGTTACCCACAGTGCCCTATGCTGATTGCCTCTGACAGATTCCAGAATATCTAACAGGAAACAGCCACCGTGGTCACCGCTGAGATAAAGCCGAGCTGAGGAGCTAGAGGAGCTCGCCCGGGGAGGCCCTAGCTCTGCAAGAGGGCTCAGGGCGGGAACAGCAGAGCGGTAGAGGAGCTGGAACTGAGGTGCACTGGCGGAGGTCTGAGGCGAGCCCAGGCTAGCATAGCCCAGGGGGACGGAGGTTGGAATTGAGACTCCCTCTTACCTGTCTCCAGGTAATTCTTTCTCTTGAAGTAGTGGATGAGCAGAAACCCTGGCACCATGATGCTCGCATAGCCCGCAGCATTGAGGAAGAAACGGAAGAGCCAGAAGTCCCCCCACGAGTCTTGTAGGGCGGCCGATACCACTTCACTGGCAGCCATGGTGGGGAGAGCAGCCAGCACGACAGCCAGGCACAACCTGCCAAGAGAAGGCAATCCAGGCGGTGAGCTGCAGGGGGGCCACCGGCCCAGCCAGCAACACCACAGCACATGGGGCCTGGGGCAGATTTCCCTGCCCCCCTACACAGCTCCGGAGCCATCGAGCTCACCGACACACAGGGAGAGGATTCCTTCCACCTTCCCAGTCACAAAGGCAGCGGCAAGCGGGGAGTGTAAGATCCCCTTCCCCTGCCTTGGGAGTTACCCAGGTGCACCTTCAACACAGACTCGGTGATCAAAGTTCAGCCTACATGGGACATTGGTGTAAGTCACCAGGGAACAGGGGAAAACTTGCCAGCGGTTGGAAGTGTGTCCCGGCTAAATTCCACTCAGCCTCCCTGTACACCTCCCCAGCGTCAATGGGGTCCAGGAGTCTCCCCCTCCCCCCCCCCCCCCGCCCCCGAGGTGGGTGAAGCAATTCCAGTGTGCAGAGCGCTTGGCGGTCAAGGGCACAAGAGAAAGGAATGGTGTTTGCTCGGAGCCAGGGCTTTTGCAGCTCTGAACGTTCGGGCTCTCGGAGTGTCTTGGAAGGTGCTAGTGACATGACTTTACACACACCCGCTCCAAGCGCTTTTCCACCCTGGGGCTCTCACTGCCAGGAGTTTCATCTTCAGCCAATCTTTTATTGGGGGGGGGGGGGGAGGGTCACAAAGTGGAAGCAGCAGCTCCCGCAAAGCAAACAACGGCTGTGACCCAGGGCAGGGCCTAGCTGGGAGTTCCCCCTCACATCCTGCTGCAGGAGGGGGAGGTGGGAATGGGAATAACTTCTGGGGCTCTCAGGGGAAAAGGGGAGAGAGGTGACCGGACACACAGAGCTTAGAACATGCAAGGCCATTCACTGGAGCTGAAAGGAGCCCAAAGCCAGAGAGTGCGTCTGGGCTCAGGAACGTTCCCATAGGCATACGGGGTGGGGATTTTAACACCACCCTCCTTGGGAGTATCCAGCATTCACACTGATTTAACCATTAATCTGCCACCATTAACACAACAGGAGTCCATAGGGGCCGACTGGGGTTCTCTCCCACACAGGATAGGCCCAGTATTGTCCTCACCTCCAACTGGTATCCTGGGACAGCGTTATGTCACAAGAACAGAAACAGGGCCTGCGTGGAGGGTGGGGATCTGGCTCAAAACAATGACTTCCTATTCGCACACCTGCCCACCGCAATTAGACCAGGTCAGAGCCGCCTACAAAGTGAGATCAGGGTCAGGACTCCTGGGTTCTATTCCTGGCAATTCAATCTGTGACCTTGGGAAAGTCCCTTCCCTGGCTCATGCCTCAGTTTCCCTCGTTGTAAAACAGGGGTGATGATAGTATCTTCCCTCAGGGGCTGCAGGCTAAATTAATGACTCAAGTGCTGCAGGGTCTTCTCATGGAAGGGGCCAGAGGAGGGTAAAATGTTCATTATAACAAAGGTGCACTGACGGCGTCCCCTAGGGAGCCTCCTTAGAGGAACCTGCAGTATCAGGGCTCTGGGGATCATGGATGTAAATTTAACCCTTAGCAGCCTAGAAGAAAGACAGGAAAGAAAGTTGTCTTTGACATCCCACCCCCAACCCCCTCCCTCTCCGGAAAGGCCTGGAGGGCATTTCCCTTCCCCAAACAACCTTGGGAAAGTGACACCCAAACTCTAAGGACCTTGTCAAGACAGACAACACAATTTGTGCAGAAAAATCCCTCCCTCGTGTGACTAACATCACAGAAACACTCAACCCAGAGAGAAGTTCAAACCACTGCTCCTCTCTGGGGCTGCCTGGTTCACATGCATTAGCACATGCTGCTACAGCAGGGAGATGGTTTGATAACCCTGGGCCCGAGAACATTTCTGTGGAGGCTGGGTTCTCGCTAGCGACATCAAGGGCATCACTGACTCAGCACCATCCCACAGAAATCCCACCTCTGCTCCCCTCATTAGCATCTCCTGCAGCAAGGGACACACATCCAGGGGTTTTGGATGTTAACCCCTGAGCCCAACCACAGACACCTGGGGTGACAGTACATCCACACCCCCATTTGATGAGTCCGACTTGTCCTCATTCAGGATTAAATCCTCATTGATCACAGTGGCCCTGGTATCTTGGGCACTGGGGTGGGGCCAGCAGGAGAAGTGCCCCCTGCTTCACTGAGGTCAGATTTAAACTGGATTGAACTGTGGGGGTGGGGTCAGGGCTAGCAGACATGGTGTATCCCTCCCACCTGATACCTGGACCAGCTGCTGTGCTGAGGACAGCAGGAGGGGGCAGCGGGGGAGAGAGCTAATCCCTAGGGCTGGGGAGATTTCAGAGAGGGCAAGTGATAAATGGTTTGGTTGTTGGGTGGTGTCTGCTGACGTCTCTCTGGCCCCATCCAGGCCCCCCTGGGAGGAGTATCCCAGGCCCACAGCCGAGGGGAGGATGCAGCCGGACAAGGGGTCGCTCTATCCCTGCAGCGAGCAGGCCCTGCCAAACAGTTCCACACACCAGGTCCCTCCCCTCTCCAACAGGGTGGCTAGTGTTACAGGTAGCACCACACAGCCGCAGCTCGGCAGCGCTCACGGGGCATGAAAGGAGCTTTCATAGGCTCAGGCCCACAAAGCGGCCAGGAAATGGGGAGGACAAACTCGGCAACTGTTCCCCTTCCCAGAGACGGGGCAGCTTTCTGACACACAACCGCAGAGCCGGGGCGGGACGGAGCCCCTGACCGTCCCCTCCCCCGGAGCTTCTAATTTAGCCTTTCAGGCACCTCAGCACTTGGGCCCTGGATGAGGCATGGGGAAGGACCCCTCTGTGCGGAGTAAAACCCACTTAACCTAGCTCAGCTCTAAGACCACAGGGAAGGGGAGAGAGGAACCCGTAGAACAAACTAATCCCCTTGCCCCATGGGCGCCTCACACAGCTCTGATGTTCCTCGGTCACAACCTGCCGTGTCCACCCTGCAGGGTCCTCCCCTCCCCCCACCAGCTCAGCCTGTGCCCCATAATCCTGACCCACAGCCTCCTGCTATCCCCACGCTGGGCTCCCCACATGCAGCTCCACTCATGCCCCTCACTGCTGACCACCCCAGGCCTGACACAGCTGCTGGTGCCTATTTAAAGAGGCCAAACCAGAGGTCAGCACCATTTGCAGTGACTTTTCTTCAATTCCTTGGGAGTGGGAGATCACAACGGAGGGCCGAGCCAGAGCCCCTGGATTCCTACAGCAGACTGACCTTGGCAGTGCCTGATCTGCCAGCAGCAGGGAGCCTGGAGTGAGAGGGATGCATGGGCTGCAACAAGTCTCCCCCTCAGCAGCCTTCAGGGCCTCAGTGAGCTTGGCAGACCTCATCTAGCTCCCTGGAGTGCAGAGTATTACCAGCAGGGCACTCCTGCCGTGGTGGAAAACGAGAGTGTCAACACCACTCAGTCAACAAGGGTAGGGCCTGGCTCCAGGGAGCATTGGGCTTCTCTGGCCTGTGAGGGGGGGCAGGCTGATCTAGGAGGAGCATTTCTTGCTTCAAAGGTTTGAGGGGGGTTTTAGGCTCCCCCATCCCGAACTAACAGGTGGTGCCAAGTCACCAGCATTCTGTCTTTTTTTATTTGTCTGATAGGGCCAGATTTCCCAAGAGAGCACAGTGCCCTACAGAAAAGCAGGCCATACGCATCACAGTGGGAACGGAGTGCTAGGGGAGATACGCTCCTAATTCTGGTGCCTCAGTGGAAGCTGAGCATTTGAGAATCTGGCCCCGAATGAGCATGCTGAGCTCTTTTGAAAAAAAAGCAGAACCTCTGCAGTGATCAGGCCTGGGGGAGTCTTAGCCAGGACCTGGGGAATCCCCTGGGAAAAGTCTGGAGACTTTTAGGGCTGTGACTGGCAGATGAGCCCAGGGAAATCTAGCTTCAGCCAGTCCTGATCTAGGTGTCACATACCACCAGAGGTGCCATTCTCAGGAGGATCCCCTGACTTACTCCTTCCTCCAGCACAGGGGTTCTCAACCTTTTTCTCTGTGACACCCCCCAACATGCTATACAAACTCCACAGCGCAGCTGTGCCACAACAACTGGCTTTTTGCACATAAAAGCCAGGATCAGTGTTAGGGGATAGCAAGCAGGACAATTTCCTAGGGATCCATGTCAAGGAGGCATCGTGATTGGCTTCTGCTTTACCCCTGGGTGGTGGTGCCTGGGACCCTAGGCTGCAGTCCTGCGCAGTGGGGCTTTTGCTTTCTGCCGTGGTCCTGGCGAGTCTAACCCTGGCCATGCTTGGCGGACTCTGAAACCTGCTCGCAGCCTCCCAAGGAGGCCCAGGGTCCTGGCTGAGAATCACTGCTCCAGCATCCTGGAGCCATTGGCCAAGTGAGACCCAGGCCCTGCAGACACCGAGCACCCCTAGAAAAGATGGTGCCCACACCACACATACCAGAGTGACCACAGGCAACTTCCAGTGAAAAACCTCTTCACCGGCTCTGGGGACTCCACCGCAAAGCCAGGGCCCTCCTTGGGGACTGTTTCTCATAAAGGCCTCACCCTGGGCACACAAGGACCCTGCCGGCCCGAGGCAGCTGCCCTGTGCGGATCCCCCCCCCCCCCAGACGGGGATGTCATCACAAGTCATGGCTGCCGCTTCCCCATGCCAGACTTGGGGCAAGACGTGGCTGCAGGGAAAGGGCCCGCGAGGGCGAATCCCTTCCCCGCTCACTCCAGGCAAGTGCCAGCCCCGCCTCGGGCCGCCGCCCAACCACCCGCTAGGCTCCGCTCCCTGCCCAGGGGCTGCGGCGGTCCTGGGACGTGCTCGGCCGGGAACCCAGCGGGGCAGGCTCAGGCTGAGCCCCCTGGAGCCGCATCGGGGCCGGATCGGGACCCCAGCCCAGGGCTCCATCCCGCCCAGCGTCCTGCCTCCCGCCGCGGCCGATCGGGGGGAGTCGCCGCGGAGCCCGACCCCGGGCTGAGCCCCGCGGCCGGAGCCGGCCGCTCCCCACCCGGGGCCCCCCGAGCCGCTGCCCCGCGGCGGGGCCCGCAGCCAGCGCTGCGGCCGGCGGGGTCCACGCTCCCCCCGGCGCCCCCACCTGCGGCCCATGCTGCCGGCCGGGCCGGTGCGCGAGGCTCCGCGGCCGCCCCGCGCGCCCATGAGCTCCCCGCGGCGGCTCCGTCCAGTCCGGCGTGCGGCGGAGACGGGAACCGCGCCGCTCGGCCCAGAGCGCAGCCGCGCCGCCCCCCACAGCGCCGCCCGGCGGCCGGGAGGGGCCGCTAGGCCGGGAGCGACCCGCCCCGTGCCCCGGCCAGCGAGGGGGGAAGGGCTGAGGGTGGGGTCGAGGAGCGTGGAGGGGGGGCAGAGTGGGCTATGGGTGAGAGGCATGGACGGGGAGCAGGGGGCTGTGGAGGGGGGTGGAGGAGCGTGGAGGGGGGCAGGGTGGGCTATGGGTGAGAGGCATGGACGGGGAGCAGGGGGCTGTGGAGGGGGGTGGAGGAGCGTGGAGGGGGGCAGAGTGGGCTATGGGTGAGAGACATGGACGGGGAGCAGGGGGCTGTGGAGGGGGGTGGAGGAGCGTGTAGGGGGGCAGAGTGGGCTATGGGTGAGAGGCATGGACGGGGAGCAGGGGGCTGTGGAGGGGGTGGAGGAGCGTGGAGGGGGGCAGGGTGGGCTATGGGTGAGAGGCATGGACGGGGAGCAGGGGGCTGTGGAGGGGGGTGGAGGAGCGTGGAGGGGGGCAGAGTGGGCTATGGGTGAGAGACATGGACGGGGAGCAGGGGGCTGTGGAGGGGGGTGGAGGAGCGTGGAGGGGGGCAGAGTGGGCTATGGGTGAGAGACATGGACGGGGAGCAGGGGGCTGTGGAGGGGGGTGGAGGAGCGTGGAGGGGGGGCAGGGTGGGCTATGAGTGAGAGACATGGACGGGGAGCAGGGGGCTGTGGAGGGGGGTGGAGGAGCGTGGAGGGGGGCAGAGTGGGCTATGGGTGAGAGACATGGACGGGGAGCAGGGGGCTGTGGAGGGGGGTGGAGGAGCGTGGAGGGGGGCAGAGTGGGCTATGGGTGAGAGACATGGACGGGGAGCAGGGGGCTGTGGAGGGGGGTGGAGGAGCGTGGAGGGGGGGCAGAGTGGGCTATGGGTGAGAGACATGGACGGGGAGCAGGGGGCTGTGGAGGGGGGTGGAGGAGCGTGGAGGGGGGCAGAGTGGGCTATGGGTGAGAGACATGGACGGGGAGCAGGGGGCTGTGGAGGGGGGTGGAGGAGCGTGGAGGGGGGCAGAGTGGGCTATGGGTGAGAGACATGGACGGGGAGCAGGGGGCTGTGGAGGGGGGTGGAGGAGCGTGGAGGGGGGGCAGAGTGGGCTATGGGTGAGAGACATGGACGGGGAGCAGGGGGCTGTGGAGGGGGGTGGAGGAGCGTGAGGGGGGGGCAGAGTGGGCTATGGGTGAGAGGCATGGACGGGGAGCAGGGGGCTGTGGAGGGGGGTGGAGGAGCGTGGGGGGGCAGAGTGGGCTATGGGTGAGAGACATGGACGGGGAGCAGGGGGCTGTGGAGGGGGGTCGAGGAGCGTGGGGTGGGGCAGAGTGGGCTATGGGTGAGAGGCATGGACGGGGAGCAGGGGGCTGTGGAGGGGGGTGGAGGAGCGTGTAGGGGGGCAGAGTGGGCTATGGGTGAGAGACATGGACGGGGAGCAGGGGGCTGTGGAGGGGGGTGGAGGAGCGTGGAGGGGGGGCAGAGTGGGCTATGGGTGAGAGGCATGGACGGGGAGCAGGGGGCTGTGGAGGGGGGTGGAGGAGCGTGTAGGGGGGCAGAGTGGGCTATGGGTGAGATACATGGACGGGGAGCAGGGGGCTGAGGGTGGGGGGGGCAGAGTGGTCTATGGGTGAGAGACATGGACGGGGAGCAGGGGGCTGAGGGTGGGGTGGGGGGGACAGAGTGGTCTATGGGTGAGAGACATGGACGGGGAGCAGGGGGCTGTGGAGGGGGGTGGAGGAGCGTGGGGGGGCAGAGTGGGCTATGGGTGAGAGACATGGACGGGGAGCAGGGGGCTGTGGAGGGGGGTGGAGGAGCGTGGGGGGGGCAGAGTGGGCTATGGGTGAGAGACATGGACGGGGAGCAGGGGGCTGTGGAGGGGGGTGGAGGAGCGTGGAGGGGGGCAGAGTGGGCTATGGGTGAGAGACATGGACGGGGAGCAGGGGGCTGTGGAGGGGGGTGGAGGAGCGTGGAGGGGGGCAGAGTGGGCTATGGGTGAGAGACATGGACGGGGAGCAGGGGGCTGTGGAGGGGGGTGGAGGAGCGTGGAGGGGGGGCAGAGTGGGCTATGGGTGAGAGACATGGACGGGGAGCAGGGGGCTGTGGAGGGGGGTGGAGGAGCGTGAGGGGGGGGCAGAGTGGGCTATGGGTGAGAGGCATGGACGGGGAGCAGGGGGCTGTGGAGGGGGGTGGAGGAGCGTGGGGGGGCAGAGTGGGCTATGGGTGAGAGACATGGACGGGGAGCAGGGGGCTGTGGAGGGGGGTCGAGGAGCGTGGGGTGGGGCAGAGTGGGCTATGGGTGAGAGGCATGGACGGGGAGCAGGGGGCTGTGGAGGGGGGTGGAGGAGCGTGGAGGGGGGCAGAGTGGGCTATGGGTGAGAGACATGGACGGGGAGCAGGGGGCTGTGGAGGGGGGTGGAGGAGCGTGGAGGGGGGGCAGAGTGGGCTATGGGTGAGAGGCATGGACGGGGAGCAGGGGGCTGTGGAGGGGGGTGGAGGAGCGTGTAGGGGGGCAGAGTGGGCTATGGGTGAGATACATGGACGGGGAGCAGGGGGCTGAGGGTGGGGGGGGCAGAGTGGTCTATGGGTGAGAGACATGGACGGGGAGCAGGGGGCTGAGGGTGGGGTGGGGGGGGCAGAGTGGTCTATGGGTGAGAGACATGGACGGGGAGCAGGGGGCTGTGGAGGGGGGTGGAGGAGCGTGGGGGGGCAGAGTGGGCTATGGGTGAGAGACATGGACGGGGAGCAGGGGGCTGTGGAGGGGGTGGAGGAGCGTGGAGGGGGGCAGAGTGGGCTATGGGTGAGAGACATGGACGGGGAGCAGGGGGCTGTGGAGGGGGTGGAGGAGCGTGGAGGGGGGCAGAGTGGGCTATGGGTGAGAGACATGGACGGGGAGCAGGGGGCTGTGGAGGGGGGTGGAGGAGCATGGGGGGGGCAGAGTGGGCTATGGGTGAGAGACATGGACGGGGAGCAGGGGGCTGTGGAGGGGGGTGGAGGAGCGTGGGGGGGCAGAGTGGGCTATGGGTGAGAGACATGGACGGGGAGCAGGGGGCTGTGGAGGGGGGTGGAGGAGCGTGTAGGGGGGCAGAGTGGGCTATGGGTGAGAGACATGGACGGGGAGCAGGGGGCTGTGGAGGGGGGTGGAGGAGCGTGGGGGGGCAGAGTGGGCTATGGGTGAGAGACATGGACGGGGAGCAGGGGGCTGTGGAGGAGCGTGTAGGGGGGCAGAGTGGGCTATGGGTGAGAGGCATGGACGGGGAGCAGGGGGCTGTGGAGGGGGGTGGAGGAGCGTGGAGGGGGGCAGAGTGGGCTATGGGTGAGAGGCATGGACGGGGAGCAGGGGGCTGTGGAGGGGGGTGGAGGAGCGTGTAGGGGGGCAGAGTGGGCTATGGGTGAGAGGCATGGACGGGGAGCAGGGGGCTGTGGAGGGGGGTGGAGGAGCGTGGAGGGGGGGCAGAGTGGGCTATGGGTGAGAGGCATGGACGGGGAGCAGGGGGCTGTGGAGGGGGGTGGAGGATTGTGGGGGGGGGGGCAGAGTGGGCTATGGGTGAGAGGCATGGACGGGGAGCAGGGGGCTGTGGAGGGGGGTGGAGGAGCGTGGAGGGGGGGCAGAGTGGGCTATGGGTGAGAGGCATGGACGGGGAGCAGGGGGCTGTGGAGGGGGGTGGAGGAGCGTGTAGGGGGGCAGAGTGGGCTATGGGTGAGAGGCATGGACGGGGAGCAGGGGGCTGTGGAGGGGGGTGGAGGATTGTGGGGGGGGGCAGAGTGGGCTATGGGTGAGAGGCATGGACGGGGAGCAGGGGGCTGTGGAGGGGGGTGGAGGAGCGTGGGGGGGGCAGAGTGGGCTATGGGTGAGAGACATGGACGGGGAGCAGGGGGCTGTGGAGGGGGGTGGAGGAGCGTGGAGGGGGGGCAGAGTGGGCTATGGGTGAGAGGCATGGACGGGGAGCAGGGGGCTGTGGAGGGGGGTGGAGGAGCGTGTAGGGGGGCAGAGTGGGCTATGGGTGAGAGGCATGGACGGGGAGCAGGGGGCTGTGGAGGGGGGTGGAGGATTGTGGGGGGGGGCAGAGTGGGCTATGGGTGAGAGGCATGGACGGGGAGCAGGGGGCTGTGGAGGGGGGTGGAGGATTGTGGGGGGGGGCAGAGTGGGCTATGGGTGAGAGGCATGGACGGGGAGCAGGGGGCTGTGGAGGGGGGTGGAGGAGCGTGGAGGGGGGCAGAGTGGGCTATGGGTGAGAGGCATGGACGGGGAGCAGGGGGCTGTGGAGGGGGGTGGAGGATTGTGGGGGGGGCAGAGTGGGCTATGGGTGAGAGGCATGGACGGGGAGCAGGGGGCTGTGGAGGGGGGTGGAGGAGCGTGGAGGGGGGCAGAGTGGGCTATGGGTGAGAGGCATGGACGGGGAGCAGGGGGCTGTGGAGGGGGGTGGAGGGCATGATCAGCACCGGAGGGCAAAGTGAGGTAGCAGGGCGCTGGGTAGAAGATTTAATTTTTTTGGCCCTCCTCACCCAGGGCCCCCAGGCACAGGGGCCCCATGGGCCTCTGTGTTTAAATCCATCACTGCATAGCGCAGCTCGCACCGCTGCTGGTGTCTGGCTCCTTCACGCCACTAGTACAGGCTGCTTGGCGCTTGCCGGTACCGACAAGCTCACATGTTAGAAGCAGCCAGTCAGGCCAGAAAATTGCCCATCCCCCCCATCTCTAGCTTTCACACCCTTGCAGCCAGAGCAAAGCCCTGGGGGGCAGAGACTGTGTCCAACCTCCTCCCCCCCCTTCAGCAAAGCACTGAGGCAAACAGGGAGTGTGGGGGTAAAGTTCAGTCCGGTGCCTCCTGCACAGGGATGCAAACCCCAGAGCTCACTGTGGCTTCAGGAGGAAAGTCTGGGGTCTCTTGCGATGAGGGATCATGCCTAGGGCAGGGAGCGGCTTTCAGTTCACACACCTTTCCCCAGAGCACTGGGCTGCAGGCAATGCTGTCTCCCACTTCCTCAAGATGGGGCTACCCCAGCGGGCACATGAACCCTGCCCTGGGAACAGCCTAGCCTGTGCTCCACCTTGGCAGCGGTACAGGCCCAACAGAGCTCAGTTGGGGAAAGGTCACACGCTGAAGTGGATTTGCTTTAGAGACACTCAGATCCTCCCCCCATGTGCCTGTGGCTCCCACCCCAGCCCACTGGGACTGCTCTCTGAAGGGCAGTCGCAGTCTATCAGGAGCCAAAGCAGGGCTCCCAGGAGGTTGTAACCCATCGCTTGCTCCCTCCTCCTGCCAGGCCAGAGACTCCTGTAACCAGTGCAGCTTGGTGTCAGCTAATCACCAAGCTCTGCCCCATGGGAAAGAGGGGAGATCAGTCTCTATGGGCTTTACCCACTCTACTTCAGAAGGCAGAGGGCGTCCGTCAGTCTCCCCCTTGTATAGAGTAGGATGCTGAGGCACCGAGGAAAAAATTACTCATCTAGGAACATAGTAAAGTGGTTGCAGAGATAACTGAGGGACAGAGGCCTGAATCCCTGGCTGCCAGTCTCCTCCCCTAGCCCCCAGAATGACCATTCGGGCTCAGACCAATGGTCCAGCTAGCCCAGTATCCCATCTTCCAACGGTGCCAGATGCTTCAAAGGGAAGGAACAGAAGAAGGCAACTATCAAGCAATCCATCCAATCAACCAGTCCCCATTTCTGGCAGTCAAGAGGCCTAGGGACATCCAGAGCATGGGGTTGTGTCCATGACCACCTTAGCTAACAGCCAGTGAAGGACCTAGCTTCCTATGAACTCATCAAATTATTTTTTAAACCCTGTTCTAGTGTTGGTTTTTACAACATGCCCTCAAGGAGTTCCACAGTGACTGTGCGACATGGGAAGTACATGGTGCTTGTTCATTTCACTGGGCAAATAACACTTCCTTATTCATTTTCTTCACACCATTGATGATTTTATAGACCTTTATCATATCCTCCCTTCGGCATCTCTGTTCCAAGCGGAAAAGTCCCAGTCTTTTTAATCTCTCCTGGTATGGAAGCTGTTTTATATCCTTAATTATTTTTGTTGTCCTTCTCTGTACCTTTTCCATTTTTAATATATCTTTTTTGAGATGGGGCAACCAAAACCACACACCGTATTCAAGATGTGGGCATACCAGGGATTTAAATGGCATTATGGTATTTTCTAATTTATCTATCCCATTCCTAACATTGTTAACTTTTTTGATGTCCACTGCACATTGAGCAAATGTTTTCTGACAGCTATCCACTGACTACCTGTGACGGAGTAGGAATGCTTTTAATGTGTCCTCTGGATAGTGTGGGAGTGCCTCAGTTTCCCCCATGCATTTCTTGAGTGTGTATGTGGAGGGATAGGGGCTGATGGTGTTGCAAAGCAGAGACAGTGTAAGCAAGTAGCCAACACCCTCCTCCCTCTCTGCAGGTATCCATACCTGAAGCTGTAATCTGATTCCAAGGGGGGGGGAGGGAGGTCAGCTGACCTCAGTGAGCTGCGGGTGGGGGGGGGGGGGAGGAGGGTCTGGAGAGAGAGAGTTTGAGGCTGGAGCTGGGTGGGCAATAGGGAGGCAGGTCCAGGCCTCCCTGGGCCCCCAAAATGGATCCAGCTGAGGGATCATGTTCGCCGTATGGTCTGTGTTAGACCCTGTACCTGTCATCGAATAACCCTGTTTTATTGGCTGGCTGAGAGTCATGTCTGACTGTGGAGTTGGGCTCTCCCAGGACCCTGGGCTCTCCCAGGACCCCGCCCATGGGGGCTCGCTGGGGAAAGCGCACAGAGGGGCAGAAGGTGCTGAATGCTCCGAATGCTCCGAGGTCAGACCCAGGAAGGTGGAAGCGGGATCCTGTGAAGCTCCTAGCCTTGGAGACAGGCTGTGTACGGAGAGGGGACGCTTCCCCCGGAGTCCTGACTGGCTTCCTAGGGAGCAAGTTCCAGACCATCGCCCCGGCACTCCGTGACACCACCATCTCTTTCTTGAGTGGTAACAGCTAATTCAGACCCCATCATTTTGTATGTATAATCGAGACTGCTTTTCAATTTGCATTTCTTTGCGTTTAGCAACATTAAATTTCATCTGCCATTTTGTTGCCCAGTCACTCAGTTTTGTGACACCCCAGACCACACTCCTCTCCCACCCTTGAGACTAGAGCCCAGAAGCATGGACTACCAGGCTCCTGCGCTCGCCACTTGGGTCCTCTGAGCCATATGGGTTCCTGTAGAAAGCTGTTTGGAATGATCCAAGTGCAGCTCAGCCACCGAAGGCCCAGTTTGTTTGCCTTTGGGACAAGGACTGAGTGGGCAGCGCTCCAGTCTGGCACCCAGAATTCTCCAGGCACTGCCCTCCAGCCTCCACCAACAGGCTCAGGGCACATGTACTTCCAGCACTGGCACCAGGGTGATGCAACAACTTCACCCCAGCTCCCAGAGCGCCTCCTTTGGGGGCTGAGCAGTGGCAGCGCCCCCTGGGCTGGCTGCTTCCTCTGCACGGAGCCATGAGGGAGAGGAAGGAGAGTGGTATCAACTCCACGATCATTTGCTAGAGGACTGATCCTTTTATTCTTTAAATAATGTTCGAATGCTCCCTCCTAACCACCGGCAACAGCTCAGGCTATCGGTGCTTCCCTAGCACGACACCCAAGCTCCCCCCGTCACCAGAGCATTCAGCAAACCACATCTTGCCAGGCGCTCAGGACAGACCCACAAGGGACCTTTGGCAAAACAGCAAGGTTAGAGGTGCTGCAACACATCAGCCACAAGGGGGCAGCACAGAATATATTCCCCCCCCCCCCCATGATTTTAAAAGGCTCTCTCATCCCTCCCTACACTGTTCTAGTGCTGGGTCTCTCCTGGGCAGACCCTGCCAATCACATCATAATGAAGATGGAGCTAGTTTGAGCAGCCCCAGAGCCACTGCCACTAGACTTTGGCTGAGGCCCATAAACTCAACTCATTTGTGACCACAGCGGGGTGTGAGGACGTGTGTAAAATGAACCCGGGGGGAGCGAGAGAGGGGGAGAGACAGCTAATCATTTGAGCTGCCCACAGTGCTTGCTAAGAGGTTTTGCAGCTTTTCCTGGCAAAAGGCTAGTGCAGCTGCCCTTCCAAGAATTGTGGAAAAGGGAAGAGGCTCTCCAGAGCAGCCCGTGTGATTGCACCATCCAGGACTTGCCCCCACACAATAACAGCCTTTCCGAAGCAGCGAGATGAGAATGGGGTCACAGGCACCATGGCTCCCAAATGCTACACTCACTAGCTACACCAGGGGTGGCCAATGTGAGCCTGAGGAGCCAGAATTTACCAAAGAGCCACAGTAATACATCAGCTCCCCCCGCCCCGCTCCCAGTGCCTCCCATCCAACAGCAGCCCCATCAATCAGCACCTCCCCAACCCTCCTGATCAGCTGTTTTGTAGCATGCAGGAGGCTGGGGGGAGGGGAAAGGAGGAGCAAGGGCACTACAGGCTCGGGAAAGGGGTGGTGTGGGGACAGGGCCTTTGGCAGAGCCAGGGGTTGAGCAGTGAGCACCCCCCAGCACACTGGAAAATTCACACCTAGCTCCAGCCCCAGAGTCAGTGCCTCTATAAAGAGCCACAGGTTGGCCACTCCTGATCTACAGACCTGCCACAGAGAGGCAGCCATGCTGGGGGTGGGGAGACACATAGCAGCCCCAAGAGGGGAAGCGACTAATCATCAGGGAAAGAACCCTGGGCCCCCTCCAGCCTCTTCCACTGGAGAATCTCCAGGTCCTTTCCTGATGTCAAAGGACTAAGCTCCTCACACACAAGCGTGTGTGCACTGCCCTGAAGGGCGAATCGGTGTTATACCCTTTCAGAGGGGGAAACTGAGGCACAAGGACGGGAAAGGCACTTTGTCCAGGGTGATGCAGTAGCAGAGCTGGGGATAAAACACCAGGTCTCCCAGCCCCTCCTTCCTCTGAGAGTCCAGCTACACCTGCAGCTGGGAGTTGGCTGGATGGAACTGCCCAAGCAGGGAGCAGCATTAGCTAAGCTGGGCTCTCACAGGGAATCTCAGGGAGCAGGGGATGGGATTTCCTTGGGAAGAGGCAGCTGGGCCCTCCCCAGGAGAAGACCTGGACCTCCCCACCCAGCTCCACCTACAGGAGGAGGGCTCCCTCCTGCTCCCTCCCTTCATGTCCGGTCTGGCCCAGCTCCCTCCTGGCTGGGGAGGGGCTGGCTGGGGTACAGGGCCATTCTGCTCATGGGGGTGCTGAAGCCTTCAAGCAGCAAGAAGTCAGAGCGGGCAGCTCTGGTGGTTGCTGAGGGAATTCCGGTGGTCACTGATCTTGGGTGCAGAGAAGGGTGTAGGAGAGTGAGAGTCCACGTCTCCCGGGGAAGGGCGGTGAGAGCCCCTGCAACTACACCAGCAGTGTCTGGAGATGTGTGTGTGTGGGGGGGGGGGGGGGGGGGGGTATGGCACAGTCTGGGACCAGAAAACACCATCTCCCAGCTGCTCCTCCATGCAGTCTGAGACTGGAGCCCCTTGCTGGCTTCTCCTATTGCAGGCAGGGGAAAGAGCAGCAGCAGCCACTCAGAGATGCCATCCGAGGGTCCCATGCAGCGCATGCAACTTCCTCCAACTTCCACATGCTCAGGGAAGGTGATCCGGGGGGCCACGGAGACTGCTACAAGGGGAAAGATTTCCTGATCCGGCTCCGCTCCTGCCAGCTGTAGTGCCGTGGCTGGGTGAGTGAGGTCCCATCGGGCGTGGGGAGCCAGAGGCGCTGGGGCGGCCCCCTCAGTCAGAGTCTGGTCGCTCAGTCAGAGCACACCACCAGCTTCCCGGAGATCTTCAGGTCATCGAAGGGCAGGAGGGCGAGAAGCTGCCAAGGCAGAGGGCATGGAGAGATCAGGGTTAGTGCCGGAGAGGCCAGGGGAGAGCAGGCTCCCTGGGGACTGACTGCATCTGGAGCCAACACAGCCCAGGGGAAGGGCACGGCTACTGATGGGTCAGTGCTGATGAGAGTACACAGCCCATGGCCACGCCACTCTGAGCGGGGCGGGGACAGACAGGGCAACTGCATGCTCCCCCCCCCCCCCACAGCCCTATGGCGCCTCCTGCTGGACTGGAGCAGCCACCATCTCCAGCACTCCTGTCCCAGGGCCACTGCTTCCTCCCTGGACACCCCATCACGCATTTCCCCGCAGAGGGGGAGCGCACGGACAGACTCACATCGTCATTGCCGTCAGCCAGGTCCTGGGCGGTCTCATCTTCCATGTTCCTCAGCAGGGTGTCAGCCCCCGAATGGTACAGTATGGCCGCCATGGCGGCGTCCTTCCTGCCCACGGCCAGGTGTAGCGGGGTGCAGCCGTTGTACATCAGGGCATCCACGTGGGCCCCCTTGCTGAGCAGGTACTGAACTGCCTTGCGGTCTCGGCTCTCCACGGCCAGGTGCAGAGGCGTCTTCCCACTTGTGCCGTCCTGGAACCAGCAGTGCACAGGGTGTTAAAATGGGCCGTGCTTCGGCCTGCCCCTGCAGCCGCCAGCATAGGGCACAGGGTGAGGGGGTGGAACCCCGATGGGATGCACAGACTGGGTACCCGCCACCAGCCTGAAGGGGACCCGCTGGCCCTGCCCAGTCTGCCACCAGGCAGATCTGGAGAGGTTCTCTCTGCTCAGGGGAGCAGCGGCATGGAGCTGGGAACTTCCACTCGGGACTCTGGTGCCCTCCAGGGCCCACACCCCATCAAACCTGCTGCTGCCCGGGGAACCAGTTTCCAGAAACCGGGAGGCTAGAGGGACTTCTCGGGACACTGATCTGGGGAAGGTGCTCAGAACAATACAGCTGGCAGTGCCAAGGCCAGCTGCCCCCACCCACCAGCCGGTGTACTACCTGGACGTTAATGTCAGCTCCACTCCGCAGCAGCAGTCCCATCAGCCGCAGGTTCCCCTTCAAGGTGCTGATGTGCAGACAGGCTAAGCCTGGGGAGAAGAGAGACCGAGAGGCAGCCATTATGGTACTGTATTCCTGTAGCGCCCCGGTCGCGGACCAGGGCCCCATTAGCTAGTACCTAGCACAAACACCGAACAGACAGACGGTCTCTGTCTAGGGCATCTCAGCGTGGAGCCTGGCACCCATCACATGCCTACCCTGCAGCTACAGAGCCGGGCCTCGCCTCCAACACCCCTGCCTTGCTCCT
The DNA here is from genome assembly GCA_032164245.1 of Sternotherus odoratus. Lineage (NCBI taxonomy): Eukaryota > Metazoa > Chordata > Testudines > Kinosternidae > Sternotherus > Sternotherus odoratus. The sequence continues at coordinate 120,418,362 of JAVMKO010000003.1, forward strand.
CACCTTGCCAGTTCTGGAGCTGCAGATCCTGCAGGCTCCTTCGAGGCTCCGTGCTCTCCCCCAACTCCTGCAGCAGCTGCTTGGCGCACTGGAGGTTCTGCTGCTCGCAAGCCACGTGCAGGGGGGTGTTGCCATTGCGGTCCTGCAGGGCCGGGCTCACCCCGCTGTGGATCAGCGCCCTCACCACGTTGGGCTGCTCAAGGTACACAGCCAGGTGAAGTGGGGTCTGTGGGCAGCAAGACAGTGAGGGGTCAGGGGTGGCATCAGGAGGGGTCAGGGGCCCCACAGCTTGGAGCAGTTGACAGGGTAGGACAGCAGGGCAATTGCGCAGTGGGCCACCTCAGGCAGGGCCCATAGCAATAGTACAAGCTACCAGCCCCCACAGCCTCCCCGGGGCGAGGGAAGTGGGAACACTGCAGTCCTCACTCCGGAGGGGTTGGGCGGAGATCCAGGCAGCTCCACCTCAGGGGTGCTCACGTTGAGCTGGGGCCTCTGATAGCTATGGGGCTGCATACAGTGCCAGTCTGAGTGTCTGTTTTTACAGGGTACTATCTGGGTACCCCACACACCATCCAAAGGCAGCTGTCTGCATGACTTGCTTCAACTAAGGCACCCCAAATCCCTCCAGCGCTGACCTGGGGGAAGAGCCTCACAGACCCCCCAGGGGCCTGGGAACTAGCCTTGGGGGCATGGGGAATGGCTAGTCTGGACAGGTCCATCTGCCAGGCCATTCCTGGGGGCTGTCGGGGGATGACCCGGATTGGAGCATCCCCACTCCCCCGCCCAGTACATACCTGGAACAGGTCGTTCTGGATCTCCAGCACCTCCGTGGGCAGGTGGGCGATGCAGAAGAATGCCAGCGCCGGGAAGCTATGGATGATTGCCAGGTGCAGCAGCCTGCAGAGGAGGAGATGGGTCAGTGCTGCGGTTCTCACACCACTACCCCACAGAGAGACAAATGCTTCCATGCCCCCAGCCCTGGAGCTGGGAGAGGAACCCCACAGTGCCCATGCCACATCAGCCCTGGCACAGACATACCCACCCACCCAGGGGAGCCCAATTCCTGGTGTCAGGCAGAAGGGAACGGAGCAGCTCCCTGCCAACATGGGCCACTTAGAGAAACAGGGTTAGTGATGGCAGCTTCACCGGCCTACACCCGCTCTTCCAACAGGCTCTCCCCAGCACAGGCAGAGTGGGCAGAGCTGCTCTGCACAGGACAGGCCCGGGTCCAGCTAGTGGGGGTTCTATGGCCCATTTGCAGGGGTACCACCAGGTGTCCCCAACTCGCTCTTTTCGGCCCCCTAGCATTCCCCACCTGAGCTCAGGACAGTCGCCCCTACTGCAGCCAACCCGAGTGTCCCATGCAGACACTAGATGGGCATGCAGATTGGGACCCACAGAAAGGCAACCTGGGTCAGATCATGGGCAGAATGGACTCCTGGGATGAATGGGGTCCCAAGAGTATCACGGACAATAAAGGTCCCCTCCCACCCTTGCCAGCTCAGCACCCAACAGAGAGGTGGCTAAGGAGTCCAGAGTGAATCCCAAGTCCTATATTAGCAGCATGAGGGGACCCTTATGGCTCTGCAGAGCCCATGAGAGCTTAGCCCTCCAGCTCCTGTCTGGGACCCAGACCCAGCAGCCTACACAGACTCTCACAAGCAGGAAGGGTCGAGTCTGTTCCTGCTGGGATACAAACCCACGGGCTTAGGGAGCCTGGAATACATCCCCCAGACCCAGGGAGATGCGGCAGCAAGGGAACCACAACCTACTGCTGGCCAGCAGCTGGTAGGGGAATTCCACTCCCTCCCCCTCCCCGCAGCCACAGCACTTCTGCTTTCCTGGCTCAAGGGCAGGGGCGTGGGACTCAGGGTGGAGAGGGATCCAGGGGATTAGCCGAAGACCACCGGCCACCCCCTGGAGCCCCAGTGCTAGGGCAGCAGCCAGCGCTTGGTTCTTCAAATACCCTCATCCACCGAGCCAGAGCGGGTTGCCCCAGCTCAGAATGGTCCGGGAATGAACCAGGCCAGGGTCTGCAGGGGGAGAGAGAGAAAAACCAGAACTGGGTTCCCAGTGCCCCCACCAGCCTCCTCCTGCATGGGAGCACCAGGGCTGGGTTAGGGGGCACAGCTGACCAGATGGAACTAGATCTACCAGGACTCAGAACCCACCACTGTCTGCTAGACCTGGCAGCCCCACCTGGGCCCAACTCTCAGCCTTCCCCCCCCCCCCTCCCAGAAATCTGCCCAGGAGATTGGAGCCCAGCGCCCCAGACACCAAGAGACACATGTGAGAGCCCACAAGCCGCACTCGTGCGAGTTTCACACCGGCCCTTGTCGCACCCTGAGCAGTCAGAACAAGAGTGAGAAACTTGAAGGGAATTTCCAGCCCCGCGCAGAACGCCTGTCACAACTTCAGCGCCAAAAGCCACCCCCCCGAAGCAGAGCCACGAACCCCCTCCTGAGCTCCCTCTCTAGCCAGACCTGGCCCCCATCGCCTGAGTACCTCCAAGGCATCTAAAGATAGAAACAATGCCACCCCCTCTAGCTTCAAGGCCCCCACTCCCAGGCAGCCAGACAGAGCGCTGGGTTAGCGTGTTCTGTGGGGGGGGGGGGGAAGAAGGGAGAATGAGGGGGTGGCTGCATGTGTGCTACAGGCTCAGCCAAAGACAAGTTTTGCATTTCGTTCTGATCCCAGTGCACAGCGAGGTCTCTGATCTCCTGTGGGAGCCAGTTCCAGCCTAAGGCCAGCCCCGGCGAGAGCTCTGGCTCCCACGTGGTGCGGGACGGCTCAGTGGCACGTGGAAAACTGATTGCCAGGGGAGCGAGGCCCAACCTCAGGGAAGGCTCTGGCCATCACAGGGTCCGTGAACTGGACTTGGCATCCGCTGCAGAGCAGAGCACCGGGGTGATGCAAAGGTGGGGATGGTGGCTTTGTTAGGAACCCATTAGCACATGGCTCTCCGGGCAGGTGGCTTCACAGCACATTGCAGTAACCGTGTTGGGGGGCCAGGAATGGGTGGGGCAGCACGGCCAGCTTGGGGGGTCTCACTGGAAAGGACACAATCTTTTGGCTGGTTGCAGATGGGAGTGAGAGGGGAGCCACTGGGGCACTAAAAGCACTGAGGAGTCCCAAAGCCACAGGGGGAAGTTAGAGAGGAGGCGCGCCTGGGTTCAGCTTTCACCAGCTGCTCCCTGTCCAGGTGCCACCTCAGGGCAGGCCCGGAGAAGCTGCTGTTCACAAGATAAGGGCTCATTTACTGGGGGCACCCCCACCCACCTGGTCTCAGCAGCTCCCCCAAGGGGACCACTGCAGAGTAAAGGCTGGAGTGCAAGGGAGGGTGTGGAAAGTGGAGGGACCGGTGTCCTGGATGGCACGCTGGGCCCGGTGGCCGACCTGGCTGGTAGTCTCTTGCAGAGGGATGGAAGAAAGGGGTTCTACAGGGGGCGACTTTGGTGCCTTCTTCTGGGCAATGCTGGAAGCTTATCCCCGACCTGGCTGCTGAGCAGGGACAGACGCTTGGGTCTGTCAGCAGCCAGGATCCAGGGGGCCCCAAGCTGGTCCCCCTCAGGCAGAAGGAGCAGCAGGAAGAGCCAAGGGTCTGCACCTTACTGCATTGCCCCGGGGAAGCCCCGGGTCACATGGGCAGGGGGAAATCCCCTGCTGCGCTGGAGGGAGTGGCCACCCATAGCTTGAGCAACAAATGGGGATGGGGGAGGGGCCGCCCCCTGCACAGCTAGAGCTCCCAGCGTGGGGGGAAGAGCAACTGACAGCTGTGCGTGGGGGGGGGGGGCATTCAGCAAGGAAAATACCTGCTGGAACCAGCGGGGGGGGGGGGGGGGAGCAGCGAGGTTTCCACTGGACAGCACTGGGGGGAAGGGAGGCTGCTGGTCAGGACAGAGGAGCCTTGGCAGAGCTGTGTGTAGCTCAGTGGGCCTGGTGGTGGAAGCAGCTGGGCCCCATTTACCTAGCAATTGCACCATTACCAGCACCAGGGAAAAGGCACTGGGAGGCGACCAGGCAACCTCAGTGTAAACAAGGTTCTTGGCAGCTCCTGCAGCTGGGCCTCCCTCCCCATTTACGAGGGACAGCCCCTGTTTCTACCAGCCAGCTCCCACCGCGTCCCTCCCAGTCCCCCTGCCAGCGGGGCTCCAGGCGTGGCCTTGCTCCTCAGCCCCTATGCACTAGATAAGAAGTCTCAGCAAATGGGACTTTCCAGGGCAATTCTGACTGAACTTTAAACTTTGGCTGCTTTCACTTTTTGGAGCCAAACTCCTCCCAGGGGACTGAGGCCAGGCCCGGCGTGAAAGTACATGGAGCCCTCTGCAATTCCTACCACGCCAGTCCCCACCCCCAGGAATCCCCCACAGCCCCAACACGTCATACCCAGAACTGGTAGCCGGGGAAAGGTGGGCCAGTCACACGCCTCAGGCTGAAAACCCAAGTCTGTCAACCCGCCCCCAGCTCTCAGTACAACGGTTTGGGGTTTAAGGTGACTGGGCTGTGTGATCTTGGCCGAGTGAGGGGGCCTTGCCTTCCCTGCCCATAAAATGGAGGGAATACGCCTGCCTCACCTGTAAAGCCCCAGAGAGCTCTTTGAGGTCAGCCGTGGAAAGGCATGAGGGATGTGCAGTGGGTTGCTAGTCTTGCTGAATCAGTGCCTGGGACTTTCACCTGGATGTTGGTGACATCTAGGACATGCCCAGCAGGCAGTATTCCCCCTCCCCCGCACTCGGTCTCCCACCAGTCTCCTTTCCGCCCGTGTTCCCCCTTGATCATGTGGCAGTCCTTGACTTCCTGAAACAGGCCTACAGATCCCGAATGACTCAAGTCCTCCACGTGCAGCACCAGCGCTGAGGGACGAGCCAGCGGCATGAGAGGTTGGTGCCTCGGCCCCATTACAGAACGGGGCGTCATGATGATGCAAGTGAGGAGTCAGGATTATCTCGTGCCTAAGTGGGAACCCCCTTACGCTGCAAAGCATTAGGCACAGAGGCCTCAGCCTTGTTTACTCTTTCCTAGGCCTCAGTATTGCCACTGATGACCGTTCGGCTCCAAGAATACCACTGGCCTGGCCAACTGCCTCGCCCCACAGCCAAGAGGACAACGCCCACCCTTCTGAGGAAGAATGCTATGTAGCTGGAACGCTCCAGAAGTTGGTCCAATTAAAGATATTTTACTCACCATGTCTCTCTGCTACCCTGGGACCAACAGGACTACCACATAAAGAAGACTTTGTTGCCAAGCAGTTGAGGTTGTCACACACAAACACATTTAACACAAACTCCAGAAGCACGGAAATGGGAAGGCAAGCCACCAAGCAAAATATACCCTCTACTCCTTCACCTGCAGACATGCGCCTTCCCAATTGCCACAGCTACTGTACACCACCAACCACACACCTACCCTTAACTCGGCCCCTTTTTCATCCCCCCACCCCACCCCCAACACTAGCAGTTGTAGATAACTGATGTCGTGGGCTGTTGTGCTGGGAGAGGGGAGTTTGGAGCAGGAGGGCAGTTAAGGGGGGTTATGGAACTGCAAAGGGTAATGGTAGTGTGGCCCTGGGGATAGGTCATTTGATTGGCATTCAGACCCGTCACCAGTATGCTAGGTGATCTCCAGCAAGGAGCCCCTTCCTCTTCCGCAGCCTCCATTTCCTCTCACACCACGGCTCTCTCTGGTCTATTGAAATTGCCAGCTCCCTGTTTGTCCAGGGGCCTTATTGTGTTAGGCACAATCTCAGTTGGGGCCCCTAGGTTCTACTGTAGCACAAATAATAATATTGTAATGAACTAGTCAGACAGGCAAAGAGAGAACGCAGATGCAAACATACATTCACCACCCCCCTCTGCTGCATGACATCCACAGCACTCAGCTGTGGGTCATAGCATCTGTACTGCTTCCCTATGGGGATCTGAACCCATGCGCAGCTAATGGAGATTATTTTTACCCGGCTGGAGCAGGAGGCTCAGAGTGCTATTCCTGAGCTTCTCCCAGTGGGCCCATCATGCAGCACAGCCATTGCTGGGGCATCTTGGATGGTTCTGATTTAACTGCAACATAGCCTGACTTTACACAGAGCTTTGGATGGGTCTACACCCTGCTCCAAGCAGCTCATGTACTTGAAAGAGGGGGAAAAGCAGATGAAAGGACGACTCGAGAACTATGACTTCTACCCCGGGGGAATCCCAATCACATGGCAAGAAAAGCTTTAGTATCACCACAGATTCATTGTGGTTAGAGTAAGGGACTAGGATCCTGAGCTCTATTCCCATTTCTGCCACTGACTTGCTATCAGGCCTTGGGGAAACACTTAGGCCTTGTGCCTCAGTCTCCTCCCCCCCCTCCCCCCAAAGAAATGGGGTTGATAATACAGATCCCAATCTGGGAGGGGCTGGGAATCTTAATGTATTCCCATTCGTAAAGAGCTTTGAGATCCCTAGTTGGTGGCATTGCCCTGCAGTCCCATCCACCCACTCAGCGTACAAGTATCCAGAACAAGGGATCAAACATCTGACATGATTTGTTCTATATAACTGCCATCTCCACCCCTGCTTCCTGCCCATATGTTAAAGAGAAAAGTCACACTCTTCTCCCTGCTCCCTCTTAGCAGAGGCATGGGAAACATGCAAACTTCAGTGTTTGCAGTAAACACTTGATTGTTCGTGGAAAGAAAGGAGGAAATAGAGCCAGCAGCAGGAAGATTTGGAAAACAGAGAGCACACATTCCTGAGGAGAGCAGCAGGGGAATTCCAGTTATCCTGTTCTCCCTTTTAACCTGCCTTTCTAACCCCTTCCTCCGAGAACTGAAACTGACCAGCAGGAACCTTTACCACACAACTCCACCAATGCATCTCACACCTGACCCATAGCATGTCTGCTATTGCAATCCTGGGCTCCCCACCCACAGCTCTGATGGCCCACCTCACTTCTGACCCACAGCTTGCGCCCTCCCCACTATTCCGGCCCTGGACTCCTCACACACATTTCTGCCAATGTCCTTCAATCACTAACCTGCAGTTTCAACAGCAGGAGGTAGTTTGGGGTGAGAGAAGACAAGCACGGGATAAAGGCGAATGGAAAATTCCCTGCTAGAAGCAGGGGCTAGGCATGAAAAATCCACTCAGCCAGGCAAGCGGGAATCTCTCCTTGAGGCGAGGGCTTCAATCTCTGCACAGTTGGAGCTACCATTAAAAAAACCAGGTCACCAGCTTTTACAGCTGTGACATGTGAGCTGTGTGTGACCGCTGCAGAGAGACAGTGCCAATGCTGCCGCCGGTGTTGGGGGGGGTGGGGGAAAGGGCATTGCAACCCTGGCTGGTATCTGGAGGCCAAACCACCACACAATTTGGTGGCGGTGGTGCAGAGTTCAGCCTGCTGGAGACTGACGTGTTTGGGCCCCAAAGTAGTTGGGGTACCTGACCACTAGGAGACCAGGCAGGAGGAGCTATGGCTCAGGGCACTGATGTATTTCAGCCTGGCACACAGGCTTAGTCCAGGGCACATTTTTCCAAGCCACCCTTTTGGCCTGCCATTGGGAAAAGCATCTCCAACTTGGTAAATTCCAGGAAGGAGGAGAAGAGAGTCAGCTAGCTAGGGAAATGGAAGCAGGAGGCCTCTTTATGGCCTTCTTATGGGGAATAGTATCTCTCCCTTCTACCGTGTTTCCCCTAAATTAATTTTTGCTCCCAAAATTACATTACATTATATTACAGCGAGAGGCAAAACTGGAAGTACGTCTTATTTTCGGGGGATGTCTTACTTTCGGGGAAACAGGGTACCATCCCAAACCCCACACAGGCACAGGCTTTTTTAAGGCCATTACAATCAATGGAGGAGAAAAGGAGTGAAAAATGGATGTACAAGTACTACAGATATGAAGAAGGTTCAGATTGGGCTACCTTCCTCATACTGAATAGTTACCCTTCTCTGTGGGCAGCCCCACTGAAATCAACAGGATGAGTCAAGCGTGAGCTAACTACCCAACAGAAGGGTGGCAGAATCTGGCCCAGGGAAGCGCCATTAGATCCCACCCAAGATTGTTCCCTGTTGCAGATTAACTAACATTTTGTTGGTTTTAAGCCTAGCGCTGGGAGTGTCCCTTCTCAACAGCCGCCGCTGGCCTCTTGAATCCCGTCTAGTGATTGAACATGCAGTCTAGTGATTCCCTACGAGGTGAACGAGTTAGCTGGACCTGTGGTCGGCCTCATATAAAGACACTGGCATTTTTGGCTGCAGACTGCTCAAAACGAAAGTTACATTCACAACGCCAAACCCCACCTGAAGAGACATTCCGTTTTCTGTCTGACCAGCTGAAGAGTCAGCGGCGAGAATCATAGACAGCAGAGGTGGAAAGCCCTATGACCATCCAGTCCTGCAGGGACCAGGGAAAAAATGGTCTTTAATATTCATTTACTACAGTTTGATCTTGTGCTACTGGAGCTTTTAAACCTTTCCTTGGGCACCGACGTCAGCCGAATACGTCTCAGTGTCTGGACGCTTTTCTGAGATTCAGTTTAAATCTGAATTTGCTTAATTCCATCCCATCCCCTCCTGGGCAGCAACGTCCTGCAGAGAACGGCAAATTCACACATCTTCCCCCAGTCAGCCCATAGCCAGGCTTTTTTAAACTGTCCTCATAACTCAGCCCGCCTGACCCTTTTTCACTTGCCCTTCTTTGAACTCCATCTCACTTGCCCAGGGTTCTCCCAGCGCCAGTGATTCTTTCCCCTCTTTTGCACCTAGTGTGGTGTGAAACTGAATGGCACAATCAGCACTATGAACGCCCCCCCGGAGGGGAGGAGTGTGTAAGAGCAGTGACTTTGAATGTGCACGATCTCAGCCATGTCGCTGCAAGAACACTGCTTCAGGGCAGCACAACAGGTCAGGTGCTGGCAGCTGGTCTCTTGCCTTCAGTCACTGTGGGGAGCTGCCGACCTTGCCTGAGGGGCTTAGGACACAGCGATTAATGAACAGCTGCAAACACGCCAGAGCCATACATCCCAGGCAAAGCAAGAAAAATGCCCATCAGCCTTAGCCACAGCCGCCTCCAGGTACCCCCATGCAGAAAGAAGACTAGACTGCATCTCCTCTGGGACTGGACCTAGATTAACTCACGAACCTACCCTGATCCCTGGTGATCAGCCCTCAGTCCCCAAGTCACCACCACGTGATTTCCCCATCAGCAGGCACGACACTAACTGCACTTCGGGAGGAAGTGAGGCTTCCCCTCCTCCTCCGAGACACCACAGACAGATCTTGGCTCTACCAAAATAGCTCTGGCCCCATTTCCATATGAAGGAACCACTGAGACTGTTTCCCAGGGGGACCCCTGAGCTTTGCCCAACTGAGGGGGCTGCAGACACCACATCCCTACTTTGAAGACCTCAGTCCTCGCATATGAAGATGAACCCTGCGAGCCCTCGGGCTCCCATCATGCAATGGAGCCTGGTTACCCAGGGCAGGGTGGAGCATTGCATACTGGGATATGTAGTCTATTCATCCAAAATGTAGCTGGAGATTTCCAATAAACCCATCAGTGTTGGAGGTATAAGCCCCAGTCTGGCGGAACTCCAGGGGCCATGCTTTGGCTGCCCTGGATTATTAGCCCAAGAGGGTGAGAGTAGGACGAGGAAATACCTTTGACTTGGAACACATGGGGGAAATGGAGGCATAACCTCCATTCCAGTGGATCCACTTCATCTCTACAGGGGTTGGGGAAGCAGTCAGCTTCACTTTATCAGTGATGGTGGTGGTGCCAGGGTTCCCCAGAGCAGAAATGTGAATGAAAATCCTATCCCTTGCCCCCTCAACAGCAACCACAGGCAGCCTCTTCCACTTCCTTGCCGCAGCTCCCTGGTGAGAGCAAGAGGCAGGGACTTTCTCCAAGTCACTCCCTAAAAAGAGGGTGAGTTCATCAGGAGCCCAGGACACAAATAAAGCATTACTCTCTGGCCTGCCCAGAGCCAGCCAGACCTTTCCCAGGCTGGAAAACCCCTCTCCAACTTCCACAAAGAGCCAGTCCCCTGGGCTCCAATTTAGCAGAGACAAACTGTCAGCTCAAGAGGAGAAGCCGGACATTACTAGGCGGAGGATAATGCTGGCATGTCTGGGAGCAACCTACCATTGGAGCACGTCTCCTGCCAAGTCAAACCACCCCCAGCGAGAGCTCAGCCAACGAATCTCTGTCCTGGCTGGTGGCCCCCTGCTATTCCAGAGGTTAGACTCAATCTCATCCGCCCAGTTCTGCCAACACATCTTAATCCTGACCCACAATCCTCCTTGGCATTCCTCATTCCTGATGGCAGTACTTCCTGCTAGTCCAGTCCTTGAATACTCCCACCCCACAACTTTGCTGATCCCGCACTTCTAACCTGCAGCATTCCTACTATTCCAGCTCTGCCAACATACCTCAATCCTGACCTGCAGCCCCGCTGCTATTCTAAACCTGGCATCTCCAAACCACAAACTACCAATTAGGCAGTAGATTCTGTCCACCAGGGATTAGGCAGAGGCCTACCTAATTTCACTTGTGATCAGACCCACTTCTCCAGCATGGACTGGCTAATACATTAACTATTCCTGCACCACCGAGCCCCTGCTTGTTTTCAGAGCAGAGCTGGTTCAGTTCTGCAGGCATAGGTTTGGCTCAGCTGTCCCAATCGATATCAATTACACCCACTTCTTTGTAGCAGGTTTCCATGGGAGGCTCCTGATGGGATTTCAAGTGGCTGGTAACAACCTGATCTCTGTCTTGACTGATGACCTTTCAATACAAGTGTCAGACTGAGGGAAGAGCTTGATGCAGAATCTCAGGCAAGTCCATAGATAAGCTGCAACTGCTGGGGAGCCAGGGAAAGGTCTGCTGGGGAGCCAGGACACTGGTACCCACACAGGATGACCAGATGTCCCGATTTTATAGGGACAGTCCCGATTTTGGGGTGTTTTTCTTATACGGGCTCCTTCCTATTGGGGTCGGGAAGGAATTTTCCTCCAGGGCAAATTGGCAGAGGCCAGGAGGTTTTTCACCTTCCTCTGCAGCAGAGGGCATGGGTCACTTGCTGGAGGATTCTCTGTACTTTGAAGTCCTTAAACCAAGATTGGAGGACTTCAATAGTTCAGATATAGGTGAGGCATATTGCAGGAATGGGTGGGTAAAATTCTGTGGCCTGCGTTCCAGGAGGTCAGACTAGATGATCATAATGGTCCCTTCTGACCTTAAAGTCTATGAGTCTATTACCCCCCACTCCGTTCCAGTTTTTCATATTTGCTGTCTGATCACCCTACACCCTCGGCACATTCTACCCCTACCAGATCATGGACGATTTGCCCACTCAGGATCAGGGACTGAATCAACACGGACAGCTGAAGAAACAGGAACTACTAGCTCTAAGCCCAGGACTTTTGTGTTCATAATTAGAATGGTTATAAGGAAGTGCTATTGCTCAATGAACCTTCTGAGAAATAATCAGCTGGAGGTTCTAATGCTAGCCCAGGCTCTGCTTCACAGGATGAATTCAAGGGAGGCACGTGATGGAACAATTGCCGTTCTCTTGCTGCTCCTGGGCAATCTACAATCAGAAATAGAAGAGGCCTATTCTCTTGCTGCTCCTGGGCAATCTACAATCAGAAATAGAAGAGGCCTATTGGATCATCTTCTCTGCCTGCCTAGAACAACAAAATAACTCTGGCCCCTTTCATTCATTAAGCCTCAGAAGTATTATTAGCCTCATTTTACACACAGAAAAAGTGAGACCAGGAGGGAGGTCCTGAGCACTCATACCCCCCCACTAAGTTCACCTGGAATTGGGAGTGCTCAGCACTTCTGCATGCTATTTCTGATGCACCTGGGCCTAGATATTTTCAGGAATCCATGCTCCCTGCTCTACCACACTCCCTCCCAGAGTTAGGGTCCGGGGAGATAACCCAGGAGTTCGGACTCAGTCCCACTCCTTTAGGCACTAACTCACAAAGGCCTTGCCATAAGTAGCAGATGTTTTCCCCCCTCACTCTTTGAGGATTTCCTGTTTTAAATTGCACTGTAAAGGGGCAAGAGCACTAGTGCAGCGACAGCAATTTGCAGAGTTCTGGGAAGCTGCCTCCTGTCGGGAGGGAGCGAAAAGTGTCACCAGGGGTTAATTGCTTCTCCAGTTTAGTGGAAGGCTTATGATAGGGTCTGATCATGCCAGCGTGACAAGCAACAGGTTCAGGCACCTTACAAGATGGAACCCGAGACAATATCAGAAGCCTCTCCAACAGACTATATCTTCTAGACACAGTGGGGAAGCGGAGACAATGACCCCCTGGCACACACCAAAGTCACAGCACTTCGGGCTTGTGGAGATGAGGATGTCTTTCATTGACCTAGCACTGTCTACACCCAGAATTACGTCAAACTAACTACAGTGCTCAGGGCACAACATTTTTCACAGCCCTGCACGACACATCAATCTGAAGTGTAAACTAGGCCTCAGAGAGGCCGATAGCACCTAAAGCTGTAACAGAGGAGTAGAAGGGATGCAGGGTTAGGCCACGGCCTCTTTAGGTGAACAAAATCCCTTATGACCTGAATCAGCTTCAGCCACAGAACCTGCAAAGGCATTTTAGGTCCAGGAATATGAGCCACATGTTCTGCTGTAGCCACTTTACTCATATACCCCCAACATGGTTCTACCCAGCCGCACAGAAAGAACTAAAGTGTTTCGTAATCAGGTCTTCTCCAACATAGCGGATTTGATAACGTGGCTACAACTGAAAGCAGCCTATGCAGGTGAGTCATCTCCCCTGCTGCCAGAGCTTTGTGCTTTGAGTTTTCACAGGTGAAAAGAGCAGATTTTGGTCCACAGAACCTGCCTCCCATTTTCCTGGCAGCCACAAAACAAGAAGAAACCCAGCTTCCCACTGGCACATGTATTTCGGTATCATTCCGACCATGCATCCCATCCAAACCCCTAACTTCATCTGCATGTCCCACAGCTCAGACCTGAGCAGTAAATGGATTTGCCCAATTTCCTTCTCGCTGCTTGTTCTATTTAATCTGGCCTCATTTTAGATTAATTGTTAAATACCCAGCCCACTTCCCTGGGGCTGAGAGCCTACATGTGACTCAAGAAGAGAGAAGGACGACTCTGGGAGACAGACATGGGTTCTTCTACTGACAGTCCCACAGTTACAGTTTGATTCAGCCAGTGCCCCAAAACCTTCTCTAAAGACGTGCAGCTTCTTATCTTTGTGGCGCCAAATTCAACCAGTCCCAGGCCGAAGGCTGGGTAGGGAACGGGACAAAGAACCGCTCACCTGAGGCACTGGTGTCAATCTGACTGCAGAATAGCAGTAGCTAGAAGTCATTTGCATTTAATGGCTGTTTGGTGGCCCTGGGTGAGATGAGCTGCTCAGTTCCCAAGGGACAAGTGTCCACATCACTGCCACCACCACAAGCAGGACTAACTGGCTTCCTTGCCCTTAGAAGCCAAGGAGGGACCGGGCCAGAGAAACTCGGCTCCCCTCCCTGTGGTGTCCCTCCCGGGCCTGGGGGGAGAGCAGTACTAGCCACAAGGTCACTCACGTGTCTCCATCCTCCGAGATGTAGGTGAGCGCCTCCAGCTGCTGCTGGCTGAGCCGCTCCAGGGCGTCTGCTTCCTCCTCGGGGAGCTGCCCCAGGGCGGCCAGGTGCTCGGTGAGGGAGGCCGAGCCATAGGTAGAGTCGAGCCTCTCCTCCGCTTCCAGGGCCTCTTTGCCCAGGGGGCCGGAGTCCGTCTCCCGCAGCGCGTCCCCGAGGCCCGGGGGGTGCTCGCCGTCCCCCGGCGGGCCGGGCAGGGAGCGGATGGAGGGGATCGAGTAGATGCCCGAGTCGCACTGTCCTTCTTCCAGCTCCGAGCTCAACTTCCTCTCCGAGCCCCGCGGCCCAGACATGGTGCGAGGGCAGCGGGGGTCTGGATCGGGAACGGGGGGGATCCGGGCGGGGGTGCAAAGGGGCGAATCCGCAGCGGGGGTGAAGGGGAGGGGGGGCGCTTAGAGGCCTGGCCGGGGCAGGGTCCTTGGCCGGAAGACAAGTGGGGGCCGCGGCGGTCTCATGCCCGGCGAGCGGCCTGGAGCTGGAGCCAGAGCCAAATGCAGAGCCCGGCCGGGCGGAGCGCAGAGCCCGAGACCAGAGCCCCGCCTCCCGGAAGGCGCTTCCCTCCTCCGCCGCTGTCAGCTTGCGCCACGCCTCGCTGGCATCGGCTGCGGCCGGGATTCCCCCGCCGCCGGCCCGGCCCCTTGCAGCCCGGCCCGCCCCCTGCCTGCACCCCCCGGGGCCTGGGCACAGCCCGCTGCCAGAGCCAGCGGGAGCTCCCTGCGCTGCGCCCCGCCCCGCCCCGCCGGAGGAGCCAAGCGGCTCGGATCCGTCACCCCCCCGGCAGCTCGCAGGGCTGGTTCCACGCGAAGGCAGGAGGCGGTGTCCTTTGTAAACCCGGGCCCGGCACCGGCTTGGGACGTGGTTGCCTCCAGTGGCAGCACAGCTGAGCACACAGCCCCGTAAAGGGGAAGGGCCAAGCAAGCTTCGTCTTGCGTCCTTCCCCCGCCCCGCTGCCTCGGCTGGGGGGGAGAGAAAAGCCGGGTGGGTGTGAAAGAGACGCTCCGTGGGAGCCCGAGCTGGTTGCCCAGCCAATTCCCAAGGGGGGGGGTGTTTGCGGAGGTGTCCTGGGGCTGCCTCCCCCCTCCGGAGTTCTGATGTCGGGCTCTTGAAAGAACAGACCCGGCTGCGGTAGAAGTGAGCAGGGAGCTGGCTGGGCTGTGTGGGTGACAAGGCTGGTGTAAGCTAGTGTGTGCCGGAAATCGTACTGAATAAGCCTCTTACCACGGGCAGTGGTGGGAGCAAACAAGATTTGCAGTACAGAGGCGGACGCTTTAACCGATATAGGACCTGTCAGCCAACATTACACATCGGTGGTGCCTATAATCTTTTTCTAGCTACATAGAATTATCCAAATCTACAGATACAGAGGCTAAAGCACAGAGTGGTTGACCCAAAGTGACAGCTCCGGAAGTAGAACTGGGAGTCCTGGCTCCCAGACCTGTGCCTGTCTAGACCAGAGCTATAACCACTGTATATCACTGTCTCTCAATGCTACACATCGGCTTAGGTGCGGAGGAGATCTCCAAGGTCCAGACTAGGCCATCCCCCTCACCACAGCCATTACAGCAGGGGTCTCAAACATGCGGCCCGGGGGCCACATGCGGCCCGCCAAGCC
This sequence comes from Sternotherus odoratus, assembly GCA_032164245.1. Taxonomy (NCBI): domain Eukaryota; kingdom Metazoa; phylum Chordata; order Testudines; family Kinosternidae; genus Sternotherus; species Sternotherus odoratus. Next base: position 120,433,595 of record JAVMKO010000003.1, read on the forward strand.
CTTCCCTGCGGCCCGCCAAGCTTTCTGGTGCCCTCCCCCCGGTCTCCCCATAGCAGTTTGCAGGACGGAGGGGCCAGAAGTGGAGGCTTCTCTGCTGCCTGGCTGGGCCGCGCATGTTTCTAGCTCTGGACTTCCTATATTGCTCTTGCTTTGTTTGCCAAACAGCTGTTGGTGGTGCCTAGCGCTTTCCAGGAGGGAATGGGGAGCTGCGTGCTCAGAGGAGGTGGTGGGGCAGGGGTGGGACCTCTTGGAAGGGGTGGAGTGGGGGCGGAGCCGGGGCAGCAAGGGCGGGGTGTGTGTCAGTGGTGCAGCCCTCGGGCCAGTGCACTAGTCCTCATGGAAGGGGTGGAGTGGGGGCACAGCCGGGGCAGTG